>CAWUFW010007934.1:0-600000 GCA_963921515.1 Calotriton arnoldi
GTAGTTGTGGTTTCAGTTACGTATTACTGCAAATCTCACCACACGCACTCAGCGCGCACGCACTTTACACTGGACCACAGTACTAAAGTGCCCAGAGACTTAAAACTACTAACATACAAGGCAAAAAGTTTAGGGGTGAACCTGCCAAAAAGGCCAAGTCCAACAGTGTCGGAGGTCAATATATAGTCGATCCTAGCGTAAGATTTGTGGGAATGTGAATAAAAGGTGTATTCCCTAGACCCTGGGTGATGCGCCTCCAGATATCCATGAGTCCAGCTTCCTCCAACAATCCCCTCCCTCTGTCGGTGGTAGCCCCGGACTGTCCCCACCGCTGGGAGGATCTTTCCATAGCATTGTCAAATACCAGATTAAAGTCTCCCCCTATTAGTAGCGATCTGTCTGGGAGGGCAGTCAGCTCCTGGATTGCCCCCCGTATGAACCCCACCTGCCCCTCATTAGGGACATAAACCGAGGCCACTGTAAAGGCGTGTGGGCCTAGTGTGAAGGAGTAGGCTAAAAGTCGACCCTTGATCTCGGCCTGTTTGAATCCTATTTTACCCTGGAACCCTGCAGCCACTAGTATCGCCAACCCTGCTGTTTTATTGGACCGCGAGGAGAAAACCTGATAAGGGAATGCCCTAGATCGCAATCTGTGAGTGTCCTGAGAAAGGAGGTGGGTTTCCTGATGGAGACAGATGTGGGCAGTGCAGTTTTCTAGGAAGGACAGCACAGCTCGCCTCTTAATAGGGTTGTTAAGGCCCTTGACATTGAGCTGACAGGATTCTAACATCAGTCATCATTGAAGGAAAGACCAAAAAGCACCTGGAATTCGGGGGCTTGCAGGACTACCCCCGTTTCGCTGCACACCACACCAGGACCTGCTAAACGGCTCAAGTGGTCAGCCCGACCGGTAGCCTGAACCAAATGTCTAAATGTGGAAGGCGGAGGAGAGGAACCCAGTACCCCAAATAAGAAACAAACAAAACGAAACTGGAACTGAAAGAGTCCATAAATGTTCAGGAGTGTGGACCCCATGGTGTGGCGTGAGATGTACAGCAGGGGTCTCCCGCCGCCCCACCTCCCCCAGACCCCAGCCCCAGAAACCCAAGAGGACCCCTTAATCAAGCTGCCCCAGAGAGGCCAAAACCTGTGCTCCTCAGTCCGCAGAGATACAAAAGGGGATGATGGACGGAACGTTTGAGCCAATCAAACACTCACCCCCAGTCAACTGATCTGGGTTTAATCCATCATCATTCTTTAGCTCACTCCACCACCCCAGTTCAGACATGGCCATATGCAAATCAGTCTGACCCTGTGCCTCATGGGAACAGTCCAGCCCGAACTGCCAAGCCATGTCTTCCCTGGACCGGAAACAAGCATCCTAGGACCGGTTTCTGGCATTTCAGCCGTCATCAGCCAGGCTTGCTTGAATCCAGTGGCAAAGTGAGCAAGGGACCCACGTCTGGGCATACCCCGCCAACTTAGGGCGACCAAAGCGATACAAAGGGGATGATGGACGGAACGTTTGAGCCAATCAAACACTCACCCCAGTCAACTGATCTGGGTTTAATCCATCATAATTCTTTAGCTCACTCCACCACCCCAGTTCAGACATGGCCATATGCAAATCAGTCTGACCCTGTGCCTCATGGGAACAGTCCAGCCCGAACTGCCAAGCCATGTCTTCCCTGGACCGGAAACAAGCATCCTAGGACCGGTTTCTGGCATTTCAGCCGTCATCAGCCAGGCTTGCTTGAATCCAGTGGCAAAGTGAGCAAGGGACCCACGTCTGGGCATACCCCGCCAACTTAGGGCGACCAAGCGATACAAAGGGGATGATGGACGGAACGTTTGAGCCAATCAAACACTCACCCCCAGTCAACTGATCTGGGTTTAATCCATCATCATTCTTTAGCTCACTCCCACCACCCCAGTTCAGACATGGCCATATGCAAATCAGTCTGACCCTGTGCCTCATGGGAACAGTCCAGCCCGAACTGCCAAGCCATGTCTTCCCTGGACCGGAAACAAGCATCCTAGGACCGGTTTCTGGCATTTCAGCCGTCATCAGCCAGGCTTGCTTGAATCCAGTGGCAAAGTGAGCAAGGGACCCACGTCTGGGCATACCCCGCCAACTTAGGGCGACCAAAGCGATACAAAAGGGATGATGGACGGAACGTTTGAGCCAATCAAACACTCACCCCCAGTCAACTGATCTGGGTTTAATCCATCATCATTCTTTAGCTCACTCCACCACCCCAGTTCAGACATGGCCATATGCAAATCAGTCTGACCCTGTGCCTCATGGGAACAGTCCAGCCCGAACTGCCAAGCCATGTCTTCCCTGGACCGGAAACAAGCATCCTAGGACCGGTTTCTGGCATTTCAGCCGTCATCAGCCAGGCTTGCTTGAATCCAGTGGCAAAGTGAGCAAGGGACCCACGTCTGGGCATACCCCGCCAACTTAGGGCGACCAAAGCGATACAAAGGGATGATGGACGGAGCGTTTGAGCCAATCAAACACTCACCCCCAGTCAACTGATCTGGGTTTAATCCATCATCATTCTTTAGCTCACTCCACCACCCCAGTTCAGACATGGCCATATGCAAATCAGTCTGACCCTGTGCCTCATGGGAACAGTCCAGCCCGAACTGCCAAGCCATGTCTTCCCTGGACCGGAAACAAGCATCCTAGGACCGGTTTCTGGCATTTCAGCCGTCATCAGCCAGGCTTGCTTGAATCCAGTGGCAAAGTGAGCAAGGGACCCACGTCTGGGCATACCCCCGCCAACTTAGGGGCGACCAAAGCGATACAAAGGGATGATGGACGGAGCGTTTGAGCCAATCAAACACTCACCCCCAGTCAACTGATCTGGGTTTAATCCATCATCATTCTTTAGCTCACTCCACCACCCCAGTTCAGACATGGCCATATGCAAATCAGTCTGACCCTGTGCCTCATGGGAACAGTCCAGCCCGAACTGCCAAGCCATGTCTTCCCTGGACCGGAAACAAGCATCCTAGGACCGGTTTCTGGCATTTCAGCCGTCATCAGCCAGGCTTGCTTGAATCCAGTGGCAAAGTGAGCAAGGGACCCACGTCTGGGCATACCCCCGCCAACTTAGGGCGACCAAAGCGATACAAAGGGGATGATGGACGGAGCGTTTGAGCCAATCAAACACTCACCCCCAGTCAACTGATCTGGGTTTAATCCATCATCATTCTTTAGCTCACTCCACCACCCCAGTTCAGACATGGCCATATGCAAATCAGTCTGACCCTGTGCCTCATGGGAACAGTCCAGCCCGAACTGCCAAGCCATGTCTTCCCTGGACCGGAAACAAGCATCCTAGGACCGGTTTCTGGCATTTCAGCCGTCATCAGCCAGGCTTGCTTGAATCCAGTGGCAAAGTGAGCAAGGGACCCACGTCTGGGCATACCCCGCCAACTTAGGGCGACCAAGCGATACAAAGGGGATGATGGACGGAACGTTTGAGCCAATCAAACACTCACCCCAGTCAACTGATCTGGGTTTAATCCATCATCATTCTTTAGCTCACTCCACCACCCCAGTTCAGACATGGCCATATGCAAATCAGTCTGACCCTGTGCCTCATGGGAACAGTCCAGCCCGAACTGCCAAGCCATGTCTTCCCTGGACCGGAAACAAGCATCCTAGGACCGGTTTCTGGCATTTCAGCCGTCATCAGCCAGGCTTGCTTGAATCCAGTGGCAAAGTGAGCAAGGGACCCACGTCTGGGCATACCCCGCCAACTTAGGGCGACCAAAGCGATACAAGGGGATGATGGACGGAGCGTTTGAGCCAATCAAACACTCACCCCCAGTCAACTGATCTGGGTTTAATCCATCATCATTCTTTAGCTCACTCCACCACCCCAGTTCAGACATGGCCATATGCAAATCAGTCTGACCCTGTGCCTCATGGGAACAGTCCAGCCCGAACTGCCAAGCCATGTCTTCCCTGGACCGGAAACAAGCATCCTACGTCCGGTTTATGGCATTTCATCCGTCATCATCCATGCTTGCTTGAATCCAGTGGCAAAGTGAGCAAGGGACCCACGTCTGGGCATACCCCCGCCAACTTAGGGCGACCAAGCGATACAAAGGGATGATGGACGGAACGTTTGAGCCAATCAAACACTCACCCCCAGTCAACTGATCTGGGTTTAATCCATCATCATTCTTTAGCTCACTCCACCACCCCAGTTCAGACATGGCCATATGCAAATCAGTCTGACCCTGTGCCTCATGGGAACAGTCCAGCCGAACTGCCAAGCCTTGTCTTCCCTGGACCGGAAACAAGCATCCTAGGACCGGTTTCTGGCATTTCAGCCATCATCAGCCAGGCTTGCTTGAATCCAGTGGCAAAGTGAGCAAGGGACCCACGTCTGGGCATACCCCCGCCAACTTAGGGCGACCAAAGCGATACAAAAGGGATGATGGACGGAACGTTTGAGCCAATCAAACACTCACCCCAGTCAACTGATCTGGGTTTAATCCATCATCATTCTTTAGCTCACTCCACCACCCCAGTTCAGACATGGCCATATGCAAATCAGTCTGACCCTGTGCCTCATGGGAACAGTCAGCCCGAACTGCCAAGCCATGTCTTCCCTGGACCGGAAACAAGCATCCTAGGACCGGTTTCTGGCATTTCAGCCGTCATCAGCCAGGCTTGCTTGAATCCAGTGGCAAAGTGAGCAAGGGACCCACGTCTGGGCATACCCCGCCAACTTAGGGCGACCAAAGCGATACAAAGGGGATGATGGACGGAACGTTTGAGCCAATCAAACACTCACCCCCAGTCAACTGATCTGGGTTTAATCCATCATCAATCTTTAGCTCACTCCACCACCCCAGTTCAGACATGGCCATATGCAAATCAGTCTGACCCTGTGCCTCATGGGAACAGTCCAGCCCGAACTGCCAAGCCATGTCTTCCCTGGACCGAGAAACAAGCATCCTAGGACCGGTTTCTGGCATTTCAGCCGTCATCAGCCAGGCTTGCTTGAATCCAGTGGCAAAGTGAGCAAGGGACTTGGGTGGTGGAGTGAGCTAAAGAATGATGATGGATTAAACCCAGATCAGTTGACTGGGGTGAGTGCTTGCATTGGCTCAACGCTCCGTCCATCATCCCCTTTGGTATTCGCTATGTTCGCCCTAAGTTGGCAGGGTATGCTCAGACGTGAGTCCCTTGCTCACTTTGCCACTGGATTCAAGCTAGCCTGGCTGATGACGGCTGTAAGCCAGAAACCGGTCCCAGGATGCTTGTTTCCGGTCCAGGGAAGACATGGCTTGGCAGTTCGGGCTGGACTGTTCCCATGAGGCACAGGGTCAGACTGATTTGCATATGGCCATGTCTGAACTGGGGTGGTGGAGTGAGCTAAAGAATGATGATGGATTAAACCCAGATCAGTTGACTGGGGGTGAGTGTTTGATTGGCTCAACGCTCCGTCCATCATCCCCTTTGGTTTCGCTATGTTCGCCCTAAGTTGGCAGGGTATGCTCAGACGTGAGTCCCTTGCTCACTTTGCCACTGGATTCAAGCTAGCCTGGCTGATGACGGCTGAATAGCCAGAAACCGGTCCCAGGATGCTTGTTTCCGGTCCAGGGAAGACATGGCTTGGCAGTTCGGGCTGGACTGTTCCCATGAGGCACAGGGTCAGACTGATTTGCATATGGCCATGTCTGAACTGGGGTGGCGGAGTGAGCTAAAGAATGATGATGGATTAAACCCAGATCAGTTGACTGAGGGTGAGTGCTTGCAGTGCTCAAGCGCTCCGTCCATCATCCCCTTTGGTATTCGCTATGTTCGCCCTAAGTTGGCAGGGTATGCTCAGACGTGAGTCCCTTGCTCACTTTGCCACTGGATTCAAGCTAGCCTGGCTGATGACGGCTGAATAGCCAGAAACCGGTCCCAGGATGCTTGTTTCCGGTCCAGGGAAGACATGGCTTGGCAGTTCGGGCTGGACTGTTCCCATGAGGCACAGGGTCAGACTGATTTGCATATGGCCATGTCTGAACTGGGGTGGTGGAGTGAGCTAAAGAATGATGATGGATTAAACCCAGATCAGTTGACTGGGGTGAGTGTTTGAGTGTTCAAGCGCTCCGTCCATCATCCCCTTTGGTTTCGCTATGTTCGCCCTAAGTTGGCAGGGTATGCTCAGACGTGAGTCCCTTGCTCACTTTGCCACTGGATTCAAGCTAGCCTGGCTGATGACGGCTGTAAGCCAGAAACCGGTCCCAGGATGCTTGTTTCCGGTCCAGGAAGACATGGCTTGGCAGTTCGGGCTGGACTGTTCCCATGAGGCACAGGGTCAGACTGATTTGCATATGGCCATGTCTGAACTGGGGTGGTGGAGTGAGCTAAAGAATGATGATGGATTAAACCCAGATCAGTTGACTGGGGTGAGTGCTTGCAGTGTTCAACGCTCCGTCCATCATCCCCTTTGGTTTCGCTATGTTCGCCCTAAGTTGGCAGGGTATGCTCAGACGTGAGTCCCTTGCTCACTTTGCCACTGGATTCAAGCTAGCCTGGCTGATGACGGCTGAATAGCCAGAAACCGGTCCCAGGATGCTTGTTTCCGGTCCAGGGAAGACATGGCTTGGCAGTTCGGGCTGGACTGTTCCCATGAGGCACAGGGTCAGACTGATTTGCATATGGCCATGTCTGAACTGGGGTGGTGGAGTGAGCTAAAGAATGATGATGGATTAAACCCAGATCAGTTGACTGGGGGTGAGTGCTTGCAGTGCTCAAGCGCTCCGTCCATCATCCCCTTTGGTTTCGCTATGTTCGCCCTAAGTTGGCAGGGTATGCTCAGACGTGAGTCCCTTGCTCACTTTGCCACTGGATTCAAGCTAGCCTGGCTGATGACGGCTGTATAGCCAGAAACCGGTCCCAGGATGCTTGTTTCCGGTCCAGGGAAGACATGGCTTGGCAGTTCGGGCTGGACTGTTCCCATGAGGCACAGGGTCAGACTGATTTGCATATGGCCATGTCTGAACTGGGGTGGTGGAGTGAGCTAAAGAATGATGATGGATTAAACCCAGATCAGTTGACTGGGGGTGAGTGTTTGCATTGGCTCAACGCTCCGTCCATCATCCCCTTTGGTATCGCTATGTTCGCCCTAAGTTGGCAGGGTATGCTCAGACGTGAGTCCCTTGCTCACTTTGCCACTGGATTCAAGCTAGCCTGGCTGATGACGGCTGTAAGCCAGAAACCGGTCCCAGGATGCTTGTTTCCGGTCCAGGGAAGACATGGCTTGGCAGTTCGGGCTGGACTGTTCCCATGAGGCACAGGGTCAGACTGATTTGCATATGGCCATGTCTGAACTGGGGTGGTGGAGTGAGCTAAAGAATGATGATGGATTAAACCCAGATCAGTTGACTGGGGGTGAGTGCTTGCAGTGGCTCAACGCTCCGTCCATCATCCCCTTTGGTTTCGCTATGTTCGCCCTAAGTTGGCAGGGTATGCTCAGACGTGAGTCCCTTGCTCACTTTGCCACTGGATTCAAGCTAGCCTGGCTGATGACGGCTGAATAGCCAGAAACCGGTCCCAGGATGCTTGTTTCCGGTCCAGGGAAGACATGGCTTGGCAGTTCGGGCTGGACTGTTCCCATGAGGCACAGGGTCAGACTGATTTGCATATGGCCATGTCTGAACTGGGGTGGTGGAGTGAGCTAAAGAATGATGATGGATTAAACCCAGATCAGTTGACTGGGGGTGAGTGCTTGCAGTGGCTCAAGCGCTCCGTCCATCATCCCCTTTGGTATCGCTATGTTCGCCCTAAGTTGGCAGGGTATGCTCAGACGTGAGTCCCTTGCTCACTTTGCCACTGGATTCAAGCTAGCCTGGCTGATGACGGCTGAATAGCCAGAAACCGGTCCCAGGATGCTTGTTTCCGGTCCAGGGAAGACATGGCTTGGCAGTTCGGGCTGGACTGTTCCCATGAGGCACAGGGTCAGACTGATTTGCATATGGCCATGTCTGAACTGGGGTGGTGGAGTGAGCTAAAGAATGATGATGGATTAAACCCAGATCAGTTGACTGGGGGTGAGTGTTTGCATTGCTCAAGCGCTCCGTCCATCATCCCCTTTGGTATCGCTATGTTCGCCCTAAGTTGGCAGGGTATGCTCAGACGTGAGTCCCTTGCTCACTTTGCCACTGGATTCAAGCTAGCCTGGCTGATGACGGCTGAATAGCCAGAAACCGGTCCCAGGATGCTTGTTTCCGGTCCAGGAAGACATGGCTTGGCAGTTCGGGCTGGACTGTTCCCATGAGGCACAGGGTCAGACTGATTTGCATATGGCCATGTCTGAACTGGGGTGGTGGAGTGAGCTAAAGAATGATGATGGATTAAACCCAGATCAGTTGACTGGGGGTGAGTGCTTGCATTGGCTCAAGCGCTCCGTCCATCATCCCCTTTGGTTTCGCTATGTTCGCCCTAAGTTGGCAGGGTATGCTCAGACGTGAGTCCCTTGCTCACTTTGCCACTGGATTCAAGCTAGCCTGGCTGATGACGGCTGAATAGCCAGAAACCGGTCCCAGGATGCTTGTTTCCGGTCCAAGGAAGACATGGCTTGGCAGTTCGGGCTGGACTGTTCCCATGAGGCACAGGGTCAGACTGATTTGCATATGGCCATGTCTGAATTGGGGTGGTGGAGTGAGCTAAAGAATGATGATGGATTAAACCCAGATCAGTTGACTGGGGGTGAGTGTTTGATTGGCTCAAGCGCTCCGTCCATCATCCCCTTTGGTATCCCTTAGTCCGCAGAGGCAGAGAATCTTCAGCCAGGGAGGCAATTACTGCCTGTCGCTCCTTGGCCATAGTCTCAAGGTCCGGGCGGAGGCGCGATGAGTGCCCTCCCACCCGCTGCCATTTGTCCATGCCATCGCAGCGGCTCCCTGCCTCCCCCGGCGACGGGGCAGTCTTCTCCTCGTCCGGCAGCTTAAGTAGGAGCAGGGCCTCCTGTAGGGAGCGGATTTGACAGAGCCTGCCCTCCCATTTGAAGACAATACGAAATGGGTGGCCCCAGGAGTATGAAATGCCTTTAGAGCTGAGGAATGCTGTGACGGGTTTAAACGCACGTCGTTTCTGCAGGGTGGAGGCAGCCAAGTCCTGAAATAGGAGGGGCCTGGAAGATTGGAAGTCAAGAGTATGTTTCGCTCGTGCTGCCCGCAGGATCCGTTCCTTAAGTTGGAAGTCGTGCACGCACGTTAATATATCTGGCGGGGGGCTGACGCAGATCTCTTAGGCCCTACGCAGTGTATCCGGTCCAATTTAATCTGTTGCTCCGGGGGCGCATCTAGAATATGGCGAAAGAGACCCACCACGAAAGCGTCAATGTTCTGCCCCTCGAGACCCTGAGGGACCGCCCTAATCCGATTATTGTTCCGACGGGACCGGTTTTCCAGGTCCTCCGCGTGGGCCTGGAGATCCAGGTGCTGATCCTGAAGATGGAGGACCTCCTGCTGAAGCTGGTGGACCTCCTCATCCCTCGTTTGCGTTTGGGTCTCCAGAGAATCCACTCTCTCGCCGATGGAGTCCATATCTCTACGCATCTTCCGGAGTTTGAGAGTGACCTCCTTCTTCATAGCGTGGAATTCCCCGGTGAGAGAGGCGAAGAGAGACTCAAGGAGACCACGAGTGACCGGCCCACTGGGGTCCCCCTGCTCACCGTCTGCCAGGTGTGCCCCAGGCTGTGGCGCCGCCTCCGCTCCTCCGGCGTTAGCCTTAACAAAAAGGTCCTTAACGGACCGCTCCTTCTTCGGTCTGGAGGCCGCCATGGGGAAGAGACCCACCGCAGTGTCTGCAAGTAAAGCAGTCGATGTCTAAGCCAGCCGGCCCAGGAAGCCTCTCCGCAGCGCCCAGGTCCAGCCCAAGGGCACTGGGTGCTGCTCGCTAGAAAGGGGAGGGGGGAGAGCCGCCCGCAACCCCCAGACACCCCCGGCTGCTCTGGGACCAAAAAGCTAGAGGAGGCCAACACCACCCAGGACCTCCGCGGCCCGACCTAGCCGCCGCTCAGGGCCCAACCTTCAACTCGACAATGCCAGCCACTTGCCTCCACGGGCCCTGGTCGCCACAGGAAATGCCCCCTACTTCTGTCTCAAACTCGGCAAGGTGCTCTGCAATGGGCAGTTCCCTGGGGGGGGAGGGCACACACGGGGTACCCCCACCACGTGGCTCCTGGGTTGCGTAGGGCCTCCCCATGGGTCACCCATCTCTTTGCTCGGCCAGCACTCACTTCGTCTCCGCCGAGGGGAGGAGGCGAAACACCACCACAAGTCGCCTGATACGTCCGCGGCCCAGCTCGTCCACCACCTCCGGCCGTTGTGTAGCTGCGCGTTGCCTCCTGGTGGCAGGAGGAGGAGGCTCCAATCTCTCGCGCTGCCGGGCCCCCTCCTGGGCGCACGGTCCACCGCGTGCCCAATGCGAGTCCAGCAGCAGCAAAGGATCCGGGAAGCGTTTGAGTTCAATGGCCTCGGCACCACGGCTCAGGGGCCCGGGGCATCCCCGCGCAGGAGGGCTCTGCACAGTCGCCTCTCCCGGCCGACCCAGCGCGGAGACAGGGAAGGGGTTGATGCCGCTACCGGGCAGTCCCCCCTTTGCTCCGGATTCAAGTGAGTAAATCCGGGGCTGCCTCTCCAGGAAGGTGCACCGATGCAGCCCCGATTGTGGCCAGCCGCGCCTGCCGTCTCGCGGCTCAGGAGCCCAGGCCCAGCAGCGTGGATCCGGCGAGCGTCACTGCTCAGCCCACGCCAGCGCGTCCTCTCTCCGCGCCGATGCCAGGGATCACAGATCGGGTTCAGGTGGGACTGTAGCGATCTCCGGCGTTGGTTGCGGTCAGCTAAACAAAGCTATAAGGCCGGGGCCCAAGCGAGAGGCCGGAGCGGCGAGCAGGCAAGTCCTACTCGGCCGCCATCTTGGCCACGCACCGATGGCTCATGTTTAAGGGATAATGAAGGAAATCTGAGAGCAGCTTTTGCTGTCTGTACTGTTTCTGGAGTGGTGGAAGCTACTTGGTTACAAGGAGCTTCCTGCAAGTGGCTGAACTCATTGCTCTAAACCGTGCATGTTGTGTTTCTAAGAATCTCAGAGTGACGATCTACACCAACAGCCAGTGTGGGTTCGTGTGGTTCATGATTTCGGGAAGTTATAGTCTCAATGGGGGTTCATGACATCGTCTGTGTCCCTAATATGAAACGAGGAGATTATGAGACAATTGTTAGAAGCATTAAAGTTGCCAAGAAAAATCTCAGCCATAAAGTGCTCTCCGCACTGTAAGGGAACAGATTATGTCAGTGTTGGAAATCGATATGCAGATGAAGATGTACGTTACTTTGCTTTGAATGCTTGTATTTTCAATGGAGAATACAGAAATGAGGACACAGAGGTGACCGATCTCAGTGTGATGTTGGCTACTGCCGATACTTGGGATGAGGTGAGGCTTCTGCAGGAGGAAGTTTCTGAAGAGGAACAGTCAGGCAGGGTCAGAGCAGGTTGTGTGAAGAGAGAGGATGATATCTGGGTGTCGACTGGTGAGAGAGCAGTTTAACCGACTGTTTACTGTACCCGGTGGCAAGGCAGATTCATGCTGCAGCACACATAGGAAGAGATGTAATGGTGAGGGTGTTTAGGCAGACATTGTTCAATCCCAGGTTTCAAGTGGTTGCAGAAGCAGTGTGCCATCGCTGTGTAATGTGTCAGCAAATGAATGCAAGGAAAAGGACTGTTGTTACATTGAGCCACATAGAGAGGTCAGGAGGACTTTGCCGTGAAGCCTGTGTGCAATAGATTAAGGTACATTCTGGTTGTGGTGTGCATATTCTCCCGTTGGGTCCAAATCTATCCAATTAGGAGGTGTGACAGTCTCACAGTGGCTAAGCTGTTGTTGAGGGAGCTCATTCCGAGGTTCGGATTTCCAACTACATTGGAATCAGACCAAGGGACTCTTTTTATTAATGAGGTCCTGAAATTACTGTGTGATGCTTTGCGGTTGGAGCCAAGACTACACTGCAGTTAAAAGCCAGAAGCCTCAGGAATTGTTGAACAGGTCAACGGCACTCTAAAGTCACGATTGGCAAAGGTGTGCGCTTCAGCATCTCTGAAATGGCCCAATGCATTGCCTCTTGTGCTGATGAGCCTACACAGTTAAAAGCCAGAAGCCTCAGGAATTGTTGAACAGGTCAACGGCACTCTAAAGTCGAGATTGGCAAAGGCGTGTGCTTCAACGTGTCTGAAATGGCCCAATCCATTGCCTCTTGTGCTGATGAGTCTACGCAGTATTCCTGATAGAAAAACTGGCTTGTCTCCTCACGAGGTTCTTATGGGGAGAGTGATGAGATTGCCTGACATGCCTGCCAACATGCTTGTGAATATATTCGATGATTTGGTTCTCGACTACTTTAAAGGATTGGCTGATGTGGTCCGTTCTTTGTCTCATCAGGTTGAAGCAGCGACTGCACCAACCACACAAGATCTCTCCCACGACCAGACTCCCGGCGGCTGGGTGCTCATAAAAAGGCATGTGAGAAAGAGTTGCCTTGAGCCAGGCTGGTGTGGACCATACCAAATGAAACTGGTGACCACGACTGCTGTGAAGTGTGGTGGAGTACCGACTTGGGCTCATGCCTCCGACACGCATAGAGTTCTGAGCCCGTCTAAAGAAACAGCTCCTCTCTCAGAAGCTGTGAGATAAGTGACCGGAGGGTCTTCAGGGAGGGTAAATCAAGTTGTAGAAGGGTTGTTAGAAGCTGAACATTGCTTAGAGCAATCCGAGGGGGGTCCAGTCGAACAAGACACCAATGTTGTTTCTGAAGGAGAGAGAACAGTGGTTTCTGAGCATGAGTCTGACCCTGAAGAAGGAGCTAGCGAAGTGAAGAGGCAAGGTCGAGAGCAGACCTGAATGAGACCTGGCCTGGAGGAGAACGGAGAAGAAACCTAAGACTCACATCTGAAAGAGAGCTTGCACCAATTGCTGAAACGTCTGAATCTGAACAAAGTGAGGCTGAAGGTGAAAGACTGAGTTTAAGAAGGTCCAAACGGGTTAGGGTGCCTTGTTGGAGGTACTCATCTCTTGAGTGAACTTATGTGGCTGCCAATGCCGACGAGGGCGAACCCCGGGACATCGCTGTTGATAATCGAAGTCCTGCTGAAAATTCGAGGGACTTATTTGCATGCTCTTCTTTTATAGGCAGTTACTTATCCACCAAGGTTGACTGGCCTACGGTCTCTGATTTTGAATGACATCGATTTCCCTCCTTTGGGTATAAAACCATAATCGGAAGAAGAAAGAGAATTGAGAGCTGATCTATTACAATTGATTGAAGAGCAATTGGGCTCAGAACTCATTAGAGATGTTGAATAAACTTTATGAACTTCATTGAAAGGTGTTTGAGAAGAAGATTACCTAGACCCGACTGAATGAAGAATAAAATTAGGGGTTACATCTAGGAGAAGACAGAGTAGGGTTAAGGAAGTCTTACGAACTTGTGTACATTAAAAATTACAAAAGAAAAGAAGACGAAGGAGAAAATTGCTAGAACCCTTGCTTAAGAGACTTTTGCGCTTCCTGCCTTGTTTGAGTAAAATCTAACGGAGAGAAGAGACTCTTTGGCTGCTATTTTGCTACTTGAAATCGGTCTGAGTCCCCTTTTAGAATGGAGTCTGGAAATCCAAACCGTAGGCGCAAACGTATCTTAGGTACACTTATAACCATTGTAGTGGTAGTGATAATAGTACTAATTGTAGAGTCAGTTTCGAAATCCTCGGAGGAGGAGACACATAGGGTCAGTATTCCTGAGGTGCTTACACCTACACCGTGGATTCCAAAAAGAGGTACTCTCGCATCAGAGAAAGGTTTAGCTGCTCAAGGAGAACAACATCTCCATGTAGATTTGTCTAAGGGTGATTACACATTAAACTCTTATGCTAGGCTTTTGTATGAATATGTAGACACTATGAAAGCTAGAGATTGTTATGTTTGCATGCAGTTACCAGCATCAGTAGAGGAGGGTATTACAAACCACCACTTACCTGTGACCTATGGTATCAGTTGTAGTTTGCTCCTGTTTTATAAGAAGGGCCACTATGAATATTATTTTGCCAACTATGATGTTGTACTATCTGAAGTACCAGTTTACAATCAACTGAATAGGTATGACACTAAGAAAACAATTGAAATGATAGGGAATTATTTTGTGCCCACTGCTACATCAGGCATTGCTTATGCTCATAGACACAATCTAACCTGTATATTAACTGACATCGAGAACAAAGTTATAGATCAGGTAGAAGATAGATTTAGGATTGTAGTGAGCGAGGGGCATAAACCTTATAAATCTCCTCACTGGACAAAGGAAGAGTTAGGCCATCGTGCTGCAGGGAGTTCAGGGCCAATAGCTTTGGATTGGCACCACAGGGGGAGACTATGTGTCCACCAAGCTGAGAGTGGATATAGCTCTGTGTTTGTGGGATAGAGCGAGTGTAAATATACCATTTTGGTTCTGGGCCATGGAAATTGTTTTTGGACAACACCACAAATATTATACCAGGAGTCTATTTTGTGTGTGGGAAAAAGGCATATTTGAGGTTGCCTAGCAAATGACATGGTACATGTTACCAGGCTGTAGTGTTTCCCAAAATACACATCGTGGAGGATTTCAAAGATTTAGGTGAAGGGGTGAGCACTAGACAGAAATGTGGTTTGAGTGCTGGAGAAGTTGTGGGAGACATTTTTGGAGCTGTGATGCATAGCTTAGGGGTAGTATTAAATGATATTAAGATTAGAAAATTGTCCACCATAGTTGATAAGCTGTCTACTAATACTGCTAGATCCCTATTACTTATAGATGGTTTCAATCAGGGCTATGGTGATGCAGAATCGACTTGCTTTAGATGTTTCACTATCAAAAGAAGGTGGAGTCTGTCGAATGCTGAAGGTCCAACAGTGTTGTACTTATATCCCTAACAGGAGAAAAGATTTGCAGAAGTACATTAGCAGCATTACAGAGTTACATCAGGAATTGAGGGACTTAGCTACTGAAGGCATCTGGGATAAAGTTGGACAAGAGTTTGGTGCAATTGTAAGGTGGTTTGATAATCTAGGAAGTGTATTGTTTGGCTGTATTGTGCAACCGATATTGATTGCTGCCATCTGTATCATTGTCTTGATCTGCATGGTGAGAGGATATAAGTGGTATAGAGTGAGAGAAAGGGAGAGAGCCCAGAGAGAAAAAGGCAGGAAGATAGAGAAGTTGCGAGATAACTATTACAATAATCTTAGGTGTACGGAGAAGTTTAGACGAGGGAGAATGGCGACAACATCAGTTTCAATTTTAAAAAGGGTGATTGGTTGATGATGCCGTGGTTCACACTCAATGAGACAGGACCCAATTCTGTTGTGGGCACGTACTTTCCAAGTGGCTACACCCAAGAGCCACCAAATTGAGGAAATTGGTTTTGGGGTTAAGAAAGGTTTGTGCTCGATGTATTCATATAGTAGTAAATGGGTTCTGAAATCCCAAACTCTGAAATGATTTTTAAACCATACAAGGCTGTATTTATTTCGTGCCAAAAGTTACAGGTAACTGAAGAAAAGCTGACACGTTTTTCGCCCATGTGGCCAGCAGGCCTGGGGCTTTTTCAAGGCTAGTATTCATGTGGGGTGGTTCAAAAAACAAAAAACAAAACATGTACTCATATAGAACAACCATACAGATTCATAATCATGTGATTGTGTGGAGTAGGGTGAGATTAGAAAGAGCAAAAGATCAAATGGCATGGTAAAGGGGGAAAAAAGGGAAGAGGCAGAAAAAGAGGTCAGTACCAAAGGACGAAATGAGGAGATGGTAAGAAAAAGAAGGGAAGGAAAAATTCAAGGAAAAGAGAAAAATGTGGAGGAGACAAAAGAAATATTAAATTGAAGGAGAAAAAGAACAACCATTACGGATTAATTAATCCAGACAGAGTATGCACAGTTCATTATCATACTATCTCTCTTATGGGTTAAGTTGATTTACATCCTAAAGTTCAATTAGAAAAATCAAAGCGATTATGCATGAAACTAACAGGAGTAATACACTTTCAAGATGAGCAAGCAAAGTGCTCAGACAGAGCAACGGGTCATTTTTAGGTCTCGCCTGGGCAGCGCGCATGCGCTACTCTAAGAGGGCCTTTAGCCATCGGTATGCTCCTTTTCAAGCACACTCGTGCTTGTGCTGGCATCCACCTTGCGGGAGCGAGCAGCGGCGCGCGTGGTAATTAAAAACATATGGCTCTCGTGCCGCCGCTGCTCGCTCCCGCAAGGCGGATGCCAGCACAAGCACGAGTGCATTTGCCTGCTCTTTCGCGGCCAGTGGAATCTCTTCCTAATCCCAGCTGCTATTTGCAAGGAGGGCTCTGCTGGGATCAACATCTGCGAGGGCTGCAGCATCCTTCCGGTCTGCTTCTAAATATAACTCCCCCACTGAGGGAATCGAATTGCAGCAGTGGGCACGGGTATTAAATTAAAAAAGGATTGACGAAAAAAACGTTTTTTCTCATAAAACAAAAGCATACCTTGGTATCCGCTAAAAATAGTAACCTTGTCGACAACTGTACTAACTGCTGAGTTTGAAAATCGCAAACGCTCCTGCCACCCAACAATGGCAACCCAGAGGCGAAAATTTACTCTTTTCTGTAATCTGCAGTTCTCCTCTCTGGAGTTCCGAAAGTGGAGTTAAATCAGGGTCATCGACGGGGTGTCCCATACTCCGACTCATCCACGATGGCTACAGTGCCACCACCACGTCCACCACCAGCACCATGTCCACCACGTCCACCACCATGTCCACCACCACGTCCACCACCACGTCCACCACCACCACGTCCACCACGTCCACCACC
This sequence comes from Calotriton arnoldi, assembly GCA_963921515.1. Classification (NCBI taxonomy): domain Eukaryota; kingdom Metazoa; phylum Chordata; class Amphibia; order Caudata; family Salamandridae; genus Calotriton; species Calotriton arnoldi. The sequence continues at coordinate 16,907 of CAWUFW010007934.1, forward strand.
ACCACCACGTCCACCACCACCACGTCCACCACCACCACGTCCACCACCACCACCACGTCCACCACCAACACGTCCACCACCACCACCACCAGCACGTCCACCACCACCACCACGTCCACCACATCCACCACCACATCCACCACCACCACCACGTCCACCACCACCACGTCCGCTACCAACACCACCACCACGTCCACCACCACGTCCACCACCACCACGTCCACCACCACGTCCACCACCACCACCACCACGCCCACCACCACGTCCACCACCATGTCCACCACCACCACCTCCACCACCACCACCACGTCCACCACCACGTCCACCATCACCACGTCCACCACCACCACCACGTCCACCACCACCACCACCACGTCCACCACCACCACGTCCACCACCACCACGTCCACCACCACCACCACGTCCACCACCACCACATCCACCACCACCACCACGTCCACCACCACCACCACGTCCACCACCACCACGTCCAGCACCACCACCACGTCCACCTCCACCACCACCACCATGTCCACCACCACCACGTCCACCAACACGTCCACCACCACCACCACGTCCACCACCACCACATCCACCACCACCACCATGTCCACCACCACCACGTCCACCAACACGTCCACCACCACCACGTCCACCACCACCACCACGTCTACCACGTCCACCACCACCACCACATCCACCACCACCACCACCACGTCCACCACCACCACATCCACCACCATGTCCACCACCACCATGTCCACCACCACCATGTCCACAACCACCACCACGTCCACCACCACCACGTCCACCATCACCACCACATCCACCACGTCCACCACCACGTCCACCACCACGTCCACCACCACCACATCCACCACCACTACCATGTCCACCACCACCACCTCCACCACCACCACCATGTCCACCACCACGTCCACCACCACCACCACGTCCACCACCACCACCACGTCCACCACCACCACCATGTCCACCACCACCACATCCACCACCACCACGTCCACCACATCCACCACCACATCCACCACCATCATGTCCACCACCACCACCAAGTCCACCATCATGTCCACCGCCACCACCACGTCCACCACCACCACATCCACCACGTCCACCACCACCACGTCCACCACCGCGTGAAACTGGTGGGCAATGAGTGTTGAGGTGGACGTTCCGCCGCAACACCCATTGATTTTGACGCTGCCCCATATTTACAAGGGTTGCATAAACATGGGGCAGCGCCAAGACCAAAAAAAACCTGGTCTTAACATGGTGAAACAAGGAGAAATGCTGTATTTCTCCTGGTCTTTGCTGTTTCTATGTGTGCTGCATTGTGCAGCACACATAGAAACAGCAAAAAGCCATTAATGATGGTTTATGTGCAGGAAGGTGTCCCTTCCTGCACATAAACAATCATTTAAAAAATGACGAGTTGCAGCTTCTATGTGTGCTGCACAAAGCAGCACACATAGAAGTTACAAATCGCCATTTAAGATTGTTTATGTGCAGGAAGGTACACCTTCCTGCACATAAACAATCATTCTCCCCAACGCGGGCACCCTTGCACTATGTGCAAGGGTGCCTGTGTTGGACGCTAGGCAGCTGTAATTAGCCAGCGCAGAGGGAAACGCAGGGCTGCACCGTATTGCTGTAAATACGGTGCAGCCATGCGTTTCAGAAGTGGCGGAGCACTGCATTAAGCCACGAAGGCTAACTCTGCGCTCCGTCACTTCTTTGTAAATATGCCCCTGTGTGTTTTTGTGTGACATTGTTTCGGAAAGTGTAACATATAATTCAGTATCGTTTGGTATCACGTAGACCTAAATTAGAAGAAAGTGACTAATACCATTCAAAGCTGTTTATAACAGGACCCCTAAAATATATCTTGCCTGTGGCCCCAAAAATCCTTAAGATGGCACTGCGAGAATCATTTGAAAATACTTCCTCGCTTAGTGGACACATGGGAGAAACCACTGCCTCTTATCTGCTCTTTTTTCTATGTCCCAAGGAGAGGGAACAGGTTTGTGCAGAATTCAGAAGTCTTTAAAATGTTTGCTTCCAATTAATGTTTTCTTTACCATAAAAGCTGTCAGGGAGAATTATTTGAAGATGGAAATTCAGACAGAAAACATTTGAACTCTGTCTTCTACAGACATGGCATATAAGTACTTTATCATTATATTTGCTTTATTCTGCATTGCGATGTACATTCACTACATGAGTTTGTAAAGTTTTAGAGATAGCATAAAGATGCTAATAGCTCCCGTAGTCTTGTATCTGGAATTTGGTACACTTTAACATAAACACGGTCCTTGTTTATGCCAAAGAATATATTACTCCAACAAGTATTGAGAAACAAGCATTTGCAATGCAATAGGTCTCGCATTTGCAAGAGTTTGAGCTATTGGCATTGTAAATGACAATGCCTTTTGTTTATGTGCTTTGAAAACCTGCAAGCGGTGCCAGACAATGTTGGCATTTAGTCCCCCTCCACCCTCTTCCAACACAGCATCATGGGAGGAGTAGGCAATCATGTCTCAGAGAAGCTTAATTATTTAAGAGGTCTACATAGCTGTCTTCCGGTGCTTATGGAGCACCTTGGGTCTCGAAGTGAGTACAGGGAGGAGACAGAAGGTTTGGCTGATAGTGTTGAATGGGATGTAGTTTACAGTGATTGGCATTGGGTTAACAATGTTTGGAGGGTAAAGACAATCCACGTTGCTACAGTAATTATGTTTGCAGGGGTGGGATAAAACCTGGAGAAAACCCAGAGATGTATCGTCCAATTTTGCTATTGCCTTATTGTGCTAACTTCTAGATGCTCATATATCTCAAGAAGTGAGCACTCATTTATTTGACTCCAATTTCCTAGAACTTTGCCAAGAAGGGTTTCACCCCGACATAATATCGAAACAGTAATCTATTGATGATTTGAGAAAACATCTGTATGAGGGTCACACTCCAGCCCTGATCTTGCTTGATCTATATTTGGTTGACCATAAGATCTTAATTGGCTTGCCTCTTTTTTGGAGAATAGGACGCGGGCAGTTCAACTCATCCTGTTTAGGGCATTGGAAATATAATTGACTGCAGTGTTCCACAAGGGTGCACTCTCTCACCTAACCTATTACATTACATTTACATCCAATCACTTATAAAGGAACTGTCCAAAAGAGGTTATCTTATTTTTAACTATGTTGGTGACTTCCAGATTTTACTTCAGCTTGACACCCGGCCCCAGTACATGATAACTGTACAGATATAATGTGTTGTATCAATATATGTATGGATTTAAACTGAATGCTGAGAAAATAGAAATTGTGGTGCTAAATCAAAATCCCTTGATGTGATTCAGCCATTACTAGCCTCCAGAAATAGCCACGCTACCAACGCCAAAGCCAGCTGAAAAAATCTACGAGTCCTAATTGATCAACATCTCTCAATGAGGCCTCAAATAAATGCAGTAGTCTCAAAATGTGTCTTCATCTTATGAACCACTAAGAAGATTCAATTGTTTCTCTCGTTTGAAGCTATGAAGTCTATCATCGCGGTGGTTATAGGTGCTAAGTTGGACTGTATGAATAGCGTGTACCTTCACCTTCATAAACGTGATCTTAATAGGTTTCAAATGACTCAGAACGCCGCGGCCAGGGCAGTTTTCAGAATCCCCTGCAGAACGCAGATTACACCATGCATGAAGAGCCTTCATTGGCTACCAATCAGACGGTACATTAAATTGAAAATTTGCTGCCTTACCTTCAAGGCGTTACAGGACTTGGCTCTGGATTTCCTAATTGATTGCTTGTATAGATATGTCCCCAGGAGAGCTCTACGATTGGCTGCTGCAAATTTTTGGGTGGTGCCTAGAGTTCAAAAACTGTGGACTGGAGCCATAGGTTTTCAACTCTGGTTTTGAAGGAATCGAATGCTCTTCCACTTGAGACCTGCATTTGTAAGCAAACTTTTGATATTCATGCATAACTTATGTGCTACTCTCTAGAGGATGATAGCGCCAAGAGACCTTTCGGTGAACATTGTGCTCTATAAGTACTCATTAACATAACATAACATAACGGCAATGAGGGCCACAATAAAGGGAAGGGTGAAAAAGAGGTAATTTATTATTCTTTTTTTAAGTAAGTAAATCTTTATCGTATGATTACCTAAAATCATTAACAAAAGGCAATGTGCATTGCGCCATAAAAACAGGATCAAATATAAAACTAGGTAATTGGGACCTATGCAGAAATGTAAGAAATCTTGTAAAAAGTGTATCAAAACCTAATTTCTAAAAAAAAAATTATAAGGCCCAAGCAGTGCTGGCAACCTATATTATACGACTTAAAACGTAGATTATGGATATAAAATCAGCTATAGAGGAATATTTTATGCCATAATCAGGCATGCATAAGATTGTAGAGTGCGTGAGGTAATTTATTTGTGGGAAGTAGCTGTGGTACAATGGGTGGCGGCTAGAGTGTGCAGGTGACAGCTTGAGTTTTAGGCAGACGGAGGTAAAAGGTTGTGGTGTGTTGGGGCGGACTATGGCATTCAATAGAGAACTAGGTGAGAGAAAAGTAAAATATGAAGGGACGCTAGGAGGCGAAGTCTAGGCTTGGCATTTTGTCAGAAGGATAGGCTTGCTTGTCTATGATAGCTAATATGAACAAAACGTTATGAGAATTTTAACAGGTTATGTTGTGTGTATTACCTATAGAGAGGACTGGAAGCGTTTTAAAGGATTTTGATGCAAGAAATGCATTAGATAATTGTCTGGGCGACTACAATGTATATTGCCAGAAAATTTGTTTTGTATTTAATGTGATTAAAAAGGAAAAAAAATATTTTTCTATGCTAGTTTGAATTCGGAGTTGTACATAGTTTGATTGGTGACTCAATTCAATTCAATTCTTTCTTTATTCGACCATCCGAAGAAATGTCATAAAAGATACACATAATGACAAACAACATTAAAATCAAGCTCATTGAAGAAATTACAATCACATTACCATTTAAAATAAGTAAAACCGCAGGCGAAGACAATGTTTTCATCGTAGCTAAAGTGGCAGTGCAACTAAGCTGGATCAATAAGTAGCAGCAAGTATTAGCCAATAGCATTACTTAATAATAAAATCAAGCTTATAAAAAATAATAGAAAGTTAGCAGCAACAGTGAGCATTTTAGCAGCAATACAGATACAATAAAAACAGAGGCTACTAAAGTGCATTGGTATTAAAACAACATGCTCCCTCTCTTTGCTAAAGTGCACTTCAGAACGTTTGCAACAGCGAAGCAGACATCACCGTCATTAAATTGCAGGAGAAAATACAAGGCCACTTTGCACTTAGAGAATTTGTATCTGCGCAAAAGCGGTAGTAAGAATTTCCTAGTAAATGGAAGATAAAATTGGCAGAAGAAAACAAAATGTAAGATGGTTTGGCTCGAATGTTCATCACAGGGGCAAATGGTAATAGTTTCAGACGAATACTGGCCCAAAGGGAAACATATTAACCAGCGAAATGACCCCAGCCTAAATCAAGTCAACAAATTCCTTTCGTGGACATTGGTTACATATAAAAGATAAGGAGCAATTGAGTAAGGTACTTGAATAAGGCAGTAATCTCTGACAGTGGGTTTGGATACTTCAAACAATTCCCGAGAGGATTCTTTGTGCTTTCGGAAGCTATCCATGACCCTCTGTCGGTCCCCTTTGCCAATTAATTCTTAGTGCTCAAACAGTGAAGCACAACCAAGTTCCGTGAGGCAAGTTTTAATATATTGAAGCCAGGGAATAGAAAGGCCTCGGGTACAACTTAAACAGTTTCTAATAATTGCCCGATTAAAATCAGCTTCTTCGTTTGCCCAAATAGAACACCAGGTGGCTAGAGGGGCAGCATTTATAGAATCTTGAACATAATCAAGGCCTAATTCCAAATGGAGGGAAAAGTGCAGCGATGAGGGGGGGACTCCTAAAACTCTACGACAAAATCTATTCTCCTCAGTCTGCACGGCAAGTACATCCCTGCATCCCCAAATACCCATGCCATATGTTAAAATCGGTATACACTTACAGTTATAAATCTCTAAAATTGGGGCAATGGGCTTTTTACCTATGGACATTGCAAGGGAGAAGGTGGTCCCAACAGCTTGCGTATATCGTGTTATTCTATTTTTTATGCAAGTGTTCCACGTACAGCCTTCATCGAATTCCAAGCCTAGATAAGGAAAGGAACTAACCCTCTCCAACATTTTGCCCTCTACGTTCAAACTGCGGGATTTAGTTTCTTTGGGGCCACATATCATTATAAAAGTTTTCTTGTAATTTGGCTCCAAACCCAGATCCTTCATAAAACTAGCATAGGTGTCAATGAGACTTTGTAGGCCATTCGCAGTCCTTGCCAAAAGGACTGCGTCGTCCGCATAGAGCAGTGCTGGCACAGCCTTGTTCTCCATTTGCGGGACATCAGCCCCAGCCAAGGCTAAAGTGTTCTCCAAATCGTTGGACTAAAGGAGGATAGGATTGGGGCAAGGACGCAACCTTGGCCAACCCCACGCTTGATGCTAAATGGCTCTGAGCATTCTCCAGCATTACCATACCTTACTGAAACGGAAAGATCATGGTGGAGAAGCCTCAGAAAGGAGACCAGTCCCGCATCGACTCCCATGTTTACTAAAATGTCCCACAACTTAGAGCGTGAGACATAATCAAACGCACTGGTCAGATCCATAAATGCCAGATGAGTGGAAGTGCCCTTCGCAAATTTATATTTAGCCAGAATAAGATGGAGATTGAGGCACTGTTCGATTGTGCCTAACCCCTTCCTAAACCCATACTGACTGGGAGCCAGGATATGATTTGCGTTAATCCAGTCCAATAGGCGGTCTAGCACAACTCTCCCAATTACTTTGACCGAGGAATCCAGAAGGGAAATCGGACAATAGCATTTGGGATCGTGCACGTTTCCTTTTTTAAAAACAGGGACTATAACAGATGAACGCCACGACTTTGGCACTCCCTCACTACAAACTGAATTGAAAACTGCAGTGAGCACCGGGGTCCAGAATAGTGGGTCTTCCTTGAATAAATCCAACGGAATACCATCTGGCCCTGGAGCCTTCTTACCTAATGCGTGGTATGCAATTGCAGCTATGCACCAGGGCAGAACTAATGGGTATCACCTGGGACATTATGCTGTTCATATTCGCTGTACGCCATACCACCCTACGCCTTGCGTCCTTAGTGGATAATACCTGGATAGGTGGCGGCTTGGGCTTTTGTCCCATATGTGGTAGCACAATCTTTGCAGCGATAGGGTTATGATCGCTGTAAGGCTGGATAAGGACCTCACAGTCCTTAATAAGGGGTGCCGTGCTCCAGGTGACAATATATAGTCAATGGTGCTTCCTGCACCTCGTCCTATAAAGGTAGGAATACGTTGGTCAATAAAGTTAGGAACCTTATTAATCATACCCCGTTCCAGCAAGTAAGAAAATAAGACCCGCCCCCTAGCATCCATCACGTTCTGGTCCAGCGCATGAAAAATTGGATCAGAGATAGTTGGGGAAAGGGACAGAGGATGCCCCAATTTTGCATTAAAGTCCCCCGCCACCAGCAGCTTAAGGGGGCATTTCACACAAGCCTCTCTCGCCACAAGCATGTCAATTTGCGCAAATAGGCCTTGAAAGTCACCTTTGGATGTAAAATTATTATTATAAAAATTTACTAATAACAACTTATTAGTGTCTTTCCAAGTAAGACAAAAAACCTGCGCATCACTCTGTTCCTGGAATAGCTGTACAATCAAACCAGCAAATTCCACTTTGAACCAGGCCGACAAACCCCCTTTAGCTCTGCCCGCTACAGATGGAGTAGCTGGCAAGCTAAAACACGTAAACCCATCAAATTCTATGTCCTTGCTCACCCAAGTTTCTTGCATAAGGACTATATCATAAGTCATAATGTAGGAAGCCCGTTTTTATTGCCGCTCCACTTGACTGCACTACCGCCAGGGCAAGGACCGGGACTCCGAGGCCCACAGATCTTCGCGGCCTGCCGCCGCCTACATTTCCACCAGTGCCAGGAGACGCATTAATTAGCAGCGCGGGCTCCCGCTGCACGGGAAGCCCGTTTTATTGCCGCTCCGCTTGACTGCACTACAGCCAGGACCGGGACTCCGAGGGCCACAGTTCTTCGCGGCCTGCCGCCGCCTACGTTTCCACCTTGGTTCCTTTTTGCCAGGGCGCCTCGAGAAGTACCTATGAGGTAGCCACCCCCCAAGTGAAAGGAGAGCTGGAGGAGGTGTTTACCAACCAGCTAGCCAGGTGGGGACTTTGAGGAGGCAAGTGAGGAGCTTCGCTGAATGTATTCTGCCACCAAGTAGTTGATTGCAGCTGGAAACAATTGATCAGTCTGGGTCAACAGCGGTCCCGCTCAGGTGCCTGGTGAGAAGAAATTGTTACCCATCCAACTCTTGGAGTTTTATTGATTCAGTTTCTGTAAGAGGGGAGTCCTTCACTGTCTACTTGCCTGCACTGCTATCCTGCACCTCACGGGGACCCTATCCCCCATCTGCCATTGCGGCTGGTGACACCGACGTCCATTTCCGCGCTAGGAGGCCATCAGAGCCCGGAGGAGGCTGGGCTGGGCCCACTCTCTAGCAGCAGGATTGTGTCTCCTTGAGATTCTTCATCCGAGGTACTGGCTTTTAATATTGTTTTTTACACATAAGTACTTTGTAGAATGGTCAAGCGTAAAGATACCAGCGTTCATCCGGGGGGTGGAATAGTATTAGACACCTTCCTAACGAGGGCTGAGTCAGTCTTGACCCATCAAATTGACCTAACAGAGAGGCGACATTCCTTGGATTCTCTAGCCATCCAGAAGCGTTCCGCTCTAGGACGCATAACCACGGTTAGTTCCCCTATGCCCTCTCCACTCATGCACATGAATATAGTACCACCTGTAACCCCTGTGGCGTCAGCGGTAGTTTCTACCAGATCAAAAAACAGCCACAAGGGGCCGTGTTGCTACTGCCCCATTCGATACCAGCAGTGAGCCTCCTGTAAAACAAAGAAGGGGTGGTGTCCGCCAAAAGCAAAAGACCAAACAAAAGTCACAACCCACTGAGCAAAAAGGAACTGGAGATACCGATCCAGGTACAAATCTATATCCTACGGCCAGTGACAATACCCTCACTTCGTTTGTTCAGGGGAATGACGATGAACTATGGAAAAGACTAGAGACATTGGTTACTGTCCTCCTGAACCCCCTATTAACTAAACTATCGCAAATTGAGGAGAGATTGCTGCACATTGAAGGGCTGGGTAGATCGACGCATAATCATGGTGTATGCTCTTGCCTATGCTCACGTCCTGAAGCAGTAACAAGGCCCCTAGCACCTACAGGGAGGGGGACACGCCCAATGGACTGTATTAATGAGGGGCATCATTCATGCATGGGTAACATGCGTGTAACATTGTAGCTTCTCCCCGTTACAACCCACAATTGCTACCTCCCAGTCCAACAGTGCATCCTATGAATATGGCTGGAATCCCAAACCCCCAGTTATGTCCCACCACCTCTTCAGATGGTCCAGCTACCAACGTACGGTCGCCATTGCAGGGGGCTGGAGGGAGGGAGCTCCGCTCTAAACAGCGAAGATCAGACACGGCGAGACCTCTCAACACATATCAGTCTCTACACCTTCCACTGGCCTCATCACCTCTTGTACTGATTCTGGGAAATGTCCTGCCCTTGAGGGAGGACCAGACTGAAACTACTGTCCAACTTATGAATAAATCCCTCCATTGGCTAACCCACCAAACAACTATTAGGGAGAACAGGGGGGGTTTCACTGGCAAATCAAGTTATAATGGCCAGAAGGGTAGAGTAGCTGGGACCAACTAAGAAAACAATGGAGGGTGATTGTGTGGTTATACATTTTAACAATCGCTATGTATAGAGTTCCCTTTTAGACCATCTATGTTGGGACCCACCTAAAGGTACTCAAATCAGAGCACTACCCTATGCGTTTTTCTATAGGCACCCTCACACAATGGTAAGCGATACACGTGCTCTTATGGGGGGGGCACTCAAAGCATGACGTACCACGCAACATAGGCAATGTAGGAGTAACTCTAGAGAACAGATTTGCCCCTCTTAGCGGTCTGGAGCAATGTGACTGACTAAATCCATTCGATTATCGGACCAATCTGAGCAATAATGGGTTAGTCAATCACCCAACTCCTCTTCCAAACAAGGAAAGTAAGGATCCCGCCCCATGTGAATTAACAGGCAGCCCTGACCTGGTAACCTCCCCAAAACTAGCTCAGCTATCTTACATTTTGTGGAACATTGCGGGACTATAGTCGAAACTAGAGTCCCGGGACTAGTCTGAATTAATCGAAGTCCACGATATCTGTGTGTTCCAGGAGACTTGGTCCATAAATCCATTACATCGTTCAGGATACCTTAACTTTCATAAACCGGCAATCCAAGGGCAGAGGGGTAGACCATCAGGAGGGCTAACAATTTGGGTAAAACAGGACCTACGTTATAGAATCCGTGAAGTCCACATTGATAGCCCAGACATTATGGCTATTTGTCTTCAGACTAACCCCAATGCCAAGTTAATAGTTCTTAACGCTTATGCCAGGGGTCTTACAGGTGGAAGACTGTCCAATACAGTTGACATCCTAGATGACTTCTTGGAAAGGACGACTGGTATCCCCGACCTAGTAATTGCAGGGGACTTTAACACTACCTTTGAGCCCCTTGATCATGATGATAGCAAACTTACTGAGGAAGAAGATGCACTATGGAGCATCCCCTCCTTAGAGCTTCCCCCAATCAAGAGATGGACTGAGGCAGCACTACAACTTAAAGCCCTTTGTATGGGGAGGGGACTCAGGGCTGTAAATGGGTGAACTGCCTCAGATAAGCAGGGCTCCAATACTTTTAACAATGGCGTAAATACGAGTCGAATCAACTATATACTCATTAATCTGGAACACTGGTCCTCCCTTATCAACATGGAGGTTCAGGAGAGAGTAGAAAGTGACCACAATACCCTAATACTAAAAACGAAAGCTCCTGGACCCTAGTCTGCTACCAACCCTGACAATGCTTTGTTCCACTAGCAATGCCCTGCTCTGTAATGACATGAGGAGGGTAAAATGGCACAAGCTAGTGGAAAGCGAACAAACACTTCTAGACATAAGGGCTGATGTCACTAACACATTGACAGAGTTGCAAACTATTACCACTCAGACCCAGTTAAATAAAAATGTAACTAGGGCCCACGAAGACCTATTTGGTAAAATTAAGACATATTTTTTAAAACCATTTAGTCACCTCAGCAAACAGCAGGGAAAAAAAGTGAACTGGTACAATAAGGATTGTAGGGAAGCTTACAAATCATTGGCGGCTGCCATCAAACAGAAAGATCTGGCCACTGTCAAGTCAACCCGCCAGAAGTATAAAGCCATAAAGTATAAAGCTAAAAAGGACTGGGATGAATTGAGATGGACAGATCTCTACCAGGCCAGCCTAGGGAAAAGTCTTCTATATTTTCGGCAGTTGGTTAAATGGGGGAGAGGGGGGCAAGCACCATCACCGCACAATCGCGTAGCTCCAGAAATGTGGGTCTCACATTTTGCCAAACAATTTGCTGTAGAGGTAGAGGGAGAAATTGAAGAACCGTTTCAAACCCCGCCGCATGACACAGTATTGCACTTTGACATTGGGGAGGTTGAAATAGCGCTGGGCACAGTTACCAGTGGAAGAGCCCCAGGCCCCGACAGTGTCCCGACAGATTTGTTTTTATATGATAGGGCCACCTGGCAAGATTATATACTGCTGCTAGCGAATGCAATAGCTTGCGGGGCCTCCGTTCCCGACTCCTGGAGGGGTGCGGAGATCTTGTCAATCTACAAAAAAGGTGATCGTTCGAGCCCTGGCAACTATAGGCCAATAAGCCTTATTGATGCTATTCAAAAAATTATGGCAAGAATGGTATTAAATAGAATCCAGGATTGGATCGTGGACAATGACATATTGTCTCCACTGCAGGCAGGGTTTCGCACCCATGTGAGTACGGTGGACCAGGTCTTTCGCTTTGTATTAATATACTGGTGTGTTGTAGTGCTGGCGGGAGGCACCATCTACGCCGCTTTGTGGACTTAAAATCCGCTTTTGACCTGGTCCCGGGTAACAAACTTTGGTGGGTCCTCAAGAATCTAGGGATGCCTCCAGAATTATTATCTGTTGTGGTGAGGCTTCACAAGGGGAACTTTGCTCAGGTGCGATGGGGTACACAGGGTAACACCAGTGATCGATTCCCGGTATCCAAAGGGGCCGCCAAGGGTGTGTCATGGCCCCAACACTATTTTCATTATTCATTAATGGGGTCGTCAACAATTTTTCCACATTCCCGACCGATGCACCCACTCTCGCAGGCATAAAAACACCTATACTCATGTTTGCAGATGACACTCTTGTCATCTCAAAAACACAGAGTGGTTTGCAACGGGCATTAATGAGGTTTGAAGAATTTTGCGAAGCCCATGGTCTTGTGATAAACACAGACAAAACCAAATTTATGATACTCCATAAACATCGGGCCGTTAAGGGGAGGGTGTCCCTAAACAATGAATATCTTGACCAAACGGATGTCTTTAACTATCTAGGAATCACGCTTGGAAATAAACTCGACTGGAAGCCCCAGATAGAATCCATGGCCCTAAAACATCGTCAACGTGCTGGTGTACTGTTGAAGGAACACAAGTCCTCATTAACCAAGCCCCTAAATCCAGTTCTGAAGATCTATAACACCAAAGTCTTAGCTTCTGTATTATACGGCGCCGAACTTTGGGGTTATGACAACTTGACAACCCTAGTTTTAGCCCAAAATAAATTTTTGAGAGGTGTCACTGGTCTACCCCAGAATACTCCACTCAAGCCTCTATATTATGATCTAGGCTGTAATATATTGGATGAGATAGCTAGATTTCGCCCGATAGCGTAGTGGCGAAGACTATGGACCACTCCAGAGCTATCGCACTACGCCACCGCCCTCAAAGACGTCTGGGAAGCTGACAGCTCATGTAAAATGATATGGTTGCAAAAGGTTAAAAATACACTGGTTAACATGGGTGTGCAGCATTTAAGGGTTTGACCCAGAGGGCCAACAGTTTCCCTCAAAAAAAGAAATGAAAGAGCTTTATTGGTCTATGGTTGTGAAGAATAGTACCCAAGACACAGAGAGTGCGACTTTGTCAGGTACATTTTTAGAGTTTAAGCCCTGTCCTCAGTATGAACTCTTCTGGGATGTTATATCTAAACCCAGAGATAGACGACTCTATTTTTAATTCCGAATGGGCTCATTACCTGCAAATTCTTTCACATGCAAATGGCACAATTTAAATGATAGCAAGTGCCATTTGTGTGTGGAACTTGAGGAGAATTACTCTGCCCGGCCTATAAGGCACCCCAGAGCAAATGGTTGAAACCCTTATGTAGAAACATGGGTACCAGGTGTAGCTCCATTGCAATGAGAATATTGCAGACGAATACAAACGAATCGTCTGTAATAGCAACTGCCAAATTCCTAAGCTGGATGTGGTTAATTCGTGTAGAAATGACTAAGAGCCCCAAGCCCATCCTACCCAGTGATTAGCAAATTGAGTTAGCTGTTGTACAAACAGCTAGGATATATTACATTGGCAGCCCAACGAGTATTGTCTAATGCAAACATTTGTTTGGTATAACCGCAGTCATAGGTATAGAATTTTATACTTATATCAGTGTCGCATATACTGATGCACCATTAACAGTTCTAATGTTGATCACCTTACGGCCTTTCGAGGATGTATATTTTTTCACTTTATCACTTGCTCACTTTTGTGATATTTTTATGGTAAGCGACATTTTTATAGTATTTTAAGAACAATATGTGTGGTTTATTAATGAATACAATGGTCTTATGCTTTTAGTGAACTTCTTAACTTTTATATGCTTCTGAAATCCTTGAATAGCAATGTTAAATCAATTTGTATATATACTGTCGTAGGGATTCTGCACATACACAGAGCTATGCACAGGATAATAGGACCTCGGAATATAGTGGTGAGCCAATCATAAACCTTAGCACCTAAAACCCCAACCCAACTAGCTGTAGCGTCTCATTAGCAACAATACTACCAATGATTAGACAACCCAGAACACGGTATCTCTCTCTCTCAGGACTCGCAGTAGCAAGAACACCCTTTCATAACTCACTCATACCTGTCCACAACGTGCGTAAGAAGAGACACTGTATACTTTATACTGTATACTTTAAAATGTTTATTTCAACTAACGTGCTCTAAGATACAGTACACGTGCCAGTACTATCAGCATAATGCATAATGATAACATAAACAGCATAGTTACAACTCCATAGAATACAAACGGGGAAAGCATTTCATAAAGCAGTGGATATAAGGCTAAATGACCTTACCACCCTCCCCGTGCTAGTAGCTAGTTTATTATAAAAACAGAAGAACTCTGGGCTTTGACTAGCGAACCCCCATACCTCAATATCTAGATGCAAGTTTTACATCATCAGATAAGCACAGCTCTTCTCTCTGGAAAGGTTTTTCTCCAAGTGTATCCAACAGTGAGAAACACAATATTAAAAGCACCAGAATTTCTCCAGGGCAGCTGTACATAGAGTGTTATGTCTAAGTGCGAGGGACTGGCCAAATCAGCAGGAACAAGCGACGTTGTTTTTCGACCTTGTACATGGTGTGCAGACGTAGCCCAAAAGGGAACAGGAGAAAAGGTGAAAGATAGAAATGCAGACAGTGCTAAAATAGCCGGACAGAAGCAGAGGCTTGAAAAACAACGGCACAAAGTAACGTGCGCAAAAAGGCCTCATGGCAGCTAGGCCTAAGCCAACGTAGCAAGGCAGACCAGGAGGCCACAAACCACAAATACCCTCCCCTGGTCAGTCCATCGTCCAAGATGACGACACAGTTCAAATAAACTGAGCAGAACAGAACGGATGTTGTGAAGTGAAGCCCAGGAAGGACAACGAAGGGGAGATGGGAAAAAAATATATATATGTCCAGGAGGCAGGTCGCAAAAAGCGAAGGCCCTTTTAATCCAATAGAGTGTAAGTGCAGAAAAACGCTACACCTTCCAAGAGGACATCATTGGAATCGTCGGAAAAAAGCGACGCCATCCAGTCAAGTAAATCAAAGCTGCAGTCATGTTCCTCGCAAGAGGGAGCAGCGAACAGCATTGCGGGACAACTTGCGTGGTACTCAATAAAACTCTGTTGTAGGAGATTCAGAGCAGCCGCCCAGACATCCCATTGTGCCAAAATCCCCAGTGCAGCCGCACGAGCCATGTAGCCTGCAGCGGAACAGTCCCGTTCATGGGCCTCTAGGGGACCCACCAACTGAACAAAATCCGGAACAGACAAAGACGTATTGGAGAGGCAATAATCAATGGCCCACGAGAATGGACATCTGATGCAAGACATCACAGGTTGCACGCAAGTGAAATACGCAAAGCGAAAAGAAAGTGTATAGGACACACTCATTGTTGCCAACGGCAGGACGCCGAAGCCAGCGAGGATACGTTCACGGAGCATCTGGAGCCGACCTGGGTCGAGAAGGGCCCATGGAGGTGCAGCCATTGCATAGTAAACAGACTAACAGCAGGACACCAGTCGCCAAGGCGAGGATCAGTGGAAAGCCACCAAAGACGCTGGAAAAGATGGAATGAATAAAAGCCGGTATTACACCAAAAATAGTTTGAAAAGAGGTCACAAGGCCAGAGCCCACAACTTTAAAAAAGTGCACCAGACCTTCAGTGCGGGACGCATTAAAAACACGGTGAATCAGTTCACCGAAATGTTGTGGGAGGTTAGTGTTCAAAAGGGCCTGTATTTCACTGTGGGTACTTGCCACCTGGAGAATGAACGTCTCCCGGGCAGATGTGAGCATAACCTCCTGGTTCAATAATAGCGCCTTTATTCTGCTCAATTTATTGAAATCCGCCCTCAGAGTAGGAATGGAAGGCCACACAGAACTATCTATGATGTCGTGCGGGGGAGGAAAAAGCACATTTTTACAGCAGACAACCCTGTGGGAAACGGTAACAATATATGGTATGCCGGCCTGCAGGCCACAGCAGTCTTGGTTATTTAAAAGCAAATAGCTACCATGAGCAAGCACAGTGAAAGTAGGAGAAATAGCAGGAGCTGGAATACCCTTTAACACACAAGCAAGATTCGGAGCCGAAACGTTACAAGCTCCGTGCAACTTAATGTGCTTGCAAAGAAGGGAATGACCCACAGTTGAATCGCATGACTCCCCCGTGAGAAAAACCTCCCTCCCGTCTCTAAGGCATTTAAACATGAATGGCAGGGACCAAAGTTCATGCAGGAAGGCACTGCCCAAAGGCTGGAAACGGCCTACAGAATAATGCTTCATGCAAGAACTAAATTCAAACAATGAAAAAGGCAAAGCGATAACCCCGTGTACTAGCCACACAGCAGAAACCAATTCAGCAATAGAGAATGGTAAGGGCTCTATCTTTTCAATATGTAACAGAGTGTATGCTGCATCTTTCATGGACATGAACCGCTGTTTCTCAGTCAAATTAAAAGGTGAAAATAAGGCAGAGGTGTTCAAAAATTGCCAAGGAACTTTCCCCATTTTAAGTGTTTGCAAAGTCCATGCAAACTGCATTACTGAACGCAATTGATTTTGACCATGATACAACACAGAAACATCATCTTGTACAATATCAACAACAGAAGAAATAATATTCTCTAATGTGTAAATGCGGGAAGACAGGGTATTAATACTATTGTCAACAACAGCAAGCACCTTTTCCAAATTTGCTTGATCGATTTCCCTGCAGACGGGAAGCAGCTTCAATTTGCGAAAGCTTCCAGAGTTCATTATAAGTTTCATAAATGAATCTCTTAGGTCGAGGACCACGAGGCCCCAGAACAAAATCGGACAGATCAATGTTGCCTGATAGGAGCGATAAATGTTGTTTAACAGAATCTAGGGAAGAGTGCTGCAACCACTGTTTACATAATTTACCAACAGAATATGTTGTCACAGTATGAGAGTCAGAAAACCGTGGATCAGGCCTATCCTGTTTGTAACCTGGAACTGAGTCAGGAAAACGCAATTGGCAGGCATTAGATGCAATGGGCTAAGCCAACCAGGGTGACTGAACCAACGTAGAGACATTAAACGAATTGTTCAGAAACAAAACCTGCAATTCGGTAAGGGACATATTAAAGTACAAGCTTTTGTTGGGAGTGGAAGACAAGACAGGAAAGGATGGGGCGTTCAACTGTTTGGACGTAGCCAAACCCCAACATGTCGTTTGATAGATGGTCTGATTTAAAAATAGAATTTGGACCGGGATGAGGCAAGCACGGTGCAAGGCTTCTGTGCCCTGCACCTGCCATGCTTTGGAGCCCCAAATAGATTTTAAATCTATGGTGTCACGCCAGTGTTCATACCCACCTACAGCCAAGGTGCTTAAAAAGGAGCCTGAATATAGCAATTTTGTATGGGTCAACATGATTTTCTGTGTAGAGGAAGTGTTTAATTTAAAGAAATAAGATCCAGGGTTCGATCTGTTAAAATCGGTAAAATAAGTAAACTTATTTCTAAGCGTGTGGGAGCTACCTGGCAAAGGAGTCGGACAATGTTCCCACTGGGTGTAATTAAAAAGACCCCGAAGGGTACTGGGTTTATGAAGAAAATGGTTGCCCCAATGCTGGTAACAATACAAATCAGCATAACTTGCAGAATTCATGTACAGATCTTCAGCATGAAAAGCAGCATAATATTTCAAATCAGTAAATAATGCTTCAACTGCATGCACATCCCAATCGTCAGAATGAATATTACTTTTTACGACATCACCCATTGAAACACGAAGGACATTTGGTACATTAATAATTTCGGTTGGTCCATGAATTTGGAAATTCACTGCATCCCAAACGATGCCATCAGCAACTGGAAAAGCTGAAATGTTCACAAATGTGTGGTCTCGCTTCATGATGTGAGATGAAGAATGTGGAGCCAAAGTTCCTGCGACAGAGTTCACCGCAGAGCGTTCTGGCAAATAGTGTCCATTGATGAGCAGAAAAAACACGGTGACAAAGCCAATAGACATGAACAAAAAAATCAGGAAAAGTACCAACCAGATGTATGTCCATGGGGGGATCAAAAAATTGTCTCTGAACCAGGATACAAGAATGCTGAATTTGGACGGGACAAGTGACGAGGTGGAATCCGAGTCAAAGGAATAACTTGTTGGGCTCAGTGGCGTTGTTTGTAGGTGTGCCACCGACTCGTTAGCGGGATAGGTATACTCAGACTCATCGTTGCAGGGGGAGTCCGGGTAGTTGAGTAAGCGATCAGGCAAATCTACCAACTCGATGGCAACATCAGTGACCATTCGGGCAGGAGAGCCACAAACATTCTTCCGGGAAATGACAGGACAAGAGACCGCTGGTGTAACACTATTCAGGATCGGCCAGATGTTGTAGTTTGACATTTTCCACTGAGATGTATCTGTTCTCTTTGCGACCAGGAAGCGGAGGTAAGATGACTGTACGTGTTCCCTTCAAGCCAAGGACTGGAACCGGTGCACGATAAGAGGGGCCGAATTCTTTTTTGTTCTCCACCTTCTCTCGAACCAGATCTCCAATCTCCGGAAGCCAGCCGGCAACCGGAATCTGCAGTGCAGCGTCTGTGGCTGAAGGTAAATGTGCAATTGCAAGTTTGTCTCGGGCGTCTTGTAAGTCCTGTAACATAGTAGAATGGTTATCTACATCAAAGATGGCGGATTGCGCCGCCATGTCTAGACCATCAAGATCAGGCACAAACATTCTTATGCCAAAGAGCATTTCGTATGGGGTCCGCCCACCCAGAGGTCTTCTCAGGAGATTATTAAGTGCACGTTGTACGGTATACAAGTGGGCCAGCCAGTTCCTGCCAGTACCTAAGACTCTAGCTGTCAAGGATTGCTTTAAGTCACGGTTCATTCGTTCAACAATCGAATTGCCCTCAGGCCGATATGGTGACGAAAATTTCACTCGCACCCCCAGTGAACCCATTGCGTCCGTGTAAGCCTTAGAGGCAAACGCTGGACCTGGGTCAGAATGGAAGGTGCCACAGGCGAAAATTCACACAAAGACACGCAAATCCCTTATGACATTTCGAGCGTCAGCACTCCGTTGTGGCCAGACCCAGATGAAACGTGTGCACGAATCCACTGCAACTAAGATATATTTATATGCAGTGTCTGAAGAGAATGGACCGCAGTGATCCAGGTAAACACACCCAAAAGGTATGTTTGAAATGCAGAGCAGAGTCTGTGGTGGCCGTGTAACCGTGGAAGGCTTAATCTGCTGACAAACGTCACAAGAAAGCACATAAGTCCCTGTTTGTTTGTATAAACCACGCCACCAGTAACGCTGCTGCAAGATGGAAACTGTCGCAGACACCCCAGCATGAGCCGAAGCCATGCCTTCGTGTGCTGCAGTAATCAAGGAAAGTCTGCGGTCCGCGTTGGGAATCAGCCGATCACCAACATCTGGAATTCTTACATAAGGAGCCTGTTCGGGACCTAATTGATAAGAGTATTTGGAAGGGAAACCCCGTGGGTAATTAGCACCTTCCTTTGTCGCAGCCATATCTGCTAGAATATCAGAATCTATTTTAGACATGGATCTGGTAACTGCTGCGACTGAGCACGTGGCTACTGCTGATTTGGCAGCTTCGTCTGCCAAACCGTTACCGACAGCGTGTGCGCCCACACGCTGGTGGCCAAGGGTGTGAACCACCTGTGTGAGGGGCAGACGCTGTTGCAAATCTGCCACTCGAACCCAAAGCATTTTATGCTTGATTGTGCTGCCTTTTGCATCCCTATAGTCATTTTGTGACCAAAAGAATAGATTGTCATTGTAAGACTGGACACAGTAGTAAGAATCGCATACAATAAGAGTGGTCACATCCGGACTAGCGAACTCAAGTGCGAGCACCAATGCGCGCAGCTCGGCCAATTGTGCAGTACTGTCTCCTAGTGCCTGTGTATGCACTACAGTTGATTTGAACTTTCCGTTCACAAAGGTACCTGCAACAATAGCACATGCGGCTGAATAAGCATGCTTGGAACCCGTGACCGGTTGTGCCGAGCCATCGGTATAAATAATACATTCGTATTCCTCAAGCGGTAGCAACGACAGAGGAGGAGGATGAACGAATTCATACTGTAAAAACTCCTGAGTCTGAAGAGAAGAATCAAAGATAAAAGTGACATCTGGAGACGTCAAAGATGTTGCCCATTGTATCCAACGGGGGTGCAAAGCTTTAGAGTTCGGAACACTTGCTTTCGTCACTGCCTCTAGGGCAGGATAGGGTGTTACCACCAGAATGCGTTTTCCCTGTGCCAGTGCGCGTTCCTTCAGAATCGCCATTTGAACTGCAGTCAAAACTTTCTCCACAGAGGAAAAGCGCATTTCTGCAGAAGTGTATAGATGTGACTTGTATGCAATCGGTACTGTGTCACCTTCGTTAAAGGTCAAGTACGTGAAACCCACTGCCCCTGGAATGATTCTAATCACCAGGTTGGTGTGGTTGTCACGTGTCAACAAGTATTTAGACTCAAGTAAGTCTGTCTGCAAAGACTGCAGAATGGAGGAATGCTCCGGTAGCCAGCATGACTTTGAAAAGTTAGGTTGTATCAAGGCATACAGTGGCTTGATACGCTGGGCATATTCGGGAATGTAAGTACGCCCGAAGTTCAGAAAACCCAGTAAAGACTGAAGTTTCTTCAGAGTAGTAGGAGGGCACAGAAGTGCACATGTCTCCAGGAAATGGGGGCTAAGCCCTTACCTTCATTGTTGAGCTCATAGCCCAAAAATAAAACGGTAAATTCAGCAATGTGAGATTTGGCAAAGTTAAACTTGTAACCTAGAACCGCAAATTCTAAAATAATGCGGTCCACTCGGGAAAGATGCGGGAATAATTCGTCGTCTGTCAGATAGATATCATCGACGTACGAACATGCATCTGGGTCTATGCCGTCTAACAAAGAGACAACACCGGCAGCGAATACACCTGGACTATTCTTGTAGCCCATAGGTAAACGCCTGAATTTGAATAATTTACCACCGGAGGTAAAAGCGCTCCATTGGCTACTCTCCGGGGCCAAGTTGTGCGTGTAGAATCCATTGGATAGGTCAAGTGTAGTTTTATATTTTTTTCGTACAAGACTGTCTACTAGCGCAGAACTATGTGTGTTTTGCACCGCAAAGGTCAGACAATGAGAGTTCAAATGCCGGTAATCCAAAACTAAGCGGTACGATCCATCGGGTTTAGAAACCGCGAAAAGGGGATTATTCATCGGTGACACGCATGTTTCAATCACTCCCTGATATTCTAACTGGGTCAGAATTTCGGAAACGGGCCCTTTAGCTTCCCGTTTGATGGGATATTGGGGTTGTGGCTGTGGTAGGGACCGCAGAGGTATTTCATGGGGTGGTGATTCTTCATCCCAGCCCACATGGTTGCGGTATAACGCTGGAGCCAGGGACTCAGCCCATTCAGCTGCAAGAGCCTCTGCTTTGTCTTTTGGGACATGTCGAGAAAAGCTCGGAAGGATTACCTCCTCCCCTTTATGCGCAGCAAGCATGAATGGGGGCGGCCAATCCGCCTCCGCTAACAAAATGTCGTACGAAGAGGTCAGATTTTCCCCAAAAAATCCCTTTTATAACACGCTGTATATCACCTTCGATTTGAATTACAATATTATATAGTCTGTCAGGGGGAGCCACTCTGGTGTCTGCTGTCTCGACAGTAATGAATGTTTCAGTTGCTGTCGCCTCCACATGAGGACGTAGCGCCTCCCGCACTATGGTAACTTCCGCAGCGCTGTCTAGGAGGGTCACTGCCCACGTCCAATTCAGGAGTCTCGTTCTCACCGTCTGTGGCATATCTCGCTGTTACAGCGGCAACCTTCTTCTTCTGAAACTGTGGGCGAGAACGGTGAAATTCTTCTGCTGTCCCTCTGACCTGTTGTCGAGGTTGGTCTCGTCCCTGTGGAGTTTCTCGACCCCTTCCTCTATCCTGGCCATCTCCTCCACCAGCCTGCGGAGATGTTGGTGCCTGTGAAGAACGAGGAGAACGCGAATCAGGGACTTGAAATCTCTCTGGAGATTTAATTCTCGCCCTATCGCGCAAATCATATGTGCGTTCAGAAGAGACAGAAACAGGGGATGCGCCTCGCGACCCCGGCTTCTTCTGTTGCTTACCCTGTTTTTTCAACCTCCAGCTCTTTTTAGTAAAAATTGGTTTCTCATCTTTCTCAGATTGAGTTTTAGGTTGTTGTTGCGATTGTGTTTGCGATTTGGCAAAAGGCTTAACTCCCAGGCTATTGCGACCAATGGTTTTGTAAGCCTGAGCAATAATTTTCGGTAATTCGCGCGGCTTGTCCGGATCTGGGACCAAACCCAAAGCATTAGCTACTTGAAAGTTAACTGCATCGCCCTTGACATTCGCAAGGTTCAAATCAGCCACTACGTGGAACACTCCCACCAGTCTCATCCCTAATTCCACAGCCACTTCAGGGCCATGTTCATCCTGCACACGTTTAATTACAGAGGGGAGAACCGTCATGGAAGGAGTGCCGAAACACTTCGCATATACTGCTGCGAATACCCTACCCCAGCTGTTGCAGTCTACCAACTCGGGGATTAAGTCCTTTGGTAAACTAATCGTCAAAATTCTGTGTTTTTCCACGGGAGAGGTATTTGGAAAAACTGCCTCCAGCTGGTCAAATTTTTCTGCAAGCCAATAAGGAAAATCATCCTTATTTTGTGGGCGCTTGCCCATCACCGAATTCACCATGATAGGACTTATGGTTACACCGCCTGCACCAGCTGGATGGGCCGCAACTCCAGGCGGGGCTCCGTGGATGTTGCCTGTAACATATTGTACTAAAGCTCGATGTACTCGTATCAAAGTCGAATGCATATTACGCAGTTCAGCGACTGCAACCGTCATATAACGCGGATGTGGGGTATACCCGGCCAAGACAGGCCAAGTGGCCCTATCAATTGATAAGGGGCCTAAATGAACCGCGGTAACCGGTTGGGGGAGGGCGCCATCAAACCAAACACGGTGTTGCCAATCCGTGAGCGGTACTTCAAGATTCCTATACGGTCTATAGTGATTAGGAACTACGGTGGCTTCATATTCATGGAACATATTATCAGTCCCATCCACCGCCGGAAAGGTGACCCAAGAGTAAAACACCTCAAAGTGGTAAGCTGGATCTGCTTGTACCACAAAGATCAAATCGATACCCGCGTCAGGCACTCCATACACTGTCAAGTGAGCTCGGAGCGCTGCGCGGCTATGTGCCGCAATTTGCGTAGCCATTTCAGGCTAGAAGTTTTTGACAACCTAATATGTTGCAGCACAATAGTGGGTATTGTTTAAGAAACCTTTTAACAACTTCAAGCTTGAAAGAACCTATAAAAACGTCAATATAGGAGGTATCACCGTCACACACGCTTCCGGAAGCGTCTGTGAAGGGAGTTGTGGACAAGCACAAATACTACTCAAGCGTCTCGCAGATAAGCAGCCCACATGTTGGTTGCGCCATGTCGTAGGGATTCTGCACATACACAGAGCTATGCACAGGATAATAGGACCTCGGAATATAGTGGTGAGCCAATCATAAACCTTAGCACCTAAAACCCCAACCCAACTAGCTGTAGCGTCTCATTAGCAACAATACTACCAATGATTAGACAACACAGAACACGGTATCTATCTCTCTCAGGACTCGCAGTAGCAAGAACACCCTTTCATAACTCACTCATACCTGTCCACAACGTGCGTAAGAAGAGACACTGTATAGTTTAAAATGTTTATTTCAACTAACGTGCTCTAAGATACAGTACACGTGCCAGTACTATCAGCATAATGCATAATGATATCATAAACAGCTTAGTTACAACTCCATAGAATACAAACGGGGAAAGCATTTCATAAAGCAGTGGATATAAGGCTAAATGACCTTACCACCCTCCCCGTGCTAGTAGCTAGTTTATTATAAAAACAGAAGACCTCTGGGCTTTGACTAGCGAACCCCCATACCTCAATATCTAGATGCAAGTTTTACATCATCAGATAAGCACAGCTCTTCTCTCTGGAAAGGTTTTTCTCCAAGTGTATCCAACAGTGAAAAACACAATATTAAAAGGACCCGAATTTCTCCAGGGCAGCTGTACATAGAGTGTTATGTCTAAGTGCGAGGGACTGGCCAAATCAGCAGGAACAAGGGACGTTGTTTTTCGACCTTGTACATGATGTGCAGACGTAGCCCAAAAGGGAACAGGAGAAAAGGTGAAAGATAGAAATGCAGACAGTGCTAAAATAGCCGGGCAGAAGCAGAGGCTTGAAAAACAACGGCACAAAGTAACGTGCGCAAAAAGGCCTCATGGCAGCTAGGCCTAAGCCAACGTAGCAAGGCAGACCACGAGGCCACAAACCACACAACAATACTACTATTATGGTAATAGGGTGTACTCACCCCCTAATGGAAATGCTGTGTGTATTGTTGTGATTGTCTTTTGTGGTCTCAGTGATCGAAATAAAGATTATGAACTGAACTGAACATAATGAAGGATCGCCATCCCTCCAATAAAATCTTAGAAGCTACGCCCGCTATATTCCAGCTTAAAATTTTCAAGCATACGTTGTCAGATTGACCTTCATCGTTACCTAAGCTCACACAGGCCCCTAAAGAGAGAAGGTTCTGTAAAGGACTAAGGGACAATTGGGGAACAGAGGTTAAACTAACAGAAGCCTCCTCAATATTCACGCTGCCGGGTCCTGCACACAAATGATCATGTGAGAAGGTATTATTTATTTGTACAGTGGCACTAGAATTACAAAGAGACCCGTCCTTCTCCCATGATCCTGATACCGTGGGTGGAAGATTCTGTTGGGGAGAGGGTGGCATTTGGGTAACAGAAACTAAATTGTCAAATGACCTGACCACCTTCTGGAAGCCAGTGCAGACTGACTCCTCCCTGAACCGTCATTCGATATCTTCCAGCCCAACCAATGGAGAAAATCTATTAGTCAGATGGAGTGGTACTTGAGGGTGGGGTCTAAACAGCACAGAGTCACCGGGAACAAAGCTACCAATAGTATGGGGTTGGTTCACAAAATGTTTATAGAAAAAGCCAAGTGGGACTATCTTGATGGAGCTAGATTTGACCATTCCCATGCTTGCTTTATGCAGTATTTCCTGAACTACCTTCGGGGTACGGAAATTAACCACAATGATATCTCCACTGTTTCCATGACCCCCGCCCCCAATGCCTCCCACCCGTCTTGTCATCAAGATCTCTTTATGCATGTCCCAGTTGCCAGTGACGTTATTATTCAGCCAATCGATAGATTTGTTCATTAGGCCTCTGGTGGTTTCCTTATTTCCCTCTGTAGGCCTGGGCACATTTGTTAATGCAATGACGTACAGGGCAGATGCAGGGGGAAGGTCTATCACAGGTGCAGGGGGAAGGTCTATCACAGGCAAAGAGGCCTGGTTTGGGGCACAGGCTGCCCGTTGTGTGACAGATTGGGTTACTGGTAAATTGACGTGTGGATGTAATACAACCTCTCTCTGAGCAAGGCTAGTAGAGGTGAAATCGGAAATCAGATACTGGGTACAAGTGGAAGTCCTGGAAACCAGCAGCTTCGCCAAGTTGGATTGGTGACTCAAAAAGAAGGCACTCTATGTTCTTTAGATTTTTCCGCTAACACTGAAAAAACAAACCAGGGTCATTGGCCCTAAATAAAGTAGGGCTCCAGTAGTATGAATAGCAAAATATACACTGTGATGCTGTTAGATATTTTTTGCTGGTGTGTCAAGGTACTCCGTTAAGCAAAGTGTGGGCAGAGGCAAAGTGACAAATATTATGGCACAGGACAGTACAGTGGTAAGGACTTCTTGACCAAAGGAGAGTTAAGAAGGAAGCAAAATGTTTCACTTCATGAAGAAATGAAGATTTGATAGGGCAAATGTGAGAGCTGGCTCCGACTTCAGTGGCAATTTTGGAAAGAGACCTAAGGGGTTATCTAGAATAGGGAGAAGCTAGTTTTTTATTTGAAAGGTTCTGTGATGGAATTTCTAATCCTTATATTGGGCCAATAGATTCCTCTTTGTCTAAGAATTTAAAATTGACTAGAGATGTGCCCAAAGTGCTATTGAATAAAGTGGAGATGGAAGATTACCTGTTAAGGACTGTGAGGCCATTTGCCTTTCCTCCACTAAAATATTTCAAGGATATTCCGTTTTGCCAGTGCCATAGAAGGGTAGGTATGAATTCCACATAATATAGCATTTGTCACTCCTAGAGGGGAACAACTACCTAAACATAGAGGTTTGTTCAGTGTTCTATTTATCTTTTGATATGGTTGAGGATTGTTGCGAAGAATGAGTTAGGGGTCGTACTAGGCAAGTCAGATATTAAACCAGCCTTTAGACCTCTGTCGACTCATCTGGAAAGCTACCTTTTATTGAGTTTTGCAGTGAAGGATCAATTCTTCTCTGACGAATGCTCTCCTTTGGAGTCTGATATATGCGTACTTTGAGCATTTCTGCATGTTCCTGGAATGCGTGTCTAGGCATGAGAAATGTTTAGAGGTATTCATCTGCAACTTTGTAATTATTTCTTATTTGTGGGGATCAACCAATGCTGTTGGCTGATGACGTCCTTTGAACAGATAGACACTGGAAGTAGCACTGGCAGCAGAAAGGTTCAGGGCTCAATCACATGCCTCTCCTTCCTGGAGAATGAACTGAATACTTTTCAGCAGGAATCCTGGTTCCCTATGGATAAGGGAGAGGCATTGATGGCGCTGGCCAGGTAGAGTTTGCTGAGCAAGAAAGTCACGCTGCAGGAGTTAGTTAGTCATAGCAAAGCTTAATGTTGCTACCAGAGTATTTCCTCTGGGCAGGGTTGGACTGGCCTGTCGGGCAATCAGGCAGTGCCCAATGAGCTGGTCTGATAGATCAGTGTGTGGACCGTTTTTTTACTCGTTTTGGGCCCGTTTTATGGCCAGATGGGCTGGGTTTTACTGTTTATTTCCCATATAGTACTACTTCTCAAACTATATGCTTTGCTAACGTGGGCCACCTTTATTTTGGTGCCCGGGCCAATTTTTTTGTCCCAGTCCAACCCTGCCACTGGGTCATCTGTCTTTCAGATGGTTGGCCAGACTCAAAGTAGGTCTTTAGTACAGACACAATTTTACAATGCTCAGCAAAAGTGTGAAGGTCGACCTGAATATTTGGAACACATTCCTGGTAAAATTCTATGGTGTGTGTATTTGGAGAGGTAAGGAAATGACCAGTAATGTTATCTGGAGAGAGGAGGTAGCGAACACGAGCACTGTCATTAGTAAAGGTATTAACAGGCACCTAGTAAAATGCCAGCACATTCTCAAGTTGCTCAGATTACTGACCCTTAAGTGTCTGAAACTGAATATTCCTTTACGGCCAAGTCTGTGCAAGGACACACGACTGAAATCCCTGATTCTCTTTCTAATTGTAAATGAAATACGTGCAGAATATTAGCACTAGAGTGGGTTGAGAAAGATTTACACCCTTTACAAGTTCTCTTGAGTATTAATTAGATACTTGAACATAATAATTTAGTGTTCAATCAATAGCGCAAGGGATCCTGGTCAAATGTGTCATAGACATTGAGAATGTCAGGAGGTGGCAAAATATGGTGTTTAAGAGGTAGGCTCCCTAATTGTCCAGCAGCTTGACAACAAAGTTTGATTTGTGGGCATGGGAGAAGGGAAAGTCGAAGTCTTGAGTGGCAACAAGGGTGTCAGTATTTGCATTTGTAGCAAATATGCGCGAGTAAGGGGGATTGCCAAATGAACTAAAAGTGAGGAAGTTGCTGACAAGGTGAAGTAGGTCCGCAGACAAATCAGTTGACAAAAGGGAAGATGGTCACCGTGGAAATGCTGGTTCTTTAAATGCTGACTCTGGGAAATGAGTGCGCGCATTTATTTGAGTCCCTGTTGTTCATGTAGCACCAACGTTCCCAGTATTCGAGAGGGGCCGAGAAAAGACCATCACAATTTAAAGTCCAAGGGGCGAGGTGGAGCAAACATGGACTCAAACTCTCCAAGGCTTTCTTTTGGCAAACACAAAGCACAGTCACAGGTGTGATCAGGTCTATTTTTAAAATATTTCCTTTGTTCAACAAGAAACTCAGAAACAAGCACCCTGTCGTTTTGCATACTTTACAAAGCTCTCAATCAAGCCTCCTCAGAGAATTCAGTGTGAGATTCTAGTCCACTGAGGGACTGAAATAGTGACTTTTTCTAAAACATATCAAGGCATAGCTATGCAAGACGCTTTTCTAAATCATGAACTAAGAATATTTTAGTGTCCTCACATTTACCAGATTTTGATAGGGATTGTAGAATGGCTCGACATACTTCATCCCACTTTTCACTGTAGAATTTTTTTTTTAATAAACAAATGCGTAACTCAATGACTAAATCACATAAAGTAACATAAGCATTAGAAAATGAAATAAACAATGAAGCCGTGCAGTTGCTCTGTGATTGACTGTCCAGTTGCACACCTGGTGCAGATCATCAAAAACAACTTTGTTCTATATATAGTATGTGAATTTTTTTTTTCTTGCTGTGAGATATAGGCACTGAAGCGAATTAATCGAAGACCATATTTCTCATATCTAAGACTGACTGCCTTCACTTCAGTGTAGTACATTCTTCTCCCTAATTCCCTTACTAGAATGGAGGCTGCATCACCCATTTTGAATTCTTGTTAAATTTTGAATTTATTGATTTTTCTAGGGCCATGTTTTGCAACGATTTAAAAGAGAAGTACGAAGAAAAAGTCCTGATAAAAGGTGTTGATTCCGAGACAATGCAGATACTACTTGACTACACTTACACAAGCAAAGTCCTGATCACCAAGCAGAATGTGCAGAGGCTCTTGGAAGCAGCCAGCCTACTACAGGTGAGAGAATCCAACACTTGTCATAGAATTACTCTTTTCTACTCGTATCAATTACAAATGGACACATTCCCCTCTCAGACGTATTGCAACAGCAAAACACAGAACTAACACTGAAGTAACAGAAGAGATTTTTTACAGAAATAAACTGCGTTTAGTTTAAATACATTGTTACTCGGCTTCAGATTCAGGTAATGCCCCCCCTCATCTTTCTCTTTAAACTCAATGTTTCCTCCAGTCCAACTTCCTAAACTCTCCCAGACCATAAAGTAGTGTCAAGGTATTTCCACCCTCTCTCAAAAGAGTTACCTTGTTTAAGCAAATCACATAATCTCATGTTCGCATAAAGTGACAAAACCCCTCCCTTTGCCTACAGATCCACATCAGTCTCTTCTAGAATGCACAACATTAGACATTTCTTAGGACATCATAGGTCTTAGAGATCTTTGCTTAGGCAGTCAAGTCAAGTTTAAGTAAACTTTATTCTGCCATAGGCCATACAAGCACACATAAAATGAAAAAACATAGTTTAAAAAATGTCATCTAGTACAAAATCCTAAATAATACCCAATTTTCAAATAACAATTCTGAGTTAAATATTTTAAAAAGCCAAGTCAGATGGACTAAGTCATGTCTAAAACATTGAAAAATAGCCCTTACAATTCATATCTCTTCCTAATGTAAAACACTTATTTTATAAAATTTAAGACTGCAAAACAGATTTCAGGTGAGCCCAAAGACTGCGTGAATATTAAACCATCCATATGCCATCTCACGTACGCCTTGCGCAACAACGGCACCAAAATACAGTGTCTAAGGCAGTCTATAAGGGTGCTTCGCTGCTTCCTAATGTCCCTTTCCTTTCCCTGTGCTGCCTTCGTCATCTTGTCCATTCCAAAGATCCAACAACGTTTCTGTAACTACAAGACACCTCTGAGAAGCAGGTAAGATCCCCAACAGGGCAGGATGGACTCTTTTGACACTAATAATATGTGTGATATGGTTTTTACTTTTCTAGTGTGGAGGGGTATTTTGATAGAGAGGAGCTGCTCAGAAGTATGATTGGTGGACATAGTGCTTATTGTGAACTTGTGGCTTCTTCAATGCCCTAGGGACCACCCTCACTGCTTCCTCTAAGAAGTGTGCCAGACGAGGGTAAGACCACAGGACACATGTTAGTGTACCTCTCCATCATAATCTGCCTCCCTGGATGACCCATGACTCCGCCTAGTTGGTCCTAATGCCAGCAGTGTATGGTTTTGAAGAGGGTTTCTCTTCCCACCATGACCTGCAAAAATATTCATTCTGGTTAGGATTTTTCCCTTTGGTGTGCTTCCAGGGTTATCCCCAGTTCCTTGTCCCACACTTTTTTATGTCTTCTGCAAACTATTTAGAATTTGATAAAAGTGCAACACAGCATAGTTCTCGTTGCTATAATTGAGACAGAGTTTCTCAAAGGAGTTGGGAAAGTTCATGGACCCTTCTTTCATCTGTGCTTGTAGCACCTATAGCTATCCCTACAGGTATCTAAATCTTTCATTCTCCAACCTCCCAACGCCCTCTTTTACCTGCTCAAATGTTTTATTTCCTCCACCACCACAGAACAAATCTCTAGCCATTAGTAAAGCCCTATATCTCCAACCCCCAAAGGCTTGCCTTTCCATGCCCGGTGTAAAGCCTATATTATCCCCATTGTGGTGAGAATGGAGATGAGTATATTTTAATTCCACATCGTGTACGTATGTAGTCTTACATTCTCAGCATTGCACTTGTTATTGGTGAATGTATAACTTAGGGTCTCTATTAGCCTTTGGGGTCTATGGAACCTTTCACACTGGCCCACCACCGAACGTACGCTCAATCGTGCACCAGCCTTCCTCCTTCTCTTTCGGGTTCCACTCCATAAGGTAAAGTAAGTGTGGGGCTTGCTAATACTTAAGTAAATTGGTAACTCCCAGTCCCCATGCTTTGGGTTGTAATGAGCACTCAAACTCTTCTCTGTTTCTATATAAAATCGGGGCATAGTCTTTGAAAATCTTCTAGGTAGTCCCTCTCTTAAAAGAAGTTAGCACCAGAAAGACATAAAGGGGTTATAGGCAGGACGAACATCTCAAGGGACCCTATCCAGCTGCCCAGGAGGGTGGTTTGGTGCATCAAATTTCCATTTCAGACTTCACTGCTATATGTATGCCCCTAAGGTTGATTTCTTTCATTCTTGATAGGGCTCCTGCTAAGTGAATTTAACAGTGAATAACATATGCATTATTGTTCATAAACAATCTTTCGTAAATGACTTTCTGATTACATGGACTACCTTTATTATAAAGAAACCAAAAGGAATCCACCTTGGATAAAGCGAAGTGAAGATATCCTTCCAAAGTATTTTATCACTATTTGTGAATAGTGTGTCTCTACTGACGTATAGGGGAGCACAATGCTTTGTTAAAATAACCCTCACCCACCAAAAGGACACTTGGTGGCATGCTTCATCATCGGGTTCTTCCCGCCCCGCTGCGGGATGGGGCGTGCTACGCCAACGAAGACGCGGGAGCACTTACTAGTGAATATATTATGTGTAATGCAGGAGTGAGAGTGGAAGGGTCAAACGTGTAGATAGTGGAGTACGTTAAAAAATACATGGCTGTGTGGAAAAATAAATTTTAATGTTCCTTCTAGCTGGTATTATTAAAAATGGGGAGTGGAGGTACTGTGCTACAATGAGCTACTACCTCCTTAGTCGACATGTTTCGAAGCCATCCCCTTGGCTTCTCATCAGGACCATAGAAGATCCCTATACCACTCTTATGAAAAAACAATGTGGTCTGCTACTGAATCAAGCAGAAATAATGCATATAAAAATGACATGCACTTAATACTATACCCTGATAGGTATGGTTCCTTAAATATGTCTGGAAGGATAAAAAAAATCATTACATTACA
Organism: Calotriton arnoldi; assembly: GCA_963921515.1. Classification (NCBI taxonomy): domain Eukaryota; kingdom Metazoa; phylum Chordata; class Amphibia; order Caudata; family Salamandridae; genus Calotriton; species Calotriton arnoldi. The sequence continues at coordinate 48,975 of CAWUFW010007934.1, forward strand.
ATACTTGAGAACAATCTCTGGATCACATCACCCCTTTGATGGAAATCTGTAAGAGAAGTGATATATTTTTCTCTATATGCACCGTAATTATTATATTAAGTGGGTGCTGTGCTGCCCATGAAGGACAAACAGAACAATACCAAACGTCACAACACAGAACATAAAACATAAATCACACACTCTATTTCGATCAAGTGTAATATTGATCCGTCTCCTTGAAAATTGGGAGATGTCGTCATGGTCATATATTTGTGGCGTGATGTATCATGATGCCTCTACAAATAATAAATAACAGAATTAAACGTACACTTTAAATACCATGCTATAGCCCAACGAGCTTTTTCACGGGAGGGGAGGAGCGCCTGTAGTCACACACTGTTGAAAATGAGAGGTAGTTAATGTAAAAACCGGGATGTCTGCCCTGCGTTGCATAAAAAGCTAGTAAAATGCTCGTTGTCTCAGGGGGGAACAAACGGCTGTGCCGTACTCACTTTGTCAAGGCCGCTGACTCGCTCTGGATACTGCCTCGCTGTGGCTCCGATGAACGAGGAGTCAGTTTTGGGAACCCGGTTATGTGATCCAGAGATTGTTCTCAAGTATTGTAATGTAATGATGTGTTTTTATCCTTCCAGACTTATTTAAGGAACCATACCTATCAGGGTATAGTATTAAGGAGGTAGTAGCTCATTGTAGCACAGTACCTCCACTCCCCATTTTTAATAATACCAGCTAGAAGGAACATTAAAATTTATTTTTCCACATAGCCAGCTATTTTTTAACGTACTCCACTATCTACACGTTTGACCCTTCCACTCTCACTCCTGCATTACACATAGTATATTCACTACTAAGTGCTCCCGCGTCTTCATTGGTCGTAGCACGCCCCGTCCCGCAGCGGGGCGGGTAGACCCAGATGATGAAGCATGCCACCAAGGGTCCTTTTGGTGGGTGAGGGTTATTTTAACAAAGCATTGTGCTCCCCTATACGTCAGTAGGGACACGCTATTCACAAATAGTGATAAAATACTTTGGAAGGATATCTTCACTTCGCTTTATCCAAGGTGGATTCCTTTTGGTTTCTTTAGGGCTTATTGAGGAGGACGAGTCCACCTTCTATTTCTTTTACCTCTTCACTCCCTCCTTTGTTTTTTAGTACTACCTTTATTATAGTAATGTTCTTCAAACCTGGTAATCCCATGCCACCTCACATAAATTAATTTCATCGTCCTCCCAAAATGACAAACATATTTTCACACAATTATTCAATAAACTGGTCCTTTGCCAGCTCCCCTGCTTCTCATAGCTCCTCGCTTCAGCTGTTCGCTTGAGCCCTTCTGCGGACCTTTGTGTCCCATTCTTATTCTGTTATCTATGTCTGCTCTGTGCCAGTTTTTAACTCAATGCCTCTGATTGTGGGCCTTTTTTACTTTTCTCTCCCCATTGTTCTGTCATATATGTCTGTTCTGTGCCCACCATATCTTTCACTGTACACTTCTGATTGTGTGCCTTTTGTTTTCTCTTCCTAATATTTTGTCATCTGTAAATATTTCTATTGATTCTGTGTCTGGTTTTGTGTCACATTGTGCCTATGGTTTTTGTACTGTTCTCGCCATTGCACTGCAAGCCAGCCCGCCACGCCTCTCACTTTCCTGCCTCTCCCACCTCTCCTGCCACTCCCACTGCTACTGCCGCTCCCGGTTCCAACCTCCCAGCACCCCTCCCCCTCCCAGGACCTAAATAATGGAGGCTGCAGCGTGGCTGCAAAGTGGATGTGCCGCATGTGTGCTTAGCAAGCCCATCTGTGCCCGTCCGTGCCAAGACCTTGCCCACCGTCAGGAACACTGAATCTACCATCACACGCAGATACACCGGCCCCAAGCTCCTAGCCTTGGACTCCAGATGCCGCAACAACAACTGCTTCCATACCTGTCCACGGTCAAAAGGGGGTCCTTTTGACTGCCGCTACTGTCTCTTATCCTGCACCACCAGAGCACCCTCACACACAACCACTACCATGCCTATAATGAACGTGCCTGGACTACTCCACTGCCTCCTGCTCAATGCCTGATTGCACTGCAAGCACCCCACTGGGATCCATCTGGGACACCATCACCTTCCTCACCCAACGTCGTCTTCCTTACAGAGACCTGGCTCAACCCTGCATCTGCACCCGACATCGCCATGGCCAAGTCCAAAGGCTACAAGATAGCACACCGGGACTACATTAACAAACACAGTGATGGAATCGCCATCATCCACAAAGAAACCATCCACTGCACCACCTCCACAGACAACACCACCCCGATCATGGAACACCTCAACTTCCAACTTAAAACAGATGGCAAACCCACCATCAGAGTCACCCTCGCATACAGAACTGCAGTACCGCACCCCGGCTTCTGCAACGCAATGCCCGAATTCATTGCAGGACAAGCCATTGACACCGAACACTACATCTTCCTCGGTGACCTCAACTCCAACACTGCCTACCTCCTTGAAAGCATGAACAATATTGGCTTCAACGAACTAGTCACTGGCCCCACCCACAGCACAGGACACACGCTTGACCCCATTTGCACAGCCAGCAACAGAGTCAAGTAAAGCCATGTCACCGAGCTCACCTGGATGGACCACTCCTTGGTCCACTTCACCTTCACATCCGGCCCCAGCACTGCCACCAAGTCACCCAACACCCCACACTGCAGATGGAACAAAGTATCTGAAAGCCAATGGACTGACGCCCTCAACACCTCCCTCCTTGGCACCACAAGCAACCTGAAACAAGCAGTTAAAAACTTCACCACCTGGATCTCTGCCCCCACCAAAACCACCATATTCTCAAGAGATCCACCAGACATGCCAACTGGTACACCACGGAATTAAGAGCCACAAAACAAAACTGCAAGTGACTAGAAAGAAAATGGAGCACCAGCAAGGATACCACAGACCCACCACCTTTAAGACATTGCTCAACCACTACCACTGACTCCTGAAAGAGACAAAAAAGAAGGCCCTAGTTGATCACATCCAAGCCAGCTCCAACCACAGTAAAGAACTCTTCTGCATCGTCAATGGTTTCTCCAACCCCCCCAGCTACCGAAAACATCATCACCCCCTCCCAAGACCTCTGTGACAACCTGGCGTACTTTCCACACCCCCGGACCCTTTAGATAAATAGACAGAAGGTGCAATGAAAAATATATTCTTGGCAACAATTTGGCAGTTTCTGGTGAAAGACTGAGCACTTGACCAGTTCCAGGAGGTAGAAGATTGTTCAGAGTTGTTAGTACCTAAGGAACAGCAAGGCAGCATTATCTCTGATATTTCCAATTATGCATTAGAGCCTCTGCACTAGCCTCCATAACATCTAATCTGGCCCGACAGCACATCTGGTTAATGGACCTGAAGGTTATCATAATTGAAAATTTTCTTAAAGCTGCTTTTTTGGGAAGTAAGCCATTTGAAAAACAGCAGGATCAGATGGTTTCCGAAACTTTAAATTATTTAAAGTATTTCCTGCCTTACTATGGGAAATCTTCATCAACATTTTATTCACAAGGGGATTCAAAATATATTCTTTCTTGAGTTTTATTTGTAGGAGCCACTTTCAGACAAAAAGGTTAGGGGGGAAAAGTCAGAAACTGTTACTCAGCGAACAAGTCAGACAAATCAGAAATCCTGAATATCAAGAAAAATGAGACTATTGGGATCCTGTAGGAGGGTGCATTCAGTGCTTTTTGGGGAACTCTGGAGCAAAAGTTGTGGATCACTGGGTGCTGAACGTCATTTGCAGAGGGTATGTCATTAAACTGGACTGCAAATCTCCAGATTCGGAGTGTATACCTACTCCTGTTCCCAAGAACAAGTGCAAGGCTGATTGCTTGTTCGAAGAAATTTAGGGGCACATTTACAATAAAGTGGTGGAGTGCGGGTTAGATCCAACATTGCTAACACTGCATTCTGTCACTTTAGAAATGCAGGGATGCGCTGTATTTACAATAATACGGCACTTCCCTGCGTTTCTCCCTGTGCTTGCGCTAAATTCATCTGCCTAGCACCAACGCAGGCACCCTTGCACCATAGTGCAAGGGTGTCTGTGTTGGGGGTAATGAGGTGTCCCTTCCTGCACATAAACAATCCAGAATTGCGATTTGCAACTCATATGTGTGCGGCATTGTGCAGCACACATAGAAGTTGCAAATCGTCATATTTTTTATGATTGTTTATGTGCAGGAAGGGACATCTTCCTGCACATAAACAATCATTCATGGCAATTTGCTCTTTCTATCTGTGCTGCACAACGCAGCACACCTAGAAACAGCAAAAACAAGGAGAAATAAAGCATTTCTCCTCATTTCGCTATGTTAAGACCAGGTTTTCCCTGGTCTTTATTTTTGCGCTGCCTCCTATTTACACCACCCTTGTAACTGGGGGCTGCGTCAAAACCAATGGGTGTTGCGGCGGAATGCCCACCACAACACCCATTGCCCTCCCCTTTCACGCTAAGTCTAGCGTGAAAGTGGGCCTTATTTACAAGGCAGCGTTAAGCCACTTACATGGCTTAAGGCCACCCTTCATACTGAAAACATCCTTCAATCAAACTTGTAAGAAATCCATTTAAAGAAATAATTCATCAGTACACATAAATACATCATATTTATAGTTAACATGTGATAATGAACTGCAAAATCAATAGCTAGTTTGTACCACAATCTATCAGGTTGAGAATTCAAATTAACCAACTGACTAGAAGATTTCCAATGTTTATCCGACAACGAATATTGTTGACACCTGTTAACAAACAAAATCCTCAACATTTAAATCCATGGAAGGCCACCAGTAAAGCTTCCTCAACAGTCAATTGGTATTGCCCATAGTGGGTCACCACTATGGGCAATACCAATACAGTTCTCTCTTAAAGAGACTGGAGGACTGAAACAACCTTGTCTAGTCACCATACCATTCTCTTCAGTTAATTTAGCAGCAATTTGCTGATAAGGTAAAATACATTTGTCTAAAGATCTAACACAAGGCCAATCTTCAACCATGAGCCTTTTTACCAATTGCAATACACTATCTTTTTGACTTTCTGAAACCCATTCTTCTTCAGAAATAATTCCCACACATGGGTCTAGAGCATCAACCACAGCCACAACACATTAATCAACATTATCATGTAGAAAATTATCATCTGTGTTTGGTAAAGGAAGGCAAGAGAGGCAATCCGCCCTTACATTCCTTCCACCAGGAATATGTTTAACATCAAATGAGAATTCCTAAAGCTGTGACAACAACCTGATCAACATTGACAAAGCTTTAACTGTACCATTGCCAATCAGCAAACATGTAAACCAATAGCTTGTGATCAGTGATAATAGAAAATGTGTTGCCCCACAATCATGATGTACCTTTAGTAGGACATTTGGGGCAGGACAAGACCTTTGAGAGGCTTGTCACCCACTTCTACTGGCCTCAAATGCGCAAGAGTTCTGATACTCATTGCTGGACCTGTCAGACTTGCCAGGCAAGTGGTAAGAATGGAAGGAAGCGCAAAGCTCCCCTCCAACCTTTCCCTGTAGTCAGCACCCCTTTTGAAAGGGTGGGAATTGACATTGTGGGGCCTCTGGATCCCAAGACTGCCATGGGCAACAGGTTCATCCTGGTCTTGGTGGACCATGCCACCTGGTACCAGGAAGCTATCCCTCTCCGGACGGTGACAGCCCCCGTGGTGGGCCGTGCACTGATGGGGATTTTCTCCCGCGTGGGGTTCCCCAGAGAGGTGGTGTCCGACAGGGGTACTAATTGCATATCAAGGTATATGAAATCTCTGTGGAAGGAGTGCGGTGTAACCTACAAGTTCACCACGCCGTACCACCCCCAGGGTAATGGTCTGGTTGAGAGATTTAACCGGACCCTGAAGGGCATGATTATGGGTCTTGAGGAACCCATGAGGCGTAAGTGGGACGTCCTCTTACCATGCCTGCTGTTTGCTTACCGAGAGGTGCCACAGAAGTCCTTAGGGTTCAGTCCCTTTGAGGTCCTGTATGGACACCCGGTAAGAGGACCCTTGAGTTTGGTGAAGGAGGGCTGGGAGAAGGCTCCTAGTAAACACCCCCAGGATGTATATAGCTACATGCTGGCCTTCAGGAACCAAACTAGGCATTTCAGGCAACTCGCTCAGGCGAATCTGGAAGCCAGCCAGGAAGAAATGAAGTGGTGGTATGACCAGAATGCCACTCTGGTCGAATTTCAACCTGGGCAAAAAGTGTGGGCGATGGCGCCAGTGGAGCCTTGCGCGCTCCAGGACAAGTGGACTGGGCCTTATGAGGTGGTGGAGCGCAGGAGCGAAGTGACCTACCTGGTTGACTTACGGCCTCCTAGGAACCCTTTCAGGGTCCTCCATGTGAACCGCCTCAAACCACACTTTGAGAGGTCTGATGTGACCATGCTCTTGGCTACAGACGATGGGGCAGAAGAGGAGAGTGAACCTCTTCCTGACCTCCTGTCAGCCAAGGAGAAGGATAGATCACTGCCTTGAGCATGAACTTTAGCAATCACTCCATTTCTTAATTGTAGTGCTAACTTAAGACCTGTATAACTACTGTTTGCGGAAAGGTATGCGCAAATCATACTGTGCACTTCTTAAATGACAGGCAAGAATATAAACGTGGAAATAATTATTTACCCACAATCTTCCATAACTTGACGGAGGGGGCTATATACTTGTAAACTATGTGGCAGACCATGTCTGTTTGTAGTAATTGTAAATATAACAGTGAAGGTCTGCACTGTTAAATGTTTAGGCTAAGCAGGGGGCAAGTAATGCCTTCCTGTTCTTGTTATACAATCCACAAAAAAAGAAAAAATGCAACTGCGATTGAGCAGAAGCCGAATCTCATGGAAACACTGTGCGGTCCTCTTCACAGCTAGCTGTCGAGGGGTAAGCAACTAATAGGTGTGATATACTGAGACGAAATCTAACTAGGTAATAGTGATATGAACTAGGGATGGTGAGCAAATACGGTTCCATATGCCTAGTTGATACTAGCATACCGTACAATTTGACTGATCATTTACTAAGCCCCCCGCCTCACTTTTTCTCATCATGTGATCCATCCATTCCTTTTTGACCATGGCTTTCGTGTGCCTTGTGATGCTCATGGGGTTATTAAAAAGATATTGTCTCCCTATCAGTTTGAGGAGTTGTGTTTTAACATATTCCAACCAGTGGATGCTACCTGCCCTGTCTAACTTCAAACATTCATTGATTACTGCTTTGGTTAGTACTGCTTCCTGACGATTCCAAACTGAGACCCATAACATAAGTGGGGCTAACAAAACAAGGTTTCTTACATACACGAGACCCAGTTCTTCATGACAGATGGATGCTGGTACAGACCTAGGTAATCGTAACAGTTTGCGTGTAAATTTGTTTCCAGCAACCTGCAGTTGTGAAGGATCCTGTTTTCCAAAGGTCAACGCTCCATATTTAACTGCTGAAACACATCTGGCCTTATATATGTTGAGCAGTATACCCATGGGGGAGGATCCTAATTCTTTTGCAAACCTGTGAATAGCGCCCACGTTTTGTTCAAATTGGGAGCATATAACCCGGCCCAGATGTTTCCAGTTGCATTCCCTATCAAAGGGTAACCCAAGGTACGTAAATGTGCTCACTGTATCTAGTCTTGTGCCTTGGATATAAAATGATCTTGTCTTCCCTTTGGGGCAGCCGCAGATCAGGGTGAAATACTTTGTTTTATTAGTTTGCAACCCTGGGGATTCCATGAATGCCACAAACCCCTCCAGCAGCCTCTGGAGACCTACATCTGCTCTCAACATGAGGACACAGTCATCTGCGTACATTAATAAGGGGATGGCTCTTGTCCCTGCCCTTGGTGGGTCAGCCACGATGTCTCCTAGGTACGTCCCCAGATCATTGATGTAAATACTGAAGAGAAATGGGGCAAGGACACAGCCTTGACATACTCTCTTCCTGATGCTAATTGAAGGGGTACACTCCCCATTAGGGCCTTACCTGACGCATCCCACAACATGCTCTTGCAATTTACTTAGGATGTGCACCAACCCTGCCTCCACTCCCAAGCCCAGCAGTTTAGTCCATAGTTTACCTCTGTCAATGTTGTCAAACGCTGAGCTTAGGTCCATGAAGGCGAGGTATAGTAGTCCTTTCTTGGCCCATACATATTTACAGTGAATAAGAGAGAGATTTAAACATTGATCAATAGTTCCTAATCCCCTCCTTAAACCATACTGGGTAGAAGTCAGAATCTCAGTGTCGGTTGCCCAAATGTCCAAGCGCTCCAATATTATCCTGCCCAGCACTTTTGCTGTGCTGTCTATGAGCAAATTTGGGCGGTAACATTTGGGGTCCCCTCAATCGCCCTTTTTAAAGATTGGTACTATAATGGCATTTGGCCAGGACTTGGTAGATGATAGCACTATTTAAGATATTGACCAGTATGGGATCCCACAGCTCAGTATTATTTATAAAAAGATCAATTGGCACCCCATCAGGTCCCGGTGCTTTGTTATTTGGACATCTAGTCATTGCTAGGATGACTTCATCTAATGTGATGTTCATCTGATAAGAGCCTATCCCCCTATCCAAGTTCGAGTTAGCAATCGTTTGCCCATTGTTTAGATGATGAGTATCATTGAATATGTGGGTGAAATGTATCACCCAGGTTGAAGATTGAATGGGTATATCTGTACTGCTGTTGTGGCCACAAGCAAGATAAGGGGAATTAACAACTTTCCAAAATGTTTTTGAATCTTTCTCTACACAAGCCCTCTACCGGTGCTCCCATGATTCCATCCTTAAGCTAGCTTTCCTGTTTTTGAGCTTGGCCTTATAAATGCGTCTACAAGAACATATGGTCTCCGTGTCCCTTGGAGAGACTTTCAGAGCTTCCTTCAGTTGTTTATGTGCTCTAGAACAGTGACCGTCAACCCACTTCATAACCTTGTTCAGGCAATTACGTATAGTGATTGCTAGCAGCTCAGATATTTGCCTACATATTTCTTAGTATGCCTCCACAACACTTGGAGGAGAGGTATCGCAATCCAAACAGGTTTCGACTTCACTCTCGCAGCTTCCCAACAAATGTCTGAATAACTCCCCTGTGTCTATCTCCACCCACCTGTGCCTAAGTCCCTGGTTTTTGTAATAGACTACCTAGGTGCAAACTCTGTGGTTACACTGGGTGATAATCCCAGTTTTAAGAAAAGGATTTGTGGATTGTGATCACTCATCTTACTGGGTAAAATGGCATATTCTAGAATTTTCCCTCTTATCTCCATTGAAAAAGTTATATAATCGATTAAACTTCCAGGACCTCTCCCCATAAATGAGACTTGCCTATTGGTAACTTTGCTTGACAATTCAACTGTAAGCAATAAATTGTGTTTTAACAAGAGAGTATTTAAAGCAGTGCCACACGGACTATGAATGATGTGTGAGAGGTCTGGAAAATCAGTCTCCCACAGTCTACAGACAAGATTGCTAGTGAATCGGCACAACCTCAGAATAAAATCACCCCCACAGTATGTGAAAGTCCCCAGGGATACTTCCTATAACTTTGTTAAGAGCAGATCCCAAAGAGTCTATAATTGTACAGTCACTTGCATCAAAATTGTTATGATAAAAATGTACCAAAATCACTGGGGACATAATTCCCAGTGTGATACATATAATCTGGAAGAATGGCGAATCAGTAACAATGTCCATTATTTTACAGGGAAAGGTGGTAATTATCAGAGTTAGTAAACCCCCAATGTTATGACCATGTGTGGCTGGTACCGCTGGAGTTAAAGTAGCGTGAAATCCATTCAAGAATATATGCTTGCATGCCCAAGTCTCTTGTAGTCAAATAATCTGGTGTTCACCAATCATATCTAGCCATTCTGGATCTTATAATTTATGTGCAATCCCAGCAATGTTCCAAAATAAAACCTTTGGTTCCCACCCTTTATGTACGCCTATTAAAGTTGGATTAGCCGTGAACATGGGCTCTAGGGAAGTGGTATTATGCGAAACATCGTTGATCTTCCTGCGATCATAATGTGTTTAAGAAACAGCGTTATCCAGTCAATCAACATCTGCCAGTACTGAAAAGCGGTTATGGGTTGGTAATGGGTATGTAGTGATTTGGTGATTAACAAACCGGGGCCTCCCAGTATCAGAATGCAGATGTTTCAAAGTATTAGGCCTGTAAAAGAAGCTAAGTGGAACTGCTTTTACACGTTGGTTATAATTATTACAAGAAAGTCTATGCAAAATGGGGCCAACTATCTGCGCGTTAATAAGGTTGACAATAACACAGTCGCCTTGCTCCCCTTTTGGCATATTACCTATCCATTGAACTCTTCGGACAGTGATAATATTATTTGAGGCAAAATTGCTACTCAAGTCTCCTAATGATGAACATAGACAGTGAATAACCTTGTTCTTGAGTTGTACCTCAGTCTCTGACCACATAACAAGGGGGGTATATTTTTCAATACAATAACCAGCGGGTAGGGGTCCGGCGGCAATTGTATGATAGGGAGTGCAGAAGTGTGAGGGGCGCTCATAATGTCAGGTTGGCGTCCTTCGCGTGGTGCTAATTTTGGATTTGTTTTTTGGCAGCACGGTCAGTATTAAGTTATTTAATGAGCCATGCAAACAGTGCATGGATACAATCTTGCTTGTTACCCCCTTATTATGGTCAGCTTGAATTCCAGATTGTGCCCCTTGAGTTCCACCAGAGTTAGTTTGTTCAAGTAACGGGCTCTCATATCTGTTATGATAGGGTGCCCCCCCTGTTGTGTTGCCGCTGGTTTTGGCAGTAAGATCGGTTAATTGTCCTTTGATTTCCTTCAGGGCTAGTTCAATCCCTTTTAGGACAGAGAGTACTGGGTTAAAAAAATTAACACAAATAGACTTCATTAAGTCAATCTTGCCCTCTGGTACAGCAGCCAGGGTCGGTATTGTGGTAGCTACATTTTGTTTGTCCACCTGATGGGGATTCTTACCCATAGATTCTTCTCTACCCGTAATATTTGCTTGGGTTGTGGCTACAGGGATTTTCTTAAAGCCTAGTTTGTTTTGTTTTTTGGGATGTCTTTTCCTTTTGACGGTTACAGGGCTATAAGGTGCTGGCTCAGATTGTCACCCTCTCAAGTTCCTGTATGACCCCCAGCATACCTTTGAATACACATGGATTGGTTACCCTAATGCCATCCCCAGAGGGGAATCAACCCTACTCTTTGCTTGGAGTCAGACTACAAGAGAGGCCTTTTGTATTATCTATATCAGTGCTGGCACCCCAAGGAGTGTCTAGCGCAAAAGGACTACCTGTAGTAGCATGGCTAAAGCTTATTTTGTGGTATCCAGCCTCTCTTCCACAATCCCAATTTCATTTTTAATGTCCCCCATAGCATCAGTCAGAAAGCATGTAATAGTATTAGTTGTGTGTTGCTTCTTACTTGCAGCAACAGGTGCAGTGGATGCATCAGATTTCCTCTTGTCCATTGTAGCAACGTGATTGTTGCTTCTTTTCCACAAGTCCACAGATGCCAGGGTCAAACCCAAGAGGGATGGCCCAGCACAGCCTCAGTCGGCCGCTGACGGGCACAGGCGGGCCTGCCCTTGGCCCGGGGTGTGTGGTGTTGCCTTTACAGCATCGGGATGACTGACCCCGCCTCCTGCACCACACGGAATGCTGGAGTCCCACCTCAGCCAGCTGCCCAAGAAACTTGCGATATGTGCGGTGTGAACTGGCCTCGGACGGGCCTGCGCTGGTGTCATAGTAATAAAATAAGATTTGGGATGAGTCAAATGAGGGATACATGAGGGAAAAAATTTAAAAAGGGTTGTTTGGGAGAGCATGGTAGTAAAATGAGGGTTGGTTTGAGCCAGGAGGGATAGAGGAAGGTAGAGTCTACAAAGGGTTATGTTGGAGATTATATTAGTAGAATGAGGATTGGGATGAGTCCGAGGGTGGAGGTAAAGGATATATTGAGAGAGGTATAGGATGACAGAGTAGTGCATTGGAATGAGTGAAAGGTTTTTGGTGTTTTTTTTCTTTGTTTTTTTCTTTCTTCTACAGTAGGAGTAAAGTAACAAACATAGATACATGACTACATAGAAAGGGTATACATGTACAAGGAAGATAATATATTGAGATTTAGAGTTATATTTTATAAACTCCGACTTTAAATTGTTGCTGTATGAAGCTAATTTATTTGTGTATTTTTATAACTCAATTCTTTTTTTCATGTTATCTTTTCCTCAATATTTCAATAGTGAAGCACTTGTAGATAAAATAGTTTTAATATTTACATATTGTCATAGATAAATAAAACAGAGACACATAAGCATCTAATCAAATAACTTCAGAAGACCTAAAGAATATCTATATATTTTAAAAATCATAGTTAGACATATTTGCTCAAATAAATACACGTATCTAAATTCACATAATCAAATTACAAATGTTTACATACACAGGAATATGCTGTACATTAGTGTTTGAGTATGGTGGTTATGCAGGATAGAGCTAACTCTTGAGTAGTCTTCTTAAGATAACATTGTTTTCCGTGGATCTTATATTTGGGGTAATGAATTCCATAGTTTCGCTGCTTGAACAGAGAAAGATGCACCACTTATGTTTTTTTTCTTGTATGGCGCCTTCTTGTATGGTGCGGTTTTGGGGCAAGGTGACAATCTTGTGTTGAAATTCCTTTGTTGAAAGTATTTGGTGATTTTATTCCTGATGAAAAGCGGTCCTATTTTATGTATTGCTTTGAGGGTGATACAAAGCAGCTTGAAGGTGGGTCTTCTGGCAATCTGTAACTAATGTAGGGCCCTCAAGGCAGGGTAGATGTGGGCTTGTGGCTTTACAAGTAGGAGTAGTTTGACAGCACAGTTCTGAATTCGTTGTAGTCTTTTCATAGTTGATAAAGATAATCCGTGGTAGAGGCTATTAGCGTAAACAAGTAGACACTACAAGTGAGATAGTAGCCTGGACCTTGCGTGGAAACTCCAGGTGGGGGAAGATGTCTCACAGAGTTTTCATAGTAATAAAGTTTGATCTTGCTAATTTGTCATATTAGATACTTTCGTAACTGGTCCCAGATCGTCTGGCAAGACACAGAGTGGGTCATCATTTTTCCAATCGCCACATCTGAGCATTTCACTTATGGAAGCATTCAATTTGAGATAGCTCCATGTAATTCACTGATCAATGGCTCTGAGCCTGGCAACTGAAGATTTTTGAGTTTCCAATTTGTTGGGGCTTTCCAGTTTAGGGAGTATTTGTATGTCATCTGCATAATTATGGCATGTGAGCTGAAAATCATTGATCATTGCCGATAATTACTTTATGTAGATGTTGAAAAGCATGGGTGAGAATATAGAGCCTTGAGGAACCCCTGTTTTTGTGAAGTATGGTTTGGATGAGAAAGGGGGAGCATGGATGACATTTGTTTTGTTTTGAAGGTAGCATGTGATCCAGTCGAGAGCAGTCCCCTCTATGCCAGCTTCGAAGAGTCATGGTATTAGGGTGTTATCGTTAACTGTGTTGAAGGAAGCTGAGAGGTCCAAGAGAAATAGTGCAGCAACCCTGTTTCGGTCTACTGTGTTATTAAGGTCATCCCAGATGGTGATGAGGGCAGATTCCTTGCCTTTTCCTGGGCGGAATACAGTTTGGTACTCTGAAAGTATGGAGTTATCTTCACTGAATTGTGACATCTGGGCGAATGCTGCTCTTTCTATCAGTTTGCCCAGGAAAGGTCCATCTGTAATCAGTGGCGGCCGCTCCATTAGGGCGTAGGAGCGCCGCCCCCCTGCTTTCTCGCAGTGCGAAAAGCAGAAAATAAAATGGTATTTTAAATACCATTTTATTTTCTGCTTCTCGCGCTTCGAGAAAGCAGACGTCAGGGGTATGCCTGGTTGGGGGCGGGAGGGAGCGTATGCCTGGTTGGGGTTGGGTAGGTGGGCGGGTCGGGGAGGAGTGGCTTGCACCACTCTGAGTGCCCTGACTGCTTAAGCAGTCATGCGCACTCTACATTTTCTCTATGTAGGCTGCATGCAGCCTACATAGAGAAAATGGCATCCATACTGGTGCCCGGCTGGGCGCCGTCTGGGACTCCCCACCAATCACAACGCTGCCATTGCAGCGTTGTGATTGGCTTACAGGAGGGGAGGGAGCATGCCTGTTCCTGTTCAGGATCAGGCGCAGCAGAGGCGGCGCGGGACAGGATCGGGCGGCTAAGGTAAGTTATTTATTTTTAAAAATATATATAATTAAAATAACCCCCCTCCTCTACGCGCAACCCCCCGCGTCATGCCGGCCGCGACTATTCCAGCTCCTCGGCGGCCACATCCTGTGTGGGCGCTTAGAGGCCCTGCTGCTCTTTTTTGCCACGCTCTTTCTTCCTCGAATTAACAAGTCCATACCTGCGGCAGGTTTTCCTCGTGCTTCAAGGACCGTGTGTTGATGCTGCTTCTAAAAAACAATATGGATCCAGGTGCCCTATTGAAAGACGGTCCTGTCGCCCCCTGTTGGGATGGGAGTGCCCCCTCCATGATGTTCAGTCGTACCCCTGCCCTGTTGCTACAGGCCCAACCTGTATATACCCGTGAGCCTGGTTTGTGATCTTTGTTCATGCCAAACAGTAATTCCCTGTGTGTTGGCCTAGGCCCGGTTTTTGCAAAGCTCGGTTCTGGAGCAGGTTCCTCAGTTGCAATGTCGGTAGCTCTGGTCGTCAGGCGACATCTCCTCCCTATTCTGTCACTGCCCACCCCACTCCCCCCCATCCCATCAGAGGAGCTTAGTCCTGGGCGCTACGAATACCTCTCGCCTTGACTACTGCAGCTCAACAGCCGTCCCGACCAGCTAACAGTCGAACTTCAGCTGTCCCACACCACTTTGTCCACGGGCCTTTCCTTTCTCCTTTAGGGCAGACACGACTCTGCACTCTCATCCCTCTGGTACTTAACAGCTTCTCCGCCGCCCTCATCCACACCTCGCTACCTTCAAGAAATCCCTCGAGGCTTTCCTCTTCAGTCTAGCCCTGGCTTTTCCACTTAGCCAACTTGGTTGATCCTGGGCAGATCACGTCACAACCCCATGCTCCAATTTTCTCATCTGCCAAAACAGTATTTTTTAGAGTCAGCCTAGAGTGCGGCGGGAAACAATGAGCGGACATTACCGCTTTCGTTTGCTCTCTGAATGCCTCTTGACAATTACTGATAAAGCAACATTAGAATGCCCTCTGCCCCAATAATCCAAGGCCCGGCTTCGCCGTCCACTCGTCATCATTTTACAGATTTCTCAGAAAGGCCCCGTCAGAAAAGAGCAGCAGTTTCCAGTGGAAATAAAGAGGGAAACCACAGAAGAGACTCCGAGCAGCAGCAGCGGCATTACATCTCTCGAGCAGGAATGCTAGAGAGAGGAACGGAAAAGTGAAAAAAATCCAAACTGCTCAAATAATCTCAAGTGAGTGCAGAAACCGTCACTTGTTGGTGATTTCACTTCGTCTGTTGATGATTTGACTGTAGTGTATTTGAAACTAAAATTGGCCTGCAGTCACATATAAACCCTTCGTGAACTGACCTGTATAGAATGTGTCTTAGTCGAAATAATTTTGCAACGCATGGATGCGATTTCGATTTGAAATTGTGGGACACACTCAACTAATTGTGGGTATTGCTGATGGGTGGCAGTGGTGCAGCAGTACGCTGTTCCCAGGAGGGTTCAGAGAAATGCAGTTTCATATCTCATCTCCCGGGACCTATAATCCAATATTCCGTCAGTGGGGCCTTGATTTCTGAGCTGTGGCCGCGGAATTTTACCCTTAAATGCCACTGTGCTGATTGGATGGATACGATTTTCTTTGTCCCACCGCACTGGCAACTTCAGAAATTGCTTGGAATATATTTTACACTAATTGCGTATCTTTCTCTGCTGTTTTTCCACCAGCGACTCGAAAGATCTTTAAACTAGATATGTTTCCAGAGAGGTGGAAGTTTAAGAAAAAAGAGGGAGATTTTTAGACATGGTAGAGGAGAGGGAGTATGGGGCGAGAAAAATGGAGAGGGGGACTGGGCACGGGTAAAATAAAAGAGAAGTGAACTGAAAGGAGATAGTGGGAGGAAGAGGCGAGGTGGGATTGAGAAAAATGAGAAATGTACAGATATCGGGAAGCTAAATATAAAGCCATAATACTTTGCTTTTATATAGCGCCACTCTGCCATTGTTTGGGCCTTGAGGCGATGACAGCTGTCCTTTACTTTCGATTTAATGTTTTGGTTTTTTGTGTATAAGTATTTGTTCATGTTAATGTGCTCTTTATTCTATCTAGTGCTTTTGAAAAAAAAGCAGAATAAATACTTTTGTAAAATAAGTAAACTTTTACAGCTTTGTGGTTCCTAATGTAGACGAACAGTTGAATTGCTTTATTAACCTTCTTGCTTTGTCAAATTTGCTTGAAAATGCATAATTTGCCTGCTCTTTTTAAAAAAAATTCTCGGGGGGAGCACCCCCCGAGCCCCCCTTAGGTTGTTCGGGCTCGCTCACTACGCTCGCTCGCCGCTGTGCACTCCCCCGCAAATTTGACGCCTCACCACTTTCGGATGTCACCAGCCACCACTGTTTGTAATTGATCTGTAGTTGTTGGGGTCATGAGGGTCCAGGTTTGTTTTCTTTAATAATGGGCATTTGTATGCATTTTTTAGGTCTTCTGGAGAGATTCCTGTAGTTAAAGAATTGATCCTTCTTACTGGTGTGGCAACAGAGGTAGATTAAGAATGTTCTTGAAAATTGTGGGCAGCCGGAAAGCCTGCTTGCTTTGACTAGATCCATAAATTCACTTTGTGATATTTGTTTGAAGGAATGAAGAGGCTGGCTTAGCCTACTCTTGGAGGGGATTTTTGGAAATGGGTTGGTGCTGATGGTTTTCCTTTGTTTTAAATAGGAGTCCAACGTGTCTGCTTTGGTTGTGTAATGATTTGCCAGTTTGTCAGTGAATAACTGAGTGATGGGATGAGTTCCTTCTGTGCATTTAGGTTTATGAAATTCGTTGAGAATTTGATAACATTCTTTAGTTGCACATTTAGCATTTTGAATTTTGTTTAAATAGTACCCTTTTTAGATTTTTTTATGTTTGATTTGTATATTCTGTTAAGTTTTCATAGGTGAAGTTTGTTTTGATTGCTATTTTGAGCCAGGTACATTACAGCTTTGCTATTTGTTGTTTTCACTTTTTTAGTTCTTCATTCATTCAAGGTGATTGTTTACCTTTGACCTGTTTTGTTGTTCATAGTGGTATTAGGATATCACAGGTTTCCTGTAGCCACTCAAAGGGGCATATTTACGTTCCAGGGGGGATAGGGGCTTCGCTTTATTTACAAGGCGGCGTTAAGCTACTTAATATGGATTAACACCGCCTTGTAAATAAGGCCCCCTTTCACGTTAAATTCAGCGTGAAAGTGGTGGGCAATGGGTGTTGTGGTGGGCATTCCGCCGCAACACCTTTTGATTTTGATGCTGCCCATTATTTACAAGGGTGGTGTAAATAGAAGGCAGCGCCAAAATTAAAACCAGGGAAAATCTGGTCTTAACATGGCGAAACGAGGAGAAATACTTTATTTCTCCTCGTTTTTGCTGTTTTTATGTGTGCTGCAGTGTGCAAAACACATAGAAACAGCAAACTGCCATGAATGATTGTTAATGTGCAGGAAGGTATCCCTTACTGCACATAAACAATCATAAAAAAATGACAATTTGCAACTTCTATGTGTGCTGCACAATGGAGCTCACATAGGAGTTGCAAATCGCCAGTCTGGATTGTTTATGTGCAGGAAGGGACATCTTCCTGCACACAAACAATCATTCCCCCAGCGCAGGCACCCTTGCACTATGGTGTAAAGGTGCGGTGCCTACGTTGACGCTAGGCAGCTGAATTTAGTGCCAACGCAGGGAGAAACATAGGGATGTTTTTGCAGTATTATTGTAAATACGGCGCATCCCTGTGTTCCTAAAGTGATGGAGCGTGGCATTAGATATTTTGGAGCTAACCTGCACCCCGCCACTTTGTTGTAAATATGCCCCAAAGTTTTTAAACAGCATTTATTGTATGTAGATCTGTGTTGGATGTTAGTTGTGTTTCAAGTAGTCTCTCCTGGATTTTTTGGGATGCGCAGTTAAAAACAAATTGATTCCACAAATAAGTATCAATGATGTCACCAAATTCACATCTAAACGACAGAATTCTAAGTGCTGGAATATATTGCTCTATAGTCTCCTAAGCTGCCTGTTTTCTTTTGAAGAAACTGTGTCTTTCAATTGTGACACTAGGGGGCATATTACCAAGGAAGTGGCGGAGAGAGGCGTTAGCCGTCTTGGCTTAACGCCTCTCTCCGCCACTTCGGAAATGCCAGGCTGCACCATATTAACAAGGATATGGTGCAGCCTGCCGTTTCCCCCTGCGATGGCGCTAAGTTACACAACTTAGCGCCAGCGCAGGCACCCTTGCACCAGAGTGCAAGGGTGTCTGCGAGCAGGGAGGTTTGTTTATGTGAGGAAGGAGTTCCTTCCTGCACATAAACAAACCTAAAATGCCATTTTGTAACTTTCATCGTGCAGCACACATGGAAGTTACAAAATGGCATTTTGAAAAACGGTTTGTTCATGTACAGGAAGGGACACCTTCCTGTACATGAACAAACCATGGCATTTTGCTTTTTCCATGTGTGCTGCACAAGGCAGCACACATGGAAAAAGCAAAAACGAGGAGAAATAAAGCATTTCTCCTCGTTTTGCCACCTTAAGACCAGGATTTTTCTGGTCTTAAGTTCGGCGCTGCCACCTATTATCGCCAAACTTGATAATAGGTGGCAGCGTCGACTTCAATGGGTGTTGCGGTGGAACACCTACCGCAACACCCACTGCACGCCCCCTTTCACGCTAAGTTTAGCGTGAAAGGGGCTCTATTATCAAGGCAGCGTTAAGCCACTTAACGTGGCTTTAAGCCACGTTAAGTGGCTTAACGCTGCC
Organism: Calotriton arnoldi; assembly: GCA_963921515.1. Lineage (NCBI taxonomy): Eukaryota > Metazoa > Chordata > Amphibia > Caudata > Salamandridae > Calotriton > Calotriton arnoldi. The sequence goes on from CAWUFW010007934.1 coordinate 68,039, forward strand.
TTGATAATAGGGCGCTGACCCTATCGCCACCACAATGTCCCAAAAAGTGACGTTGTGGTGGCGATAGGGGCTTGATAATATGCCCCCTGGTTCCTCAGTAAAATGTTTCTCCAGGTGACCACAGCTGCCTTGAATTCAACCCACTGCCCAAATTGTCCTGCAGGAGAATCAGTCTCACCACGTGTATTGTCAAATACCTCCTGATCAACAACTCCCAACAAGCTGAACAATAAAGCCTTTTTCCTTTCACTGGAAAAATTCTTCCCATCAATTGCGACAAGGTATTTTTCAAAACTACGGTACCACTGTTTCCACGTTCCAATAGGCTTGCCAAGCATTTGTAAAAATAAATTAGCCTATTTAAACAATGGTGTGTGTGCCATAATAAAACTGTCAATATGTGATGATCAATAAGTATCCTTGCCGTGAAAATCCAAATGCTTAGAGCTCAGCACGATAAGTACAACTACACAACAAAATGTAGTGTAAAGTTCAGCAATGTAAATAGGACACAGAGTGCGATGAGTCGTTAAAATACAGCAAGCTGAAATCCAGAAGATGTTAGGCTGAAAGAACCTAAAACTGGACAGGCTGAAATAACAGGATTTGATTGGTTGTTACTGCGTGTGCAAACTGAAGTGCACTGCAGTGCACGAGCTGATCACATGATGAAAATCGGAAGCAGCAGAATCTCCAAGTGTGCCCGCTAAACTGACGTACTGTACTGCTCAAGGTCTGATCGCATATATTTGAAGAGGCGCCAGATCATCTGAAGCAGCAAATCAGCGTGCAGAAAGGAATTTTCAAGTTTAAACGGTGCGGTAATCCCACGCAGTATAAAACGCTCACAACAGAAAAGTACTGAAAAAACTATTGTAATACAGGGTACATAGGCACGAGGATAGTAACGGAAAGGTACACACCTCCGAGTCTTAAAGACCGAGTGAAGCAATACTCAGAAATCCCGAGAGCTCCTAAAATCCAAGGCTGAATGTGGCAATGCTAAACAGACACAAATGCATTCCTTGTAGCAATGCTAAACAGATACAAAAGCACTCCTTGTAGCAATGCTAAACAGATACAAATGCACTCCTTGTAGCAATGCTAAACAGATACAAAAGCACTCCTTGTAGCAATGCTAAACAGATACAAATGCACTCCTTGTAGCAATGCTAAACAGACACAAATGCACTCCTTGTAGCAATGCTAAACAGACACAAATGCACTCCTTGTAGCAATTCTAAACAGACACAAATGCACCCCTTGTAGCAATGCTAAACAGATACAAATGCACTCCTAGGTGGGCCTACGCCGAAGTAATCCTCGTCATTAATCTGTAGTGACGATTTTGATGAAGGAGAACAGGGGACAGTGGCAGATGAAAGGTTGTAAATTTATTATAAGTACAGCAACAGGCCCACAGAGGAAGAAACAGGAAGCAGCTCATCCACAGGCTGCCAGAAGAGAGAGAGAACACTCATCCGCCGCGACAACCCACACAACAAAAGCAGCATTTCACATTCCAGTAAACTTTCTACAATAAACAAGCACTGATAAAACACAATACACAACAATTTTGCCGCTAGTTCCTTCTCCCCTAGTTTTTCCACAGCTGTCCCAGGAGGCTCTTTATCTGTGCTTAACAGCTTGGAAGTTGAGTCTGGTTTACTAAAAAGGTTTAACAAGAGAAGAAGGTATTGCTGTTCAAGCTGCCAAAAAGCAATTGACTCTTGAATCTTATTGACGTCACTGGGAGTCTTTCAATAAATGGTGAGATTCAAAGTGTTTTATCCTTTATTTTGTAAAGGATTAATGTATTGTCTTTTCTTCAGGGTGGGTTCTCATCTGTTTTAAAAGTTGCAGCTTTTAGAATCTGATTGGTAGCAATAAAAGCATTTAGAGAAAGTTGGGGAAACATAAATGCGTTTTTTCACCTTCTTAAAATGTTCTTCAATGCTCGTCCTTCTACAAGATTGTTGTCTCTTAGTTGGGATCTGTTACTGGCTCTGAATATATATGCCTCTTGAGCCTTTGTATTTAGTATGAATATCGCCTGCTATGTTGTGTTTCTTTTTTTGTATTCTTTTTATTAGATAAACAACAAAGAACAAAGTCTCAGCATTACAGCAAGGGGTATGACAGTACTCGGGTACATCAGAGATGTTCAAACCTTGGGTATCTCCGTCCCAGACTCTCCCAAATTTATTGTATCTCTTCTCCTACACCAGCTGGATCTCACAACCCCCCTTCTTTTTCTCACAGTTCAACTGTAGGAGACAAACAGATCACACCCCGATATGTATTCCACGCCGCCCACTTACGGTCCCACTTTTTAGGACATCCTCTATTTTTAAAGACATCTTTTTCCGCTATCATGGATCTGTCCATGTCTGCCTCCCATCTTCCCATTGTCGGTAGCTCTGCAACCCCCCATTTCTGAGCACTATTTTGTTTAGCGAGGGCCAGCCCCAAGGTGACCCAGGATTGCTCAGTGTGGGTTACATCAGTGGCCTCCCTGATGTTCAGTAAACAGAGCTTCAGGGAAGCGGTGAGATCTTTCCCCCCCACCCTTGCCAGTTTAGACGTGACTCCCTTCCAGAAGGGCTGAATAGCCGGACAGTCCCATAGGGTGTGGAAGAAGAACTCTTCCCGGGAGCAGTGTCGGAGGCGAAGTGTGTCTGTTCTCCTCCCCATTTTGACCAGAGTCCCCGCTGCAAGATATGTTCTATGCAGGATTTTAAGTTGAACCAATTTTAGTCTCATGGGGATAGATATTTCGCGGGGGGAGGCCAGCGCATCCCGCCAGTCCTCGTCTTCTAGGTCTCCCCCACATCTACTTCCCATTGCTGCTTAAGGCGTGTTAATAAGTCAGGTCGATTATTGATCAACTTTTGGTAGGTTAGGGATATGGCTTTCTGGGGCATAGTGTCAAGTAGCAATCTGTCTTCTAGCAGGGATGCCTCTGGGAGAGTCTCTCCGCTCGGGATTGCGGCCTTCAGGGCATGGCTAATTTGCATGTATTGGAACGTTTCGGACTGCGCTAATTGATATTCCTTCTGTAGGGCGGCAAAAGAGATTAGTCCGTTTTCATTCCACAAGTCTCCCACTGATGAGATGCCAATTAGATCCCACTTGTCAAACTCATGGCAGGCGCCTAGTTCCCCCAGCCATTCGGGCTCCCAGAGTGGTGTTACTTGAGTAATTTTCTTGTTCCACCCTAGTTTTTTATTCACCATGTGCCAGATTTTTACAGTGCGGGCTGTGAGGCCTGTGAGGTGTTGGTGCTTGGGATTCGAGTATAAAGCTTTGCGGTGTTCACCCTGTCCCATTAACCATATATCTGTCTGGTGGCTTGGATCAGGTTGTGGGCCGTGGATCCATCTATTTATTACCGTCAGTTGGAACGCCCAATAGTATAGTTTAAGGTCAGGCAGGGCAATCCTCCCATCGTACCACCCCGGGTAAGTTTCTGCAGTGCGATGCGCGGTGACCTCCTATCCCATAGCAGGGTCCGCACTGCGCTCTCAATATTAATAAAATAGGAGTCCGGAACTTTGAAGGGAGGATTTTGCAATACGTATAAGAAGCGAGGCAACGCTAGCATTTTAAAAAGAGCTGCCCTTCCCAGGAGAGTAAGGGGGAGGGTTCGCCAATGTCGAACATCGGCCTGCAAGCGAGTTAGAGGCCCTTGTAAGTTAACATCGTAAAAGAGCGATGGGTCAGGGGTCACATAAATCCCCTAGTAGCAAAATCCTTCGTAACCATGGGGACCTCGCAATCTCTGGAGAGCCTTGGTATCGGACCGTGGATCAGGAATAGTACAGATTTAGCCCAATTTATGGTATAACCTGAGTGGTTGCCGAAGATCCGGAATATGCGTAGGATGTGATGAATTGATGCCGTCGGGCCCGCTATATATAGTAGAATATCGTCTGCATAGAGGGAGATTCTGTCCTCATGACCTTCCGTCCATTTTAGTCCCTGTATCAGGGGGTCCCCCCTCACCCACTCCGCCAATGGTTCTAAAACCAATGCAAATATAAGTGGCGACAGGGGACAACCCTGTTGAGTTCCCCTACTCAATTGGATATGTCGGGACATATGTCGGTTAACCACTATTTGCGCCCTGGGGTTAGTATAGAGGAGCGTGATCCATTTCAGGTATTTAGGTCCGAAACCCATTCGCTCTAACACTGCAAATAGGAAGGGCCATTCGATAGTGTTGAATGCCATCTTGGCGTCGAGCGACAGCAGTGCTGCCTCTTCCCTTATCGTACCCGCCCTGCCCAGCACTCCATTCAGGCGACGGAGATTGAGGGCAGTACTACTTCCCGGCATGAAGCCTGACTGATCGGGATGGACCAGTCTTTTGATTATAGGGATGAGCCTGTTCGCCAATGCTTTGGCGAGGATTTTTGCCTCTGCTGTGAGCAGTGAGATGGGTCGGTATGAACCGCACTCTTCCGTTGGTTTGCCCTGTTTATGTATCACAACTATTGAGGCAAGTCTAATCTCATCTGGTAGGATACCTTTCTGGTAGCTATCTAGGTACATGTCCCGGAGGTGGGGTGTTAACTTAGTGGCCGTTAGTTTAAAGAACTCAATTGGGAGTCCATTGGGTCCCATGACTTTACCAGAGCGTATGTCTTGGATTGCAGCTTGTACCTCCTCTTCCGTTAAGTCGTCCTCCAGTATCTCTGGCTCAGCGGGAGAGAGGCAGGCCACCGGGATTGTGGCTAGGAGGTTTCGAGCATCAAGAGCCGAGGTTGCGGTAGTGGATGTGTAAATTGTTTCAAAATGAGTGGCAAACGCCTCTGCTCTTTCCTGAGGGTCTATAACTGCTTCCCCCGTATCCCCCTTAAACAGTGGACCCAGCGGGTTGCCTGATCTCTCTTCTCAAGCCAAGCTAGTAGCTTACCCGTCCTCTCACCGTGTTCATAAATCTTATGACAAACTGTGTTTTCTTTAGCCCTTGCAGCCTCTGTCAGAAGCTGTCTATAGTCTTGTTTCTTGGCGTCTAAAGCTTGTTTAATTGAGTCGTCGTTAGTGTGGGTAAGTTTCTTTTCACCCTCGAGAATATCCCCTTCAAGCGTTTCTGTAGTGAATAAAAGCAGGTCCGATCCAAGTAGTTTCCATGTAAGTTTATTCAGGATAAGACGTTACAGCATAGAGCCCCACCAGGAGCAGCCTTCCTGCTGCTCAGACCATCCATCAACTGACTCACACACTCACCAACATTCGTGCGTGCCCAGGGCTGGTAGATCGAATGCTGCTGGTGGGCCTGCAGCGCTGATTGCGCCACCCACAGAAGCAGCTTGTAAAGTGGAAAGTCGAATTTAGTATGCCTGAGCTCAGAATATTAAGATACATCTTTTAGTGAGGGTTATTTCTATATTCTGTGTCTGAAAATACCACTTTGGGAAAGTGGGTATTTTCTTGCCTAAGTCTTCCAGTGTGCTCTGCTGTTATGTGTATTGGCCGTCTGGTTTTGGAGGGACAGGGTAGGCTGAACCCGACCTGGGTCGAGTAGAGGGATCTGCAGCTGGAGTATGGGGAGGGGTGACCCTTTGAGCTGAGCAGGGCTGCCCCTGGCAAGGTGAATGATGGCTCCCCCTCCCACAGTGCGTCTGATGGCAGACCCCCTCTCCTAAAGGGCAGGATACCGCCTCGTAAACAACGTGCCCCCAGGACCTCCCCGAACTGGTGAGGGGGGTATAAAGATGTGCGCGAAAACCCCCACAAGTGTGTTACTTCTGGATGCCAAGACGAACCTCTGTCCATGTAACTAGAGGGAAAGGACTTTGAAACTTTCATCCATCTTGCGGAAGCAACTACCCAAGGGCCTGATTTGAGCTTGCCTCCTGCTGAAGTCTCAGGGACATTAGACTTCACCCCTCAGCCGTCTGGATTCCTATTTGAGGGGGATTCTACCCGCAGGTGAGGCCTCTGTTGAGAATTCCAGAGCCTCTGGTTCTACTGCGGGGAACGCGGGCTGAAAGTTGCTATCGCTATTCGGGGCCGCTGCAGCTGAGGAGCTGTGCCGCTGAGTGCTCGCATTTGCCATCCTATGAAAATCATCGCTATCGCTATTGTGGGCCGCTGCAGCTGAGGAGCTGTGCTGCTGAGTGCCCGCATTTGCCATCCTACGAAAATCATCGCTATCGCTGTTGTGGGCCGCTGCAGCTGAGGAGCTGGGCCGCTGAGTGCCCGCATTTGCCATCCTACGAAAATCATCGCTATCGCTATTGTGAGCTGCTGCAGCTGAGGAGCTGTGCCGCTGACTGCCCGCATTTGCCATCCTACGGAAATCATCGCTATTGTGGGCCGCTGCAGCTGAGGAGCTGTGCCGCTTAGTGCCCGCATTTGCCGTCCTACGAGAATCATCGCTATCTTTATTGTGGGCCGCTGCAGCTGAGGAGCTGTGCCGCTGAGTGCCCGCACTAGTCACCACTTCCAGGATCTTGTTACCACCTGCGGGTACTGCTGGGTGCCCGCCTTTAAGCCCCGTCCCAGGATTATCGTGAGTGCACGCCGCGGACCGCTACAGCCGGGAGCTGTGGCCGCTGCGAGTCCGCCTGTCATCACCGCGGCTTCCTTGTGAGGCTGCGTGCCGTGGCCCTTCACATCTCAGGTACATTGTGCATCACCGGGTCGCGCGGACCCCGGCTCCGAACTAAGTCCGTTCCACCCCCCGTTTCGAGTGCCTTTATTGCTTTTGAAGTGAATCTGTAATTGTGTGCATTGTGGCTCCTTGAGTGCTTTTAACCTCGTGTTCAGTCTATATAAAGATAACTATTTTTCTATAACTACTTGTGGTGTCCGTTTGTAGCGTCTCTCCTGTGTTATTGTGTATGGTCATAAATGCTTCACACACTGCCTCTGAGATAGGCCTGTCTGCTCGTGCTACGTTACCACAGGGTTGAGCAGGGGTTATCAAAGGGTGTAGCCCCCTTACTCTGACTTAGGAAGAAGGATCCCTATTTGGACCTCGGCGCCAGCCGCGGCCAACTGGAGATCCCCATTTCTAACATTGGTGGTCAGCGGTGTGTAGTGTAGCTCCTATTTCCCTAATAGGCTCTGCGCATTGGAATAATATATCCTATAGGTTTGACATAGGACTAAGGTCGGTGTGTCCCTATCGAGTATATTAAACTTAATTACTTGTGCCAGCTAGCTCAGAGGCCACTAGAAACTTCTTGACAACAAGAAGGGATTAGTTTCTGGCAGCCGCAAAACATGACCACTGTGTTTCCCTTACAGAATCAGGACGTGTCCCAGAGTCGTAGAAACAATAGATAACTATTTCACTCAGCTCAGTTGTGCATGATTCAGTTATTCTCAAAGTCACACAGAAATAACAGACGGGCGTTTCAATAAAAAGGTTTATTGAACAGTCTTGTTTCTGTTGTAAGTTAGATGTGCTGTTATGATCACAAGACAGTATGCGAGATAAATAATGTACAAGGTGAGCAGTAGAAATAAATAATACTGCGTTAGCATTATCTTTTCAGCATATATGCATTTACATAAAATGACACAGCCTAAAAATGCGAGTACTCATACGATGCGTTTCTATCCTAGCTCTACCCAGTGTGCCTAACCTTTCCTAGGTGTAGGGAAAAGTAGAAGTAGGTGCTGTATTCCTGACTAGAGTATACTAAGAGTAAGATACGCCTAGTATGCCAAGAGTCTAGTATGCCAAGAGTCCCTCTAGGTTCTAGTCCGCTCCATACCGGAAGAATGAGAGAGGTAGGAATCTCTATCCGGACTCGAACTCCAACACCCCGGAAGGGAAGTTAGATCACTGGAAGCTGGACTCTCTGCGTGCAGGAATGACAGCGTCTTCTCAGTGCGTCCGGCCGGGAATCGGGCTCCTCTGAAGTCGAGGTCTCCTCTGATTTACAGGGGTTTGGGAAGGTATATTTATACCTGAAAATGTTAGCATTGACGTAAGTTGGGTAGCGAAAGACGTCATGAATGAATCCCTTAAGGAATAGAGGTTCATGCATAATGTATGAGTCCTTGAAGAAATCAATAGTCCTGGGCAAGGGAAACTCCCGCAGCCTGAGGGTCTGTTTTTCATGGACTCGTTGAGACGCTAGGGTGGACGGATGTCGGAATCCATGCCTGTATTTGGTATGCATGGTTTATGCCTAAATAAGGTCTGGGATTTTATGCCTATATAAGGGCAGGTTGGATTGTGCCTATATAAGGACATGATTCTAGAAAGCCCGTTTATGGACACCCAATAAAGTACACAACACCCACTCCTCTTTTGTGTATACAACAATACTAAAATGCTAAACATTTAAAATGCTAAACATTAAAATGGAGTACCGCATAGTAAAACATATCCTAAAAAGCCTTTTTTGTTTAAAAGATACATTAAAATGCAAACGTATTAGACTCCCACTTCTTTTAGAAGATGTAGGAGTTTGTTTAATTGAGTCCTTCTCAGGACTTTCAGATAGTTTTGGTTTAGCTGGTTTCCCACCCAAACTATCTCTGCCTAATTCTGCATAAGATTGTTCTATAATTCTGGGTAGCTCTGTTTGATGTTCTGTAACATCAAATTCCCTTAGTTTTTGTCGGATCGCCACTGCTGCTGCCTCCCTTTAATATTTGATAATATTATTGTTGAGACCTGGTCGAAATTTTTCAGTAATTTCATACCTAAATTTAAAGCAGGCTCTGCCCCGTATTCGTTTTGAATTTGTTTTAGGACATCAGGTATTACCGCAATTGACGGAATGCCGTGTGTTTTAGTGTAGATGGCAGCAAAGACTGAGCCCCAAGTGGTGCAATCTTCCAGTTGTGGTGTGATCCCCATTGGTAAACTAATGGTTAGGATTCTGTGTTTCTCATGCGGGCTAGTATTTGGAAATACTGCTTCGATTTGAGTAATTTTTTGAGCTATCCAAAATGGAATTTGCTCCCGCTTAGTGGGCATTTTACCCATGACTGCGTATAGAGTCTGTGGTGTAATTTTTAATGTACTCCCTGTGGAAGAGTATGATTTGGAATTGTTAATGGTGGTTGGACTGTGAAAGTCCGCATGACATATTGAACCAATTGTCTGTAGATTTTTATTAACTCTGTGAGTTGATTAAGTATTTCCTCGTCTGACATTATTTCGATGTCTGGATGAGGTGTGTAGCCGGCTAAAATCGGCCAAGTTGCTCCTGGTCTACCTAGTGGACCGAGCCTGGTTATATTTTTGTTATGTTTTAGGGCGCCTTTAAACCAGAGCTGATGCTCCTGGTATGTTAATGGAATCTCGATATCCTCGAAAGGAATGTATTCCTCTGGTGGTTCATCTTCTTTGTAGAAGTGAAACAAGTGTGTTACTGGATTGGATTCAGGAAGAATTACCCATGAATAGAATACCTCTGTCTGAAAGGATTCATGTGCCTCAATCACGAAAACTGCCTCTACCTCCTCTCGGTGGTAGGCCATGTTTTATAAGTTTTAGAGTAATGGCTCTTCTTAAGTTTGGAGCGATGTCAATGACACCCTCTTCGGTTTCATTTAAACCTGTGTTGTTAAAAAGTGCTGCTTGGGCTGTATCAGCCGCAGCTCCACCGTTTCCGGCGGGATTGTCCCCGTTTAAGGACATTTTGTTTTATGAAAAATGTAGAACAAATTTCAAGGAAACAAAGATAAGGTACACAATATTGTGGAACACTGTATCCTTCAACGTTAAGCAAACCAAACAGCTAATATATAGGGTCTTCCCTATGTAGCCGTGGCGGATACTATCCCTGCCCACTCCAGACGTCTTTTGGAGTATATGGGTAGGGGTCTCTCGGAGAGAAAAGAATATATGCACAGCTGAGTTACTCAGTATCTAACGTTGAATTACTGCCTTACCAAACGTTGGGCGCCAAGTAGTGTAGCTCCTATTTCCCTAATAGGCTCTGCGCATTGGAATAATATATCCTATAGGTTTGACATAGGACTAAGGTCGGTATGTCCCTATCGAGTATATTAAACTTAATTACTTGTGCCAGCTAGCTCAGAGGCCACTAGAAACTTCTTGACAACAAGAAGGGATTAGTTTCTGGCAGCCGCAAAACATGACCACTGTGTTTCCCTTACAGAATCAGGACGTGTCCCAGAGTCGTAGAAACAATAGATAACTATTTCACTCAGCTCAGTTGTGCATGATTCAGTTATTCTCAAAGTCACACAGAAATAACAGACGGGCGTTTCAATAAAAAGGTTTATTGAACAGTCTTGTTTCTGTTGTAAGTTATGTGTGCCGATTACGATCACAAGACAGTATGCGAGATAAATAATGTACAAGGTGAGCAGTAGAAATAAATAATACTGCGTTAGCATTATCTTTTCAGCATATATGCATTTACATAAAATGACACAGCCTAAAAATGCGAGTACTCATACGATGCGTTTCTATCCTAGTTCTACCCAGTGTGCCTAACCTTTCCTAGGTGTAGGGAAAAGTAGAAGTAGGTGCTGTATTCCTGACTAGAGTATACTAAGAGTAAGTTACGCCTAGTATGCCAAGAGTCTAGTATGCCAAGAGTCCCTCTAGGTTCTAGTCTGCTCCATACCTGAAGAATGAGAGAGGTAGGAATCTCTATCCGGACTCGAACTCCAACACCCCGCAAGGGAAGTTAGATCACTGGAAGCTGGACTCTCTGCGTGCAGGAATGACAGCGTCTTCTCAGTGCGTCCGGCCGGGAATCGGGCTCCTCTGAAGTCGAGGTCTCCTCTGATTTACAGGGGTTTGGGAAGGTATATTTATACCTGAAAATGTTAGCATTGACGTAAGTTGGGTAGCGAAAGACGTCATGAATGAATCCCTTTAGGAATAGAGGTTCATGCATAATGTATGAGTCCTTGAAGAAATCAATAGTCCTGGGCAAAGGAAACTCCCGCAGCCTGAGGGTCTGTTTTTTCATGGACTCGTTGAGACGCTAGGGTGGACGGATGTCGGAATCCATGCCTGTATTTGGTATGCATGGTTTATGCCTAAATAAGGTCTGGGATTTTATGCCTATATAAGGGCAGGTTGGATTGTGCCTATATAAGGACATGATTCTAGAAAGCCCGTTTATGGACACCCAATAAAGTACACAACACCCACTCCTCTTTTGTGTATACAACAATACTAAAATGCTAAACATTTAAAATGCTAAACATTAAAATGGAGTACCGCATAGGAAATCATATCCTAAAAAGCCTTTTTGTTTAAAAGATACATTAAAATGCAAATGTATTAGACTCCCACTTCTTTTTAGAAGATGTAGGAGTTTGTTTAATTGAGTCCTTCTCAGGACTTTCAGATAGTTTTGGTTTAGCTGGTTTCCCACCCAAACTATCTCTGCCTAATTCTGCATAAGATTGTTCTATAATTCTGGGTAGCTCTGTTTGATGTTCTGTAACATCAAATTCCCTTAGTTTTTGTCGGATCGCCACTGCTGCTGCCTCCCCTTTAATATTTGATAATATTATTGTTGAGACCTGGTCAAAATTTTTCAGTAATTTCATACCTAAATTTAAAGCAGGCTCTGCCCCGTATTCGTTTTGAATTTGTTTTAGGACATCAGGTATTACCGCAATTGACGGAATGCCGTGTGTTTTAGTGTAGATGGCAGCAAAGACTGAGCCCCAAGTGGTGCAGTCTTCCAGTTGTGGTGTGATCCCCATTGGTAAACTAATGGTTAGGATTCTGTGTTTCTCATGCGGGCTAGTATTTGGAAATACTGCTTCGATTTGAGTAATTTTTTGAGCTATCCAAAATGGAATTTGCTCCCGCTTAGTGGGCATTTTACCCATGACTGCGTATAGAGTCTGTGGTGTAATTTTTAATGTACTCCCCTGTGGAAGAGTATGATTTGGAATTGTTAATGGTGGTTGGACTGTGAAAGTCCGCATGACATATTGAACCAATTGTCTGTAGATTTTTATTAACTCTGTGAGTTGATTAAGTATTTCCTCGTCTGACATTATTTCGATGTCTGGATGAGGTGTGTATCCGGCTAAAATCGGCCAAGTTGCTCCTGGTCTACCTAGTGGACCGAGCCTGGTTATATTTTTGTTATGTTTTAGGGCGCCTTTAAACCAGAGCTGATGCTCCTGGTATGTTAATGGAATCTCGATATCCTCGAAAGGAATGTATTCCTCTGGTGGTTCATCTTCTTTGTAGAAGTGAAACAAGTGTGTTACTGAATTGGATTCAGGAAGAATTACCCATGAATAGAATACCTCTGTCTGAAAGGATTCATGTGCCTCAATCACGAAAACTGCTCTACCTCCTCTCGGTGGTAGGCCATGTTTTATAAGTTTTAGAGTAATGGCTCTTCTTAAGTTTGGAGCGATGTCAATGACACCCTCTTCGGTTTCATTTAAACCTGTGTTGTTAAAAAGTGCTGCTTGGGCTGTATCAGCCGCAGCTCCACCGTTTCCGGCGGGATTGTCCCCGTTTAAGGACATTTTGTTTTATGAAAAATGTAGAACAAATTTCAAGGAAACAAAGATAAGGTGCACAATATTGTGGAACACTGTATCCTTCAACGTTAAGCAAACCAAACAGCTAATATATAGGGGTCTTCCCTATGTAGCCGTGGCGGATAGTATCCCTGCCCACTCCAGACATCTTTTGGAGTATATGGGTAGGGGTCTCTGAGAGAGAAAAGAATATATGCACAGCTGAGTTACTCAGTATCTAACGTTGAATTACTGCCTTACCAAACGTTGGGCGCCAAGTAGTGTAGCTCCTATTTCCCTAATAGGCTCTGCGCATTGGAATAATATATCCTATAGGTTTGACATAGGACTAAGGTCGGTATGTCCCTATTGAGTATATTAAACTTAATTACTTGTGCCAGCTAGCTCAGAGGCCACTAGAAACTTCTTGACAACAAGAAGGGATTAGTTTCTGGCAGCCGCAAAACATGACCACTGTGTTTCCCTTACAGAATCAGGACGTGTCCCAGAGTCGTAGAAACAATAGATAACTATTTCACTCAGCTCAGTTGTGCATGATTCAGTTATTCTCAAAGTCACACAGAAATAACAGACGGGCGTTTCAATAAAAAGGTTTATTGAACAGTCTTGTTTCTGTTGTAAGTTAGATGTGCTGTTACGATCACAAGACAGTATGCGAGATAAATAATGTACAAGGTGAGCAGTAGAAATAAATAATACTGCGTTAGCATTATCTTTTCAGCATATATGCATTTACATAAAATGACACAGCCTAAAAATGCGAGTACTCATACGATGCGTTTCTATCCTAGTTCTACCCAGTGTGCCTAACCTTTCCTAGGTGTAGGGAAAAGTAGAAGTAGGTGCTGTATTCCTGACTAGAGTATACTAAGAGTAAGTTACGCCTAGTATGCCAAGAGTCTAGTATGCCAAGAGTCCCTCTAGGTTCTAGTCTGCTCCATACCTGAAGAATGAGAGAGGTAGGAATCTCTATCCGGACTCGAACTCCAACACCCCGCAAGGGAAATTAGATCACTGGAAGCTGGACTCTCTGCGTGCAGGAATGACAGCGTCTTCTCAGTGCGTCCGGCCGGGAATCGGGCTCCTCTGAAGTCGAGGTCTCCTCTGATTTACAGGGGTTTGGGAAGGTATATTTATACCTGAAAATGTTAGCATTGACGTAAGTTGGGTAGCGAAAGACGTCATGAATGAATCCCTTAAGGAATAGAGGTTCATGCATAATGTATGAGTCCTTGAAGAAATCAATAGTCCTGGGCAAGGGAAACTCCCGCAGCCTGAGGGTCTGTTTTTTCATGGACTCGTTGAGACGCTAGGGTGGACGGATGTCGGAATCCATGCCTGTATTTGGTATGCATGGTTTATGCCTAATTAAGGTCTGGGATTTTATGCCTATATAAGGGCAGGTTGGATTGTGCCTATATAAGGACATGATTCTAGAAAGCCCGTTTATGGACACCCAATAAAGTACACAACACCCACTCCTCTTTTGTGTATACAACAATACTAAAATGCTAAACATTTAAAATGCTAAACATTAAAATGGAGTACCGCATAGTAAAACATATCCTAAAAAGCCTTTTTGTTTAAAAGATACATTAAAATGCAAATGTTTCTGTACATCATCAAGCAGTGTTTTTCATTTCCAGCATAAAGTATGAAATTAATGCAGTCGGAATGAAATACAAAAGCAATATTTACATATAACTAAAATGATCGAAAAGTGTGTTCAAAATCAAAAGTCATTTCCTGTCATGAAACTTAAATGAACTGAGTTAGACACATAAGATGACTAAGTGTCCCTGGAAGTACTGCCAAGTCTGTATTATAAGGCTAGTTCTACTTTAAGCAGATTGGAGTGCCATTTTTGTTAAAAAAAATGGGACAAAAAGTTCAAATTTGATAAAGTTCCAAGGGTTTGAAAAATGAAGGCCAAATGGTTGCTGTTGTACTGGAACAGAGTATGCCGAATCAGAGTCAGTTTACGGGTCTGGTGTAAACATGAGATCATCTATTTCAATAGACAAAACATCATCTATTGCCGCTGGAGTAAGTTGGAACACCTCGTGTAAAAGATTGATCGCACAAAGATGTGAAACATCGCTTTCAGCAATGTTCGCGTCCGTTGTTACCTGTATGCCTGGAGTTGTTTCTCGTACCTCAGCAGCAGCAGGAGGCGACTGTGAGATCTCAATGAATGCTGACATCAGGATTGGAAGCCTCTGGGGACAACACAGAGCATGGGCCGTTATCGGGTCCAGCAAAGCATCGACATCCTTTGGCGCAGCTGATGGATATGTTAGACAGGCGTCCAACACGCATTCTTCACCGCATAGCAGGCAGCGTAGAACAGGTAAGATGCAATCATGCCAGATTGGTCGGAATGACAGGAACCATGTGGTATTAAGGTCCCGTAGACGAGTCATGCCCAATAGCTGTACTATTCGCTCACGGCACTTTCTTTCAAGGAGAGCTTTCTCCATTTCGCTCGGAGTGATGTCGGCGAATCGGCTGGCCGTAGCGTAATAGCAGACAGATGAATAAAATTCTGGCAACAAGTGTGAGAATTAATGGTATGCCACCAAACACCGAATGTGCAAAGTTCGGAATGATTCCAAGAATTGCCTGGAACGGTGCTAATAGACCGGTGCAAATGCTCTTAAATACATGTACAATTCCTGTTGTATCTGACATGTTAAAGATACGTGATATCATTTCTACGAAATGTATAGGGCAGTTTGTACGTATTAAAGTCTGTATCTCAGCCGAAGTCCTTGCAACTTGTAGATCATAGGTTTCTCTGGCCGAGGTCAAAGGCACTGTTTGCTGTAAAAGCATGGCTTTCATTCTGCTTAAAGTATCAAATCTTATAAAAGAGACGTTCAGCGAAGGCCATAAAGGCGACTCCCTGACTGTGTCTATTGGGGGAAACAATACTTGCATACAGCAAGTGACCCTGGAGTTGACCGTTACTAGATATGGGATGCCTGGCAACATTCCACAGCAGCTCTGATCATTCAACATGAGGTAACTCCCATTCGAAAGTTGTCCAAACGCTGGATTAATCACAGCAGCTGGTGAACCGTGCTGATGGCAAGACAAGTTTGCCACAGAACCATTACAAGCCCCGTGTAAAATAATGTCCTGGCAAATGAGTGAACCGGTCAGCGCATGTTTACAGTTGATACCGCTAAGATACACTTCACGATCCCCACTCCAACATCTATGTGTATATGGTAAATTCCAAGATATCTTAATGTATTCCTTACCCAACCTTTCATATTTGCCTGCTTGCATCTGTCTGAGGCAATACTGAAACTGAAAAGTTGTCACAGGTAATGTTATTTTGCCATGAATAACCCATTCTGTAGCTGGTTTTTCTGCCACTGTAAACGGTAGTTTTTCCATTTTTCAATGCTTAGCACTGTATACCTCGCTCCTCTTTGTGCCAATTCGACCTGTTTATCAGTGAGATTGTATTCTGCAAACAGAGACGACGTGTTGATGAAACGCCAAGGCACATAGCCCGCTCGCAAAGATTGCAGCGTCCATGTCAATAACACAATAGAACGTAATTGAGACTGACCTTGTTGTAACATAGCCAAATCATGTTCTAGAATGTCGATAGCAGAGGATACAATGCCATCCAATGAATAAATCCTGGAGGACAAAGTTGTTAACCCATTGTCGACTACAGAGAGTGTTTTCTCTAAATTAATACGATCAAGTTCACGTATTCGTTCTGCAGCCTCCATCTGTGACACTTTCCATGCTTCGTTATAAGCAGCATAGATGCCGGCATATATGAAACGTTTTTGACGCGGTTTTCTTGGTCCAAGCAAGAATTCCCTAAGATCTGCGTCCTCTTTAAGTAAGGTTAAGTGTTGCTTCACATCCTGTAGTGTAGATTTATGCAGCCAATCGAGGCATAATTTACCTACACTGTATGTTGTTACTACCCCCGGATGTTGTCTTTGGACATATCTTGGGTCTGGCCTATGAATAGTTAAACCCTGAGTTTTGTTCAAGAACCTTTCCTGACAGTTGTTTGTGTCTGTGGGCCAGATCAACCAATTCTTCCAATTCGGATGAGTTCTGTTGAGTTGTAGTATATTGTCAACTGTCACCACTGCCTTCGTATTATTATCACTGGCAGGTGTTGGCACAGAAGGTGTTTTCATCTCTTTGATCTTGGCTAATCCAAGACAAGATGTCTGTTGGACGGTGTCATTCAAAAACATTATTTGTTCAGGGATAATACAGGCTCTAAATAAAGCTTCTATACCCTGTACTTGCCAATCTTTACTACCCCAGACAGTTTTTGTCTCAATAGTGTCTTTCCATAAGTCAAAACCCTGTGTAGACAGCTGGGAAATAAATGCTTCAGAGTAAATCTGTTTGGTATTTGTTAACATAATTTTCAGACCTGTCTCGTTTACATTTTTATAGTAAAACGTTTCTGGGTCAGATGTATTATAACCTGAAAAATATGGAAATTTACTAGCAAAAGTTTTCGAACTACCTTGTGGTGGTGTTGGACAATGTTCCCATTGATTAAACATAAACACATTTCTTGGATATGCAGTTTTGTGCAAATAATGATGACCATAGTGGTTATAACAATACAGTTCTTCATAATCGGCTGAACCCTCTAAATATTCATTTTTAGAAAATGCAGCAGATTTTTCTAGATCAAACATTATATTTTGAACATTTTCTAAGTCCCAATCATCTGAATAGGTACTGGACGTAATTAAATCACTTAGTGAAATTTTAAATAAATGTGGAATGTTCAATTGTTCACTTGGACCGAAGATTTCATAATCTGTTTTGTCCCACACTATACCATCCTGTATAGGAACAGCTGTGATGTTCACTGATGACAAGTCTCTCGCTTCACGATGGGAAGATTTATGTGGTTTCAAAAGTACATTCACGTCTTTTCCTTCACTGTTCACATGGATGTATTTGCCACTTATAAGCACGCTTACAGTTGTTACCAAAGCTAGCCAGAGCAGGAAAACAAAAAGTCCAGATGTAATCCAGAATTCAATCCATGGAGAAACCAGATAAGTCTTTTTCAGGAAGTGAATAAAGTCTTGTACTTGCTGCTTGAGTTTTGATGATGCTGGCGTCGTTTCAGGTTCGCTTGGATCTTCTGAGAACGTATCAAAGTCAATGAAATAGCCAGAAGCAGTTCTGTCAATTGTTGGAATTGCATCAGGATTCGTTGAAATCACAGGAACCAGTTCTTCACGTGTCACGTTGGTGTAGACAGGTGTATTTGGACGAACTGTTATTTGGTTGTCAAGAGGGATGAGTTCCATAGCTGGGTTGCTTAGTCCTTCATTTGTTACAGCTGAATTCTCGATCGTGATCAGTCTTTCAGTCTGAACCTCTTGAATAGTAGCGAGAGGAGTGCGTCTGCTACTAGGTCGGAGTCCACGAGGCCTACTGCTTAGTATTGGCCACATACTGTGGTTTGATCAGGTCGATTGACACAAATCTTTTCTCCTTTCTTCCAGCAAGGGGCGGCAGAAGTACTGTCCTTGTTCCTTGAACAGCTAGAACAGGTACCGGTTGTCTGTAAGAAGGTCCAAATTCCTTCTTGTCCGCTATTTTTTCTCTGACTAGATCCCCAACTTTTGGAATCCAGAAAGGCCTTGCTGGGACCGCCGATTTTTCCCCAGTGGTGGTTGGCTGTAGGGAGACGTTGCTTTGTTTCGTTCTTAATTTGTTAAGCTCCTGTAAAACAGCCAAACGATCTTTGATATCAAATGTTTTATTTTCCACCACTGTGCCTACGTGTTCTAAGTCTGGAACCCACATTCTTGTCCCAAATAGGACCTCATATGGAGTGACCCCCCCTAGAGAACTTCTTGGCAAATTGTTAAGTGAGCGCTGAACGCTAATGAGGTGTTTGACCCACCCGTCACCCGAGCCTAATACCCTAGCTGTTATAGACTGCTTTATGTCCCGGTTTTTCCTTTCCACAACAGAATTTCCCTCAGGATGGAATGGAGAGGAGTACCGCAATGCAACGCCCAGACTGGCCATGGCCTCCTTGTAAGCCCTAGAGCTAAACGCAGGACCCTGGTCAGAATGTAGCGTGCCTATTGCGTATGTGCCGATAAAGACTCGCAAATCTTTTATAACAGTTCGAGCGTCAGCCGAGCGCTGAGGCCATAACCATAGGAATCTAGATTCAGTATTTGCGGGAACGCCTTTGTCCAGTAGGACGCTGGCGAGTAGATAGCCTAATGCTGTCTAACAGTGGTGTCTGTACTGGGCTGCCGCATTCACAGCACGGTGTCTGGTGGCTCTCTCGCTGTAATTTACAGTCTAAGCAGTTGTTGATGAATATGTGAATGTGTGTATTCATTCCAGGCCACCAGTACATCTCTTTTAATGTCAAAATTGTTTTTGAGATCCCTTGATGTGACAGACCCTCCCCCAAATGTGTTTCATAAATCAAGGCTGCTCGTCGTTCCATGTTTGGAATTACCCTATCCCCCACTCCAGGGATTCGAGCAAAAGGAACGTTATTCGCATCAATTACATAAGAGTACTTGAGTGGAAACTTTTTTGGTAACGCTGCACTGCTGCCTTTGCTTGATGCATTGACAGCTAACATTATCTCACCGTCTATTTTTGTTTTTGAACGAGTGATCGCAGCTACGGAAGCCGTCTGAACAGCCCCCTTTGCGGCTTCGTCAGCCAATGAATTCCCTGCAACGTGAACGCCATCACGCTGATGACTCAGTGTGTGAATCACGTGAGCCTTTGGTAGTTCGTTTTTCAACTGAACTACTTGTTCCCAAAGCAGTTTGTGCTTAATTGTGCCACCTTTCGCATCTTTAAAACCATTTTCAAGCCAGGTTCGTATATAATCATTATACGACTGAACACAGTAAAAGGAATCGCACACTATCAGTGTGAGGAATTCTCGATCCGTACTCTCAAGTGCCAGTTTGAATGCCTGTAGTTCAGCTCGCTGAGCTGTACAATCACCTAGTGATTGAGTTTTTGTGACCATAGGTCTGAAGATGCCATTTCGCATGCGACCTTTAACGATAGCACATGCTGCACTGTAAGCTTGCTTACTCCCTGTTGCGGGCTGTGCGGATCCGTCAGTGTAAATTACGAATTCATACTGATCGAGAGGCAGAATCTCAGTGGGCAGAGGACATTCTTGTTCATATTGGAGAAATGCCTGTGTCTTTAAATCTGGATCAAAAACATATTCAACATCAGTTGCAGCAAGAGAATTAACCCACTGTATCCATCTCGGATGTAACGCTTTAGCATTTGGAATGCTCGCTTTTGTGACCGCTTCTAAAGCCGGTACTGGGGTAACGACAATTATGCGTTTCCCTTGGGCTAAGGCTCTTTCTTTTGCTACAGCTGTTTGAACTGCTGTCAGAATTTTTTCAGTTGAACTGAAGCGCATTTCCGCTTGTGTATACAAATGTGATTTGTATGCAATTGGTACTTTCTCACCCTCATTAAAGGTTAAGTAAGTGAATCCACATTGACCCGAAATTATTCGAATCACCAAATTTCTTTGACTTACGCGTGTTTGTAAGTGATTTGTTGCTAACATGTTAGCCTGGAGTGAACGCAAAATTTCTGTGTGTTCCTGTGTCCAATTTTTATTTGAAAAATCAGGTTTGATTAATGCGTAGAGAGGTTTAACCCTTTCTGCGTAGTTTAGAATGTATGTTCTTCCAAAATTTAGGAATCCCAGTATGGATTGTAAGTTTTTTAGCGTTTTTGGAGGTTGGAGCAGCGCACATTTCTCTAGAAAGTTAGCTGCCAAGCTCTTGCCTTCACTTGAAAGCTCATATCCCAAAAATAGGACATTGAGATGGGCAATTCGAGACTTTTTAAAGTTGAACTTGTAGCCCTCAGAGGCGAATCCCAGTATAATGGTGCTCACCCTGTTCAAGTGTCTTTCCAAGTCATCGTCTGTCAGATAGATGTCATCGACATAGGACAATGCCTCGTTGTCATAAATTTGTAGTAACTCCGTTACCCTCGCTGAGAATAAACCTGGGTTGTTTTTGAACCCTTGTGGGAGTCGACAAAAGTGACGCTGGGTCCCCATTATGGAGAATGCCGTTAAGTACCTACTTTCAGGTGCTATATTTTGACAAAAGAAACCGTTTGAGATGTCTAATGTTGTTTTGTATTTTTTACGCACAATGTTATTCATTAATGCTGTACTGTGTGCATTCTGCACTGCAAAAGTTTTTGAACAAGTGTTTAAATGTCTGTAGTCCAAAACTAGACGATATGTATTGTCTGGTTTGGAGACAGGAAACAAAGGATTGTTCATGGAGGAGGTGCATGGTTCAATCACCCCTTGGTATTCAAGTTGATCTAAGATCTCCCTGACCTGTTTTTTAGCTTCTTGCTTAATAGGATACTGCCGTTGTGCAGTTGGTTCATGTTTCAGATTTATTTTATGGTGAGGTGAGTCCTCATCCCATCCTACATGATTTTTATATAATGCTGGAGCCTGGGCCACTGCCCATTTTCTGGCATATGTATATTTTAAGTGAATTGGTATGTAATTGGAGAAGGCAGGCATAATCATGTCCTCGCCGTGTGGGCACTCCCTGACAAATTGTGGTGGCCAGTCTTTTTCTGCTAGAAGTATGTCATAACCCTTCGATAGTTTTTCCCCAAAAAGTGTTTTAACCTGTCTAGGTCTGTCTCCCTCCATCCGGAGTGTTATTTCATATAACCTTTGTGGAGTACTAACCCTGGTGTCTACAGTCTCTACTGTAATGTACTCATTCAAGTCCACTATCTCCAGAAGTTCCATCAGGTTCTGGCGAGCTATTGTGACTTCTGCTGCACTGTCCAGCATTGTCTGAGCCCATTCTCCGTTCCTGAGTTGAGTTCTCAGAATTCTCGGCATGTCTTACTATTAGACCTGCTACTTTCTTTTTGGAGAATTGAGGTTTAGTTTTAATTTTTGTTGCGTGCTTGTCGTCTTTCGATTTCACGCGTTCTTCTCTATGTTCTGTTCGTCCTCTTCTTTCCGAAGTCTGTGATGAGACCTGAAAGGGACGAGAGGAACGTGTATCATTATCTTGATACCTATCAGGTTTTCTCAGATTATCCCTATTCCTGAGGTTGTACCTCCTTTCAGAGGGCTCCTTTTGAGGAGACCTACCTCGGGATTGAGATCTTTTCTCATTTGAATTTTGTTTATTAGACTCCCACTTCTTTTTAGAAGATGTAGGAGTTTGTTTAATTGAGTCCTTCTCAGGACTTTCAGATAGTTTTGGTTTAGCTGGTTTCCCACCCAAACTATCTCTGCCTAATTCTGCATAAGATTGTTCTATAATTCTGGGTAGCTCTGTTTGATGTTCTGTAACATCAAATTCCCTTAGTTTTTGTCGGATCGCCACTGCTGCTGCCTCCCCTTTAATATTTGATAATATTATTGTTGAGACCTGGTCGAAATTTTTCAGTAATTTCATACCTAAATTTAAGGCAGGCTCTGCCCCGTATTCGTTTTGAATTTTTTTTAGGACATCAGGTATTACCGCAATTGACGGAATGCCGTGTGTTTTAGTGTAGATGGCAGCAAAGACTGAGCCCCAAGTGGTGCAGTCTTCCAGTTGTGGTGTGATCCCCATTGGTAAACTAATGGTTAGGATTCTGTGTTTCTCATGCGGGCTAGTATTTGGAAATACTGCTTCGATTTGAGTAATTTTTTGAGCTATCCAAAATGGAATTTGCTCCCGCTTAGTGGGCATTTTACCCATGACTGCCTATAGAGTCTGTGGTGTAATTTTTAATGTACTCCCCTGTGGAGGAGTATGATTTGGAATTGTTAATGGTGGTTGGACTGTGAAAGTCCGCATGACATATTGAACCAATTGTCTGTAGATTTTTATTAACTCTGTGAGTTGATTAAGTATTTCCTCGTCTGACATTATTTCGATGTCTGGATGAGGTGTGTAGCCGGCTAAAATCGGCCAAGTTGCTCCTGGTCTACCTAGTGGACCGAGCCTGGTTATATTTTTGTTATGTTTTAGGGCGCCTTTAAACCAGAGCTGATGCTCCTGGTATGTTAATGGAATCTCGATATCCTCGAAAGGAATGTATTCCTCTGGTGGTTCATCTTCTTTGTAGAAGTGAAACAAGTGTGTTACTGGATTGGATTCAGGAAGAATTACCCATGAATAGAATACCTCTGTCTGAAAAGATTCATGTGCCTCAATCACGAAAACTGCTCTACCTCCTATCGGTGGTAGGCCATGTTTTATACGTTTTAGAGTAATGGCTCTTCTTAAGTTTGGAGCGATGTCAATGACACCCTCTTCGGTTTCATTTAAACCTGTGTTGTTAAAAAGTGCTGCTTGGGCTGTATCAGCCGCAGCTCCACCGTTTCCGGCGGGATTGTCCCCGTTTAAGGACATTTTGTTTTATGAAAAATGTAGAACAAATTTCAAGGAAACAAAGATAAGGTGCACAATATTGTGGAACACTGTATCCTTCAACGTTAAGCAAACCAAACAGCTAATATATAGGGGTCTTCCCTATGTAGCCGTGGCGGATACTATCCCTGCCCACTCCAGACGTCTTTTGGAGTATATGGGTAGGGGTCTCTGAGAGAGAAAAGAATATATGCACAGCTGAGTTACTCAGTATCTAACGTTGAATTACTGCCTTACCAAACGTTGGGCGCCAAGTAGTGTAGCTCCTATTTCCCTAATAGGCTCTGCGCATTGGAATAATATATCCTATAGGTTTGACATAGGACTAAGGTCGGTATGTCCCTATCGAGTATATTAAACTTAATTACTTGTGCCAGCTAGCTCAGAGGCCACTAGAAACTTCTTGACAACAAGAAGGGATTAGTTTCTGGCAGCCGCAAAACATGACCACTGTGTTTCCCTTACAGAATCAGGACGTGTCCCAAAGTCGTAGAAACAATAGATAACTATTTCACTCAGCTCAGTTGTGCATGATTCAGTTATTCTCAAAGTCACACAGAAATAACAGACGGGCGTTTCAATAAAAGGTTTATTGAACAGTCTTGTTTCTGTTGTAAGTTAGATGTGCTGTTACGATCACAAGACAGTATGCGAGATAAATAATGTACAAGGTGAGCAGTAGAAATAAATAATACTGCGTTAGCATTATCTTTTCAGCATAGATGCATTTACATAAAATGACAGCCTAAAAATGCGAGTACTCATACGATGCGTTTCTATCCTAGTTCTACCCAGTGTGCCTAACCTTTCCTAGGTGTAGGGAAAAGTAGAAGTAGGTGCTGTATTCCTGACTAGAGTATACTAAGAGTAAGTTACGCCTAGTATGCCAAGAGTCTAGTATGCCAAGAGTCCCTCTAGGTTCTAGTCTGCTCCATACCTGAAGAATGAGAGAGGTAGGAATCTCTATCCGGACTCGAACTCCAACACCCCGCAAGGGAAGTTAGATCACTGGAAGCTGGACTCTCTGCGTGCAGGAATGACAGCGTCTTCTCAGTGCGTCCGGCCGGGAATCGGGCTCCTCTGAAGTCGAAGTCTCCTCTGATTTACAGGGGTTTGGGAAGGTATATTTATACCTGAAAATGTTAGCATTGACGTAAGTTGGGTAGCGAAAGACGTCATGAATGAATCCCTTAAGGAATAGAGGTTCATGCATAATGTATGAGTCCTTGAAGAAATCAATAGTCCTGGGCAAGGGAAACTCCCGCAGCCTGAGGGTCTGTTTTTTCATGGACTCGTTGAGACGCTAGGGTGGACGGATGTCGGAATCCATGCCTGTATTTGGTATGCATGGTTTATGCCTAAATAAGGTCTGGGATTTTATGCCTATATAAGGGCAGGTTGGATTGTGCCTATATAAGGACATGATTCTAGAAAGCCCGTTTATGGACACCCAATAAAGTACACAACACCCACTCCTCTTTTGTGTATACAACAATACTAAAATGCTAAACATTTAAAATGCTAAACATTAAAATGGAGTACCGCATAGTAAAACATATCCTAAAAAGCCTTTTTGTTTAAAAGATACATTAAAATGCAAACGTATTAGACTCCCACTTCTTTTTAGAAGATGTAGGAGTTTGTTTAATTGAGTCCTTCTCAGGACTTTCAGATAGTTTTGGTTTAGCTGGTTTCCCACCCAAACTATCTCTGCCTAATTCTGCATAAGATTGTTCTATAATTCTGGGTAGCTCTGTTTGATGTTCTGTAACATCAAATTCCCTTAGTTTTTGTCGGATCGCCATTGCTGCTGCCTCCCCTTTAATATTTGATAATATTATTGTTGAGACCTGGTCGAAATTTTTCAGTAATTTCATACCTAAATTTAAAGCAGGCTCTGCCCCGTATTCGTTTTGAATTTGTTTTAGGACATCAGGTATTACCGCAATTGACGGAATGCCGTGTGTTTTAGTGTAGATGGCAGCAAAGACTGAGCCCCAAGTGGTGCAGTCTTCCAGTTGTGGTGTGATCCCCATTGGTAAACTAATGGTTAGGATTCTGTGTTTCTCATGCGGGCTAGTATTTGGAAATACTGCTTCGATTTGAGTAATTTTTTGAGCTATCCAAAATTGATTTTGCTCCCGCTTAGTGGGCATTTTTTACCCATGACTGCGTATAGAGTCTGTGGTGTAATTTTTAATGTACTCCCCTGTGGAGGAGTATGATTTGGAATTGTTAATGGTGGTTGGACTGTGAAAGTCCGCATGACATATTGAACCAATTGTCTGTAGATTTCTATTAACTCTGTGAGTTGATTAAGTATTTCCTCGTCTGACATTATTTCGATGTCTGGATGAGGTGTGTAGCCGGCTAAAATCGGCCAAGTTGCTCCTGGTCTACCTAGTGGACCGAGCCTGGTTATATTTTTGTTATGTTTTAGGGCGCCTTTAAACCAGAGCTGATGCTCCTGGTATGTTAATGGAATCTCGATATCCTCGAAAGGAATGTATTCCTCTGGTGGTTCATCTTCTTTGTAGAAGTGAAACAAGTGTGTTACTGGATTGGATTCAGGAAGAATTACCCATTAATAGAATACCTCTGTCTGAAAGGATTCATGTGCCTCAATCACGAAAAACTGCTCTACCTCCTCTCGGTGGTAGGCCATGTTTTATAAGTTTTAGAGTAATGGCTCTTCTTAAGTTTGGAGCGATGTCAATGACACCCTCTTCGGTTTCATTTAAACCTGTGTTGTTAAAAAGTGCTGCTTGGGCTGTATCAGCCGCAGCTCCACCGTTTCCGGCGGGATTGTCCCCGTTTAAGGACATTTTGTTTTATGAAAAATGTAGAACAAATTTCAAGGAAACAAAGATAAGGTGCACAATATTGTGGAACACTGTATCCTTCAACGTTAAGCAAACCAAACAGCTAATATATAGGGGTCTTCCCTATGTAGCCGTGGCGGATACTATCCCTGCCCACTCCAGACGTCTTTTGGAGTATATGGGTAGGGGTCTCTGAGAGAGAAAAGAATATATGCACAGCTGAGTTACTCAGTATCTAACGTTGAATTACTGCCTTACCAAACGTTGGGCGCCAAGTAGTGTAGCTCCTATTTCCCTAATAGGCTCTGCGCATTGGAATAATATATCCTATAGGTTTGACATAGGACTAAGGTCGGTATGTCCCTCTCGAGTATATTAAACTTAATTCCTTGTGCCAGCTAGCTCAGAGGCCACTAGAAACCTCTTGACAACAAGAAGGGATTAGTTTCTGGCAGCCGCAAAACATGACCACTGTGTTTCCCTTACAGAATCAGGACGTGTCCCAGAGTCGTAGAAACAATAGATAACTATTTCACTCAGCTCAGTTGTGCATGATTCAGTTATTCTCAAAGTCACACAGAAATAACAGACTGGCGTTTCAATAAAAAGGTTTATTGAACAGTCTTGTTTCTGTTGTAAGTTAGATGTGCTGTTACGATCACAAGACAGTATGCGAGATAAATAATGTACAAGGTGAGCAGTAGAAATAAATAATACTGCGTTAGCATTATCTTTTCAGCATATATGCATTTACATAAAATGACACAGCCTAAAAATGCGAGTACTCATACGATGTGTTTCTATCCTAGTTCTACCCAGTGTGCCTAACCTTTCCTAGGTGTAGGGAAAAGTAGAAGTAGGTGCTGTATTCCTGACTAGAGTATACTAAGAGTAAGTTACGCCTAGTATGCCAAGAGTCTAGTATGCCAAGAGTCCCTCTAGGTTCTAGTCTGCTCCATACCTGAAGAATGAGAGAGGTAGGAATCTCTATCCAGACTCGAACTCCAACACCCCGCAAGGGAAGTTAGATCACTGGAAGCTGGACTCTCTGCGTGCAGGAATCACAGCGTCTTCTCAGTGCGTCCGGCCGGGAATCGGGCTCCTCTGAAGTCGAGGTCTCCTCTGATTTACAGGGGTTTGGGAAGGTATATTTATACCTGAAAATGTTAGCATTGACGTAAGTTGGGTAGCGAAAGACGTCATGAATGAATCCCTTAAGGAATAGAGGTTCATGCATAATGTATGAGTCCTTGAAGAAATCAATAGTCCTGGGCAAGGGAAACTCCCGCAGCCTGAGGGTCTGTTTTTTCATGGACTCGTTGAGACGCTAGGGTGGACGGATGTCGGAATCCATGCCTGTATTTGGTATGCATGGTTTATGCCTAAATAAGGTCTGGGATTTTATGCCTATATAAGGGCAGGTTGGATTGTGCCTATATAAGGACATGATTCTAGAAAGCCCGTTTATGGACACCCAATAAAGTACACAACAGGTGAGGATCAGGACTTGCATTTGTGATCCACATACAATAACCAGTGTACGCTACTAGTGAGTGTAGGCCTAGGCGCAACCACGTACGGTTTGATTTTGTTCTATTGTCGATTGTAATTGCCAGTTATGTCTACAACTGGTAGGCCAACGCCCAATGCTTCGGAGGATCTCATCTTTGAGGAAGAGAGGTTACAAACCTACACTGCCAAACAGCTAAAGTCTTTTTGCAAGCTATTCACAGTCCCTGTTGCGGGTCTCTCTAGGAAGGAGGAGTATCAGAATGCACTTAAGACCTGGTTAGAAGCGAGAGAGTCCGCTAGGAATGAGGGAGAGAATGCTGGAGGGCAGCAGGATGACGAAGTGGATTTAGTGGGAGGTAAAGCACTTTCCAATCCAGGTACTAGTGTGTCCTCAAAGGGTCTGTCTCCAGAAGAGATGGAGGACAGGGAGAGAGATAGGAGGCATAGTTTGGAGATGCCATATTAGAAGGTCAGAAGGACCTAGAGAGTAAAAAAGTGGATATTGAGAATAACAGGTTGTCATTTGAACTTGAGAAAATGAAACTGGAGCATGAGAGAGTATTGAGGGAGCTGGAGATCAAGGCTAAGAGCTTAGAGATCTCCCCCTCTGGTGGCAGCATACCGTTAGTACCTACCGAGAGTAGAGTGTATATACCCAAGGATGTCATCAAGGATTTCCATAAGAGTGAGGATATTGGGCAATGGTTTGCCGCATATGAGATAGCCATGGTGTCCCACCGGGTCCCTGAGAAGGATAGGGAGCGGGGTTGTGGGGACGCTTTGTGAGTGATGGGAGGGATACCCTGTTGGATCTGCCTGAAGAGAGCAGGATGGTGTATGCCCATATGAAAGAGGCCTTGATGACGCGATATGGTTTGACCCCAGAAATGTACAGGCAGAGATTTAGAACCTGTAAGAAGTTAGAGGGTACCACTTGGGTCGAATATGTGTCTTTTTTTTGCAGAGCAATGGATCGCTGGGTAAAGGGCAGGAAAGTGGAAACTTTTGAGCAACTGTATGATTTGTTTGCATGGGAGCATTTATCTAGTAACTGTTTTCCAGAGCTACTTCAGCACCTTGTTGATAGCAAGCTAACTAACCCTAGGAAGCTTGCTGAGGAGGCGGACCGCTGGGTGAGCACCCGGGTTCGCAAGGGTCCTGTGGGAGACTTCGCCAAAGGTGGGCAGGGTCCCCAGCAGAGAAGTGGGGGGGACAGGGGTAAACCGAGGGAGTTCCAGAGAGGGCCCCAAAGTAATTCCCAAGGGAACCAAGGAGTGGTGTCCCAGTCTCCCCCTGAGAAGAAGCCAGTGCCCCCGACAGGTAGGCCTGTTCAAAGGGGGCCCCTTACTTGTTTTAAATGTGGTCAAGTGGGCCACCAGTATTATGATCCCCAGTGTCCCCAGAGGGACCTCAATGCCCCACCCCGCGCACCACCCCGCCAGCTTGCTAGTGTAGCCCTGGGAGGGGAGGAGATGGGTGCCCAAGGTGGGTGGGATCCCGTGGAGTTGACCCTTGTCTCGCTAGGAGACTTTGAGAAGGTCCCTAACCCCACGCTGCCTGATAACACTAAGAAGTACAGGCAGTGGGTGACCATCAATGGCCATAGGGTGGAGGCTCTGAGGGACACCGGAGCTAGTAGTGACTGCTGTCAGCTCCCGGTTGGTGTCCAAAGAGCAGGTTGTCCCCCATACATTCTGCCCAGTAGTGTCAGCAGACAACTCTGAGAGCCAGTGTGAGGTGGCTCAGGTTCCCTTTGAGTGGGGGGTCTCAGGAACTCTTCAAGTAGCTGTGAGGCCAGCCATGCCGGTAGACTGTCTGTTCGGCAATGATTTAGAAAATTCCCCGTGGGCTACGGTGGAGAGGAAATCTCACTTGGAAATGTTGGGTCTGCCTGAGTGGGTGTGTGTGACCACTCGGTCCATGGCAGCCAGTAAGGACGTTCAGAAGGACCTGGAGCCTGAAAGTATGGCCCAGGCCCCTGCCTTACAGAGAAGGGGTAGGGGGCGCGGGAAACCGGCCCCCATAGTTCCCATGGTCCAGGAAGGAGCAGACCTTGAGGGGGATGCCCTGGAGCCTACAGGGGAACAGGTAGCCGAACTGGGGGACCTGCCTGAGCTGACCCATTGGCAGCAGGAAGGAGGGCCCACCAGGGAGGAATTTTGTGAACAGCAGAAAACGTGCCCTTCTCTCGAGGGGCTGCGGCGACAGGCTGCAGCCCAGGCAGCAGGTGATCAGTCAGGGTCACATCTGATCTATTGGGAGAATGCCCTCCTTTACAGTGAGCCTAAGGTTGCTGAGCCTGGGTCAGCCCGTGTGCTGGTGGTACCCCAGTGCTTCAGAGCCTTCCTACTGGGGTTGGCTCATGATGTGCCATTGGCAGGACATCTGGGGCAGACCAAGACCTTCGAGAGGCTGGTCACCCACTTTTTTTGGCCCCAGATGCGCAGGAGCTCAGATGCTCACTGCAGGACATGTGAGTCTTGCCAGGCAAATGGGAAGAGTGGGGGGAAGATCAAAGCCCCACTCCAGCCCTTTCCAGTTGTCAGTACCCCGTTCGAGCGAGTGGGCATTGACATTGTGGGGCCTCTGGACCCCAAGACAGCCATGGGCAACAGGTTCATCCTGGTCTTGGTGGACCATGCCACCCGGTACCCTGAAGCCCTCCCACTCTGGACAGTGACGGCCCCCGTGGTGGGACGTGCACTGCTGGGGATTTTCTCCCGTGTGGGGTTCCCCAGAGAGGTGGTGTCTGATAGGGGTACTAACTTCATTTCCAAATATATGAAGTCTCTGTGGGAGGAGTGTGGGGTAACTTATAAGTTTACCACCCCTTACCACCCCCAAGGGAATGGCCTGGTTGAGAGATTCAACCGGACCCTCAAAGGCATGATTATGGGCCTAGGAGAGACCATGAGGCGTAAGTGGGACGTCCTCTTGCCATGCCTGTTGTTTGCTTACCGGTAGGTGCCACAGAAGTCCCTAGGGTTCAGCCCCTTTGAACTACTCTATGGTCACCCGGTAAGAGGGCCTCTGAGTCTGGTCAAGGAAGGCTGGGAGCAATCTCCCAGGAAACCTCCCCAGGATGTGTTTAGTTACATGCTGGCCTTCAGGAACCAGACTCGGCGTTTCAGAAAGCTTGCTGAGGCAAATCTGGAAGCCAGCCAGGAAGAGATGAAGCGTTGGCACGATCAGAATGCCACTCTGATTGAGTTTCAGCCTAGTCAAAAGGTTTGGGTCATGGCACCAGTGGAGCCTTGTGCGCTCAAAGATAAGTGGACCGGACCATTTGAGGTGGTGGAGCGCAAGAGTCCTGTTACCTACTTGGTGGACTTGCGGTCTCCACGGAACCCCTTGCGGGTCCTGCATGTAAACCGCCTGAAGCCCCACTTTGAGAGGTCCGAAGTGGGCATGCTCCTGGCCACAGATGCTGGGATGGAGGAGGAGAGTGAGCCTCTTCCTGACCTCCTGTGTGCAAAGGAGCAAGACGGGTCAGTGGAGGGTGTGGTCCTCTCCGCCACACTGACCCCTGAGTAACAGAGTGAATGTTGCCAACTGTTGGGACAATTCAGTGATCTGTTCTCCCTGGTGCCTAGTGTCACTGATTGGTGTGTCCACGAAGTGGACACTGGGGACAGTCCTCCTGTTAAGCACAAGGCTTACCGAGTGACTGACCGGGTTAGGGCATCCATTAAGGAAGAGGTTTCCAAAATGTTTGCTTTAGGGGTGATTGAGTCCTCTAGTAGCCCTTGGTCCAGCCCAGTGGTCTTGGTACCAAAAGCTGCAACGCCTGGTGCCACCCCAGAACTTCGGTTCTGCGTGGACTACCGAGGTCTCATTTCAGTCACAAAGACTGACGCGCACCCCATCCCCAGAGCTGATGAGCTCATAGATCGGCTAGGGGCTGCATGGTACCTTAGCACGTTTGATGTCTGGGTATTGGCAGATCGCCTTAACTGATGGGGCAAAGGAGAGGTCCGCATTCTCCACACCAGATGGGCACTACCAGTTCAGGGTGATGCCCTTTGGGATGAAGAATGCCCCTGCCACCTTTCAGAGGTTGGTCAACAGGGTGTTGGATGGGCTGGAAGATTTCAGTGCCGCCTACCTGGATGACATTGCAGTGTTTAGTTCCTCATGGGAGGACCACCTGCGCCACCTCTGGGAAGTGTTGATGGCACTGCGAAGGGCAGGCCTCACAATCAAGGCAAGTAAGTGCCAGATTGGGCAGGGTTCTGTGGTGTACTTGGGACACCAGGTGGGGAGCGGCCAGGTGGCGCCCCTACAGCCCAAGATTGAAACCATCCTGGCTTGGGAGCCCCCAAGACCCAGACACAGGTGAGAGC
This sequence comes from Calotriton arnoldi, assembly GCA_963921515.1. NCBI lineage: Eukaryota > Metazoa > Chordata > Amphibia > Caudata > Salamandridae > Calotriton > Calotriton arnoldi. The sequence goes on from CAWUFW010007934.1 coordinate 99,644, forward strand.
CTTTTTAGGACTCACGGGTTATTACAGGAGGTTTGTCAAGGGTATGGCAACATTGTTGCACCCTTGACTGAGCTGACTTCTAAGAAGCAGCCCAAGATGGTGAACTGGACTGACACCTGTCAGAACGCTTTTGACGCCCTGAAGACTGCCATGTGCACAGCACCTGCCACAGTGCGAATGCTCCCTATGGTAAATTGACTGTATGAATTGATGTTCCCATAATTGGCTCATTTGGTTTACCTGTTAGTCTCTAGTATAGTGCACCGTGCGTGCCCAGGGCTTGTAGACCGAATGCTGCTGGTGGGCCTGCAGCGCTGATTGCGCCACCCACAGAAGCAGCTTGTAAAGTGGAAAGTCGAATTTAGTATGCCTGAGCTCAGAATATTAAAGTACATCTTTTAGTGAGGGTTATTTCTATATTCTGTGTCTGAACATACCACTTTGGGAAGGTGGGTATTTTCTTGCCTAAGTCTTCCAGTGTGCTCTGCTGTTATGTGTATTGGCCATCTGGTTTTGGAGGGACAGGGTAGGCTGAACCCGACCTGGGTCGAGTAGAGGGATCTGCAGCTGGAGTATGGGGAGGGGTGACCCTTTGATCTGAGCAGGGCTGCGCCTGGCAAGGTGAATGATGGCTCCCCCTCCCACGGTGCGTCTGAAGGCAGACCCCCTCTCCTAAAGGGCAGGATGCCGCCTCGTGAACAACGTGCCCCCAGGACCTCCCCGAACTGGTTCTGACTGGGTTCAGTGACTTGTGACTTTTGAGAGAACAAAGGCGAGGGGAGTATAAAGATGTGCGCGAAAACCCCCACGAGTGTGTTACTTCTGGATGCCAAGACGAACCTCTGTCCGTGTAACTAGAGGGAAAGGACTTTGAAACTTTCATCCATCTTGCGGAAGCAACTACCCAAGGACCTGATTTGAGCTCGCCTCCTGCTGAAGTCTCAGGGACATTAGACTTCACCCATCAGCCGTCCGGATTCCTATTTGAAGGGGATTCTACCCGCAGGTGAGGCCTCTGTTGAGAATTCCAGAGCCTCTGGTTCTACTGCGGGGAACGTGGGCTGAAAGTCGCTATCGCCATTTGGGGGCTGCTGCAGCTGAGGAGCTGTGCCGCTGAGTGCCCGCATTTGCCATCCTACGAAAATCATCGCTATCGCCATTTGGGGGCTGCTGCAGCTGAGGAGCTGTGCCGCTGAGTGCCCGCATTTGCCGTCCTACGAGAATCATCGCTATCGCTATTGTGGGCCGCTGCAGCTGAGGAGCTGTGCCGCTGAGTGCCCGCACTAGTCACCACTTCCAGGATCTTGTTACCACCTGCGGGTACCGCTGGGTGCCTGCCTTTAAGCCCCGTCCCAGGATTATCATGAGTGCACGCCGCGGACCGCTACAGCCGGGAGCTGTGGCCGCTGCGAGTCCGCCTGTCATCACCGCGGCTTCCTTGTGAGGCTGCGTGCCGTGCCCTTTTACATCTCAGGTACATTGTGCATCACCGGGTCGCATGGTCCCCGGCCCCGAACTAAGTCCGTTCCACCCCCGTTTCGAGTGCCTTTATTGCTTTTGAAGTGAATCTGTAATTGTGTGCATTGTGGCTCCTTGAGTGCTTTTAGCCTCGTGTTCAGTCTATATAAAGATAACTATTTTTCTATAACTACTTGTGGTGTCCGTTTGTAGCGTCTCTCCTGTGTTATTGTGTATGGTCATAAATGCTTCACACACTGCCTCTGAGATAGGCCTGTCTGCTCGTGCTACGTTTCCACAGGGTTGAGCAGGGGTTATCAAAGGGTGTAGCCCCCTTACTCTGACTTAGAAAGAAGGATCCCTATTTGGACCTCGGCGCCAGCCGCGGCCAACTGGAGATCCCCATTTCTAACACATAGGAACAATAGCATGCAACAGAATGATAACAGAATCATTGCCAGACATAAGGAAAATAGCAACGATCTGACACGTTAGCAAGAAGAAAATAGATGGAAAATATCATGCTTCAAGAAATACAAAGAGAGAAAAAAAACACAAGTGCTATCATAAGAATACACTCATGCACCATCTCCCTTTCTACCACAGCAAATTCCATGCACTACTACACCACAAACCACAAACAAACCCAGATACCTAAAATATGCTAGCTGGCCAGGCAAACATGAGAAAAGTAAGTAGGGTGCCAACCACAAGGTGTGGAAGAAAACGAACCAACAACAACAATAAAAATTCACCCAAGCCGAAGCATAGGTGGAAAGTGTGGAAAGGCGCTCCACACGGAACCAACGACATAGCAGCTGCCCTTCACCCAAGCCCGAAGCATGGGTGGAAAGTGTGGAATAACAGTCCACACGAACCCAGAAAAGAACACCAATCACTAGCACAAAGCTACATCCAAATAGATAGTGAAAGTAAACAGCACACATGAGCAAAAACACACACTCTATGCAAAAATTGGCTTTAACACAGCCCTACACCCAACCAGAAGTTAGGGTGGGACGTGTGGAAAGGGGCTCCACACGGAACTTGTAAAAATGCACTGACCAACCCCAAACACCAGTAACAAGCATTTGCAATGCAATAGGTCTCGCATGTACGCGAGTTTGAGCTATTGGCATTGTAAATGACAATGCATTTTATTTATGTTTTGGTTTTTAAAACATAAATAAAAGGCATTGTCATTTATAATGCCAATAGCCTAAACTTGCGTAAATGCGAGACCTATAGCATTACAAATGCTCGTTTTGTTTTAGCCACAATATAAATAACATGACTGACTGATACTACCAAAGATTAATATTTGTGGCAGTTTATAGCAGCAAACAAGCGTGTTTGTATTCTCTGAAGTTATTTGTAGGTGGAATTTGATGTTGATTTATATAGCCAGTGTCTCTGGAATTATGCGGCAGGTGAGGATCAAATTATTTAGCACGGTTGACTACATTATGTGGCAGGAAAAAGCAAATCATGTGGCATAATTCGTCATATTTTATGATAGCATTACTCAATAATTTTGTCATTTTGACAGATGTTAACACTGTCTGGGCAAGGGTTTAATTTCATTAGTACCAGTATAAAACACAAATATATCAATAAGAAAGGCCACTGGAATTATGCAATTAAGCTGCTATTTTCACATAATTATGGACATTCCACATTTCCCACATAATACATCATCTGTTGCATAATCTGCAGAATTTAACAGAAAAAATGTGTTTGTTGATCAAACGAATCCAAAGTTACTGGAAATGTGGAGACGTGGCTTCGCTTGCAGTGGTGGGCCCTTTGCAAAAGTTAACTGGTCACCTTTTGATTGCTTTTCTCCGTATTTGTTTGTTAAAGTGGCACTAATAAGGTGAAATCTTTGCACAGACAGTATTACCATAAGTAAAAATTGCAATATAATGGAGTAGTAATATAAAAAATATGCAACAAAATGCCATGCCACATAATTTTCCTTTACTTGCCACATAATTTAGTGAACACTGTCGTATAATTTGGTGCTCCCCTGCCACATAATTCCAGTGGCCTTGGCAATAAGCGACACAAAGGTGATCAGTCAACCTTTGCGAAAGGTCTTTCGCTGTGCTGCAACATGCATTGCTGAATTTTTAGTAACTTTTGATCCGTTTGAGCTACAACAGCTTTTTTGTTAAAATCCGCAGTTTATGCGGCAGATGATGGATCATGTGGCAGATGCAGCAAATCAGTAAATGTGCGGAAAACGCCACAGAAGCAAAACCGCATAATTCGAGTGGCCCTGGTTGTATTAGACGCATATTGTAATGTAGCTTAACAACGCTGGTAGTGCCGCAGGCAACGATACACAGGATACATAAGGTAACAACACAGCCAGCAGACTTCCCCATGTGAGGGTGGGGCAGCTGCAGAGACATCAGCGGGTCCTTGCTGAAGCCACCCTTCCCGTGTCATACATCGCACTGTTTGAGGGGTCCCCCTTTGAAGTCAATGGAGGGGGACACTTTTGTGAAGAGTGGGACATACCTGTTGGACGGCATCTTGCCCCCCCCACACACCTTCTCCTCTTAAGTCTTTGGGAAACACTGAGCTAGTGACAGCAAGGCTGTGGCCCAAGGTTAACCCCACTGTGGACAGCTGCCGAGGGCGCCACCACATATGACCACAAGAGGGGTTCAGAGTGCAACATATGGTCTCAAAAAGACTGCGTTCGCAGCTGAAAGGGAGCACCTGGTTCTCAAAATATACTTTTGACCGAGATTTGGAGAACTCTTGGCCTGGCGGTAGCCGATCCGATCATAGCGAGGCACGTCACGTCCGTCCCAGCGAGGTGACGATGTGTTGTGGCACTCAGTGCAGATCTCACCTGGGAGTAGGCAGAGAAGTCTGACAGTAGGTGCGAGCTGTAAAAAACTCTAAATTAAAAGTAAATAAATACATAAAACGGTGCCCACTCAGAATGGCGTACTCTTCGTCTTTGCACTGTGATGCTAATAGCACATTCCCAGTGCTTCGAAGTTGGCTAAAAAAATACTTTTAAATGTGTCTTTTTGGTGAGTTAGTGATTTTGAGATCAAACCCACCTCACTTATCTTTAACCCCTGGAGGAGATGTGCAGCCGCCGGTAGGGGGCGTGCTTCTGCGGAGTCCGCCATCAGAGGCCTGGAGCCCCGAGGCACAGGCTTCTGGAGACTGCATTTGATGGAGTGAAACATTCCCGGCCCCGCGCTCCCCGGAGGGACCCGGCTAATTACTGCAGAAACACAGTCAATAGAGGCTTAAAACGCGATCATTAGCCTCATTATCCCATTATTGTAACAAAAGGCCGAGCAGGGGAAACAGATTGTGCCCATGTCACCGGCTCCACCGGCGCTCCCAGCACAGAGGCCCAGGAGCGTCCCAGGGGACAGGGGCTGCGCCGGGAGCCAGAGTGGCTCCGAAGACGGCTGAGGCCCGATGCACTGTGCTAGAGGCCGCCGTGTCTGCTGGGAGACGGCCTGGGTGTACAGCAGTCGCTGCTGAGGGACATGCACTGCTTGTAACCAGCTGCTGGTGTTGACACCTCCTCACAGACGAAGACAGAATAAATATTGTGTGCACTTGAGGCGAGAGCCGGAGCCTGCTGTGAAGGCTGCACTTCTTGTGTAATGGAACTGGTGTTTATGTGAAGCACTACAGTCCCTTTGGGAAGTGTTGGCGCTCTACGAAAAAGCAAAACAAGAGTGGCGCGTGAGGGTTTTGGACGACGTGCAAGACTACAACACGAATACATCACGGAAGTTACTGCGAGCAAATAATGGTGGTAGCAAAGCACGCGGAGTCTAAAGAATTGCATATAGTGCCCAAAAAAACGCTGGGGTATCTGTGCGCCACACAGGCCACGCATCTTAAAAATCCCCCTGACAAATAAATGGTATTTATTTACTTTTGCTACAATGTCGGCACCCCCATTCAAACTTAAGATAGAACAAGGCGGAAGAGACGGGGATTAATGAATTGCCCACAATCAAAGAACGGTGAGCCGACTCCGAAACTGCTTACGCTGTGCAGGATCCCCGGGAGCTTCCGAGATGATCTGGAGCCGACGGGGGGAGGGAGGGAAAGTGAAAGCGCGCCATGCGCGTGCTGTGCTGAAACGCCGAGGGAGGGAGGGAAAGTGAAAGCGCGCCATGCGTGCGCTGTGCTGAAACGCCGCAAGCCCTACACGTGCACATCGCCTGTCCGGGCGCGTGCACATCTCCTGGCCCCGCTTCGGAAGCGAAATCAACGACAATAGATCTCGCAAGCGAGCAGCGCATGCGCTGCATCGCTAGGCGAGACCTAAAAAGCAAAATTCTACTCTTCACCTTTAACCATGCACCTGACAAACTTCACGTCTCAGGCAACACACCTAAAGAACACAACACTACTCACAGCAGTAAGAAAAGCGCTCTGACTCAGAATGAAGAACACACCCCACAAAACAGTAATGAGGTACTCAACTCTACAACCCCATCTTAAAGTACAGAATCCTCACAATGTAACTGGACCCAAAAATACAGATAAGGGTGGAATTCTAAAACACAACAAAGCAATGATAACGTACAGTAGATGAACAGCTTAGCAAGACAACACAGGTTTCAAGTACAATCACCACAATAGCCTCTGTGTATTATGCTATCTGAGATACTATGTATTAATTTTCAATCACAACTAAATCTGTGCAACAGAACATTTAAAGTACAGTCTTTTACTCCGGTGAGCGACTCCTCACCCGAAGTCCCAAACAGCTGCAAAAAGGTGGTTTGCAGGTCTTAAAGTGCCAGCCACTGCGTCACATCATCAGGTGAATGTAAACGCAGCAGAAAGTTTCCCAGAGTGACAAACAGTTGCTAGGCACAATGATGGGCAGAAGAGATGAGCAAAAATTATAACCAATACAGCAGCCCAAAGTGTATAACCAGAGAACCCAGCGCAGCGCAAGAGCACAATAAAGAGAGTGGTGATGCGGCAACTAAAAACAAAAGTGCACCTCCCCCCAACCAGTACATCACTGTTTTTCTTTCGAGCATCTTGCCAAGTTCTGCGTAGCCCATAGCTGAAACAACATAGCTCCATAAAAGTACCACAATAATGTTGGAGAAAATAAAACATCACCGACATATCTGCAACGCTGTCTCTCTGAAGAAGATGATGAGACGGTCAAATGTAGATTTCCCGATAAACAGCTCCTGATGTATTGAGAAGAAGGTCAGAACGTCCGGCAGTCAGGTCCAGGAACTGCGTCTGCCTCGATTAGCAATGTACAAGATGGAGGCCCGCAGTTAGACGTAGAGCCGGGTGGCTCTCGACACATCTGAGCAGCTCAGCGTGGAAGCAGAGGAACAATGCGCAAGGTGAAGAACACTGCACGAGCTGAAGAGAGGCTCGCGCTAGGCCAAGGACGCCGGTTGAAGACAGGTGAGTATAGATTTAAAATTTAATTTAAAAACAAAACATGGGCAAAAAACGAGTCTCGTAGGGGGTAAAGGAATACAAAAGTATTACAAACCGCACCAATTGGCATCACTCGCATAGGCAGGAGAAATGAAAACAAAACGGCTCCTCCTCGCACCACATCACCAGTTACTCATCCTATACGAACGGTGAAAAATACTCATCCAAGAGTGCACAACCAAAGTTGCTCTTCCCAGGGAGTGAGGAAATTCTTGGAGCTTGACACTGTTCACGACACAGACTCAAAGGAGTCCCACCACCTGACATTCCCCTCTAGATAACCACCGGCGATCCTGGAAACTCCAATCGTAGTTGTTCTTCATAAGTAGGACAACAGGGACACCCCCCAGTAGTCGCTCCATGTTAAAAGCAAGGAGTCTGAAGGCTCCTACCACTGGTTGAAACTGACAGCACAGGTTGTGGGCAGTTAGCACAGAGGGCACAACAGAGGCCCTAATCCATACACAGTGTTGGAGAGACACAGTCCAAGTTGTGATGGGACACAGCAAGATGACTCAAATAGCGGCTGCAGCAGACAGGCTAAAGATCAACAGAGACACTGCAGCTCTAGTACACTTGAAGCAGACACAGCAAGAACTGGCACACTTGGGTTGGGGGCGACCGATGTCAAGGTCACTGGTGGGGCTCAGGGGTGCCAGTTTGCTGTTAAATACACTGCTGTTAGTTTCAATAGAAGTTCCTTTACCTTGAAATTGCTTCAGGCTTCAAATTTCAGTAGAAAAATGTTTCCAATTGTCTTAGCTTCCACCATCCAAATGTCATACGCAGGTTCTTTTCAAAATCGTCGCCAAAGTGTAGTGAATAAAAGCAGGTCCGATCAAAGTAGTTTCCATGTAAGTTTATTCAGGATAAGATGTTACAGCGTAGAGCCCACCAGGAGCAGCCTTCCTGCTGCTCAGCCCATCCACCAACTGACTCACACACTCACCAACATTCCACTCACCAACATTCTCTCACCACAGTCACCCTAGCTGAGCAGCAGGTATAACAGTTTCTTTGCGCCTCGTTAGTTCCTTTTTATGCCCCACCATCAGAGCGAGTGCTCTGACTTTTATGACAGTTCCGAACGCACCCCAAAAGGATCGCGGTGAAGTCACCGACCTGAGATTCTCCCTGAAGTATAGATCAGTATCCTTGAGTAATTGCTTTTGAATATGGGGGATCTTTAGTGACCATGGGTTAATTGTGAGAGTTGTGTGTGTGGTTTGAGAGTTCAACACCATCCGGGCTAGGACTGGTGAGTGATCGGAGATACCCTTCGCCAGACACCTGGCTTCAACGAAGCAAGGGGTATCCATTGTGTGTGTAAGTAGGTAATCAATGCGTTATTGACTGTCATGGGCTCCTGAGTGGAAGGTGTATTGGTGGGCTGTCTGATTGAGTTGCCTCCAGATGTCGACAAGGCCAAGGGCCGAAAGGAAGTCTACCAGTTTTGATCCAGTGCGAGGGTCTTGTCTTGGGGGCCGTCTGTCAATCATTCTATTCAACGTTAGGTTAAAGTCGCCCCCAATTACCAAAGTGCCCACTGGAAGGTCTAGGACAAATTTGCACAGGTCTCCCAATGTGGATTGTTGTAGTGTAGGGGGAACATATATTGACATTACATTCAGGGGTTTCCCTTCCCATGTACCTGTTGCAGCTGCAAATCTACCTTGAGTATCCACCCATGTTTTATGGACCATGAATGGGCAGGCCTTGTGGATAAGGATGCCCGTCCCCCGGGAACCAGAAGTGAACCCTGCGTGGCCTATGAGTTGGTATCCCCATCGATTTAGTGCCTTGCAGGTGTTGCCGACCAGATGGGTCTCCTACAATATGACTATTTTGGGCGTCTGATGTTTTAGGTATTGGATAACAATACTCCGTTTGAGTTTGTCTCCTATCCCGTTGACATTCAAAGTGAGGAACTGTAACTTCCTTTCCGTCTTGCTAGTCATGGAGGTATGTGTATGTGGCGCTGATGGCGGCGTCTTGGATTATTTATGGAGCTCTCTTTTTCCTGGGGAGCCCAGAACCAAGAGTCTCCTTCGCCGCCCCGTGAGCCCAAGGATCATTGGATTTTCCCCCATCATTGCTGCAATAGCTGAGCTGTAACATAACTGAACAACCCCCCGTTCCCCAACTAAGATTGACCCAAACCCCCCCTCCCTGCCTCCCTACATGGCAGAACTGTAACCACCCGCCTCCCCAACTTTGCAGAGTGCCCGTCACCGACCCTTGAACTTCTTAGGTGCGTGGTCCGAGCCTCACCACGGCATCTGTAAACTTAGTTTGAGCTTATTAATAATACTGTGGAGGAAGGCTATCTCCACCGCCCACCTCTCAGTTGTACTTCTGTTACATATTGATTCGGTATTGACTGTCTCTTAATTTGAGGCGTTCACAGAGTGAGCCTGCCTTGTTTCTGACTCTTCTCCAGGTCCCAACTTTTTACAGTTCAGTCGTTAGTGTCTCCGTTATGAATCCGTGCCGTTGAGCTTGATCCCGGGTTTTCTGATGCCGCATTTTGCTTGTGGGCCTGGGATGTTTGTACACGCCCACCGGACTGTGTGTGTTTTCCTACAGTACGCTAGCCCTCCATCTAGTCCCATGCCTCCTCTGGACCAGCGAAGAACCACGCCTTACCTTCCGCTTCGATTCTCAACTTGGCAGGGAACAACATGGTATATTTTAGTTCTTTTTCCCGTGGGGCCTTTTTGATTTCCATGAAACTGCGGAGTTGTCTCTTGACTTTCAACGTGAAATCAGGAAAGAAGGTTATTGTACTGTTTTCAAAACTGGTCGTTGGGTTCTTGCGTGCCGCTTGAAGGATGGCATCCCTGTCACGGAAATTAAATACTCACGCCAGAATGGGTTGCGGGGCTGCACCCAGTTTTGGCCTTCCCCCCGGCACCCTGTGTGCTCTTTCTATCGAGAAGTGTTTGGAGAGGCCTGTGGCCTTTAGATGGTTCATGACTAGATCTTCCATGAAGAGATCAGCTGCTGGGCCCTCTGCTTTCTCTGGTACACCTAGGATTCGGACGTTATTGCGCCTAGCTCTTCCCTCGTAGTCCTCCAGTCGATTTTCCATTCTTACCGACGTTCTTTGCAACTCACTGACTTGCTTTTTTAGTAGGGATGTGCCCGTCTCTAGGGACTTAGTGGTGATCTGTACTTCTTTGATTCTGGCATTTGTATTACGAATGTCCGCCCTGATTAGGGAAATTTAGGAGGAGACCGAATTTATCCTGGACTCTAGAGAGGTGCGCACCGTTGTGATTGCAGACATAATGTCTTGTAGTGTCAGGCTGCCTTGCTTCCCCTCTCGCGGTGCTGGTGTCCCTTCATTTTGTGTGTCCCTGGTGCCTTTCGCTTGGTCGCTATTTCCCTGCTGCCATGCTTACTTGTCTAACTTTTTTTTTTACATTTGTATTTATTGGCGTTTCCAAAACAACAAACAGTTACAACAGTTCGGTCGGAAAAGCAGCTCAATGTCACATGCATCGCACATAGAAGTAGCAGTACCACAAACATAAAGTACAATCAAAGTATGGCATAATATATGAGGTGTTGCAGGATATGTGTTACGAGCGGATCCCAGCCCGGACAGTGGGCTAGGATAATACAGTAAGGGGGAGAACACCAGACCAGCCATCTTACTGTGTATTTCTAGCGCCTAAAAAATTGCATATCCCCAGTTTTAGCCTGGTATAGCTGATCACTAATCTCCCACCCCTTTATTGTGAATCTGCAGGACCGTTCTGCTCCAGGGAGTCATCCCTCATATCTTGTAGCGAGCGAGCCAGGTCAAGAAACGGAGCCCAAATGTCCTTCAGTCTAGAAGCGGACGGCATCAGCTCCCGGAAGGTAGTCAGTTGAGTATGGCTGAATGCGATGTCTTGCACCCAGGCTTCTGCTGTGGGCGCATGCTTCTTCCCCCAGAACATAGCTACCCTATGCTTGGATAGCAGCAGCAACATGGCATGCAGCTTGAGAGTTGCTGCCTCCGTGTCTTTCATGTAAACCAATAAGCCGATAAGTGGCTCGGGCCCAGGAGATGTGCCTATTATGGCATGTATTTTACTGAAGATATTGGACCAGTAGGTGGCCAGAGGGGGGCAGCTCCACGCCATGTGTATGAAGGTAGCTTGTGAGTAGCCGCATCGCCAGCAGCAACCATCCTCTCTGATTCCCATGCGATGTAGCTGAACTGGGGTTCTGTAAAAGCGGTGAATGTATTTAAAATGAATTAATCTCAGTTTGTAATTGGGGGACAGCGCCGTGAGCTGGTTGCAGCAGAATGACCATTGATTCGCCGTAATCTGCATACGGTGTCTTGCGGACGGCTCCGTGTAGAGCAGTCGTATGAGACCCAGGTATAAAGGGCTGAACCCCATTCTCTCCAGTATTGCAAATAGATATGTCCACTCCAGCATATCAAACGCTTTTGTGGCGTCGAGTAGTATAGCAACTGCCTGAGATAGGGGATGCAGATAATGTAATACTGTAAAGAAGGTACGGAGGTTGTGGGAGGTTGACCTCCCTGGGATGAATCCCGACTGATCTGGTCGGGCAATCAATGGGAGTAACGGCTGGAGTCTATTCGCAATCAACTTGGCAAGGATTTTGACATCTACATTAATTAATGAGAATGGTCTGTAGGAGTCTACTTCATTGCTAGGTTTCCCTGGTTTCAGCAGCATTATTATCAAGGCTTCACGCATGGATGGCGGTAGGATGCCCGAGATCTGAGCCTCTTCATAAACTGCTAATAAATGTGGTGCCAGTTCTGTCACATAAGTCTTGTAGAAAGCGGTGGTGAGACCATCGGGGCCCGGGGCCTTATCTAACGGTAGGCTATGCATAGTTTGGGCTATGTCTTCTACCGAGAAAGGTACATCAAGGTCCCCTCCCTAACCAAAGAAGCTCTAGGGATTCCAGAAATGGCTGTAGATCCTCAGGTACAGTACGATGTGTGGCCTTGTAAAGATTAGCATAGAATTGTGTGAAGCGATCAACGATACCCTGCGGGCCTCTAATCAGAGTGTTGTCCTCCCCCAGAATCTCAGTTACGTATGTAGCGGATCGAGGCATCCTGAGCATGTTTGTAAGAGTTCTACCCGGCCTGTCTCCCTCGCCATTCTGTCTAGCTTGTGCATGTTTGCCCATGAATTTCACCTCCCGCTGTGCTTCCTCCTCAAATTCCGTGATTACCTCTTTTATTGAAGCTGGAAGTGCAGGATTGTTCGTGGTGAAAAATTGTGATTCGATGTCCCTTATGTGGGCCTCGAGGGAGGCCAGTGTGCCTCTTATTTCCTTCAGGACCCCGGCTTGGCGCGCTATACATTTCCCTCTGATGACCACCTTGAAAGCTTCCCACAGGGAAGCCTGAGATGTAACTGAGCCAGTGTTCAGTGAAAAACATTCCTCAATATCCCCACATATTTCTTCCTTGAAGGCCTCATCTAGCAAGGCGTTGGGGGGAAGTCTCCAACTGAACATTCTGTGGGGCGTGTTAGGCAGTAGCAACCGTAAGAGGCAGGGAGCGTGGTCTGAAAGTGTTCTGGGAAGATGAGCAACATCTAGTGCCCACGTCTCTACGTCTCGTGATACTAACCAAAAGTCCAATCTCGACCAGGCGCTGTGATGGACTGAGACACAGGTGCCTTCCGTCATAATTGGGTTGCATCTCCGCCAGATGTCAGTGAGATTGCTGACTGAGATTATAGCATTTAGAGTGGCACTGGAATTGGGATGCAGCATGCGGGATGACCCCTTTCTATCGATAGCATCATTTAACACTGTGTTAAAATCACCCCCCCATATTATGGTGTCACACCCCGTGGAGTTAATCTTGGCCCACACCGTCTGGAAGAATTCTGGGCTGTCCGTGTTGGGCCCGTATACTGCGGCAAGCGTTATTGCCACCCCGGCAAGCACCCAAAGCAAGATCACATAACGACCTTCTGGATCTGTGTGAGACTCAGATATCTTCCAATTCAGTTCCTGCCGTACCAAGATGGCCACCCCTCGTGCATAGTTTGAGTAGATGGAGGAGTATACGTGACCCCAGCGTCTGTGTTGCAGCTTGGTGGAGGAAGTGCTATTTAAGTGTGTCTCCTGTAAGAAACAGACATCTATATGGTGTCTAAGCAGATATGCATGTACCAGTCTGGTTTTTCTGTGGTCGTTAAGACCGCGGATGTTCCAAGTTAAGAGATTGAAGGATGCCATAGTAGTCTAGGTGGCAACCTAACAGATGTCTGGTGGCGAGTGATTAAAGTGTCAACCCCCATAGTCGCTGCCCGATTCGTGGTACCTTTAGGTGTGCCTTCAGCGCCCTGTAGGACCCGCGTGTGCACCTCGTGTATCCCATGATCACTCCTACTATGTCCGCAGCACTGCAATGTTGCTTTGACCGAAACTACAACATTCCCCGTCCCCACCCTCCCCCACCCACACCAACCCCCCAAACAGGTTGTGTGCAAGTACCCTCCCTAGCAAACAAACTCAACATTTGCTTCTGCAATGGAACAGAAGTGTAATTTGGGGGCTCTCCCTGGGGGCGTGGGGTTGCCGGCATACAACCCTGCCCGAGGACGGGGTGGCCGAGAAAATTATGGGAGAGCCATTAACCAGTGTTACAATGACAAAGGTTTACTGCAAACCAGTCGTGTTGGTGTCTGCAGCAACCACTCCCACCGGAGCACCCACACACTGCGTTGCAGAGGTTGAAAGTAATAGTGAGCGCGGCGGAAGCAGATCCACCCAGTCACCGGTGCGATAGGGAGTCAATCATTGTCACTAAGCCCAGGCTCCGAGTTATGTCCATTCGCAGATTTTCCGCTACTCTTCTTCCCTCCTACATGTTTGCCGAACTTCATGGTGGACTTGGCGTCTGTGAAATAGTGCACTGTGCCATCGTAGGTCACCTTCAGCTTAACCGGGTATAATAAGGCATAGGGAATCTTGGCTTGGAGAAGGATACGTTTTGCCGGTAGAAACTCTCTGCGGGCCACCTGCACCGCCGGCGTGAAGTCTGGATAGAACGATATGTTGTTTCCTTTGTGATTGATAGTTCCCTGCTCTCTGGCAAGTCTTAAAATGGCGCCCCGATCTTGATAATTCAGTATCCGAGCTAGAATAGGCCTGGGTGTGGCTCCAATTGGAGGCTTGGGGCCCAGCGCACGGTGGGCTCTCTCGACTGCGAAGACCGCAGATAAATCAGGGCTGAACAGTTCGCGCAACAGCTCATCGACATAGGTTTCCATTTTGGAAATGGCTGTCGTCTCGGGAATCCCCGTAATCCGTAGATTGTTGCGGCGAGACCTGGCCTCCAAATCATCATTCTTCGCCCTAATTAGGTTGAGTACCTTATCCATTTGCAATAGCTGCTCTTGCGTCTCAACCTGGAACTCATGATTGTCGGTGCTGCGGTTTTCTAACTGGTCCAGACGAAGCTTGTGCGTATCTACCTGCTTTTTTACTTGATCCAGTTGCGAGGTAAGTACGTCTAGTTTAGTGTCTATGGTTTTCAGGCTTGAGCGCATTTCCAAGAGCAGTGATCTGAGGTCCTCGCCCTGATCATCTGATTGTTCACCCAACGGCCTGTCCGCATTTCCTTCTAGTTCAGATTCCATCACCCTGGTTTGCCTTTTATTCTCAAAAGTCAGTTTGGGTTGTTTCGCTTCGTGCTTTCCCACGATAGCTTGTGAAATTGTAGGGTCCTCAGTAAAGGGAATTCCGGCAGCAGCAGGCGTGTGGGCACAATGTCCCCTCAGCGTGGTTTGGAAAAGGCTTGGAGACAAGGCCCCGTTCGGCACAGGCTCGTCCCACACAGCTCAATGCCCATCCGGTAGCACACTCCCACGTTTCGTGCCACCTCTGGACCCTAATATCACTGGCTACAAATGAGCAGTTCTCTGTGTTGTGGTATTCAGCAGTTGTTACGGCTATCCTGAACTGAGAAGTCTTCAACAGAAATCCTAAGGATTGCACACCATCACAGCCGCATATTGTGCTTGATACTGGAGGTTATTTGTGGCCACAAGCGGTAGACATCGCACATTAAGAACTAGATTATGTCCAGAGGCTTGCCGCCTGCTTTTACAGACTATGGCGATGCGTGCACACTACAGCAGAAAGTAGATTTTCTATGCACCCTCCGCTGTTGCTAACGGGTACCTGGATACACTGGTCAACTCCTAAGGGAGGGCCAAGATCAGTTCAACAGCTGCGCAAGTTGGCCCAACCACCGCCAGACCACACAGAGTTCCTTGTCTTTATCGTCGCTCCACGAGAGGCCCGGCCGCCGCTACCCCAGTCCCAGCCATGTTATGCACGGTGTTTAGCCCTCCCGCAGGCATACGCAGTTCTGCACTTGCCTCCTCACCTTCTGCTAGCGTTGTATCCACCACAGTGGGCCAGGGGTGAACGCAGGATCTTCCGCGACAGGGCAGTGACCATGCGGCTGCGCGTTCCGCGAGACCGAGGCAATCACATACCTCGTCCACGGCCGCTGTGCCCGCAGCAGACTCAGCTAGCCCCCGGGGTCCATATCAATGTGGAAACCACCACACTCCGCACACTCCTGCAGGGCGGCGAGCCGCGGTAGCACCTCCGCCTGCTACAGACGGGGCCTCGCACACGGATAATTCTCACCCAAGATGGTGGCCAAGCTTCGTCTCGGTCCGAGGGGCCGGACAGATGATGCAGGAGTCCGTGTGTCGACAGCTGTGCGGGGCCACAACCTGAAGCTGCCTCCTGGTGCTGCAATTGTTTGGTCGACGCAGCTAGTCTCCCGCCCGACCTCCGATGTCAAGCCACGTCCGCGCTGCCTCCAGTTAGCAGGACCCTCAGCGCGGCCGGTAGGCAGACGCCCGCCGGTCTCCCCCTCTGCTCCGGCCGGTTATGGCTGCGAGAAACAGCTCATCTGCCGCACCTTCCCGCAGGTAATGTCCTGGCGCAGATAGCAGAGAAGGATGGCTCTTCTGTGTGGTGGATAATTAGAGGATATTAGCTCGGCCGGCAGAGCGCGCTCAGCAAGCGGCCATCTTGCAGCATGGTTAGACCACACCCAGCGTACTTGTCTAACTTAGTTTGTAGCGAGGTGCGCCCTCCTTTTCCTCCCGCCATTGCTGCACTCTGGGACCCTTCAAAGGGGTATCTAAGGGGGGGCCCGGAGTCCGCCAGTTATTCACCGCTGCCTGCACAGGCTGATATAAAAAAGGCCCAAGTCGGCCTGTCGGTTTTCACTAGCTCGCCCCCCCCGGCGTGTACCCCTCTCTTGTGGCCGTGGTTACTGGACGCTGTGGCTGCATCTCCTATGCCGGTGCGTCGCGTTGACTCTTGCCCCGGGTCTGGTCACAGCCTGCTTGCACTAAGGGCCTCGCATGTGTGTTACTTGGTCTGGGTATAAAACTAGTACCGCAGCGTTAGATGGCTGATTGATCCCTCCTCTGGGGGCTGGGCAGGGTGTCCCAATCCCAGTACCCCTCTCTCAAGTGCCTCCGTACCTGGGCTCAGTTTCGCTCCTTCACCCTGCTCACAGATGCCACGGCCCTCGTAGGCCCCACAAGCAGTTGATTTTCGGCCTCGCGCGGTGGCACCGGCCGTCTCCCCGGACTCGACCGTGCCCGCTCGTCTTGGCCTGTTTGCCCGGGGCTTCACCTTACTCGCTCTCACTTTTGCCCGGGCCTCGGTGGTCAGCACCGGTGCCGTCTTCCTTCACCTGGCCACAGGTGCACCGGGCAGTCCGTTACTGCTCTGCCCTTCTTTGGTGACCGTGCGCTGCCAGGTGGGCCCAGCCGGCCGGCAGGCCAGCACACTTCCTCTCCTCAGCAGTGTGCGCTGTCCCCCGCTTCAAGCCCGCACCCAGGGCCAGCCCCCCATCCGCCGGGTCCACAATACTTTGTCCCCGTGGCTGCCGTCGGATCGCCGGGCCGCACACAGGGAGCCGCTGATGCAGGCTTCTTGAGCCCGCTGCCCCGGTCCGATTTTCTCGTTGCCGGGTGGCAAATGTTCGATTTTCGCGGACCGGGAAGACACCAGGGGGGAAGTTCAGGTGTCGGGCTGCTTGATGTCAATCCTCAGGTCCGGATTGTGTTGCGGATAAGTGTGATGCTGGGCGCGAGTGCCGGAGCCGCATTAGTGTGCGGCCATCTTCCTCGGCAGTCGGCCACGCCCCCTATGTTGTGTTTCTTGTTGCAATTAATCTAATAAAATATTAAGAGAATTAGGTCCCCTATCGTTGTCTCAGGATTTCTCCTGATGAAATAGTTGAAAAGACTGTGTCATTTGCGCTACATTATTCCATTAGAATCAGAGCTTTATTTTACATGATTTTTTCCTTTTCCTACGTCTTTGGAAGAAGTTACTCTTAATTCCGTGGAAGTGAAAATAACACTTTTAACTTATTTGGAAATTGTGTCCTCCAATGTTCTCTCTAATTATTTTGTTTGGTGAGCAACAATGTAGTATCTTTGTGCACACTGTTCTGAGGTGTGTGCGCAAATGAAACTTACCATAAGCCATTATGCAAGCGAGCTTGCTACCTATTAGGTGATTAGGTGAAATAACAGTTTAATATTTTTAAACAAATGAACTAAATGGTAAATTATATTTTTTAATGTTATTATTCAGACGGTATTGTCTAAAGGAGAATAGGTTGTAGTGAAATTTCGGAGAGGGTGTGGTGTAGTTCATAATGTAATCTAATCTTGGTAGTCCAACAGAAGATCCAAAGAGGAGTTTTGTTAAAGTTAACATGCTCGTTTCCTAATTCACTGCAGCTTGTCCCCTGCCCAGGCTTCTTTCTGCTGACACCCCCAGAGCACAGGTTCAGCTTCTCCTGCTCTTCTCTGAATAGCGCTCTACGCCGTCTACCAACCAAGTACAGTGGGCCTCCAGAATGCCAACTCAAGCTTAGATGCAGTGCTGAATGTGTAAAACAAATTTTAAAAAAATGATGCAGATTCCCACAGTTTTTTAGGGGATCCCAACCACTTCTCACACTGGCACAGACCACTTTTCCCACTTGCACTGCTTGTTGTCTGCATGAACAATGCCCAAAGCTGGATTTCAGTGAACAAAGCTAGTGAGACTGCCTTCCTCAGCAAAGGCTTAGCCCCAAGAAAATGTTGAAAACATAGGGGCTTATTTACAAGCTCCTTGCGCCACCGGTACGTCACTTTTTCCCATTTTAAAAGTGACGCACTGACGGCGCAAGAGGCTTGTAAATATGCCCCATAGTGTCCAATAGTGCATTTTAGATCCAAGTTTAACATGTAGTTGCCAAAAACTCTATGCTGACAAAGATCACTTTAAAGGGCACTCAGGGGGTATTCCAGTGCTTTCATGTTCCCATTTGGAGGGGTGTCATGGATTGAGCCTCTGAGAGAAAAAAAGACACCAGTGCAACATGGTTAATGGTCTTTTTTCTCAGCTGAACGCAAACACATTTAGATGCAATGTGGACTGACTGGCAGCTCTCAGAATTTTGGTTCTAAACTAGCAAACTATTTTTAATATTTAACAATTGGGACCACCACCCGCGGGACAATCTTAAAGTGCCCTTAACCCTATAAATAAGTGGCAGTGGTGCACACTGGAAACCCACAGCTCTAATTAGGTACTGCTGGGATGCATTTGTGACCTTGGTACTAAACCTGTTCAAAATTGTAGGTGGTACTCCAGTTTTCATTTTTGAGAGGTGCCTAGGCTCGCTAACTCTCTGACATGCCTCTTATCTCACTCACTTCTTTAGATTCAGTCTTTTACTCATTCTATGTTGCTCTTTGCCGATCGTTGCGGAGGGAAGTGGGCATAAATTTTCTTTCTCCTCTCCAATTCCTGTGGGCTTGCTCGCTTCGTTATGGGGTTGGCGCTCTAGTTTTCTTCCGGCCCAGCCTATTTAAGATCATGCTGGGTCGGATGCGCGCAGCGGACGCGCGCAGCAGGCGTGCCGCAGGCGCACCAAAGGCAAGCCCGTCTGCGCCCATCCGCGCCTGGACTTCGCCTTGCGCCAGAACCCCTGGTCCTCCCGTAATAGATTTTATTAAGCCCCTCACCTACTCTAAAGATCAGCTTCTTGGGATATATATAAATATAACTGTTTCTATAGAGCAAATGCTATGTTTATGAGATTTTTTTTTTCTTTTAAATTAGGAATTGCATACCTGTTGCGCATAGCCGCTTTGGGTTCCCGTACCTAAAATATTTTAAGTTAATTCAAATAAATAATAATAGAATTGTAATGTACTGTTTAACCTCTTCGGTGCTCAGGACAGCCCCTGGCCGTCCGACGTCACAATCGGTGTGTGCGGAGAGGACGGCCGGGGGCCGTCCAAACCCCGCCCGCTCATTAGTTCTCCCGCACAGCGGGAGAATTCGCGCAGCGTCGAAGAGGTTAATGGAAGTTGTTTAGCAGTAAGGATCTTAAAGTAAGTTTAGTATATGTGTAAAATAGTTTATAAATGTTTTTACAACTTTTTTTAGAGCCGCGACCCTGTCACGCACAGCGTCGTAACTTCCTTACGGATTCGCGATGTGGACGCGGCTCTGCGACTTTTAATATTGTGGAAAACATATTTAAAGGTTTTTAATATTGAATTTTAGGGAACAGGTTTACTAACAAAGCACTACAAGTTTGATAATTATTAGTATAATTATTTGAAAAGTGTTTTTGATAGTTATTGCAGAGGCGCGACATTGTTGCGCACCATGCTGGCCCGTATTTTCAGGTGCGCTGTGTGTATGGGACTCTAGTTTGATTTTTACAAGTATTATATATGTAAATGTACAACTTAAATGTGTTTTATAGATTTACAGATTTATTGTGAAAATGTAAAAATTAACACTTTTAATAAAGAAACTATGTTTTTTTAAAATATATTTCGCGAGTGCGCGACGTAAACATGATGACAACGTGAATCCGTCGCTACATCATGTGACATAAAACAACAGATTTGATTGGTTCAGAAAGCTTTCTATCCTTTAAGAGGGAGGATCCAACAGCTTTTTCCTGCATTTGGGTGTGTCAGTACAGCTTGACACCTTTTGTATGTGGTGTTACTATTGTAAGTTTTTCTTGGTGTTTTCAATTGCTTTTTGAAAGAGAAGATGGCGTCAAGAGGCGGAGAGAGTGCAGAGTAGTTTGAAAGCAATGAAGAGCAAAAAGAACCTCTGAAAAAACAGAAGGAAAATATAGTGTGGACTTTTTTACTATCCCTGAAGGGGAAAAGAAGGTTAATGCCAGGAAAGTCACCTGTTCCCTTTGTGGCAAAATACTTTCCTGAGGGTCGGAGCAAAAATATTCCTGTGGAACTTCATCTATGATGATGCACCTCCAAACCATACATCTCACCCGACTTGCAAGAGAGCAGTGTGCTATAGAAAAGTACTTACTTCACCACATCCGGTGACATATCCTGAGTTGGCTGATGCAGGGATACATTGCTGCAATGCCAAACTATCTTGTGTGGTTTGAGAGCAGTCTATCTCAGCTGTTATAACACTTATCATGAATCACAAGTGTTAGTTTTGTTTTGTGCTTGAATTTTTTCCGCAGTCTGAAGAAACATTGTCTGAAAGCTTTTTTTTCCAAAAGTTTAAATAAACACCAAAACAAACTCAAAATAGTTTTTAAAAAAATCAGAGTTACAAAAAAAAGGTTCTTCTAGAACCGCCTATTCTGGTTAAAGATAGAAATTATTTTTGTTATATGTATGTTAGTGGTGTAAATATGCATTGTCCTATGTTTTCGTATGTAGTGAATGAATGTGTGCATGGGTAGTGCCTGGGTGATTAGATGTGTGTATGGGTAGTGCCTGGGTCATTGGATCAGGGCATGGGTAGTGCCTGGGTGATTGGATGAGTGCATGGGTAGTGCCTCTGTGATTGCTTGAGTGCATTGGTAGTGCCTGAGTGAATGTATGAGTGCATGGGTAGTGCCTGAGTGACTGAAAGAGTGCAAGGGTAGAGCCTGGGTGATTGGATGAGTGCATGAGTACTGCCTGGGTGATTGGATGAGTGCTGGGGTAGTGCCTTGCTGTTTGGATGAGTGCAAGGGTAGTGCCTGAGTGAATGGATGAGTGCATGGGTAGTGCCTGTGTGATTGATTGAGTGCATGGATAGTGCCTGGGTGATTGGGTGAGTGCATGTATAGTGCCTGGGTGATTGGGTGAGTGCATGGATAGTGTGTTGATGATTTCATGAGTGCGTGGGTAGTGCCTGAGTGATTGGATGAGTGCATGGGTAGTGCCTGATAAAATGGATGAGTGCAAGGGTAGTGCCTGAGTGAATGGATGCGTGCATGGGTACTGCCTGATTCATTGTATGAGTGTGTGAGTAGTGCCTGTTAGAAGAATGTATGAGCAGTGCCTGTGTGGTTGAATGAGTGGATGAGTAATGTCTCAGTAATTGGCTAAGTGAATAAGTAGTGCTATGCAAGTGTATGAGTGTATGAGTAGGAAATGGTTTATTGTAGAAATGCATGGGTAGTGCCTGGGTGAATAGATGAGTGCACGAGTGGTGCCTGTGTGATTGGATGAGTGGAAGAGAGCTACCTTGATGATTGGATGAATGCAGGGGTGGTGTTTCAGTGATTAGATCAGTGCCTGAGTAGTACCTGTGTGATTGTATGAGTAGTTTCAAGTTAAGATCATGAGCTGTTCCACACATCTCAGACTATATGCACAAGTACAGACATAGCTGAAATATGGAAGAGGTGAGACATTTAAAGTTGCCAGAATACGTTTTCATGTTTCAAGCACAGACATCACTATCTACAGCTTACTTGCAGTGTACCTTTGCAGAGAGTTATGTAGGCTAGGACACTCGTTAATACACTTGGGAACATGTTTTAAACCTCACATTTGTCAAATAGTTTGATTAGAGAAACTGACCTCACAGTGCTAGGCTTAACCCAAAATGAAAGGCTGACTCCTGTCATACTACTGTTATTAGTGTCATTAAGACTAATGGGGTTAACCAGTATCCCACAGAACCTGGGACATATAGTGGTATGTAACAACGATTGGTTCTGTAGGGAGTGTTCTATTTCTTCTACAAGAATTATTCAGCCCCTTGAATCACTAGGGATATGATGAATCAATCGTACAGGTATTCAAATATTACCTAGTGAAAAATCATGACACCAACAAGACATGAAATGAAGACAC
Organism: Calotriton arnoldi; assembly: GCA_963921515.1. Taxonomy (NCBI): domain Eukaryota; kingdom Metazoa; phylum Chordata; class Amphibia; order Caudata; family Salamandridae; genus Calotriton; species Calotriton arnoldi. Next base: position 121,756 of record CAWUFW010007934.1, read on the forward strand.
AGTATATTATTCATCATATATCGGGAACGCCGTCCCCGGGTGACGAGACTCGCTACAGTCGCTCCTAACAAGAATCCGTTCCGGAACCTTGAGATATTGGCTAGTCAGCCATATACTCATGGGAGTCTATTCGTTGGCTCCAGTTTATACAGAGGAAGAATCCCAAGGGGCCCATGTTTTCCGTTATTGAAATATATGGGCCTCCCGTGACCGATATTTAATATCTGAAAAGTATGCCTACTATTGAGGCTGCCTCACCCTTTCCACAGGCTGTTCTTTTCGATTTCAAGTCATGAAGAAGACCCGTGTTGCTGTTTTATAGAAACACATAACCTCTTTGGGTTGAAACGTCAACAGCAATTAGAGGTGCTCCTTACTTATGTTAAGTAGACTATATATCCAAGAAAAATAGGATATCTGCTCCAACATATATATGTTCTCTACGGACACCGTATAGATTCATTCATGTATTGTATGTTAACCTTTGTAAATGTCTTTTGTATTTTAAGTATCACAGTCCTGATACACTTATGTTAAGTTTGTATATATTTGTTTATGTATATGTTATACAACAGTCCTGTGTTTCCCTTGAAATGTTACTATTTGCCGTGTTTCACGATATATGATGAATAATATACTGTGTCTTGTTTTGTTGGTGTCATGATCTTTCATTAGCCAATATTTGAATACCTGTACGATTGATTTGTCATATCCCTAGTGATTCAGGGTCCTGAATAATTCTTGTAGAAGAAATAGAACACTCCCTACAGAACCAATTGTTGTTACATACCACTGTTACAGTGTCAGCATCTCTCCAGAGATCTCAATGAGTGTGTCAGTACCTTTTAGAGGTGAGATGACACCTGTAAAGTTAAATATAGGCACTAGACAACCACTGTTTCAGACTGTATACTCTGTAAATATGTGTTGAATAAGCTGGATGGATGACTTTCTGCTTATTATTCAGGGCAGCAGGGTATGAAACTGTCTGTTCAAGTGCTATCATGAGCCTTCCTTAAAAAAGAGATATGCAGTTCTTGGACTGAAAGGTGAAGTATTTCTGTCAATATTCGCTCAGGGATACGATAGACCATTTACTTTTGAAGTTACAATCTTCAGCTGCACCACACGTCTCAGACTACATGCACAAGTACAGACTTTGTAGTAACTGTAGTAATTTTCAGATTTTCCATTGAACCTTCGCGGTCCGACTCAGAGCCTGTGTCTGAGCTGAGATCACTTAGAGACACTTCTTGCCGAATTTTGTTGGTAACCTCCACTCTCTCCTTCCTGATGTTATCATATTTTCGTGAGAAGATATATATCCTGCCATTCTCATAGTCCCTTCTGTCATGCTGAACTTTATGCACCTTTCTTGCTGTTATGATGTTTTTGTGCTTCTTGACCCTTTCCTTCATTTCCTTGATAAATGTAGTCACTGTATCTTTATCTGATGTATGGTTGAGTTGGGCTGTTAGATCCTTTATTTGTTGTAATATGGCTTCCCTGTTAATGGTGGCATATTTGATGAGGAGTAGTGTCATTTGTTTTGAGCTCTCAGCATTTAATTCAGCCCATTCTTTTATTAATTCGGGATGTGGGTTTTCGTAGGTGGGGGTTATCATAATCCTCAGTCCACGTGAGACTCTGCCCACCTCAATGTATCGCTTTAAAGACTGTACCTCCCACCACTTCGACACCTCAGCTTTGGAAAGTCTTTCAAGCTTACGGCTGAGTGTGTAGAAGGATTCTTTTTTTGTAGTGTCATCTTTAGAGGGCCCCGCTATTTCCTCGTTATTCGGCCCATCCCTGAAGAGTCCTTCAGCTGTTTTAATCCTTGCATTGATTTCTTCTTCTGCCATGCAGCCAACCAAAATGTACTTAAAGCTTGGTAGAAATATCCAAGCTGTGTCCTTTATCCCACGTGAGTTGCGGTGTGTGTAATACACTTTACCGGACTCATACGGCTCCCGCTGTGCAAATAGATGTGTACAGCTTCCCCGGCAGTTCGGAAATGAGTGTGAGCCCTCCGGCCCCCTCCCGCCCTGAACTTACCTTGAGGGCTGAACTGCTGCTGCACTGGAAATCGCTGGGGGCACGCCGTCTTTGAACTGGAACTCTGAGACATGTGCGGCGTGCTTCCTGATCGTCGTAGGTGCTCATTGGTGTCCGCGCCCGGATGCTATAAAAGGAAACGGCTCCAAAGAAAAGAATAGTACAGGAGACGGCACTACGTGGAAAAGGATTTTTTCTTTATTTGCAGGTGGCGTGTAGACAGACAAACGCCTATGTGTTTCGGCTGAAACAGCCTTGTTCACAACGTTTTTGTGTTCCCACAGGGTACGTTAAATAAAGTTGCAAAATAAACAATGAACATAGAAAGTGGCATTTCAGTTCAATACCACTCCAATGAAACGAAATGGATCGGCCATCTTGTAACATATTGGCTTGACACAAAAGTATACTGTTTTAAATTGCACAGACATTTCTTATTACATATAGTTATCAGCTTTGTGAAAACGAGAGGTAATTTTGCCATATCAAAACAATTCAAATATTGTCTTTCCCACAATACCAACTTGTGAAAATGTAAGCAAAATAAAGCACACCGACTTCTGATAATGCCCAATTGGGCTTAGTCCGATATAAATATCTGTTGTACAAATCACAAATTCAACCAGTGTGAAAAACGACACAAAATAGACATGCTAATTATATGGCCCCAAATGGCTTACTCCAATTTACACCGATGGTCCGGAAAATCACATATTTGGATTCAAATTCAAAAAGACCCCTGAAAGTGTAAATATACCGCCCCATTGGGCAACTATTATATAAATGCAGGTGGTTCAAACAAATTGTCTCCTTTGTTGCAGGAATGTCCAAATTGGAATGTGGGTGAACTAATAACAAAAAAATTATGACCTCACATCCTAAGCTGACAAAATGATATAGTCAATGTAGCCCCATTGGGCAGCACCCATGAAATCATAAGTCAGGGAGAGCGATAATGGCAACAGGCTAGATGAGACAGCATTGCCAGATCTAAAGATTATAAAAAGTGTAAAAAACATTACACCGCAAGTCATTACAACTACTTGCTTTAGGGAACTCATTGCTGGATTTTAAATCCAACACCTTCCCTACTGTTGCACAGAATGGAGTTGGAATAGTAAAATATACTATTCCAAACTCCAGCGCTTACCTAAAGCCAGTTGATGAAACGACTTGCATAGTAATGGAGCGCGTGGTAACAACGCGTTCGTTGTATTGCCCACGTTGTAAATGCATGCATTGTAAATACATGCGTGAATATGTCATACATCCACCAATAGGTTATATATATATTCCCCCGTTATAGTTAGTTCAGCTAACTATAACTCGCGCCCCGCAATGCACTGCTGATGACGTCACATATTACATCACTCATGACATGGTCAGTGACATCACTGATGACATCACTGATGACATCTCAAATGACATCACTGATGACATCATCCAGTGACTGTGTTTCTGTAAAGTTTAAATATTTTTAATATATATAGGGAAAGGCGTATTGAAGAATGAGTGGGTGTATAAGTGTCTGTATGGATGATTTAGTAGGTGCGTGACTAACTCTATAAGTGAGTGATTAAACGTATCTTACTGAATGCATGGGTTAGTGACTAAACTGGGTGAATGTCTGTATCCGTCTGTCTGTTGCTGTGTAAGTGGTGCATGGGTTTGTGAATAGCTACATGAGTGTCTATATGAGTTATTGATTGGTTGTCTGACTATCTGTATGGGTGCCAGAGTGTTTGTGTGGGTGGGGTGTGTGCGACTCTGTGCATAGATGTGTGAGTGGGTGATTCACTGGGTGGATGGTTTCAAGAGTGCATCTGTGATAGACTGTATGGGTGGGTAAGTGTGTGTAAGAGTGTGTTAGTGAGTGAATGTATGTCCCAGTGGTACATGTGTGAGTAACTACATATGTGAAAGGCAGTATATATGTGTGTTGGAGTATATAAATAGCTATAGCGTAGAGTGTGTGATTGTGAGAGTGACTGTATGGATGAGTGTGTGCTTGTATCAGTGATTGTATAAGAGCGTAAGAATGTGCTAGTATTTGTATGAGTAAGTGAGCTGTGTGTGTATAACTGTATAGGTGAGGAAATGGCAGTGTGTTTAATTATTTGCATGACTGACTAGGTGTGTGAGTACCTCTATGGATGAGTGGCGGTGTTTGAGTGTCTATATAGGAGTATGAGTGCATATGATAGTCCTGTACTGAGTGACCGTAAGTATGAGTGATTGTACGGGTGAGTGAGTGGATGTGTGTGTGTAGACCTAAGAATCAGTGAGTGGGTATGTAGTTATTGGTGTTGGAGTGTCTATGGTTTTGCGAATGGCAGTCTGTAATTTAGAGTGGGTGTATCAAAGGTTATATTAGAGTGTGAGGAGGTGCATCAGATTATCACGTGGATGATGTCATCAGTGATGTCATCAGTGATGTCATTTGAGATGTCATCAGTGATGTCATCAGTGATGTCACTGACCATGTCATGAGTGATGTAATATGTGATGTCATCAGCAGTGCATTGCGGGGGCGCGAGTTATAGTTAGCTGAACTAACTATAACGGGGGAATTTCACGGGTTTTGTAAGAGTGCAATGTCCAACTAACTATAACTGTCCCTAAAACCTATGGTTTTTTCAGTGAATTTCAAAGGTTTTTTAAATGCTAATTCCTAACTATAACGTGCCTGAAACCTATGGTTTTTTTCTGTGAATTTCAAAGGTTTTGTAAATGACAATTTTTAAATGTATTAATTGTTATATTTATTTTTTTGATACGGATTTACTACATTTTTTAAAACTATTTATTTTTAGATATTTTATTTTTTAAATTACATTGTAATTACATTATACATTACATTACAAAATATACTTTCTCAGAATGAATTACTTTAGTTTAAATACTTTGCAAATAGGCAATAGACTTTTAAGTACAGTAGTTACAGTTGTTGCAATGGGCAACACAATTTCAAACACAATGCAACATTGAGTTCAATGTGAATTTCTAGTTAAATGCAATTAGTTACTTTATGGATTACTTTTCTAACCACAGGACTGGATCCTAGATTCAGTCCTGCGACATCTCCTGTAAACAGTTGAGTAAAAGCGTTGTGGTTACAGTAGTGATTTTTAAGGAATATTATTGTATTTTAAAAGTGGGCACTTTGAAACTTTTTCACATAGAATCACCAATGTTATCCTATGGGAGGAAATTCACTTAGCAGGTAAGTAGTGTTATCGTTACTTTTTCTTACTCAGTGGTGGATCCTGGATCCAGCACTGGTGCATCTCCTGTAAACAGTTGAAAGAATGCGTTTAAGTCATACAGGCGATTTTTTAGGAATATTTGTAGTTTGTGAAAATCGACACTTTGAAACTTTTCTGCTGAAAACCAGACAATGGATTCCTATGGAAGGAAATACAAGTTACTGGTAAGTACGGTTAGAATTACTTTTCAGGGTCAGTGCTGGGCTAAAAGATGCAGCACTGGGTTCTCTCCTGATAACAGATGAGTAAATCGGAATTCGTAGTTCGGCTGATTTTAGAGGAATATTATAAAGTTCCAAAACTCCACACTTAGAAGAATTTCCAAGTGAAACCAGTCAATGTTAGCCTATGGAAGGAAATTCAAGTTACTGGTAAGTACGGTTAGAATTACTTTTCAGGATCAGTACTGGGCTCAAAGATGCAGCACTGAGGTCTCTCCTGATAACAGGTGAGTAAATCGGAATTCGTAGTTCTGCTGATTTTAGAGGAATATTTATATGTTTCAAAAATCGCCTGAAACTTTTTCAGCAAAGAGCAGGCAATGATATCCTATGGAAGGAAATTCAAGTTACTGGTAAGTACGGTTAAAATTACTTTTCAGGATTAGTACTGGGCTCAAAGATGCAGCACTCTGGTCTCTCCTGATAACAGGTGAGTAAATGGGAATTCGTAGTTCGGCTGATTTTAGAGGAATATTATAAAGTTCCAAAACTCCACACTTTGAAGAATTTCCAAGTGAAACCAGTCAATGTTAGCCTATGGAAGGAAATTCAAGTTACTGGTAAGTACGGTTAGAATTACTTTTCAGGATCAGTACTGGGCTCAAAGATGCAGCACTGAGGTCTCTCCTGATAACAGGTGAGTAAATCGGAATTCGTAGTTCGGTTGATTTTAGAGGAATATTTGCACAATGGTGAAAGAAGGGGGTGGGGCCTGAGGTGACATGTCTGCAAACACGCCCTGTGGCGCGTTTTAAGTTGGAGAATTAATTCCTCCTCAATCCCGAGGGTCCCTAGGGGCCAACTAGCTCACCAGGTACCTCCAGTATGCGCCAGAGAGCTGCGTTGCAGAGAGGTGTTCAGAGGCCACGCCCCTTTTTACAACACTCTGCAACGCAGCTCCGTGGCGCTTACTGGAGGTACCTGGTGGGCTAGTTGGCCCCCAGGGACCCTCAGGATTGAAGGGGATTTAAATCCCCATCTTAAAACGCGCCACGGGGCCTGTTTGCACACATGTCACCTGAAGCCCCGCCCTCCCTTCACCACTGTGCAAACGCGCCCCGTGGCGCGTTTTAAGTTGGGGGATTAAGTCCCCTTGAATCCTGAGGGTCCCTGGGGACCAACTAGCCCACCAAGTACCTCCAGTAAGCGCCACAGAGCTGCGTTGCAGAGAGCTGTAAAAAGGGGTGTGGCGTGGACCACCTCTCTGCAACCCAGCCCTGTGGCGCTTACTGTAGGTACCTGGTGGGCTAGTTGGCCCCCAGGGACCCCCAGTATTGAATGGGAATTATTTCCCCAATTTAAAACGCGCCACAGCGCGCGTTTGCAGAGTGATTAAGGGAGGAGGCGGGGCCTGATGCTCGATCGCGTCTTTTTCTTTGTTTTTCTTTTTTTGAAGGGGGGCTGTGTGGCCCCCCTTCTTTTTTACTTTTTGGGGCCCTGGGGACCCCATCCCCCAGGGCCTGATGCCTTTTTCCTTTTTAAGAAAAAGAAAAATACTGTAGGGGAAGGGGGCCGTGTGGCCCCCCTCCCGTGGCTTATTCCGGCCGCGGGGACCCCATCCCCCGGGGCATGGCCACTTTTTTAAAAATAATTTTGGAGGAGGGGGGCTGCGTGGCCCCCCTCCTAAGGCCTCTATTGGCCCCGGGGACCCCATCCCCCGGGGCCGGCCTTTTTTTAATTTTTAATTTTTTATTATTTTTGCGGAGGGGGGCCGCGTGGCCCCCCTCCCGGGCCACAACTTGCCCCGGGGACCCCATCCCCCGGGGCTGGCCCTATCCTTTGGGGTCCGTGGGGGGACCCCAACTCCCCACGGACCCTGCCGGCTCCCCCGTCCTGCGGGAGCGGTATTGCTTTTCCACATGGGGAGCTGCTAACATGCAGCTCCCCGTGTGGAAAGCAATGTGCTTTGGATATTGGAAGAGAGAGCAGGTTTCCTGCTCTCTCTTCCAATATCCAAGCAGTTTGCTATGACAGGACGGGAGCCGCGAGGCTCCCGTCCTGTCATAGCAACTACAGTGTCCCGGGGGTAGGCACCCCGGGACACTGCAGGAGCCGGCCCTGGGGGTGGCGGTCCCCAGGGTCATCAAGGGGTCAGGAGGAGGCCACGCGGCCCCTCCCAACTTATTCAAAGCCCCGGGGAGGTGGTGGTCCCCGGGCTCTGAGGTCCGTAACGGACCCCCATATTTAAATCTTTATTGCCCCGGGGAGGTGGCGGTCCCGGGCGTGTGGGGGCTGGAGCCCCCCACACAGGCAATTTTAATTAAAAAAAGAAGCCCCGGGGGGTGGCGGTCTCGGGGCTGCGGGAGGCCGAGAGCCCTCCCGCACCATTTGTTTTTAAAGCCCCGGGGTGGCGGTCCCCAGGGCTTGGGGGCCTTAGAGGCCCCCACATATTATAAATAAACCCTGCATGCCCTCGGGACTTGGCCCACCCGGGGGCCAATTAACAACGAGCGCGGAGACCGCGCTTCGTTTTTTTTTTTATCTGCAGGATCCGCGCACCCAGCGCGTTTTTTGCCGATTTAAAAAAAAAATAAAATAATTTTTTGGGGCCCTGGGTGTCCTTGTAGGACCCCCTGAGCAGGCCTAGGGGGTCAGGGTGTTTCTACCCTGCCCCCTTTTTGCGTTTTGCGCACTTGTTTTACTGCTTTCTTGTTCCTCGGTTCTACCGAGGAACAAGATGGCTGCCAACACTTCCTGGTTTGGAGTGTTGACAGCCAATTAGCATGCAGCTCGTGATCGGGAGGGTGCGCGGATCCACCGCGGCCATAGATATTGAAACATTTATTTTGGATTTTCTCAGCAACTACTGAACGGATTTACACCATTTTTAAAAAGGGTGCTTTCTGACCCAAGCACTACCTTTTTGCCAAATTTGGTGTAATTCCGTTCAGCAGTTTTGGCTGTAGCCTTGCATAAAGTTTCCTATGGGAAATTGATTTTTTCACTCTTATTTTTTGAATTTCTCCGCAACTACTGAACGGATTTACACCATTTTAAAAAAAGGTCGCTTTCTGAACCAAGCGCTACCTTTTTGCAAAATTTGGTGTAATTCCGTTCAGCAGTTCGGGCTGTAGCCGTGGCTAAAATTTCCTATGGGAATTAACATAGAGAAAACACGTTTTGGGACCCCCCTCTTTTCTCGGCTCCCGCTTGATGAATCACCCCGAAACTTTCAAGACAGGAGCGGACCGGAGCGCCCCACTAGTTTTGAAAATTTCGCGATGATTCGTCAAACGACGCCAAAGTTATTGGGAATAGAATGTTACGGATTTCCTATGGATAATAGGTCCTAACTATAACTATCTACTGGCGACCGCCAGTAGATAATATATAAAAAACACATTTTATTGAGTTTTTATGGCAATAAAACAACACCAAAACCAAACCACAAGAATGCGTTTTCCCAACATCATGTGATCAAGGCCTGCATGGGCCGAAACGCGTAATGGTGGACTGTTACAGAAAATGAAAAAAACAAAATTGCACTAGGAGCGGAGTATTTGGAGATATATATATATATATATATATATATATACACCTGAATCAGAAACCAAGATGGCTTGAGAGCAGTGAAGTACTTTCTCAATACTAGATCTATAATATATGCACAACATACACGTATGCTTTTAGATATGCTGCTTTTTAACTTGGAAAATAATCTTTTTCTTTTTAACGGGCAGTTTTATCAGCAAATTCAAGGTGTAGCTATGGGGGCCAGTTTCTCCCCCAGTTACGCCTGTCTGTTTATGGGCTGGTGGGAGGAACTGGTCCTCATGCGTAAATATGAACATGAGTATACCACCAATATTGTATCTTGGATGCGTTTTATAGATGATATATTTATTGTGTGGAGAGGGAGTGAAGAAGGTGCGTTGAAATTTATCAATGAAATTAATGAAAACAATTTTAACCTTAAATTTACCTCAACAATCAGTAGGCACACAGTGACTTTTTTGGATGTCCAGGTTTTAGTTAGAAACAATGTTTTAACTACCACCCTTTTTACCAAACCGACGGCAGGAAACACACTTTTACATGCGTCGAGTGCACATCCTCCACATTTAATCAGGAGCATTCCCTACGGGGAAATGCTCCGCATCCGTAGAATATGTAGTGATCCAGAGGATGCAAGGATGAGGCAAATGGAGAGTCGTGCTAGATTTTTAGCCAGGGGGTATAGTAGTGAATCAGTAGATGCCGCTATAAGAAAGTCTCAAGCGAGGTCGAGGAGGGATCTCCTCATCTATAAAACAAAAACGTCACAGGAAGATTTGCAACAGAATATGCAGCCTGTTAGACTGATTCTAACTTACTCAAAACAGGAAAAACAACTGCGGAGCATCATAAGACACAATTGGCACTTTATTCGGGAAGACCCAGTAATAGGTGACCTGATGCCCGCTAATCCATCAATCTCCTTTCGCAAATCATTAAGCATGGGGAACATGTTGGTTCAAAATAGTCACGAAAGCTGTCATAAAGATATGTGGTTAACAATAAGAAAAGGTTTTTTTAAATGTCTCTCGTGTAAGGCCTGCCAATTTGGAATAAATGTTAAAACGTATACAACTGCTTTTTCAGACATTGTCAAAGAAATTAAACAGCATCTTACTTGTAAGACAGAATATTGTGTATACGTATTGGAATGTGACTGTCAATTGAAATATATAGGCAGCACAAAATTGGCAGTTCATAAACGTGTCCTACCACATATCAGGGCGATTACCAATAAGGATCAAAATTACCCTGTTGCAAGACATTTTCAATCTGTTCACAACAGCAATTCACAATTTTTACGCTATTATGCCATTGAAGCCATACCTATCATGAAAAGAGGGGGTGACAGAGAAGCTAAATTGGACGCCTGGAGACGAGTTACATTTTAGAGTTTGATTCCAAGTCTCCAGGCGGGCTCAATATTACAGAAGATTTGCATACGTTTTTATAACTGATGAAGTCAGTCTCCTATAGGCTAGGCATGTAATAGTGGGTGAGGCAATTAGAACGCAATAATGAAGAGACACCTTTTTTCTTAAAAATTATGTCTATAGAACCTTGGGTAAGAGCCACTATTATATTGAAGCCACTAAGAATTTTTAGAACCAGCCTAACTTTTATAGGAATGGTTTTAGACTTAGGGTGGTTTTTATAGTGATGTCTCAAAGTTTTTTACAATTTTACAAAAGGTTTTTTATGGCATGATTTTAAAAGTTAATGTCTTATCGGCACCTTCAGAAATCTCCCTTGTAACATGGTGTAATTTAAGAGCTTTACAGCAAGATGTATTTAAAGAATATACTATGATAATCTGTACCTATGTAAAATGAATTTATACGTCTATTCCTTTAGATATTTAATATTTATAGCACTATTGATTTTAATTCCAAGTACTGTAGCACTGAGTCACTTTATCTGCCCATTTAAAGTATGTCGATAATGTTAGTAAATGATTTACAGATGTGCATAAATGCACTGAAGCAAGTATAAACAAGGAAAAAACGCACAATGAAACCATTGTTATAATGGTGTAACATTGAATTAACAGATTTATCTGTGATCTACATATATATATTAAAATATATATAAAAAAGATATGAACATTATAGAATGTATGGAGCAGAGGAATTCGTGAAATGTTAAAGTATTTAAACTTAAGGAAAAAAGGAAAAATGCCTTTTTTTTTAGAGAAATTTGTTCACTACAAAAAACATTTATAGCACATAGGGTAGGTGAAGGCCTGTTTCCACTTGTGTATTGAGATATTTTGTATGTGGATGATGTTTTTATTCTTACATACGATATCATTTTAATGGAAATTACAACATGTGTCAAGAGGCATTTAAGCAGGTATTTAGCCTGAACCAATATAAACAATTATGTGGTTATATAATGTTACATCATGTTGTGGACAAATATGTATGAAGTTGAAAAGAAAATATATACAATAACTAAAACAAAAAAAGATTTGTAATGAAACAGGAGGCATTCATGCATATAATGTATTTTTAACATGTTTTCTATTTCCATGATCTTAATTAAGCACGGGCACTTTAAATGTGAGGGTGAAGCTGCTGAGCGTTGTCATGTGATCAAGGCCGCTTGTACGGCCGATACGCGTAATGGCAGAGGACTGGTGAAAATAAATGAAATATTTGCACTTAATGAGGTCTGCACTCGTTTTTCCGAAGGATTGTGGCGAGGAGAGGAATATATATATATATATATATATATATTCACTGAAAAAACCATAGGTTTCAGGCACGTTATAGTTAGAAATTAGCATTTAAAAACCTTACAAATTCACTGAAAAACCATAGGTTTTAGGGACAGTTATAGTTAGTTGGACATTGCACTCGTACAAAACCCGTGAAATTCCCCGTTATAGTTAGTTCAGCTAACTATAACTCGCGCCCCCGCAATGCACTGCTGATGACGTCACATATTACATCACTCATGACATGGTCAGTGACATCACTGATGACATCACTGATGACATCTCAAATGGTTTTTTCAGTGAATTTCAAAGGTTTTTTAAATGCTAATTCCTAACTATAACATGTCTGAAACCTATGGTTTTTTTCAGTGAATTTCAAAGGTTTTGTAAATGACAATTTTAAAATGTATTAATTGTTATATTTATTTTTTTGATACTGATTTACTACATTTTTTTAAACTATTTATTTTTAGATATTTTATTTTTTAAATTACATTGTAATTACATTATACATTACATTACAAAATATACTTTCTCAGAATGAATTACTTTAGCTTAAATACTTTGCAAATAGGCAATAGACTTTTAAGTACAGTAGTTACAGTTGTTGCAATGGGCAACACAATTTCAAACACAATGCAACATTGAGCTCAATGTGAATTTCTAGTTAAATGCAATTAGTTACTTTATGGATTACTTTTTTAACCACAGGACTGGATCCTAGATTCAGTCCTGGGACATCTCCTGTAAACTGTTGAGTAAAAGCGTTTTGGTTACAGTAGTGATTTTTAAGGAATATTATTGTATTTTAAAAGTTGACACTTAGAAACTTTTTCACATAGAATCACCAATGTTATCCTATGGGAGGAAATTCACTTAGCAGGTAAGTAGTGTTATCATTAATTTTTCTTACTCAGTGGTGGATCCTGGATCCAGCACTGGTGCATCTCCTGTAAACAGTTGAAAGAATGCGTTTAAGTCATACAGGCGTTTTTTTAGGAATATTTGTAGTTTGTGAAAATCGACACTGAAAAACATTTCTGGTGAAAACCAGACAATGGATTCCTATGGAAGGAAATACAAGTTACTGGTAAGTACGGTTAGAATTACTTTTCAGGGTCAGTGCTGGGCTAAAAGATGCAGCACTGGGTTCTCTCCTGATAACAGGTGAGTAAATCGGAATTCATAGTTCGGCTGATTTTAGAGGAATATTATAAAGTTCCAAAACTCCACACTTAGAAGAATTTCCAAGTGAAACCAGTCAATGTTAGCCTATGGAAGGAAATTCAAGTTACTGGTAAGTACGGTTAAAATTACTTTTCAGGATCTGTACTGGGCTCAAAGATGCAGCACTGAGGTCTCTCCTGATAACAGGTGAGTAAATCGGAATTCGTAGTTCTGCTGATTTTAGAGGAATATTTGTAAGTTTCAAAATCGACAGAAACTTTTTCAGCAAAAAGCAGGCAATGATATCCTATGGAAGGAAATTCAAGTTACTGGTAAGTACGGTTAAAATTACTTTTCAGGATCAGTACTGGGCTCAAAGATGCAGCACTGAGGTCTCTCCTGATAACAGGTGAGTAAATCGGAATTCGTAGTTCGGCTGATTTTAGAGGAATATTATAAAGTTCCAAAACTCCACACTTAGAAGAATTTTCAAGTGAAACCAGTCAATGTTAGCCTATGGAAGGAAATTCAAGTTACTGGTAAGTACGGTTAGAATTACTTTTCAGGATCTGTACTGGGCTCAAAGATGCAGCACTGAGGTCTCTCCTGATAACAGGTGAGTAAATCGGAATTCGTTGTTCTGCTGATTTTAGAGGAATATTTGTAAGTTTCAAAAATCGACACAAACTTTTTCAGCAAAAAGCAGGCAATGATATCCTATGGAAGGAAATTCAAGTTACTGGTAAGTACGGTTAAAATTACTTTTCAGGATCAGTACTGGGCTCAAAGATGCAGCACTGAGGTCTCTCCTGATAACAGGTGAGTAAATCGGAATTCGTAGTTCTGCTGATTTTAGAGGAATATTTGTAAGTTTCCAAAAATCGACACAGAAACTTTTTCAGCAAAAAGCAGGCAATGATATCCTATGGAAGGAAATTCAAGTTACTGGTAAGTACGGTTAAAATTACTTTTCAGGATCAGTACTGGGCTCAAAGATGCAGCACTGAGGTCTCTCCTGATAACAGGTGAGTAAATCGGAATTCGTAGTTCGGCTGATTTTAGAGGAATATTATAAAGTTCCAAAACTCCACACTTAGAAGAATTTTCAAGTGAAACCAGTCAATGTTAGCCTATGGAAGGAAATTCAAGTTACTGGTAAGTACGGTTAGAATTACTTTTCAGGATCTGTACTGGGCTCAAAGATGCAGCACTGAGGTCTCTCCTGATAACAGGTGAGTAAATCGGAATTCGTTGTTCTGCTGATTTTAGAGGAATATTTGTAAGTTTCAAAAATCGACACAAACTTTTTCAGCAAAAGCAGGCAATGATATCCTATGGAAGGAAATTCAAGTTACTGGTAAGTACGGTTAAAATTACTTTTCAGGATCAGTACTGGGCTCAAAGATGCAGCACTGAGGTCTCTCCTGATAACAGGTGAGTAAATCGGAATTCGTAGTTCGGCTGATTTTAGAGGAATATTATAAAGTTCCAAAACTCCACACTTAGAGAATTTCCAAGTGAAACCAGTCAATGTTAGCCTATGGAAGGAAATTCAAGTTACTGGTAAGTACGGTTAAAATTACTTTTCAGGATCAGTACTGGGCTCAAAGATGCAGCACTGAGGTCTCTCCTGATAACAGGTGAGTAAATCGGAATTCGTATTTCGGCTGATTTTAGAGTAATATTTGCACAATGGTGAAGGAAGGGGGTGGGGCCTGAGGTGACATGTCTGCAAACACGCCCTGTGGCGCGTTTTAAGTTGGAGAATTAATTCCTCCTCAATCCCAAGGGTCCCTAGGGGCCAACTAGCCCACCAGGTACCTCCAGTATGCGCTAGAGCTGAGTTGCAGAGAGGTGTTCAGAGGCCACGCCCCTTTTTACAACACTCTGCAACGCAGCTCCGTGGCACTTACTGGAGGTACCTGGTGGGCTAGGTGGCCCCCAGGGACCCTCAGGATTGAAAAGGAATTAATTCCTGAACTTAAAACACGCCTCGGGGCCTGTTTGCACACATGTTACCTGAAGCCCCTCCCCCTCCCTTCACCACTGTGCAAACGCGCCCCTTGGCGCGTTTTAAGTTGGGGGATTAACTCCCCTTGAATCCTGAGGGTCCCTGGAGCCCAAGTAGCCCACCATGTACCTCCAAAAAGCGCCACAGAGCTGCGTTGCAGAGGTGTAAAAAGGGGCGTGGCCTCTGTACACCTCTCAGCAACGCAGCTCCCTGGCGCATACTGGAGGTTCCTGGTGGGCTAGTTGGCCCCCAGGCACCCCCAGTATTCAAGGAGTTCGTTCCCATCTGCAAACGCGCCAGGGGGCGCGTTTGCAGACTGCTGCAGCGAGGGGGCGGGCCTCCGGCACGATGCCGGTCTTATTTTTTTTTTGTACTTTTTTTTTTGTATGGCGTGGCCCCCCTTCCCTCGGCCACTTTTGGCCCCGGGGACCCCATCCCCCGGGGCCTGAGCATTTATTTATTTTTTTAAATAAAAAAAAACGGGAAGGGGGCCGTGTGGCCCCCCCTCCCTGGGCCTCTATTGGCCCCGGGGACCCCATCCCCCGGGGCATGCCCACTGTTTTTTTAAAATAAAATATTTGGAGGGGGGCTGCGTCGCCCCCCTCCTCAGGCCATTTAAGGCCCCGGGGACCCCATCCCCCGGGGCCGGCCTTTGCGTCTTTTTTTTTTTTTGGGGGGAGGGGGGCTGCGTGGCCCCCCTCCCGGGCCACTAATGGCCCCGGGGACACAATCCCCCGGGGCCTGGCCACTTGTTGGGGACCGTGGGGGTCCCCAATCCCGCACGGTCCCGCCGGCTCCCCGCGTCCTGCAGGAGCCGGCATTGCTTTCTACATGGGGAGCTGCTAACATGCAGCTCCCCATGTGGAAAGCTGTCTGCTTGCTTCATTGAAGCGAGAGCAGGTTTCCTGCTCTCGCTTCAATGAAGCAAAGCAAGATTTGCAATGACAGGACGGGAGCCGCGAGGCTCCCGTCCTGCCATTGCAAGCAGCAGTGTCCCGGGGGTAGGCACCCCGGGACACTGCAGGAGCCGGCCCTGGGGGTGGCGGTCCCCAGGGCCATCAAAGGCTCCAGGAGGGGCCGCGCGGCCCCCTCCCATCTCTGTGCACAGCCCCGGGGAGGTGGTGGTCCCGGGGCTCGGGGTCCTAAACGGACCCCACATTTTATTATTTAGTGCCCTGGGGAGGTGGCGGTCCCGGGCGTGTGGGAGGGCCCGAGCCCCCCACACAGGTTATTTAAAAATAAAAGAAGCCCCGGGGGTGGCGGTCCTCGGGGCTGCGGGGGGCCGTGTGCCCCCCGCCAGCATTATTTTTATAAAGCCCCGGGGGTGGCGGTCCCGGGGCTTGGGGGGCCTTAGAGGCCCCCCCATGTTATTATTTGATAAACCCCGCATGCCCCCGGGACTTGGCCCACCCGGGGGCCAATTAACCACGAAGCGCAGGATCCGCGCACCCAGTGCGTTTTTTGCCGATTTAGGCCTAGGGGGTCAGGGTGTTTCTACCCTACCCCCTTTTTGCGTTTTGCGCAGTTGTTTTACTGCTTTCTTGTTCCTCGGTTCTACCGAGGAACAAGATGGCTGCCAACACTTCCTGGTTTGGAGTGTTGACAGCCAATTAGCATGCAGCTCGTGGTCGGGAGGGTGCGCGGATCCACCGCGGCCATAGATATCGAAACTTTTATTTTGGATTTTCTCAGCAACTACTGAACGGATTTACACCATTTTTAAGAAAGGTGCTTTCTGAACCAAGCACTACCTTTTTGCCAAATTTGGTGTAATTCCGTTCAGCAGTTTTTGCTGTAGCCTTGCATAAAGTTTCCTATGGGAAATTGATTTTTTCACTCTTATTTTTTGAATTTCTCCGCAACTACTGAACGGATTTACACCATTTAAAAAAAAGGTCGCTTTCTGAACCAAGCGCTACCTTTTTGCAAAATTTGGTGTAATTCCGTTCAGCAGTTCGGGCTGTAGCCGTGTCTAAATTTTCCTATGGGAATTAACATGGAGAAAACACGTTTTGGGACCCCCCTTTTTTCTCGGCCCCCGCTTGATGAATCACCCCGAAACTTTCAAGACAGGAGCGGACCGGAGCGCCCCACTAGTTTTGAAAATTTCGCGATGATTCGTCAAACGACGCCAAATTTATTGGGAATAGAATGTTGCGGATTTCCTATGGATAATAGGTCCTAACTATATCTATCTACTGGCGACCGCCAGTAGATAATATATATATATATATATATACAAGCATGCGGCTTCCCAACACTATATACATCGTAAAGGTATGCAGAACCACAAGCTTCAAAGACAGCTGAGAGTCCGTCATAAGTCCCTGCTCCCTCTGAGCAGCCCAGAATGCTCCTACCAAGTCCCCCATATATTTACATGTTTGCGGGGGCAGCCCCTGGCCCGGTATATCTGCTCTTCCATCTTGGTGCACCAGTCCATCTCCAACTGCCACTCTGAAAGCTTGGGTGGATGTTTGTGTTTCCAGCTACATGCTATGTCCCTCTTTGCCAGAAATGTGGTCAGACCCACCAGGATGCCTTCAGTCCGTATGTCACCCACATTTTCCAGGATCCCCGGAAGTGCAATTCTGGGGGTCAGGTCGAGGGGCGCCTCGAGGACCCCAGAAAGCTCCCGCTCGATGGACCGCCAGTATGGCATAATAACATGGCATGCCCAAACCATGTGGTAGAAGTAGGCCTCCAGTGAGTGCAACGAAAACAGGCAGGGGATGAGAGGTTGCCTGTGTGTCAAAACTGGCATGGAGTGTAGTACATGGTTTGGAGATTATTCAGTTTTATCAGTCGTAGCCATGATGAAACAGTAAGAGTATTGGGGCCATTTGGGCATCCCTCCAGTCTGCGTCATCTAGAGTACCCAGCCACTCTTCCAATTTGTGTTTGAGGGGAGAGAATTTTTCGGGGGAATGAGGATTAATTATTTGTAGATTTGGGGGGATCCCTCTCTTTCCTAGTGGGCCCATTAGGAGATTGGCCTCCAGTGGGCTTAACTCTGGTAGATCATGCAGAAGTGGAGAATGGACAGCAAGTTGGAGGTATTTATGAATTTGTGTGGTGGAAAGAGAAAAGTGTGACTGCAGATCCTGAAAGGACTTCATCGCTGAACTGTGCAAAATGTCACCCAGATGTGATATCCCAATGATATCCTACTTGGCAAACCTTTCCAGTTTGGCAGCCTGGTGGAGCCAGGAACCACTCCAAAGAGGGTAAGTTGTGTGAATTTCTTGTCCCAGCCCATCATTCGGGTCGCATCCCTCCATATCTGGAGGACCACTCTGTTGGGGCTGGGATGTCCTGTGGAATATTCCTGCCGTATAGCAGGTGGATTGCGTTGTCTAGGCCCAGTAGCGAGAGTTCGGCTTCATAGGTCAGGTCTCCCCATCTCCTGTTTAGCGTGTTGTTGATCACCAAAAGGTTTGATTCTTTGCAAAATGAAGGTGCACCAGCATAGAAGTCCACAAGGATCCAAACGAGTCCAAACTAGTCTTCTTTATCGAATATCAAAATTATTTAAAATGGCAATCAGCCAATGCGTTTCGTTCCAGAATGGAACTTCATCAGGGCTGAAACGTTAACAAATAACATAACATAAATATATACAAAAACAAACCAAAAAAGGCATTTACATCAAAATACAGATCAGAACATTCGAGAAACACATAAATATTTACATTGAGCAAGAGACATAACATAATAAACCAAACAAGGGGAACAGATCAATATACATCTAATATAACAAAACAGACAGTCCGTCTTGTAGATTAGGTACAAAGATACAAAACATTTAAAAACATAAACATTATGTAAATAACATTTAAATACATATAAACATCACGTATGTAACATAAGTTATAAGCTTCAAACATATGTACATAGAAAGAAAGAGACTTGTGTTTCTTAAATTTCATCTTGTACCATTTTGGAAACAGTACACCAAAGCCAAATGGACCGTAATACGAAACGATAATAATAATAAGGGAAAGAAGCAGGTGTTGAATGGAACCATCTAAGTTGCTCAGTGCGGGCCAACACCATAGATATAAAGGGAAAGTAGAGAGACGAAAATAGATAAAAACACCATGATAAAAGATAATAAAAGATGATACGTAATAATGTCCCAATGGTGGATGCCAACATTCAAAAGACACCTTCTCCCGACCTGAGATATGAACAGAGTGCAGTCACGAGGCTCACCTTAAACGAATACAAAATCGTTGTTGTCAAATGTGCAACCAAAGTCAGAATAACATTTCCATTGTCTAATGGGGCACACAGCCAGTCTTCCTATGAACAGAAACTTATTCTTAGGCCATAAATCAATTAAGTGTAGACATAAAAACAAAAATAGCTGGACATTCATTCAAAATAGAAGACTGTCCAATAGTAAGGGGTTTCTAAGATGCGACAACAAAGCACATTAGTAAGCCGATTCAAATATCCAATAAAAACGCACCAGACTACAGATGGTTCTACTATTGCTGGTCTATAAAACAGCCCGATTGGATGTAATTTGATCAAGCCTCACCTCAAAGATTGTGACCAATATGTATTCACAATTGATATTTTCAAAGAGTTATCCGGAGCCCACAGTCAGGGCATATTGCTGAAGATTAACGCGTCCTAATGGCAAAAGAAATGTCCATATAAGTCACCCCATATACCAGTAAAGGCAATATAAAGCAAAACAGTAACCTAGTCAAAATCAATATATATATGACCAACCGATGGCTGAGTAAAAAGTCACCCCACTACGTTCTTAGGTACTTAAATAAAAACCAAAATCAAACGCTTATAACACATCATCGCGCTCAAGTCACAAATGGTAGCGCGGGCTAAGCATCCCTCGTGGCGCGGACTAAGCATCCCCCGTATCAGAAACGGGTATCGCAATTCCTACCTTGATACGACGTGTTGCGCGGTCCAGTGATGACCCAAATCAATACCGGCGCCATAATGCTTCCCGGTTAAGAAGCAAATGCGTAATGACGCATCCCCACGTAATGACGACTACGAGGGGGCAATATCCTTTAACTAGAACTCTAACGAAACGTTGGCCGCCATCTTGGAGCTATTTTCCAACATCAAGGTTATTAAGACAATATGTGTATCTCCAACTATCTAGTTCTCAGATACAACATTCTCTTGAATGTTGTCGATACAAATCGACGCCCACTCCACCATACTGAGTTTACGCGTACATGGATAAAGCCACCCTCATTCGAAAGATTAGACGCAAAACGAAAATAAGTGGAAATCAAAAATACAAAACAAACAAGCAGCACGTGTCGAATATACAAAAGATAAAAGATTTTTTTATTATACATAAATGTGAGCAAGGCTCGCTAAGATAGAACACCGAGGTCATCACTCTAAGCTCCTAACCACAACATAGCCGCCATTTTGAGGCTGTTCAAGCATAGTTAGTGAGGCAAATGAGTATTATCGGCCATAATAAGACAGTTCAAAGTTCCATAAGTAGTGGAGCAGTAAGTATATCCTTCGTAAGTTCGGGGCATGGTGCGTTGAAAGGAACACAGAATTCAACACCTGTCACCAATAGTATGACACATTAGTCGGGATTATCATAAGAACAATTCCCAGCATAATCAAAACGCGGGGACATAATATACCTGATAAGCATTCAGGATAGCAGTGTGTCAGCCCAACACCTATCGTGCTCATAGTACAAATAGAGAATAGAAATGAAAATTAAAATAAGAATAAAAAGGAAGTTAAAAATGGTCAAGTTTCCAAGTTACCATAGAGACCTTTAGAGTGAATTTGAGGCCCTATCAAATTTCATATAACATATACAAAGCATTACAGGGTAACCAAAAAGAACCAATTACTTTTTGACAAACAGTCATAGGGGCAGTATATTTCCAATATAACATATACAAAGCATTACAGGGTAACCAAAAAGAACCAATTACTTTTTGACAAACAGTCATAGGGGCAGTATATTTCCAATATCATACCTTGCAGAAATTGTTACTTATGTTAATCACAAAAAGTAATGTAGTTCTTTGTCAGTGTTATGTCCTAAGGAGGTAGCCCTGAGACGGCATATCCATTTCGCCTCAGCTCCCTATTGCCTCCCCTTTTTGACATAGGGATGTGTTCGATCCCATGGAACCAAATTGTTGCATCATCAGGATGTTCTCTAAGATAATGTTCTATCATGGGATATCTCTCATCCCTATTCTTAACAGCCCTACAATGTTCTTGTATACGTTGTTTAAGGCACCGAATGGTGCTCCCCACATAAATCATTCCACATTTACATCCCAGTACATACACCACATATGTGGTATTACAATTCAAAAACTGCTCAACAGTGTATTGTCTGGGAGAATTGTACGAGAAATTCCTGATCTTATTCTTACCCCAGGGGCATACAGTACATGTACCACACGTAAAGAAACCCTTGGGTTTTGGTGGTAACCAGGATGTCCCCCCCGCCGGGGTGGTGATATAACTGGGACACAATGAATTGCGAAGTGAGATACCCCTCCTGTATGTTATGGCTGGTCTGTTATTAATGTAACTTTTAAGACCCGGGATCTCAGTTAGGAGGCGTCAATGTTTTCTGAAGATGTTAAAGATTTTACTGCTATGCATGGTGTATTGAGTGGCAAATCGGAGTTGTGCATTACCCATGGATTTTCTTCTTATTCTTGGTTTTTTCCTCAATGTATCATCTCTCTGTAACTGATGTATTCTGGATTCTGCTTTGTCTAGGATCCTATGATCATAACCTCTCTTGAGGAATCTCATTTTAGTTTCATTGAGATTGGAACAGAAGGTGGTCTCTTCACTGCAGTTACGTCTAATGCGTATCATCTCACCGAACGGGATGTTATTGATGACGGATCTAGCATGCGCACTAGACGCATGCAGGACCCCATTGCAAGAAGTTTCTCTTCTGTACAACTTACTCTGTATAGTCCCATGTTCAATATAAAATTGAATATCCAAGAAGTTGATCCTCTCTTTATGCCAAGACATAGTGAGTTTGACATTGAAGCAGTTATCATTCAGAAAGGAAAAATACTGTTCCAATTGATCCACGGAACCCGACCAGAGACAAATGATATCATCTATGTACCTCCCCAGAACACAATATGTTCCGTCCAGAAGGAGGCACTTTTGCTCCAGGCATGCTCCCTCTCATACCACCCCATAAAGAGGCAGGCATAAGAGGGAGCAAACCTGGAGCCCATTGCGGTCCCATGTACTTGCTGGAACCAGCGGTTGTCATGAAGGAAAAAATTATAGGTCAGAATAATATCCATCATCTCCATCACCATTTCATTGTATTCAAAGAGTTTGGCATCCTCTTTGTCAAGAAAAGTTTGAGCAGCCATCTTTCCAAACTTTTTATCGATACACGTATATAAACTCTCCACATCAAGTGTGACAAAAATAAGCTCTTCTGACCACTGAAAGTCCCTGAACTTGACCAAAATGTCTTTAGTATCCCTTACATAAGATGGTAAATTCCAAACGTGTTTTTGTAGTCTCATGTCGACGAATTCTGACAACTTTTCGGTGGGCGAACCCACCCCTGAATTGATGGGCCTACCAGGGGGGAACTGTCCACCTTTGTGGATTTTGGGAAGTATATATATGCAGGGGAAAGTAGGACTTTCCACCCGCAAATATTTATATTCATCTTCAGTCAATAGGCAAGTTTCCCGCCATTCACTTAGTCTTTCATTGATCATATTGGAGAGGTAAGGAATGGGATAGCTAGCAATTTCCCTTTAGTACAGGTCATTACTAAGTTGCCGATCAATTTCCTGCATGTAATCTTGGCGATTCATGATAACAACGTTACCGCCTTTATCGGCTTCCCTAATCACAATATTGGGGTCATCTTTGAGTCTCTCAAGAGCTTGCCTTTCAGGGTATGTAATGTTTTGACGGGCTTTCAGAGTGGGAACATTAGGGGTCTCAAGATTATAGAGTTCCTCTGTCACTTTCTTATGGAAATTATCAATATTTTGATGGTAAGAAGTGGTAGGTACAAATTTAGACTTCGGCCGAACTCCACTGTCCAGATTAGGATTTTGAGAGATGTTGAACTCTTCAAACAAAGAAGGGACATCGTATACCCCATCTTCACTTATTGTATGTTCTTGACATCTGCAATGGTGTGTGTACTCATGGCCTCAGAAATAGTAATTACGTCTTTATTATCCAACCTATTTGAAAAATAGTCCTTAAGTTTTAATGTTCTAATAAATTTATATAGGTCAACATGAACATTTGAAAAGTCACCACTTTGTGTGGGACAAAAATTAAGGCCCAAACTCAACAGTTTGATTTCATTGGCATCTAGAATTTTATTAGAAAGATTCACAATCTTTAAATCTTGATCATCAATAGGAACATCATTAGAGACACCACCATCACAGAGTATAGTATTTAGACTTACTTCCCCTTTGTACCCGCAGATGCCTTGTTCATGACTTTTCCTTTTGTACCCCCCCCTTGACCTCCTCCCACCTCTCCTGGTCTTGCCTGGTCTTTTTTCTGTTGTAATCGGCTGCTTATGCGCACTTTGGCAAGTTCCCTTTGAAAGGAGGAGGCACCCTCTCCTAAAGGAGTCTCCGGAACTGTAATGTTGGATGCCGTACTGCTTTGAGAAGAAATCGAAACATTACTAATTGAGCGAGTTTCATCGCTTTCATCCCTTTCTTCCCTGACTCTCTTCCTCTCCTCTCCACTTTGCATATTATCAAACTTTTTTGCAAAGGTGTATATTCTCTCCTCTCGGTAATCTTTATCATCCCTCTTGATCTTCCTTAATTTCTTATCTTTAAGATAAATCGGATGATTATCCATCACCTGTTTTAAAATTGCAAAATTCCTTTCAATTAGATCTTTTGGTTCCATCTCATTTATTTCTTTTTCTATTTCTTCAATCTCATCCTGTAGCTTTTCGCCCTTTTCATGTGCATGTCTCACCAGAATACGCATCATGGTCTGAGATGCGCCCTCTAAATTATTTTCCCACTCCTTTAGGAGTTCCCCACTAAGATCCTCAAAAGTGGGGAAAATAAGGATCCTCAATACCCTTGGTACTTTATGGTTATCTATGTATTGTTGGAGGGTTACTCCATCCCACCATCTGCTTAGTTCCTGTTTTCTAAGTCGTTCTAACCTGAGGAATAACGTTTTAAGGCTTGTCTTTGTAGTAAAAGGTTTGATGCCCAATAATTGGGGTCTGATATCAGCCATTCCAAGCCCCCACCCATCGTATGTTGGTTGGTAACATTTATTGAGTATGATTCAGGATGGTGACCAGCCTATAGGAAGAACAGGATTGCCTCTGTAAGATCTCAAAACTAGATGGCTAGGATTGGTATGGGGAAGTTCTGTAGATCATATAGAAAGCAGGGGAGAATTTTCATTTTAAAGAGAGTGATTCATCCCGGATTTGGAGGGGAAGGGTCTCGCAGCGCTGAAAGTTTTCCTTCATGCGCTCCTATAGGAGCTGAGATTCCAAGTCAGATCTGACTCCAAATATATAAATATGCCCAGATACTGAAAATGAAACCATCTTACCTGGATAATAGTTTTCCAGGTAAACAAACAAAACACTCCTTACAACGGCTGACCCAGGGTTCAGCAAGCACATCAATCCTTATCTGTACAAATTTAGAGTTCAGTGCATCTGCTTCCGGCACTTGCCGCCGTTAGTTGCCGCTGGAATCCAGAGAAATCAAAGTCTTTGTAGAAATGGAAGGTGCACCAGAAATGAAGTCAGAATCATATACTTTAGTCCATTAGTTAGCTTTATTAGTGACAAGAGTAAAAGTGGCCATCAGCCAACGCGTTTCGTTCCTTCGACCAAAGGAACTTCATCAGGGCTGAAACAAAGACACAGTGTAAATCATCACACATAAAAAACATAAAAGACATAACAAAATTACTGAAATGCATGTGCACATGTAGAACTCTAAGGTGTATACAAAGTAAAACAAAAGGACTTTGAGATGACGCACAAAACCCATTAGACAATCAAAAACAATCAAGTCTATGGACAGCCCACACAACAATTATATACAAACATATATGACATATTTACACATAAAATTCAATAAGAGAGACATTTCAGCCACATGTATCAACATATGTACAATATTATATACATGGCATAGACACCATGTCTATTCTATACGGACCTCATAAATCGGTCAATGCCTAGAGAAGCATAAATTCATAGATGACTTATAGACATACAATTCAGACACTGATTGTATATGAGCAGTGATAGATATAGTATCTCAGGTTCAAATATGGATGTTATGTTTTTTATGTGTGATGATTTACACTGTGTCTTGTGTCATTGTTTCAGCCCTGATGAAGTTCCTTTGGTCGAAGGAACGAAACGCGTTGGCTGATGGCCACTTTTACTCTTGTCACTAATAAAGCTAACTAATGGACTAAAGTATATGATTCTGACTTCATTTCTGGTGCACCTTCCATTTCTACAAAGAAATAGTTTTCCAGGTATCTATCTCTGTGTCCCCACAGAGCAGAATCAGTAGGGATTTGGAACAGTTGGGTCAGAGTCCCAGGGCCTCTCTGAATTGGTCAAGAATGCAGACTGCGCAGGGGCCAGAGTCTTGAGGGTGGGCAAGATACAGCAGCACATCATCTGCATATAATACTATTCGGTCTTTGTCTCCTCTTTCCCAGTGCCAGGCCCGGATTTGGGCATCACAGCGAACAAGGCTAACCAGGAGTTCAATGACTACGGAGAAGAGGAGGGGGGCAGGGATCACTCCTGTCTCATCCCCCTTGAAATAGGAAAGGGTTCTAATAGCAGCCTGTTGACACAGACCTTGTGGCAGCTGGAGAGGGGTATTGTAGCCCCACGTACAATGGAATCACAGGCCAAACCCCATTTTAGTCCGCACTGGGTCCAGAAATGACCAGTCGACTGCAACCAGGTGTAGATGCTGGATATAGTGCT
Organism: Calotriton arnoldi; assembly: GCA_963921515.1. Lineage (NCBI taxonomy): Eukaryota > Metazoa > Chordata > Amphibia > Caudata > Salamandridae > Calotriton > Calotriton arnoldi. The sequence continues at coordinate 147,698 of CAWUFW010007934.1, forward strand.
GGGTACTACAGGAGGGCATGAAACCACACTGGTCAGGGTGGATCGAGGAAGGGACTACCAAAAGTAGGTGGTGAGTAAGGATCTTAGCAAAGAGCTTTAGCTTTGTAATGATTAAAGATATTGGCCTGTGTAAGTGGCATCTTTCCGGTGGTTTCCCAGGTTTGTGTATATGCACTATGGTGAGCAGGTTCAACTCTGAAAGGAACTTGACTTGGGTTGTTGCCTCCATATAAAGGCAATGTGGTGGGAAATCAGCAAGTCATGGAATCGGCGGTAGAATTCTACTAGGAAGCCATCCGGTCCCGGCATTTTCCCAGCGTTCAAGTCAGAGAGGGTGTTGTCCATCTCCTCCGGAATTAATGGAGCATCCAGCTCAGCTTTTTGAATTCCCGAGATCCCAGGTAGTGGAATGTCGGGAAGAACTGGGTTTGCTTGTTCCTTGGAATGTCTGGGGGCGTGAATGTACAGTAAGCTGTAGTAGTCGGCAAAGGTGTGTGCAGTATTTGCGGTGGAAGTCTGCCACTGCCGTCTTGTCAAGTATTTGGGGAACAATCCTAGATGCCAGCTCTGAGGTGGCCAACCAGAAGAGGAGTTTGTCAGATTTGTCCCTGTGCTCATAGACTTGCTGGGTGGAGGCCCTCCAGCACTGGCAGGCCTCGTCAAAAGCCAGCTCGCAAAGAGAGCTTTCATCAAATTAAAGTTGGCATAACATGCTGGGGGCTAGGTCGAGGACTTACTGTCTCTTCAGCGTGAGGATCTGTGTTTCGAGTACTGAAATCTGGTTCTGCCTCATTTGTTCTTTGCCATGAACGTGAGCCTTGGCCAGACCTCTAGTGGTGGCTTTTCCCACTGCCCACAAGGTACCTACGGAGGGAACCGTACCTTGGTTACATTTAAAGTAGGCCTCAATCTCTGAGGCTAGAAAGTGCGTGCATTCTGGGTCCATCAGGTACCCTGCGTTTAGTTGCCTCATTGGCCGTCTAATAGGTGTAGGTGGGAAGATGAGAGGTCTGAGCTGCTGTAGGGGAAGATTTTTATATTAGTGGCACATAGCATATCAGGGGGAGAAGAACATCAATAGGTAAAAGAGTTTTGTGTGCTGCAGAGGTATGGGTGCATTCCCGGTCCTCCATATGTTGTGGAGACCCAAAGCCTCAATCCGGTCCTGGAACAATATCATATTGTTTATTTTGAGGGTGCTGGCACTGCAGTTGAGTATGAGTGAATGTCGGGGAGAGCATTAAAGTCTCTTGCCACAATTGTGATACCCTAGGGGAATCATGCAAGTACCGAACGATGCACCTCCAGGGCACTCCTAGACGCCTGTGGTGGAATGTAGATGCTTACAAAATTGAGCTGTGTTCCCTCTAGGAGTCTGTAGTGTTCAGTTAGTGCGTGCATCCTCGTGTCAGCATGTGGGCTCGAGGATGCCTCGCTCTCCTTCGATTGTTCTAACGTAATTCCGCGAACGCTGGGTGCCAGGGTTCTGATAACGTTATTCAGTTATCAGAGATCCTTGCATGCGGCGTGAGCGTCTGGTTGTGGGTGCTGGTATTTTTGGAAATAAAGAACCTTCATCCTACCTTCCTGTCTCCGGAACCTCATTACTACATTTGGCGACGAGCGGAAGAAACTCCACGCCCAGCACCCACCAGCCGAATTTCCTCGCCTTCCACCCGTCGTCGCGCCACCCTACCAGGGCGCGCGAACCTCGGACGGCTCCTGCCTTACACTCTCGCCAGTGCCCATGAGCCTCTCCCTGTTCCTGCTCTCCGCTTCCTGCTCGACCCAAGCTGTCTTTTCCTCACTTTCTACAACCTTGCGGGCAAGAGCGGATGACGTCACCCTTCCCTGCCTTTCCCTTCGCAACGCTCCATCGCCTAGCAACATAAGACGCCTCCTGACGCTCTAAGAGCCCACGCTTCACGTAAGCGTCTCCACGTCGGCGGCCATCTTCTCCTCACTCGTCCTTCTGGTTACCGTGGTAACCCAACGCTACGAAGACACAGCCGATGCCCGACAACGAGCTGTATCTTCGTGATGTCTCTTCTTAATCCCAGGTAGGATCCAGCCTGCACGATTTCGCGGTGACAGGCACACCTTTTAAATTCAAATTGATTCGTCACTCATGAGCCTTCTAACTCGGTGATAGGCTCACCTCTACCTTTCATCTCATTTTTCACGCTAAGCTCAAGCAGCAACTGTAAACATCAGTGTCACTCTCACCTCCTTGTTCACTCAAAATTTCGCTGTCAATCTTACGTACTTACAGCTACAGCCTCATTTTCCTCATATTTTTTTTTTTGTCACAAAATTCTTCTTGATGGCCTCTTCTCCACAATTTGCGCTACCTCCTCCCTTCTTACAACAGCCAGGCAAACCCAGTATTCCATGGCGTCAATGGGTGAAAGCTTTCGAAAACCACATTGTTGCCATCGATGCTGTTAAGTTTTCTCCGGAACGCAAAGTTGCGATTCTGTATGGCTGTTTAGGACTTGCGGCACAATATGTCTTTGAAAATTTACCCAAATTCCCCACACCTGTTGGAGAAGCCGGGATGCTGAACATTGGAATTCCTACAAAGAGGCATTATCTCGGCTAGCGAAACATTATGACCAAGAATCGAACATCATGCTTGAAAGACATAATTTTCATAGGAGAAAACAACGTGAAGATGAATCTGTGGAGGAATACATCGCGCAGTTACGACTCTTAGCCTCAACTTGTGAGTTTGAGGCGGATCCCGACATATATATTCGTGACCAATTTGTTTTTGCTTGCTTTTCAAGAAAGATTCAGGAACGCCTCCTCAGCTGCAGGAAACCCTCACTCCAAGAAACAATTGATATTGCCAAGAGCATAGAGAGATCCATTATCACCTCCAAGGCTCTTCAACATGATCAATCTCTTAACTCCTTCAAAAATCCTGCGCAAGACTTTGGTAACTCCGTTAATGCTGTGTCCACAAACAAACCTCCTTTTAGACAATTCACAAACAAACCTCCTTTTAGACAATTTGTTAACAAAGGAAATACCTTTTGTTACAGATGTGGTTCGAAATCACACCTGGGCAACTACCCCATGTGTCCTGCTCTTGGGAAAAGATGTGTCCTATGCAAAAAAATAGGTCATTTCCAAGACTCATGTAGGTCCTCCAAAAGACCTACCAGAGTCAACAGCATTGAGTACTCTGAAACCGTTAATGATTGTATAGATCATTTTCAAGACATGATTGTATCAATTGAATGCAACTCTGTTTTTACTCCTCATTACGTTAAAGGTCCTATAGGAACTGCCTTTTTTGGAAATATAGAGATCCCCATTATGGCGGATTCTGGTTCTCCCATAACCATCTTATCAGACGTCATGTTTCTTGAGAAATGGCAAGGATCCGTCACATTATACCACACTGACGTCAACCCCAAAGCATTTGGCGAGTTCGAAATAGACATGTTAGGTTACTTCAATTCAAGATTAGAATGTTTAGGTAGGTCCATACTCACAAAGGTATATGTTGCGGTTAAGGGACGCAACATAATTGGTTGGCAAGACCTCGCCAAAATGGGTCTTCATCTTATCCCAGGTTCTGATAGCCCAATTACCCTTGGTGATCCTCCTCCGGGCTATAGTCCTGTTGCTTCTAGGGATAGTTCCGACCCCAAAACTGATTGCCTATTTCTCACAGACCACAACTTTGATCTTAAAAAGGTTCTAGATAAATTCCCAAGACTCTTTTCCAACAAATTAGGAACCATCAAAGGTTATCAACACCAGATTAGACTTAAGTCAAATGCCCAACCCTTTGTCCACAAGGTACGTCCTTTGCCCCTTAGTGCAAAGGACGAACTTAAGTCAGTACTTAAGTCACTGTGCGATGACGGCGTCATTGCTCCCTGTGACTCCTCTGAATGGGTTTCTCCCATCGTTATCGTTCGAAAAAAATCCGGAGAGGTCAGATTATGTGCAGACTTGCGCACCTTAAATAAAAACATCTTGATTGACTGCCACCCTCTTCCCAAAATTCATGACCTTCTGGCCAATTTGGGGGGGGCAAATTTTTTCACTTATTGACCTGCGTTCTGCTTACCACCAATTACCCCTAACAGTAGATTCACAAGAGTTCGCAACTTTTATTACGCCATTCGGAGTATACAAGTACCTTAGACTCCCTTTTGGCCTGGCCTCTGCGGCCAGTGTGTTTCAAAAAGTCATGGATAATATTTTTAAAAACGTGCCAGGGGTTCAGGCCTACCAGGACGATATCTTGGTTTATGCCAAGGACTGGGAAACACACTTGAGCAATTTGTTCTCCGTTTTGACCAAATTAAGTGAGGCAGGTATGACAGTCAGGGCTGACAAATGTAAATTTGCCACACAACAATTAGATTATTTGGGTCATACTTTGTCTTCAGAAGGAATTAAGCCTAAGACCTCACTTATCAAAGCCATCAGCCACGCTACTTCTCCCAAAGATAAAGACTCACTTCGATCATTTTTAGGCCTAGCAGAATACTATGCCCGTTTTGTCAAAGGATACGCTCAAACTGTTGAGCCATTGCGTGCCCTTCTACGGAAAGGCTCTAAATTTGATTGGTCAGAAGAAATCTCATCTTCTTTTGATCAAGTCAAAAAGCTCATAGTGGAAGCACCTGCCCTACATCCCTTCAATGATTCCTCAAAGTGTTTTATTATGGTGGACGCCAGTCTCACGGGCTTGGGTGCAGTTCTTGGCCAATGGGTTTCAGGAAAAGAGCACACCGTAGCCTTTTCTTCAAGGATGCTTAAACCTTCTGAGACCCATTATAGCACCATTGAACGCGAGGCTCTTGCATGTGTTTGGGCTATAGAAAAGTTCAAAAATTACATCTGGGGGCGTGAGTTTGAATTATTCACAGACCACAAGCCCCTTACTCAGTTACTTACTGGTAGTGGGCTTGGCAAAGCATCAGCTAGACTGGTCAGACTTCTTTCAAAATTACAAGAATTTCACTTTTCCATGAAACATATTTCTGGAGGGAGAAACTTCAGGGCTGATTGCCTCTCACGTATGTCTCTTCATGATCCTTCAGAAGTTGAGAACTCAGAAGACACAGAGTGTGTAGTTGCTGCTTTAGATGCTGTTAAACTGTGTCCCACCATTACTGAACAATCCTGGTTGGAAGCATACAACCAGGATGAAAATCTCAAACTGGTCACTGATTATATTGTTAAGGGTTGGCCAGAAAATAGGAAACTTCCTAATGAGTTGAGAGCCTTCGCCATGGTAGCATCTGAATTATCCATTGTCAATGGCTTGGTCATGAGACATGATTCCTTTGTTCCCCCGTCCAGTCTCAGGAATGATATCATAAAATTTGCGCACCAAGGCCACTTAGGAATTTCAAAAACTTCACAGCTCATTAAGTCGTACTATTGGTGGCCATCCCTAGAATCTCAGGTCAAATTTTACATTGATTCATGTCCTGAATGTTTATTATCTGATAAAAAATGGAAAGTTATGAACACACCCCTACACCCTGTGCCCTTTCCTACTAAACCATGGGACAAAGTTGCTTTAGATTTTTCCGGCCCCTATGATCTCCTTCCCCATGACTTTAAATACCTTATTTTGTTAATTGATTATCACTAAAAATGGATTTACCACATGTTTTTTTGATTCATCCAATTCTACCAATGCCATTAAATTTTTGAAGAAGATATTTTCAATAGAAGGCTCACCTTCTATCATAGTCACTGATAATGGCACCCATTTTGTCTCCCAAAAATTTACCTCATTTTTAACTGAGAGTGATGTCAAACATTTTAAGGTCGCCCTATATTCACCAACCTCCAATGGTTTAGTTGAAAGGGCAAACAGACTGGTAAAGGACGCGATTCAAACAGCTCTCTCCTCCTATCATGATGTACAAGATTTTCTTGAAGCCAAACTGTGGTCTTATAATATTTCTCCTCACTGCACCACAGGTGTCTCTCCATTTTCCCTCTTAAGGGGTAGAACTGCTCACACTAGTTTGTGTCCTAACTGGTTACTTAACAAGCACAACAAAAACATTGCTTGCAATAAAGACGTGGCATCTAGAGTTTTACAAAAGCAAAACTACATGAAGTCAGTGCATGACTCTGCAAAAAATATGAATACTCTAGAATTGAGGGTGGGTGATTGGGTCCTTATTAAGAACCCCAAAAAAGTGTCTAAAGGTTTATCAAAATTTTCCCCTCCGGTGCAAGTCACTGACGTCAGCAGAGGCTCAGCTTTACTTGGATATAAGGGTTGGTGGAACAAGAGATCCCTTGTACACCTTTCCGACTCACAGACTAGTTCTTTGCTCAAGTTATCCAAACACGAGTTAGAGGATTATGATTGGACTCATTGGGTACATGATCCAGAGTCCATTGTTGATAATCCCTCCACCTCTCGCTGTCGCGAGGTGCATTCCAGCTCAGAACGTGTTTCTGTCCCTGGTTCTGTTGTGACCACTGCTGACGCCTATTCCTTACCACCGGCATTGGGAGTTCGTTGTAGGAGACTACCTTCCAAATTAAATGACTATGTTTTGTCATGATTCTGTGCTTATTTGGAGAAGCCAATCTGCTGTATGCTCATCTCCTTATCTCGAAGTTTTTCATTAGATATTGTTGTTTTTCCATTTTGTTCTTTGTGGGGAGAGAGAAGTTGTAGTGTTCAGTTAGTGCGTGCATCCTCGTGTCAGCATGTGGGCTCGAGGATGCCTCGCTCTCCTTCGATTGTTCTAACGTAATTCCGCGAACGCTGGGTGCCAGGGTTCTGATAACGTTATTCAGTTATCAGAGATCCTTGCATGCGGCGTGAGCGTCTGGTTGTGGGTGCTGGTATTTTTGGAAATAAAGAACCTTCATCCTACCTTCCTGTCTCCGGAACCTCATTACTACAGAGTCCTTCCAGCCCTATGTATCTTTTGAGGGGGTCTAGATGTTACTTCATAATCACCAGAGGGAAGTTTTTCCTTAGGAGGATAGCTTCTCCCCTCAAGCCCTTGGTGAAGACGGCATGATAGACTCTGTCATAGCCATACAGACCCAGGATTGTGCATTCTGTACCCAGTGGGTGGATCTCCTGGAGCAAAAGTACTCCTGGCGTAATGCGTTAGGCAAGGCAGAGGACTGCTATTCATTTGATACGGTCGAAGAGTCCATTCACGTTCCAGAAGAGAAACGTAGGTCAGCCATAGGGGCAAATTTGGAATCCAGGCTCCGTGAACCAGGAATCATTTGTATGGGTGACAGCGAGGAAATCTCTTGTGGTCTGTTGGATACATGTGTTTGGTAGTGATGTTGTTGCGGGTGCAGGTTCACATGCCAAAGTGCAAAAAAACAAACCCACAAATTTGTAAAACAGAAGAGCAAACAATAAAACTGAGACCACAGTACTCCCCAACTCCCTCCTCCCCATTCTTCTCACCCAGAAGCATCTGTCACCACAAGAATCCCATTTATGCTACCAAAAACATACAACATATTGCGGGGTCTACTGGCCCATCCGACTGTCTGTGGATGAACATGCCATGAGCCACATTATGGATGTAACTCAGATCCGTGGCCTATCCCCAGCTGCGGGTAGGGCCTCGGTAGCCTTCCCCTTCAAAGGGTCAGTAAATGCCAAGATGGATCCCCTCTAATGGCACCGGCCAGTCTTCCGATGGGCCACCTGGATTGAGAGTCACTGTGATCACGGGCAGGAAGAGTTGGGCGGAGCGTCCCCAAGGTCTCTTCTCACCCAGAAGCAATTGTCACCCCAAGAATCCCATTTATGCTACCAAACAAATACAACATATTGGGGGGTCTACTGGCCCATCCGACTGTCTGTGGATGAACATGCCATGAGCCTCATTATGGATGTAACTCAGATCCGTGGCCTATCCCCAGCTGCGGGCAGGGCCTCGGTAGCCTCCCCCTTCGAAGGGTCAGTAAATGCCAAGATGGATCCCCTCTAATGGCACCGGCCAGTCTTCCGATGGGCCACCTGGATTGAGAGTCACTCTGATCACGGGCAGGAAGAGTTGGGCAGAGCGTCCCCAAGGTCTGTCTCGGTAGGGCACAGTGCCCCCGGTTCCTCCTGTACCGGTTGACTTCCGGATGAGTACGAGGAAGGATTCTCCTCTCAGACGCCTACTCCCAGGCCTCCTTCGGAGATTCAAAGTGTGATCGGGCATCGTGTAAATCAACATATATTGTAGATTCATCACCCTTTTTATGTAGTCTGGAAAGATCATAATCCAGGAGGATTTGTATGGGAGGTTGCCAAGACTTCGGGCCTTCCGGAAAATTGCATCTCTGTCATGGTAGTTCATAAAGTTGCCTTGGTGGGGCCCTGGGGCTGGTTTAGGAGCCAACAATCTGATGACATGCTTAAGGATGAACCACTGGGAGAGGGCCGCAACAGGTACCCATGATCCAAGCCAGATCTAGAAGAACCTTACGGTTTTGCCGGCCTGGACCTACTACAGAAACCCACGAATCATAGGTTGTGTTTCAATCTGTTTTTAGCATCCTCAGCCCACGACTCAAGTTCTTTGGTGGTAGGGAGAAGCTTGGAGACAGTGGATTTGAGAGTAGTGACATTGCCTTCCAGCATGGAGACACAAGTTTCGGCTCCTGTGACCCTGTTGGCCATGTTGAGGAGGTACGGGCGGAGCAGGGTGACATATATGCACACTTCTGCTATTTGGGTCTCCACTGCTTAACGCAATGCCTAGATGGTTTGCAGGACTACGGCCACATCAGGGAGGGACATCGTCTTCCAGCATGGAGACACGGGTTTCAGCTTCCGTGACCCAGATGGCCATGTTGCAGAGGTCGTGGCGGACAAGGTGACATGTATGCACACTTCTGCTATCTGGGTCTCCCCCACCTCATGCAATATCTGGATGGCTTGCAAGATCACAGCCGCATCAGGGAGGCTGGCTAGTTTCAACTTCGGCAAGAGTGTAGGCTGAGCCCCTGTGGAACCAGCGAGGATGTGGTGAATTTGTTCATTTGGTTTGGGCCTTCTGGCCCTTATCTTTACCCATTCTTCACCTGTTGTCCATAGCTGAGTGGAGGTGGTGGTGGCAGAAATATGAATCAGCCACCATGACTGGCCCGCTTGTCCACCGATGTCCAATGCTGGGGAGGGGGCCGCACGAGCAGCCAGCCAGGCTCTGATGAGATTAACGGGAATCAGGGGTCGATGATGTGCGGTCTCATCCTGAGTACCAACCCATTTGACCCTACCCCTCTCTGGGGCTGGTTTGTGGAATGGAGGCTGTTGATGAGGATGGGAACATCACGAGCAGCCGGAGAGCGGGAGCCAGGTCGGGCCCCTCGGGTCAATCTCTGCAGAGTCCGGGGCCTGAACGGGCCAGATGCTGGTCACATCTGGTCTGGCAGGGTGCAAAGGCCCAAAGGTTCCAGGAGCCGGAGACGCAAATCTACCCTTTCAGTCCATGTCAGCCACTATATAATTTGAGAGGAGGGTGGGGAAATTATTCACCTTTAAAGGCACCCACTTCGGGGTGTGCCACACCATACTGTCCACAGGGCCAGGCACAAAGCACAATATCCCCCTTGTGAGGGTTGTCAACCCGTTGGGCTGGACTTAGCATACCGCCGCATTGAAGGCCACGGGAGGCACCACTGCCCATTGTGTTAGATCTGTCCAGGGGCTCCTTCATTTAGTAAGGTTGGGCTGCAGTTTACTTAGGGCCACCACAGCCCAGTCAGACAGCGGTGTGGGCAGCCACCGCCTCGATTCCCACCTCTCCTGGTCCCAGGTGTTCAAGGGGCCACCCCCTCCCATCCGTTGACCCAAGAGGGGGCACGGGCCTGCAGACAGTGTGGCCTGAGCCTCCAGTGGTGGCTCAGGACCTCACCCCTATCAGCGTCTCTCCAGGATAGGGATTCTGGCACCTGTAGGTCCAGACTGGAACACCCAACGAGGTAGGCCCACTCGCCAGCAGCCTCTCCCGGTTTAGCGCAGCATCTTGGGGTTCAGGCAGGGCTCCGAGGGGGCCACGTGGGGAGCCAGGAGCCTCGGTCGAAATAGTCACTGTAGTTTGGGCCCTCCAGACTCAACGATGAAGAGGATCCGTCGGAGGGTCTGGAGCTCTGCTAGAGAGTTACCGCCATATTGCTACCTTGGCCGCCATTCTTCAGCATGATTGGTATTTTAATGTCCCTGCTGGCACAACATTAGGAAAATCAACAAAAGCCTGTACATTTCCCCCTTATCAGTACATACTTTAAACAGTAAATGTAAGAAGAATGCACTTTGAAAAGTGTTCTACGGTTGTCTTAATTATCCCTGAATTAATACAGACAATTGTATATAAAGTTCTACTTCAGAATCATGTCTGAGTCTTTGCAGAATGTTAAAATGCGAACAGCTGGCCGTTTTTTTCCTCTGGTATAGGTGGCAACAGGGGCGGATTGGCACTGTGGGCACTCGGGCAATGGCCGAAGGGCCGGTGTCTCAGTGCCCTCTGTGGGCCGGTTTTTTTCCTCCCCTTTCCCAGTCCACAGAGAGTGCTCTCTGTGGACTGGGAAAGGGGAGAAAAAAAAACGGCCCACAGAGGGGACAGAGAAAGGAAAGCAGCTTCACTGGGCGGCCGTACAGCGATTATCAGCTGTGGCCTCTCCTTCACCCCTGCCCTGCAAAGCAATCACGCTGAGGGTGGGCTGGGGAGGGGTGATTGTGTGCAAGAATCGGCCTCCCTGGGGGCCAGGTGTTGCTCAGGCCTTTGAGCCATTTTCACCTCGGCCCCACTGGGGCCCACGCAGCCCAGAAACAGTGTTTGTCTTAACACCTCGCCCACAGCCCTTCACATTCAGGGCATAGTGGGCGAGGAAGAATGGGTCTCGCTGTGGGGGCCAGGTGATGTTTGGAACTCGCACCATCTTCACCTCAGCCTCCCCCTGGCTACCATGGATGACCCAGCAGCTGTGTTTTGTGCTCCCCTGCCAGGACATTGTCCTGAGGCCGTGGAGGGCTGATTAATTTACTAATAGCAGGGGCCTCACTGCTGTTCATGTGCTCCTGCATTGGAGGGCTGGGGAGGGCTGAGTAGGTTAGTAATAGCAGGGGCCTCGCTGCTTTTCAGGTGCTCCTGTGCTGGAGGGCTCGAATAATTTTGTAACAGAAAGGGGCCTTGCTGTTTTTTTAGTTGCTCAGCTTGTAGGCCCTTGTCACCTTGGCCCTGTGTCTTTCACAAGAACAGTATCCTCCCACTTTAATTCCTTGTGTGTGCATAGGCATATGTGGCGTGACGCCAGAGTTGCAGAGATGGGGAATCAGGTTTGAGTCCCAGCGTCTGCTCAACACCCTGTGATTCTGGCCAGATCACTTCATCGCCCAGGCCCTTAAATAAAAAATCGGATCTTGTGTACTGTAATTGGTGCTCATGAATAGAACTCAAATAGCTTTTGTCTTGGGCTGAATTCACACTATATAAAACTGTCAAATGGAAAAACAACTATAAAAAATAACCATTTGTTCATGCTTTGATTCTGCAAAGGGAACATGATAATTAAAGAGGACACTTTATAAAAACATGTCCGTATTTTTTAACACAGCTTTTCTGATGCAAAATTTTAATTTTAATTTAATTCCCCTTAGTGCCTCCCTGTCTGGTTTTCTTATGTTGTGGAGGCTGCGCTCTGACACTTAAGTCATTCTGTACCTCTTGGGTGCACCGTTCTACTTCTATGTTCTTTTTGTTATTCTGGGAGAGTCTAAGCTTGCACTAAGATAACATTTCATTGTATTCATATTTTCCAGTGACTCCCTCCTCAATGGGGGATCTTGTTGGGTGATGTTTGTGGCCTTCCTTTCCCTCCCCAGCTCCTGCCTCACCTCCATATGGACACACACCTTACTCACTGCCTGCATGAGTGGGAAAACAGCAGGCCCATAGGTTCTGTCTCACTGCTCTGACCACACACCCTTTCTCATGAAAGGGCACGCCCCGTGAATGTGGGCCACGCCCCGCGAATGTGGGCCACGCCCCTTGAATGTGGGCCACTTTTCTCGTCAGTGCCCGGGCCAAATTGTGATCCCAATCCGACCCTGGGTGGCAACCGTCACCCCTGAACTATATTACACGGGCCAAATCAAGCAACCTGCAGGAAATACACAAATCTGAACACCCTATACATTAGCACCGTAACTGGAGAGTGGGACACCGCACGAACAAGGCACACACTCATATCCACAGGCGCATATGCCAAGATCCTGCTGCATACACTTTACAGGGCGGATAGTTCAACTTATAGTGGGGCCCGTCGGTGACCAGTTCTATGTATAAATGCAAACACGTAATGGCTTAGCCCGAATTTACACTGAATTTTCAACAGTAGTGCAGATAGAACCCCTCCTGTCTAATTGACCAACAGATAGATAACACACTTTCACACATCCCTGCTACTCGCTGTCTACTTCTTGACTCACCTTTCTCCTCCTGGACACTCACCGCTCATGCACTGATTATACCACTTGGTTCCCCACATACATATGCTCCAGTCTTTCATCCTCGAGAGTTTCAACTGTGCCTCTGGCTGTAAGCAATTGGGTAGGCTGTGCTGTACTATAATATATGTCTTTTCAATTGCAGTGCACTTATACTAAAGGTCTGCTGGCCTAACAATGCACTAACAAGACACAAACTCATATTCAAAGGCCCAAATGCCAAGAACCGGCTGCACACATTTGAACATTACAGAGTGGATCATTTCTGCCTTCATGCTTGATGATGCCTGAGGCTGGTGGCAAATATGATATCCCCGCTCTGACAAAGTTGCAACAGTTTTACGTTTCAACTACCCACAGTGTACACTGAACTCACTCTCAGACTGCTGATGGAACTCATGAAAAATTAAAAACAACAATCATTTTGCATCTTATTTTTGCAGCCTCTAAAGTCTAGCACGGTATGGACTTTCAAAAGGCATGACAGAGGTCGCACCTGTAATTTCTGAGAAGCGATGAAGTGTATTTGAAGCTTTAACTTTCATAATTCATAAGAAAAGACAAGATTTAACTATTTTAACCAATGTATTAAATAAGAACTATGCCATAACAAAATGCTAAAGCAATGAGTGCAAATACATAGCAATTTCTAGAAACCAGTAAGAAAAATGAATATTGTATATAAAATTGGGATTTAACTCAAATATGAGATTTAGTCATAACTTATAAGAGAGGCACTTATTACCCAAAGCATGACTGAGAAATATCAGAATGTTAAAAATAGACGACAAGATGTCTAGACCAAATGGAAGTGAAAGTTAGTTCATCATTTCTCAGCCTACAGGGGATTTTCTCCAGATTCGCTTGTGTGGAGAAGTCAGAAACATAGTCCTCTATGCAAGGTATCTTTGACGTTCTCCAGTTATAAATATGTGCAATTGATCCGCATTATTCCCTTTCCAACGTCAACACGTAGCATCTTCCTTACAGTGTAATTTATATAGCTTCAAAGCAGTCCAATAAACTCTCAAATGGATTGTCTGCTGTATCATCAGAAGCTCAAGGTCGGGCTTAAAGTTTTTATACAAAGGTACCTTAGTTAAGTCTTTCTCCCAGTCTTCAAAGGTTTTTGAAGACGAGACAAGGTTTATCTACACCTGTTGCTGTTAATCACACACCAGAATAGATATTTATGGATAGATTGAAAAGATATAGAGCTATATTTCATGTATTGTGGAAAGATATAGATATATTATATAGATTTATGGAGAGGTTAGATAGATATATAGTTATATTTGCTGTATTTTGGATAGATTAGATAGATTTATGGCTAGATTATGTAGAGACCCAAATAGATTGGAAAAAATTGATAAAATAGAGAAATTGAAAGACAGACAGATAGATAGATTAACCAAATATTTTCTGTTGAAGCATAAACCGTTCACCTATGGATGAGTAATCAATGGGCTATTGAAACTGCTCAAGGGATGGGCATGTTGTTGGTCCTAGTGATTGGGTAGGTTTTAGGAAATAGCAGTGTGATAACAAGAGATCTCTAGTTGCTCCAGTAAATTAAAGCAGCGTGCACTACTGATATAGTAGGGCAGGTAAGAACTTCTAGATCGTCCTCCGTATAGGTTTTTTTTCTGGTCATGTAAATTCTATGAAATTATTCTGAATTAATTTGCCATAAAAAAGTTTCTAATTCACTAAATACAACAGTGCTCTATGACAGACGAAAAGAGGAGAAAAATGTTTAGCTTAAAGCTAAACATACTATAGTTAAAAATACTGTGCCCTACTGACCTGGGAAATAACTATTCAAATTAGAAGACTATAACCTACCAGAAGCCATCAAGCGAATCACAGCTAAACTATCTGTAGTGGGACCAGCTGCAGGTTATCACGGTGGTTCTTCAGGATGTATCATGAGCAGAACTTCATACTATTTACAGTAGTAGCTGGGCTTATACAAAGTACCGCACTCTGTGTCAGTTCATATGTAGTAAAAGGTGTGGTGCAAATACTGGGAATGGCTACTCACAGAAACCACTACTCATGCTGTCAGCTGAAGACTGTGTGACAGCTACAGGTTATAGAAAAATAGTGTACACTCACACAGGTATAGTACTCGTCGTACACTCAGGCTAAGGAAGTCCAAACATTAAAAGCACAGATGCTGTGTTTTTTTGATCCTTTGTTTATTCTTCATTCTTTGTTTCAGACATAGCTGTTGTTCAAACAGCCAATGTATTCCGTTCCTTATAGAACCTTCTTCAGGACTGTAGGAACCTGAATATAATAATTATATCTTTAAAAAACAAAGTATAATTGTTGAAACCATATAATGTTCTTATTTAGATTATAAATCACGCATTACATTTGTCTGTGAGACCATAACGTTCGTTATTCTCTTACTGGTTGGACATCAAGATGTTTTTTATTCAGCAGAGATGACATTCTGCCAATAGGTGAGGCGCCATCTAAACACATGTAATCACTGTATGGTAACTGTTCCTGAAGTTAAGATTCATAACCAATTTGGTTATGTTGGCGGAGGAGATGGAAGGGAAAAGAAGAAAAAAGAAGGAGGTCTCTATATGTGGTTCCCTATTGACAAAGGTCGGGGGAATTTCTCCTTTAGGAATTAGTGCCCTCACACACCCTTTCAGGTGTCATGCTTCATCATCGGGCGTTGCTCCTCGTGGGGGTGGCGCTGCTGTCCCCCACGGGCCCCGCGAGAGGGCTCTTTGTCGGAGATCTTTTAGGAGACGCCGCAGTTGTGCATGCGGGTGTGTGGGCCTAAAAGGGTTAGTGCTAGTGTTTAAAATTACCCCACCAGTACTGTGGGAAAAAGTTTATTCGTTGGTCTGGGAGGTAAGGATAAAAGAATTATACAGTGGCGTTGGGGCACCTCTATTGACAAATAACATAGAGGTCAGGGTATTACTCCACTGCTCCTAGTGCCCGTGTGTGACTGTGAGTGTGCGTGTTGGTCAACATGTTTCGCGCTATCATTGGGTCCCTACTGGATCCCCGTGCGCTTCGTCAGGACCGAGTGAAAGTGAAATAAAATATAATTAAATAGGAGTAGGGAAAAGACACCCTATCTTCCTATGGTACCTTCTCTCAGGATTGTATGCGTTACTTGCGCTTGAAGGAACACCTCTCTCGTGTTCCAACCTGTTACCTTATGGTTAGAGCCAAAGGGAAAAGAACAAGACACACATATAGAGACAAACATGAGTAATGGCGAATAGCGATCCACAATACATTTATTGTACTGTTGCGTTATCGCCTGACATCTCGTGCTCGCAGTGTATGGGAAAACGTGCCCTAGAGATACTATCACTGCCTCATGTGCACGTGTGACAGCAGCGGCTGTCTTTGTCTTGCATCATTGGTGAGATCTCATGCACTTATCTGTGATGGCTGTGCATACACGTTTTTCCGAGTGCGGTGTGACAAAAACACTTCGTTTATCATCATGGTGGCTGTGCATACACGTTTTTACCGAGTGCGGTGTGACAAAAACACTCGTTTATCATCATGGTGGCCACCAGTGCTTAGGTAATGCAGACGCGCGTTTTGTGCGTGAAGTTCTTATCACGTAATTAAGTATCACGTAATGCCGGGAGATATCATACCCAAGTTAGGTCATGAGAAATACTTATAGATACGTGAGGTCTATTCACCCATAGCTCATACACACTCATTCTAAAATTACATACTGATTACCCCTTAAAAAGCCAAGTCTTGTGCCTCTTCGGCTGTCCCCGCGGTCTCGAGGGGGAATCTCTGTGGATCAAGAGAGTCGAAGTCAGCCCCATGCATGCTCAACGTACCTGTCGTTGACTAGTTGAAGCAACGGAGTAATACTCACATTCAGTCCCCTTCGTTCTGGCCCATTACCTGCCCTGCCGCTGGATGGATGCCGGAGAATTTGAAGCGGCGTCCATCCGAATATGAATGCTTGCAGGCGGAAGTGACGGGAATTGGGAGGGCGTGCCATGAATGACGTCACCCCGGGATCGGAGGAGTGTGGAATGTAAATAACATGTGCGGCGGCCATCTTACAGTGGTTCCCTATGAACTAAAGGCTCCTATTTTATGCCATTATAGTCAGATGTAAAACATCAAAATCGTACTACTCTTGGACAAAGATGGATAGAGTCCTAGTGCAGTTACGATGATGTTGTTGATTCAATTGCTCCTAGTCATGTGGGGAGTGGTATCATTGACCTCGCTGTGTCTCAATAAAGGTATGCAACAAAAGGATATCAGCTCGATGTGTAAAATACTAGCTTATACATCTTATCACCGAGGGCCACCCCTTACAAGATGACAATGCTCCTTGCTTGGAGATGGGGGATCTAGGCGTCCCGGGTCAGGGGCCATTACAGAAATTTTCGGAACCCAAGTGTCCTGTATTGTGTTTATTTGTGTCAAATTGAACTGCCGTGTGGACCAACCACATGGTGAGTAGCGGTGAAAGTATAGTGCCTATTGTACGGTACTAGGTTGAATTCACTCAGAGCATACAACCATCTACTACATTCAATTGTGATTACATTTGGAGGTATTAGCCTCTTATGTCCAAATGTTTGGTTATAATGGTTGCATCTTTTCTCAGTAGCGGGGCACCAGTCTGATGGGGTTAAAAGTTCTAAAGAGCCATGCTGTTACTCCTAATGGGTGTAGATGTAGCAGAGGGGTTTGATGGCTCACCCCTGGTACTGTTAACATTTACAGTTAAGAAAGTTATATCCTTCTATGACCAGTGGTCAATGGTGGGTGTACCCTCCATAATGTTACTGGG
The DNA here is from genome assembly GCA_963921515.1 of Calotriton arnoldi. NCBI lineage: Eukaryota > Metazoa > Chordata > Amphibia > Caudata > Salamandridae > Calotriton > Calotriton arnoldi. The sequence goes on from CAWUFW010007934.1 coordinate 164,995, forward strand.
GTGGGCCTCCCTCCTAAACCAGTATTCGTATAGACCTTCCATCAAACTAGGTCACAAGTTCAGACCACGGGATATCATCATTAAGTCCTTGTGTGTTACTCCTCAATCGGAACACCCAGCGTTGTTCTTGCCTGAACAGCGTGGTGGTAGTCCAGTTGGCATTGGCCTCGATGATGGTCCATTTGAGGTTATTGGGAGTATGATTCATTTCTAGAAAATGATTTTGTAATCTTGTGTTGGTCTTCTTGCACCGTATCGTGCTTTTATGTTCCCCTATGCGTAGTTTTACAGGTCTGGTTGTCATTCCCACGTATCTTTTATGACATGGACACGTGATAAGATAAATGCAGTTTCTAGTATTACAGTTTGTATGTCGTTTTTGTACCCATGGTCTGGCCAGACCAAGGTCGATTGTTTTCGATGCCTCCGTCAGTGGACAAATGGAGCAGGTACCACATGGATGATGACCCTCAACAGGTGGTAGAGCCCACAGAGTGGGTTGAGTCTTGATGTTTTGTTTAGGTCGTGTGTGTACCAAAAGGTCTTTGAAATTCTGTGTCCTTTTATATGAGAACAATGGAGTTGGTCCTGGGTCAAGTGTCCCTGTCTGCAGAATACCCCAATGTCTTTTAATCAGTTTTTGGATTTGGTTAGAATTAGGGGTGAACGTGGTCACACATATAAGTGCATTGCTTTTGGGTTTCTCCTTGACTTCCAACAATGCCTCCCTGTGGTTATTCCTAGCTCGTTTGTGTGCTTTTCTTATTGTGCTTTGCGGGTAGTTGCGCACCGTTAGATTGTGTGACAAGATGGTAGATTGTTTCTCGAATTCACAAATTGTATTGCAATTTCGCCTGAGCCGGAGAAATTGACCCACAGGAAGGTTATCCCTCAATGCCTTAGGGTGATGACTCTGGTACATCAGGAGACTGTTTCTGTCAGTAGGTTTTCTGTAGTTTGTGGTTAGTAATGTACCTTCTTGTAGGGTGATCCAGAGATCCAAAAAGCAACACTGTCTTTGGATCTCGTGCCTGTGAACTTGAGAAAGGGATCTAGGGTGTTTAACCATACGAAAAAGTGTCGCATTGATCCTCATCTCCTTTCCAGAAGAGTAGAATGTCGTCGATATAGCGTCGCCATATCATGAGGTTCTCTCTGTAGGGGTTGGTTACATTCAGAATAAACTTGGCTTCAAAGTTGGCCATATACATACAGGCTAGACTCGGCGCGAATGTGCTCCCCATACTAGTCCCCTGTATTTGATGGTATAGTTGTTTCTTACAGGCAAAGAAATTTTCTTTGAGGGCCACAGCTGCGCATTCGCAGATGAAAGAGACTGGTGTTTCGTAAGGCCATGGGTCAACATCCAGTAGCATGGCCTCCATGACCTCTAATGTGGCATCCTGGGGAATATTCGTATATAGTGCCTCCACATCTAATGTGGCCAATAGAGTGATTGATCCTGGGTCATTGAAATTTTCAACGAGGTTGAGGACCTCTGTAGTATCCCTTAGATAAGTAGGTGTTTTAGTGACAATGGGGCGTAGAAAAAAGTCACAGAACTTGCTCAGTGGCTCGAGCAATGAGTTGATACCGGACACTATTGGGCGTCCTGGAGGAGGATTAGTCCCCTTGTGTATCTTCGGTAAAGTGTAGTAATAGGGTGTTCTGGGGTTGTCATTGGTCAAGAATTCTGCTTCCTGGGCAGTAATCCAGTCTTCGCTAACAGCTTCAGTTACAAGGCTTCTAATCTTCATAGTAAGTCTTGTTGTAGGGTCTTCCTCAATAGGGAGATAGTATTTGGTGTCCGTGAGTTGGCGTTGGCATTCCACATCATATGTGCCTATGTCCTGGACCACGATGGCACCGCCTTTATCGGCTGGTTTGAGGATGATTGATGAGTCTTCTGTCAAACCTTTTAGAATACGCCTCTCATCTTTAGACATGTTATCAAAGGAATGACGATGTGGAAGATTCGTGACATCCTTCAGGACTGCTTGTTCGAACGTAAGCACTTCGTTAGGAGTCATGGCTGCCGTAGGAGTAAATTTAGATTTCTTTTTCAGCCCGGTGCCCGTGATGGATGTCTCAGGTTTGCCCTGGAAGAAGGCCTTCAATCTCACCTTCCTGAAAAATTGGTGGAGTTCTTGATGCAATCTGAATAGATCCTCACAGGGTGTCGGGACAAAACCCAATCCCTTCTCCAAGAGATTGGATTCTTCCCTAGACAGTGCTCTGGAGGAGAGGTTAACAACTAGCGTATCGTTCTGGTTGTCTTGCTCCTCAATAACATTTGCTCTGGTTCCTGCCAGTGCACGGTCTTCGTGCCGCTTTTCCGTCTTCCTCTTCCTCTGCCCCTTCCTCTGTTGTGAAAAGGGGGGTTCGGGAATTGGTGGTATTGCTGCATCTGTGATGGATATCCCACTGGTGTGTTCCACATGGGTGGGTGCCCCACCCATTGACCCGGGTACGGTTGTGGCTGGAAAGGGTGGGGTGGGAAATTCTGGAACAGTGGTGGCGGTGGTTGCCTCCAAGATCCTCTTGATGGTGGTGCATAATTCCTCCCTTCATAGCTGGAGTCGCTACTCACTGACCCAGATCTTCTGGAGCTATTACTGCTCAATTCTTCTGAGGATGTCTCGTAGTTCTGGAAGACATAATCCTCTTTTGTATATGGGTATACCTTCTCCTGGGAAAATCTTTTAACATCTTTTTGAAGTTTAGTTATCTTTTGCTTAGTGAGGAAGTCTTTGTGTTCTGTCATTTCCTCATTGATCTCAGCTAGGCGTGTCTTGTACGCAGTAATTGATATCCCCACTTTCAGACCTGATTCCGCTAGGGTAATCTGAATGAGGAGTTCGTCCGAGAGACGCTTGGCCGTGTTGATTATAAGTACAAGCCAATCTCTTGTGCATTTCCACGCTATCTTAGACCACTCCCTTCTAAATGTTAAATCCTCCAAGAAGATCCGGGGTGTCAATGTCACTAATAGGCCGTTTGGTGCTATATTAGCCCTCAGGTATTCAGTCATTATCGTGCCATGCAGAGCTGTTTTAATCTGTAGTTTTCTCAATGTCTGTAAAGATTTCCAATCATCATTTTTACTCCCTGTGGCAGCATTGCCATCTTCATCGAGTAGTGATGGTGCCCTTAGTATCTCTGCCACTGTGTCATCGTCGAAGCTAAGGCCAGGATTATCCATTGTGGATGGATGGATATGTTGATTATGATAGATGGGGTATGGAGAGGGTGGCTATGGGGGTCTATATGGTCTCACAAGTATAGGTGAAAAAGAGGGAAAAAGAGGAAAAAGAGGAAAAAAGATAGACTAGAATTGTCCCACGGCTAGCTGCCGTACTAAATCATGCAACACTGAAGAATGGGGGACGGGGAGCAGTTTCAGAAAAAAGGGGGCCTAGGTCCAGTACCAATGCTCCCAAGAACTACCACCACGCTGTTCAGGCAAGAACAACGCTGGGTGTTCCGATTGAGGAGTAACACACAAGGACTTAATGATGATATCCCGTGGTCTGAACTTGTGACCTAGTTTGATGGAAGGTCTATACGAATACTGGTTTAGGAGGGAGGCCCACCCCAGTAACATTATGGAGGGTACACCCACCATTGACCACTGGTCATAGAAGGATATAACTTTCTTAACTGTAAATGTTAACAGTACCAGGGGTGAGCCATCAAACCCCTCTGCTACATCTACACCCATTAGGAGTAACAGCATGGCTCTTTAGAACTTTTAACCCCATCAGACTGGTGCCCCGCTACTGAGAAAAGATGCAACCATTATAACCAAACATTTGGACATAAGAGGCTAATACCTCCAAATGTAATCACAATTGAATGTAGTAGATGGTTGTATCCTCTGAGTGAATTCAACCTAGTACCGTACAATAGGCACTATACTTTCACCGCTACTCACCATGTGGTTGGTCCACACGGCAGTTCAATTTGACACAAATAAACACAATACAGGACACTTGGGTTCCGAAAATTTCTGTAATGGCCCCTGACCCGGGACGCCTAGATCCCCCATCTCCAAGCAAGGAGCATTGTCATCTTGTAAGGGGGTGGCCCTCGGTGATAAGATGTATAAGCTAGTATTTTACACATCGAGCTGATATCCTTTTGTTGCATACCTTTATTGAGACACAGCGAGGTCAATGATACCACTCCCCACATGACTAGGAGCAATTGAATCAACAACATCATCGTAACTGCACTAGGACTCTATCCATCTTTGTCCAAGAGTAGTACGATTTTGATGTTTTATATCTGACTATAATGGCATAAAATAGGAGCCTTTAGTTCATAGGGAACCACTGTAAGATGGCCGCCGCACATGTTATTTACATTCCACACTCCTCCGATCCCGGGGTGACGTCATTCATGGCACGCCCTCCCAATTCCCGTCACTTCCGCCTGCAAGCATTCATATTCGGATGGACGCCGCTTCAAATTCTCCGGCATCCATCCAGCGGCAGGGCAGGTAATGGGCCAGAACGAAGGGGACTGAATGTGAGTATTACTCCGTTGCTTCAACTAGTCAACGACAGGTACGTTGAGCATGCATGGGGCTGACTTCGACTCTCTTGATCCACAGAGATTCCCCCTCGAGACCGCGGGGACAGCCGAAGAGGCACAAGACTTGGCTTTTTAAGGGGTAATCAGTATGTAATTTTAGAATGAGTGTGTATGAGCTATGGGTGAATAGACCTCACGTATCTATAAGTATTTCTCATGACCTAACTTGGGTATGATATCTCCCGGCATTACGTGATACTTAATTACGTGATAAGAACTTCACGCACAAAACGCGCGTCTGCATTACCTAAGCACTGGTGGCCACCATGATGATAAACGAGTGTTTTTGTCACACCGCACTCGGTAAAAACGTGTATGCACAGCCACCATGATGATAAACGAGTGTTTTTGTCACACCGCACTCGGAAAAAACGTGTATGCACAGCCATCACAGATAAGTGCATGAGATCTCACCAATGATGCAAGACAAAGACAGCCGCTGCTGTCACACGTGCACATGAGGCAGTGATAGTATCTCTAGGTCACGTTTTCCCATACACTGCGAGCACGAGATGTCAGGCGATAACGCAACAGTACAATAAATGTATTGTGGATCGCTATTCGCCATTACTCATGTTTGTCTCTATATGTGTGTCTTGTTCTTTTCCCTTTGGCTCTAACCATAAGGTAACAGGTTGGAACACGAGAGAGGTGTTCCTTCAAGCGCAAGTAACGCATACAATCCTGAGAGAAGGTACCATAGGAAGATAGGGTGTCTTTTTCCCTACTCCTATTTAATTATATTTTATTTCACTTTCACTCGGTCCTGACGAAGCGCACGGGGATCCAGTAGGGACCCAATGATAGCGCGAAACATGTTGACCAACACGCACACTCACAGTCACACACGGGCACTAGGAGCAGTGGAGTAATACCCTGACCTCTATGTTATTTGTCAATAGAGGTGCCCCAACGCCCCTGTATAATTCTTTTATCCTTACCTCCCAGACCAACGAATAAACTTTTTCCCACAGTACTGGTGGGGTAATTTTAAACACTAGCACTAACCCTTTTAGGCCCACACACCCGCATGCACAACTGCGGCGTCTCCTAAAAAGATCTCCGACAAAGAGCCCTCTCGCGGGGCCCGTGGGGGACAGCAGCGCCACCCCCACGAGGAGCAACGCCCGATGATGAAGCATGACACATGAAAGGGTGTGTGAGGGCACTAATTCCTAAAGGAGAAATTCCCCGACCTTTGTCAATAGGGAACCACATATAGAGACCTCCTTCTTTTTTCTTCTTTTCCCTTCCATCTCCTCCGCCAACATAACCAAATTGTTTATGAATCTTAACTTCAGGAACAGTTACCATACAGTGATTACATGTTAGTTCTTGGGAGCATTGGTACTGGACCTAGGCCCCCTTTTTTCTGAAACTGCTCCCCGTCCCCCATTCTTCAGTGTTGCACAAAAGCCATCTAAACACAAACAGTAATGTAAGTGCATCACAAGGTAGATGAGAATCTTAGCTAGCCAATTGTTATTCTTGATCAGATTTCAGTTTTTAGCTTCTATACATACATTGCCTTCAGTCCTAATGCATTGCTCCACAATTCCACCAATAATTCCGCAGGGGATCATCCCTGTGTGCAAACACCATGGGGTTTAGATGGATCAATAATTCCTCAGGGGATCATCCCTGTGTGCAAACACCATGGGTTTAGATGGCTCAATAATTCCTCAGGGGATCATCCCTGTGTGCAAACACCATGGGTTTAGATGGATCAATAATTCCTCAGAGGATCATCCCTGTGTGCAAACACCATGGGTTTAGATGGATCAATAATTCCTCAGAGGATCATTCCCTGTGGGCAAACACCATGGGTTTAGATGGATCAATAATTCCTCAGGGGATCATCCCTGTGTGCAAAAGCCATGGGCCCAATTCACAGAACTAACTTAAGACAAAATCCTAAACTTACTACCATTTTGGTATTCACAGAACGTACTTACTACTTTTGGTATTCACAGAACGTACTTACTATTTTTGGTATTCACAGAAGGCACTTACTACTTTTGGTATTCACAGAATGCACTTACTACTTTTGGTATTCACAGAATGGATTTACGACTACTAACTTTACGTCCGCACTCGGGCCGGAATTTCCGCTCTCTGGCCGGAATTTCCGCACCCGGAGTGGGAATTCCGCTATTGGGCCGGAATCTCCGATTACGGGCCGGAATCTCCGATTCCGGCCCGGAATACCCGCACTGTGGCCGTTGATCATTTTCCTCACGGGTAAACACCTGTCCAAGTGCCTACCATCCCCCACCATGCATCAGCTGACACACTGCAGCCAATCCCAGCCCTGCAGCATGTATGAATGCAGAGCAGACACACACAAACCCTTCCAACATGTCGCTGAATGTGTTTGTTGCTCTGCTCCTTGCCATGCAGCAAAACTACTTGAGGAGGAGGAGGAGGAGGAGAGCAGAGAGGATCTTCAGACAGAGGATCAACCTATTTGGAATGTCCAGCCAAGATGTCAGGGCCAGGTACCGTTTCCCTCCAGAAGTCATCTTGGAGATGGTATGTGAGTGGGAGCAGGAACTTGACTCTGTGACCTGCTGCTCCCATGCCATACCAGCATATCTCAAGATCCTTTCTGCTCTCCATTTCTTTGCACCTGAGTCATTCCAAAGGGTCTCCAGTGACCATGTGGGCATTTCCCAGGCAAGCCAGTCACGGTGCTTGCATCAGGTACTGAGATGCATCACTGCTAGAGCCCACCACCACATACAAATGCCCCATACACTGGCAAGGAGACAAAGGGCAGCTTGAGATTTCTATCTCATTGCTCGCTTCCAACATGTGTGCTGGGTGCAATTGATTGTACCCATGTGGCCCTTCAGCCACCCCGCCGCATTGCACACATCTTCTGCAACAGACACCGATGGTATTCCATCAATGTGCAAGCTGTCTGTGATGCCAGTGGGAGATTCATTGATGTGCATGCACTGTTCCCAGGCAGTACCCATGACAGCTTCGTATTCTGCATGTCACCTCTTTCCCGGCGGATGGCTGCGGGAGAATTTGGCAACATGTGGCTACTGGGTAAGTACCAAGCACTAAAAATGAGGGATATGTGTAATTTAAATGTCTGAATGCCACCTAACATTAACCATTGTACAATAAGTATCATATAGCAACATACATGGTCTCAACAGACACTGCATGTACCAAAGTATAGATCATGTACTGTGCAAATCAAAGAGGGAAATGTAACCAACTGCCCTTTCTTCCCTCCTCAGGCGACGCTGGGTATGCACTCTCCCCACAACTCCTTACCCCTTACAGGCGTGCAAACACTGTACCTCAGCGTAGGTACAATAGGGCACACATACGGACTAGAGCCATCATAGAGCGCACTTTTGGTCTGTTGAAGTCGCGATTCAGAAGTCTTGACCGTACAGGGGGTGTGCTGCTGTACTCCCCTGCAGTCGTGTGCAAGATCACATTAGCTTGTTGTGTTTTGCACAACATTGCTTTAACGCATGGCTTACACATACCTCTTGAACCTCGGCTAGCTCTGAATCTGGGAAACCGGGCCATTGCACATAACCGAGGTCAGGGTATGCAAGTCCGTGATCAGCTCGTTGCCACGTTTTTCACATGAGCAACCTGTAGTGTCATGGACAAAATGTGGTTTGCAGTCTGTTGTCAATGATGAAAGTTGGCTATTTACTACTGTGTCCAAAAATTCCATCCTGAGACTACTTTGCAAGCCACACTAACTGCATGTAAATCACAGCTGTTGACAGTAGTCAAAAGGTTGAGCGGGCTTCAGGTCATGTGCCCATGTCAGCAATCAGTGTAGTGGATGTCCCTAAAGAATCTATTGACGCAGATGAAAAACGATACATGTTCTGAGAGACCTACCTGGACCTCATGAGGCTGGGTTACTTAATCACAAAAGGGCATAACCATTGCATTCTCAGGCCTCTGCCCTCAACAGATTTGAATGATGGGCCCACAACGTGAGTGACGATGTCATGGGTGAATCAGGCACTATGTGTCTGTGATACACAGCACTGCTTCCCCCCAATTTTCCGTAACACAACACACAACTCTTGTGTTGAGCACTAAATATGTACTACATGTACCATAATGCAAAGTAGGAGAAAGCAAAACTGGGGTTTGATGTTGTGTCAGCCCCCCTGTCCGCGCAAAAATATCATTAAATGGTCTGTTCCCCATTTTGTTACATGTTTATGATTCTCACTTGCACTGTCATTTCAGGTTTTTCCACAACAGAACAGCAGGATGGCAGTGGATTTGATTTGTGATTGTGGATGGATCAGGATGACTTCAAAATGGCTGTCAACTACTTCCTGTTATGTATTTCCTGTCTCCCACTTCCTGTATATCATTTCCTGTATGAAATAATGTGTTCCGGGTCAATTTCGGAGTTTACGGCCCGAAAACGTAACTTGCATTGCATTGGTTGAGTTTGGGTTCTGATTGAGACAGATCATCATGTGCCATGGAGTCAAGACAGACTTTGAGATCCTTGCTTCACTCTTAAGTGTTTCCAAATTTGCCAAGTGTGCCCACTGACACACATCTTACCCTCAGTGGCTTGTATGCCATTTCACATGTACAGGTAGCTGTCACAACGACCCACTACTGGTCACTGGTGCACTGCACTACCTTATCAGTCACCAAAGCCAATATGTGGCACTGGATTGTCAGCTTCTGTGAGGGGACATCAAAAGTCTAGACTCACAACATAGCAAAACAAATAGCCCAGACCCTATATGGATGTGTGACCCACATTCGGCATTTGTCTTGACCCATACAATGCTACACAGCAGATGACATTTGTCCAGACGTAAAAGAGCTGAGACTCCATATCACAGGCCAATTTCAATGAAATCTGGACTCTCTCTGATCTCCTTTGGTAGACTGGTTTTGGAACCTGCCCATGTAGCAGTGACAGGACACACAGATCACAAGAATGCCAAAGTTTAGGGTTGGCCAATACAGTTGTGTAAGCCACAAATATCCTCGTGAGATGTCCATGTCAGACTCAATTCAGGAGATGACAGTGAACATACACGTAATGTAAGCTCATAAACACTGACAACTGTATAGTGTGATCAGAGGAAAGCAAAGTCTGACCTTGGCTCATCTAGTTATGTGTCTTGTCCTGAAGTATACAACCACTACATCATGATTTTGTTTACATTTCAGTGGGCACAGCTGGCCAAATGGTATAACATCAGGACCAGGTTCGGAGCGGGAGAACATCAGTGCGCCGGCAGCTACAACCTCTTTCTACCAGTGAGGAAGAAGAGGATGAGGAGGGACCCTCAACATCTGGAGGCAGGGGGATTGTGCCCACTCGGACTGACCAGGAGCACAACTCTGGTGCTACGGCCCGGGTGGAGGCTGTGGACATTGAAGTGGGGGGGAAGAACCCGACACCTCTGGCCAGGGGGTGGTGGAGAGCTACTCCCCCCCAGACCATTCACCTGTGGGTTCTGTCGAGGTGTCCCCGGGGCAGGCCAATACCCAACCTGGGCCTGCCATCAGCCCCTCCCTACCTCTAGAGGCCCCCATTCCATCGGGGACTCCAGCTGCATCCCCTGCAAACAGTCCCCCTCATCGTAGCTGCCAGCTCGACCCCAACATTGGCTCTGAACCTGAGGCACCACATCCCTCCTGTCCCACCCAAGCCCCTCCCTGTGATGTTCCTCCTGTGGCTGTCCCAGAGGACTTGATTTGGGTATGTGAGGGTCAGCCAGACATGTCCTCTCGCATCATGCTGCAGTTGTGTCTAGAGATACGCATGATGCGAGAGGAGATTGCCCGAGCTCTGGCCACCCTCACTACCAGCATCAATTCCCTGGCCACAGCCATGCCATCTGTTGTTTCCCAACCTCCTTCCCATACCACCGTCAATGTCTCCCCCTGTCCGTTGGCCCACACTGTTTCCCCCCGTATTCCTCGAGTGTCCCGACATCGTGTGGTGCCTGTTCCTGCACCGGCCAGCCATGTGCCTGCATCGGACTCGGATGATCTGGACATTGTGGTAGTAGAGGATGACCAGAAGGACACTTGACTTTTTGACAGAATTTCCTTTGTGGACAATTATTTACTTTTCCCCTTGTAAATAGGCTGGTTTCCCTGACGCTCCCTGACGTGTTATATTTTTGTTGCCCCACCCCAATCCAAGTTCCCTTCTCCATCTGCATTAAGATCATCATTTGTTTTCCTTTCTCCCTTCCAAACGGACGGTTGTTCTTCAAATCATTTATAAATATCTTTAAGAATCCTACTTACTTTCACTTGTTTGACTTCATTGTGAATGTCTGGTACACAAAATGGACACGTATTTGGTGAGTCATCTGCTATGCACATTATGGCTTGTTGCAATGATGGGTTACACTTGTAACTGTGTCACACACACACATACCTCCTCACATCTCTAGGCCACCTACATTGGTATACAGGACATGATACACAACAGAATCTTGACTTGTGAAGATCTTTACTTTTTCTTTACACATATTCACAGTGGTCAATTTGTTTTTGGGATGTTGTCAATGTCGATCGTGCTTGCGACATCGCAGTTTCGGAGGTGATGATCGCTGTGAGGGATCAGGTCTGGCTTGTCGCCTACGTGTAGGTGGGTGTTGTGCATGTGCCTGTACAGGGTGACGTACATGTGCAGGGGCAGATGGTGTATGTACAGTTGGTGTTTGTGCGTGGACAAGGGCTGGTTGTGCAGATGGTGGGAGTGCCCGTTCAGGGGGTGGTGGTGGTTGTGCAGGTGGTGGAGTGCCCGTTCAGGGGGAGGGTGGTGGTTGTGCAGGTGGTGGGAGTGCCCGTTCAGGGGGTGGTGGTTGTGCAGGTGGTGGGAGTGCCCGTTCAGGGGGGGTGGTTGTTGTGCAGGTGGTAGGAGTGCCCGTTCAGGGGGGGGGGTTGTTGTGCAGGTGTGGGAGTGCCCGTTCAGGGGGGGTGGTGGTTGTGCAGGTGATGGGAGTACCTGTTCAGGGCGCCGGTGTGGATGTGTACCCTTGCTGTGTTCCTGTGCAGTTGGTGGTACAGGTGTGTGGATGTGATATCCTGCAGGTAGATATGATGGCTCCCCTCCCTGCGTTGACCGTGAAGGGAGACTTTGGATCACTTTAAGCATACCCTCCATCATCTTCATGGCCAAGGCATGGTGTCTTGCACTCTCTTCCCTTTGGATGGATATCATGTCTCTCATATTCCTGGACATGTCCTGCCAAGTTCTATCCGTCCTATCCAAAACATGGGTCAGTGTGTCCACCACCTGAGGGAGTTGGAGCATGTCCTGCAGGGACTCAGACATGTCTGACAGGGTAGCCCCTATGGCACATATGTCCTGCCTCACATCTGTCTGCTGTTGGAAGAAGTCCAGCTCCCACTGGCCACCATAGCCAGGTGCAGGCCCGCTCTGCAGGTGTCGGCCATGAATGTGACCAGCAGGTCCAACAGCAGGGGCGGGGTGGCAGGTGGAAGCCTGTGGGCAGGAGAATGGTGCCCAGTGGATACCTGCACCACAACAGGGTTGGCACTTCCCCCAGATGGTGGAGAGGATGCCGGGGATACACTGTATAGGGAAGAGCGTGTAGGGGAACCACCGTCTCGGTCCTGGATGTGAGGGCTGTGAGGGAGTGATGTCTGTGTTGGGATGCATGAGAGCTGTGGCTGGTTAGCTCTATGCTGGGGACAGGCAATTGTTTGTTTTGGAGGAGGCTGACAAACGTTGCTGGGCGGAGGATGTGATGCTGTGCAAGATTTGGGCAATGTGGTAAGATTTCTGTCCGTGGCATCAGAATCGTCATCCCCGGAGAGGATGGACATATAGTCACCATCATCTTCCAAGTCTTCGTCCTTAGGAACTTCCTCCTCCTCTTGCACATGACTTGCTGCCGGCATAACTGCCTGGAGGAGCAGTGGATTTTCCCCTCTGATTGCCCGTCGCCCAACACTGGTTGAAGGTCCGTCCTCCTCATCTTCATCATCCCCTGGAACACAGAGGTTGCAACCGTATTAGTAATTGACCTGGTATAATATGTGGTGCAACACAAGGGTTGGATTAACTGTACTTTACATCAACAGATGACGATCATGTGACCTGGTTAGGGTACCTCCACAAATGATAGCACACACCATAGCACTGAGGTGTTAAATGGAGATGTACATTCTACAAGCAAACTCACCTGCTCCAGTCACAACTTTCTGTCCCTTTGCGATCCCCCCTGATGTCAATTGCTGAACCTGGCTCCTCATGGATTTCGTTGACATAGCTGTCCCCGATCCAGCAGCTGTAGAGGGAAGTGACAACATTCTCAATGATCTGCATTACTAATTGACAAACAGGCACATGTGACACTCATAATATGTATGTCACTTTGTAAACAACAACTGCAGATTCTATACAGAAGGGGATTTTGATCTTTGTCATGGCTTAGTAATCTAAGCTAGTGACACACTTGATGCCACAATTACCTGATGGACAGGTGCGAGAGGGTTTCACTGCTGCAGCCAGGATGTCATGCATTCCCCGGGATGGTGTACGCTGCCCTGGTGTCATCCTGTCAGCAGCTGTGATGAGACCTACATGTCCATATTTCAGTACACCAGATGATAGCTATGAGCTAACATGTCATTCTCAATGACCATTGACAGGATAATCCAGGACAATGTGCGGCATGTTTACCTCATGGACTTTACATGTGGACCCCTGCTCACATGCAGCAGTTGCCAGCTGTTACCTCCACACAGCACTGACATCAATGAGATGACACATCAACAGACAAACTTGTATGAGAAGGTTACTGATATTTCAAGGAAGGGGATAAATGATCAGGACTCCTCCGCATTACACTGATTACACCTTCACCATTAAGACTAACAGGTTTCATGACTGTAATGTTGTCTGTTGACAAGTCAAAAGGAGTTCATGTGTGAGATGTGCAATAGTCAGGTACATGATGTGGGTCATTTGTGCTTCCCTACCCATGAAGTCACAAAGCCCATTTCTGAATGAGAGAACACACATTTCTTATGTCCATCCTTTGAGTGTCCTCTGTTTGCGTACTCCATTTCCAACATCATGGTAGTACTTAGCTGACAACGGATGGTGTCTGGTACAGCAGACATCCTAACCTCATAGGTCAACCACTCACCTATATATGTGAATACAGTAGAAGAGGAGGCAAGCAGAATGCAACATTTGGCTATGATCCCACAATGTGGCTAAGTTGAGGAGCTTTGATGGTTTCCGCCTGCACTGGATTAGCGTGGTGCTTTTCAGCCAAGTGATTTGAAAAATTCACTTCCTGAAGATTCACCTTAGAAGCCCATGCACCCACCTCAAAGGAACACAACTGGCATCAGTGTGAGCCTCATCCATACCAATTTCAATATGATTTTACCATTGATATTTCGCTAGGGAGTTTTCATATCATTGAATTGCGTGCCAGTTGTGTTTTGGACACTTCATATGACACATTGTACTATTTTATGTCCATTCTGCACTCACTTGGCATACATTTTGTGTCATCCTTTCATTAGCCACCAAGGTCTGATCTGGTATGTGGTTAAATGCCATATGTGAGCATATTGTGATGCAGGACAACAGTGTTTTACAACACATACAACATACGGTGGAGATTAAAGGCACATTTCATGAGCATTCAGGTACATTATTCTTGGGTTTACTTACCATGGCCCAGCACCGGCCCAGTGTGTGGTCCCTGACCAAATGTCACAGCCAACCTTGTAGCAGAAGTCAATGTGAGTCTTTGAATCTGGGAGGACCTCATTGGACCTACAATGATAAGTGTGTTTGCAACTTTACATTTCTGCTGCCACATGTGATGCACTCAATTTCAGGCCCAAAGGATAAGCACAAGCAGTTGTGGGCACCACCGTTGCAGAAGTGTGTAGCACTTAATATCATGAGTGATCCCACATATAACTTATAATGGCCCAACTGCCTAGAAGCGACGTCTATCAAAATGACATGACTACGAATCCTGAAGTAAGGTCCACTATCGTGTTTTGTTGATGGCCAACAAACAAGCCATCCAATGGAAAAAGTACATGACCAGCTGGGTGGACAGGGCAATTTCATGTATAGTGAAAACATTCTAAGTTGGACAGTGGATGCATTGTCAATACTCCTGACAATAGTATCTCACTTCTTGTTCATCATTGTCATATTTGTTAACATTGGATTTCTTGTTTAGGTCTACAGAAACAATTACAATATAGTGGGGACCCCCTTTTGGCTTGTTGTGGGCACTCGATTCCAGGATTGAGTTCCCAGGTCTGGGACTGTTGGTGGAATACATGTTGTGTTTCCCAATTACAAAGGTATGATGAGCCAAGACATATTATATTTTGTCTTTCTCTATTCACAAATGTAATTTGCTAAAGGTGAATGTCCATTGACAACTCCAATAGTTATTAAGCTAGTTTTTCATCTCTGGTTACCTTTCATATTCAGGTACTATATGTCCCTCTGTTGTCTCCTGACAATGTATGCATTTTGACCATCTCCTGACCAGTTTGACTTACCAGTTAGTGAGGGTGGTAAGCGTTGCTCTGGATGAAGTTGTTTCCTCCCAGAAGATGCAGGCACCTCTGCTACTGCGGTTGTCTGTGCTCTGGCTGAATGTGTCAATAGGTGAGAAGAGAGAAAAGTAACCAAATGGGTAATGTACATGTGGAACTTGTCAGGCATTTCCCCATATCTTCTGCATGCTAACAGTGTTGGGAAGTACTGCCGCAGCCGGGGCAGGTAGGAGCAGTGGGGCGTTAGGGATGTAATGGCGTGGCAGGGTGGGAAATAAACAATGGAATATGTGAATGACATATTTTGATCTGAGGATTCTCTCACCTTCTGCTTTGTGACTTTGGCTGGCACAGGGTGAGTTACTTTTTGGATAATTTGTATTTTCCCAATTCAGTTGTCAGTTGATTTTCCTATGCTCCGCAAACCCTACCCCCTTACGTTTTTGACTGACCCAGCCGCATCTGAATAAGTAGAAAGGGCACTTTGTCAATTGCTACTTAGCAGGGTTAGGTATATACGGCAGCAGTACTGGGCCCATGTTTTCAATAGTGGGAGAGGGATTTGCCATTTCTAATACAAAGGATTCTGGGACTTGTGGTGCAACATACAGGGGGTAACACATGAGTCTCTGACTGACTATATTTTTATATACACTTTGGACAACTTCCTTACTCACAATGGCAGTGCAACACAGACAATCTTTTCATATACTTATTCTTGTCATCCCATTTACCTGGTACCACGTTGCGGACATCACTCACAGGCAGCCCATGGAGCATGTGGGGGTGGATTGTGGTGAGGGTATCCTTATCTAGTGGGGTGAGATGGAGGCGGGGTCCAGAGTGTGGGGCAGGGAGTATCCTGTTCAACTCGACCCTGGAGTACTTCTCCTTCACCCTCTGTTTTTCGTCCTGCCACTTCTTCTTGATGTCCCGGACTGTGCGCCTCTCCACCCCCAATGCTGTGACAGCAGTGGCTAAATGCTGCCATAGAGATGCCTTCTGTGTGCCACTGGTGCAGTAAGGTGGGAGACCATATAGGCGTTTGTGGTGCCTCACTATGAACTCCACAACCATGGTGGTCTCCTCAGTAGTAAAGTTCTTCTTCCTCCTCATTTGTTCCATTTTCCTCTGGCGATGTACAGCGATTGTAAACACGAACTCTCTGTGGCCAAACCTGTTCCTTCGATGTGTGCTGCTTTTATATGCTTTGTGGTGCTGGTCTTGCAGTTAGTGTTAATTGGCTTCAGCTGGAGCGTGATGGGGATGGTAGGCACTTGAAACGATCATCAGGCCAAAATGGAGGTATTCCGGCCCGAAATCGGGAATTCCGGCCCGGTAAAGTAGATTCCGGCACAAAAGCGGAGATTCCGGCTCGGGTGCGGAATTCCCGCTCCGGGTGCGGAAATTCCGGCCCGAGTGCAGATGTAAAGTTAGTAGTCGTAAATCCATTCTGTGAATACCAAAAGTAGTAAGTGCATTCTGTGAATACCAAAAGTAGTAAGTGCCTTCTGTGAATACCAAAGTTGTAGTAAGTTTAGGATTTTGTCTTAAGTTAGTTCTGTGAATCGGGCCCCATGGGTTTAGATGGATCAATAATTCCTCAGGGGATCATTTTGTGTGCAAACACCATGAGTTTAGATGGATTGCTGTAGTCCGCTTTGCTATGCTCTAGCTTCAGGTATAGGTACCATATCCAGAAAAAAGTGAATCACATACCTAGATGTTCTTGACAGTATTCAGAGTTGATATATGATGTTGAGTCGGTCTCTTTTAACAGGAGGACGTGATGATGTCTCTTTTTGTAAAAGTTGTATATTGATCTACCTCGTGCTACTTTGTTGTTAGCATCCTATTGCAAGCCAGGGAGAGTAAACTGAGCTGCAAATATATATATATATATATATATAATGCTCTCTGCAAGTCTTGTGGCAGAATAAGGCCCTGGCCTTTATGATGAATATAAATATTGCCTCAGTGTGCTCCTAGGCTAACTACCCGCAGCATTGGCGTATGTATACTTATGATAACAGTCACAACCCTATGGTGCCAAAGAAATAACCATCCAATTACTATATGTTTATGTTCTGTACGACCCAAAGAAGTTTGAAATGCGTTGGCTCTTTGAACGATCGTTATACCTGAAACAAAGAATAAAGAATAAACAAGGAATCGAAAAAACATTGTATAGAATCTGTGCTTTCTGTGTTTTGATTGTCCTAACCTGAGCATACGATGTCTACTATACCTGTCTGAGTGCACACTATTTGTATATAGACTGAGAAAAACACCCACCAGGCCATCCTACGTGTTAACCTAGTTTGAGTGTAAAATGTACTAGTGTTGAAGACGATCAGAACCTTCTTTCTGAACTAAATGTTAAACATTATGAACATTCATTGCAAATAAGCCAACAACCATACAAACGGGTTAGGCCCCCCGCCCTAAAATGTAAATGCCCCGGGGAGGTGGCGGTCCCCGGGGCAGCGTGGGGGGCGGCAGGAGCCCCCCCACCGCATTTCTTTATAAATAAGCCATGGGGAGGTGGCGGTCCCCAGGGCTGCGGGGGGCATCGTGCCCCCAAACATTATTGCATGAAGCCCCGGGGAAGTGGCGGTTCCCGGGGCTACGGGGGCCCCCGTGGTCCCCCGCTACATAATTAGGTATTGCCCCCGAGACCTGGCCCACCCGGGGGCTTATAGAAAACGAAGCGCAGGAGCCTGCGCTTCGTTTTTTTTCATTTTTTCGGCCGGATTCGCGCACCCAGTGCGAATTCGGCCAATTATTTTTTTTAAATGCTTTTTTTGGCCCTGGGGGTCCTTATGGGACCCCCTGAGCAGGCCTAGGGGGTCAGGGTATTTCTACCCTGCCCCCTTTTCTTGTTTTTTATCCTTTTTTAACTGATTTCTTGTGACTCGGTAAATACCGAGTCACAAGATGACTGCCAACACATTCTGGTTTGGAGTGTTGGCAGCCAATCAGAATGAAGCTCGTGCTCGGGAGGGTTCGCAAATCCTCCTCGGTGCTCAGATATCGATATTTTAATTTTTTTAATTTCACAGCAACTACTGAACGGATTTACACCATTTTAAAAAAGCACACTTTGTAAACCAAGACCTACCTTTTTGCCAAATTTGGTGTAATTCCGTTCAGCAGTTCGGGCTGTAGCTTTGTCTAAAGTTCCTATGGAAATTAACATGGGGAAAACGTGTTTTGGGACCCCCCTTTTTTCTTGGCCCCCACTTGACAAATCATCCCGACACAAGTGGACTTCATCCTCCGAGCAGCAGTGTGCCAGAAGCCGCGTTTGCAGCGTGGTGTAAAAAGGGGCGTGGCCTCGGACCACCTCTCTGCAATGCAGCTCTGTGGCGCTTACTGGAGGTACCTGGTGGGCTAGTTGGCCCCCAGGGACCCTCAGGATTGAAGGGGACTTAATCCCCCAATTTACAACGCACCAGGGGGCGCGTTTGCACACTTGTTATATCATGCCCCATCCCCTCCCTGCACCACTGTGTAAACGCGCCCCTTGGCGCATTGTAAGTTGGGGGATTAAGTCCCCTTGAATCCTGAGGGTCCCTGGGGGCCAACTAGCCCACCAGGTACCTCCAGTAAGCGCCACAGAGCTGCCTTGCAGAGAGGTGTTCCGAGTGGGGCACCCCTTTTTAAACCACGCTGCAAACGTGGCTTCTGCCACACTGCTGCTCAGAGGATGAAGTCCACTTGTGTCCTCAGGTCCTCAGGACACAAGAGAACCTCATCGCCCCACCACCAGTGCACCAGAAGCCGCGTTTGCAGAGTGGTGTAAAAAGGGGCGTGGCCTCAGACCACCTCTCTGCAACGCAGCTCTGTGGCGCTTACTGGAGGTACCTGGTGGGCTAGTTGGCCCCCAGGGACCCTCAGGATTCAAGGGGACTTAATCCCCCAACTTACAACGCGCCAGGGGGCGCGTTTGCACAGTGGTGCAGGGAGGGGGTGGGCCTGATATAACAAGTTAGCAATCCTGCTGTATGGGACTTACTGGAGGTAATAAAAGGGGTAGTTGGCCCCCAAGGTTGACGTTGGGGGCTAACTACCCCTCCTGTTACCTCCAGTAAATCCCACACAGTGGGATTGCTAAAAGGTGTTTGGAGGCCACGCTCACCTTTCTCCACCACTCTGCAAACGCGACTGCTATGTTATAGTTAGAAATTAGCATTTAAAAAACCTTTGAAATTCACTGAAAAAATCACAGGTTTCAGGGACGTTATAGTTAGTTGGACATTTCACTCGTACAAAACCAGTGAAATTCGGCCGTTATAGTTAGTTGAGCTAACTATAACTCGCGCCCCCGCAATGCACTGATGATGACATCACATATTACATCATTCATGACATGGTTAGTGACATCACTGATGACATCTCAAATGACATCACTGATGACATCATCCACGTGATAATCTGATGCACCTCCTCACACTCTAATATAACCTTTGATACACCTACTCTAAAATACAGACTACCATTTTTGAAACCATAAACACACCAATACCAGTTACTACATACCCAGTTACTGATTCTTAGGTCTACACACACGTCCACTCATTCACCCATACAGTCACTCACACATGCAGTCACTCATCAATACAGCACTATCCTTTGCACTCATAGACCTATACAGACACTCACACACCGCCACTCATCCATAGAGTTACTCACACACCTAGTCAGTCATGCAAAGAATCAATCACACTCCCATTTACTCACCTATACAGTTATACGCACACCACCTCACTTATTCATACAGGTAATAACACATAC
This sequence comes from Calotriton arnoldi, assembly GCA_963921515.1. Taxonomy (NCBI): domain Eukaryota; kingdom Metazoa; phylum Chordata; class Amphibia; order Caudata; family Salamandridae; genus Calotriton; species Calotriton arnoldi. The sequence continues at coordinate 184,948 of CAWUFW010007934.1, forward strand.
TTACTCTCTTATACAATCAATGATACAAGCACACACTCATCCATACAGCCACTCTCACAATCACTCACTCTCACGTATAGTCATTTATATACTCCAACACTCATATATACTGCCTTTCACATATGCAGTTACTCACACATGTACCACTGAGACATCCATTCACTCACCAACACACCCATACACACACTCACCCACCCATACAGCTCTTCACAGATTCACTCTTGAACCCATACAGCCAGTGAATCACCCACTCACACATCTATGCACAGAGTCACCCACCCCCCACCCACTCACAAAGACACTCAGGCACTGTTGGAAAATGAGGCAGTATCTGTGAGGCCTGCACAAATAACATGTCACATTTGTCCTTCACTGGGAACCAAACACCCTATTGTAGCGCTTGACTCTCAGAGGGTAGCGTTGCAGAGCAGTCTAAGGCTTACTCAAGGGAGGTGGTGTGGGCTAGTAATCGCCATTTACCAGTACGCAGAAATAACACTCAATAATTGATTGTCCAGTCTGTACTTTGCTTTATAAAAGTAAGAGTACATTTATTAAACACACACACTACTCAATACTATGCAACAATTTACAAATATACATAAGCTGTTGGAATTACTTTGTGACATTGCATAACATTTCCACCCCTCCCAAAGGGGGGGGTCTAATACCACCACTCCCATGTATGCACATCCTCTTGCCCCCTAATGCAGTTAGTTGAACATAACCTGGAGCAAGGCCTCTGCGCACTGGCACCATCCCAGTGGCGACCCACCCCATTATCTCAACCAGCATTTAAAATAGGCACACCTGCCTCTAAAAGGCATCAAAGGTAAAATCACAGGATTAAGCATTTACAGCCAGACATCCTAGCAGGACTGACTGGGCCACACAACCCCACTTTGCTTATGACATCACCTTACGCAGGTACTTCACATTACACATGTGCCTTTCAGTCCCTCTAAAAAGAAATAACATGGTTAAATGCATTTGTGGTGCAATTACACCTCTTCACCTCCAGGGGATGCCCTTCTCCAGACATCCCCAACTCAGCCCTTCACCCCTTGATGCATTTCTCCATACACCCCCAGCTGTAGAACAACAGTTCCAGCCCAGGAGGTGATTAAATGCTAGCTGAGCCCTTGAGGGGTTATTTCTTCAGAGTCCCCAGAGACTTAGGGAGGGACTTTTCCTCTTCGTGCTGGGGGAGGCTGCGTTTCTCCTGCAGCTCCCCCTGCACCTCTGCACTCACTTGGTGGTGACCCCGTCCTCCTGGGGCCACCACAGACTAAGAAAAAGCTGTTTGCCCTTGCAGGCCGGTCCGGGTCTGCAAGGCATTATGGGGCGCTTCCTTGTCTTCAGTGAATATTGTAGTAGCGGCTCCCCCGCTTTTTCGGGGAGAGCCGCGATCGCACCGCTGGTGGCTTCGCCGCATCCAGCTCATCGTTGGGGGGCCCGGTCCCACCCGGACCCCCAGGGGATGTATCGCAGCTCGGGGAGCCCACCCCCGGCTGCTCCTGCCACGGTGAGTGTTTCCTGCGGCTCGGGGAGCCCACCCCCGGCCGCTCTTCTTCTCATGGGGCCCGGTCCCACCTGGGCCCCCGCATGGCCATATCGATGGAGGGCAGCCCGGGGAGCCCACCCCTGGCTGCCCTCGCCGGCTCCCCGCCTTGCCAGCACCGTTGTGTGCTGCTGCAGGAGCCGGCACTCCAAGGCCGGTCTGCCCGCTCCTAGGGGCAGACGAGAGGCGGTCTCCTCGGCAGCGGGTCTTTGGGGGAGTGCGACAGCACTCCCCACGCCTTCCCCCTACCGCGGGGGAGTGCGGCGGCACTCCCCCCTCCTCTTCCACTCTTCGGGGCCCGGGGATGGGCTCCTGGCCCCCCTTGCTTGGGCAATCTTCACGGGGAGTGCGACGGCGCTCCCCGGCTTCACTTTTTGGCGGGCCCGGAGTTGGGGTCCCGGCCCCCCGAGTCTTCTTCGCGGGGGCACAACGGCGCTCCCCACCTCCTCTCCACCACACTGGGGCCCGGAGTTGGGGATCCCAGGCCCCCTCTTGGAAACTCTTCACGGGGAGCGCAACGGCTCTCCCCGGCTTCCGCTTTCGCCGGGGGCCAGGGTGGGCTCCTGGCACCCCTTTGGGGACAGTTCACGGGGCACGACGGTGCCCCCTGACTTTGCTTCGCGTGGGGGCAGCCCCCAGGGCCTGACCCACCCCAGGGGCACATTCAAGACCGGCGGCAGAGCCCCACGCGATTCGTCATCGATCCGTCCAGAGGTCAAAGGTCGCCTACCTTCTGGGGGCATATCTCAGCCCCCAGGGTACCGATCTGCGCCATTTTTGCCTCTTCTTGCTCCTGGTGGCGCTCCCCAGCCACTGGGAGCACTCTCCTTCGCCCTCCTGGTCTCAAGGAGGGGGAACTCAGCAGGGAGCTGTCTTCACCGGCTCCCTGCGCCAGCCTCTCACCTGGCTCTTCTCCTGGGCCTCTCTTCTCCTTACGCAGAGGCCCAAGCTTCTGCTCACTGGTCCTGGACTCCTCTCCTGGCGCTATTCAGGATCCTGGGACAGTCAGGGGGTTCCTCCTTCCAACTGCCCATGGCGCCATGCTCCAGCACCCTCTGCCTCAGCAGACCACACCCCAGAGAGAGCTCCTCTTCCTGTGCAAGACCTTTTAAAAGAATTTGGAGGGGGCTGGCAGGAAGTCTCTTCTTGCCCTATCAGGCAGCGACACATCACCTCTCTGCCCCCTGCTCCCTCCTTCCTGCCCAGGCCTCTGGGTTTGTTCAAAATGGTGTCATCCAGGGGTCTCATGCCACATGGTCTCTGAGAGCCCCTTCCCCCCTCGCTGCCTTCTGTCCAGAGCAGCTTGGTGCCTGGCACCAGGTGACAGCTGCTGATGGATGAACCTGTAGCTCCACCCATCTTCTCTTCTTGGAGTGGAGGCCTTCGCCCTTGGAATGCTTGTTGTGCAGGGCTGGCTTGGGGAGGAAGGTCATTAATTCAGCCTGGCAGGGTCAGCCCCAGCCAGGCCCTGGTTATGAGCTGACTCAGAGAAATATGACATTTCTGGATGACCCAAAAGCTGTACAAATATGACTTTGGACTCTGCAGAATACTTATTGTCACATAAGTTACAGTGGACTTTGGTGCGTGTCTGGAATTTGTAGGCCCTAGGAAAGTAAAACTAGCCCATGTGCTCCCCATCCTCATAAGAGAATAATGGAATAAAAACAGTAAAGCACACTGACTTTCCCTCAAATGTTTCTTCCCATTGTAGAAAGCCTATTCCATGTCACCACCCAATTCTGCATAAGTCCTGCCACACCATACACTTTGTAGCTGCTTCTGGGCTGCGCACGCCAGGAATCTCTCCTGCGCAGCCCTTACACTTGTGCACACGCATGTACACACATGTTTGCATGTAACCAGCCCAGTGCCCCTTACTCTGGCTGCAGCGCAGCGGCCTACTCGCACCAGAGGGACACCGGTAAAATACACATGCAGTCCCTTTCATCATGAGTTCACTGTGGGTGAGTCCCAACTTATGAGGCTCTCCCACAGTAAAAGCTCAACAAATAGGTGTTCCAAAAGCGAAAAATCCAGGTGGCTCACATGGTCAGAACCACCTTCTAACAGGCACCCATACAGATACCCAGACAACCAATCAATAACCCAAATAGACAGTCATGTAGCTACTCACCAACCCATGCAGCCGCTTATACACCAACTAACAGACTGATTCAGACATTTACACAGTTTACTCACTAACCCATGCATTCAGTAAGATACGCTTAATCAGTCACTTATACAATCAGTCACGCACCTACAAAATCATCCATTCAGACACTTATACACCCACTCATTCTTCAATACACCTTGGCATATATATATATATATAAAACATATTTAAACTTTACAGAAACACACATTCACTGGATGATGTCATCAGTGATGTCATCAGTGATGTCATTTGAGATGTCATCAGTGATGTCACTGACCATGTCATGAATGATGTAATATGTGACGTCATCAGCAGTGCATTGCGGGGACGCGAGTTATAGGTAGCTCAACTAACTATAACGGCCGAATTTCACTGGTTTTGTACGAGTGAAATGTCCAACTAACTATAACGTCCCTGAAACCTGTGGTTTTTTCAGTGAATTTCTAAGGTTTTTTAAATGCTAATTTCTAACTGTAACGTCCCTGAAACCTATGGTTTTTTCAGTGAATATATATATATATATAGTTACAATGAAAATCTCAGCATCCCTTGTACATGGGAAAGGAGCTCTGCCGCTTATAGATTCACACAACTGCTGCCAAATGCACATTCTCCAGCACCCTGAGTGAACAAATAAATACATGCGTCCTAAACAAGGAGCGGGGTATCTTATACTGGATGATAAAAGTAATGCAAATAAGTACTGTAAATATTCAATAACAAAATACAACGATAAAAACTGCTCTTGCCTGACATACATGTTCGAAAGACTAGTTCACATCTCTCGATGTAATGTACTTTCCAAAATATAAAATGACAAGTCTTTAGTTCTCAAGCCTAAGCAATAGACATACTCATTTGTAGGTTGCTTGCTTCAAAACTGAATAATCGCTGTATATTTAAAATAAAGATATTTTAGGTTACAGAAGCGTGAAATAAATTTCACCAGGTTGCAAACACATGAAATTTGACATTTAGCATCATCAGAGAAAAATACCAAGTATATTCAATGAAGCATTAAACAACGGTAATTAGTGATATGGATAGAACTAGTATACGTTAATGAGTTGCATTGTTATGCGACCTCCATTAACACCAATATTTAAGAGCAAAACACATGAAACATCTAACTGGCAGTTATTTATTCACCCCAGCCAGATGAAGCTGCTCCTTCAAATCTTCCAGAACCAAATCTACAAGGGGGATATAGCTGCTGAAAACATAAGGGCAGCCGGTCACTCTGTGCCTCTGCAGGTCCTTTCTGATGGGAGGGAATAGCCACAGGTTGGCATCTGCAACTACTGGCACTTCCTGCTCATGCCCATTCCGAACACTGGGCATGCAGGGCCATGGAGAAGATGAAAACATAGCTTAGACCAACAGAGAACCCCAAACTCTGCTGGCCATTGGGTCAGGCTGTGAAGCAACATTCTGAATCAGCAATCCTAGTGCTAGCCAGGATGCCACCTTTCCTTCCTTCTTTGGTCCAGGCAATGTTTAGGGTGGCCCTGAGGGCCATGTATGCACAGCACGTGCACATCTCCAGCACTGATATCACATAAAAGACCTTAAATAAGCTCTGGTTCAGCTTTGGTTTCCTTGAATTGAGGAAGTGTCTCTCCTATCTCTCACGTTAGCCCCCTGAGTAGGTAACCTTCCTAATTTAGGCCCTGACCTGAGATCACCACAGATTAGGACTGATGGCGTGCTCGTATCTACACCTTAATCTCCTGGTAAAATAATCAAATATATTTCCCCATTGGTCGTATGGTCGTTTGTTAGTCAACTTGAAGCGCTGTGAGGGAGTAAACATCAGAAACACATTTCCAATTTGTGAAGGCAATGTGACTCCACAATAAGGACCAGGAATCGATGATTTCAATTCAATGGAGTTATTTTAGGATATTTATCCATCCAGTAAATGTTCAGAGTAAAAATAAATTCATGAGATACAGTAATATAGTTGAAGGCTGAAATGTGCCAGTAAGTTAAAACGTAATACAACGAGATACAGAATAGTAACGGCCACAATGCAAATAAAGCAGATTGTCGCAATAAAGTGTCCCATAAAGAAACTCCCCTTTTCGAGTCTACACATAGGTTAAGGAAGGGATTAACTAACAGGGATTTCTATCAAGTGAGCATAGTAGGTGTCAGCATAGAATGGGACTTCTATAGAAGTTCAGGAAAAATCTAAGTGTTGAGTATGAAGCTTCACACTCAGGGGAAAGCCCAGCAGAGAGAGAGAGAGAGAGATCTGTTCCCTATCAGAGTTAAGGGAAAGTCTACCTAACTAGCTGTGGAAACACAAATTAAATATAACAGTAGTTCATATTCATATCCAAAACTCTATTACACCACCAAGAACCAACCAAACAGCTAAACGTGAGGGGAATTAACATACTCCCTAAATTCCCATCTTCTCGAAACTGGAACTGCAGCTTGAACACCCTATCATACTGGCACTGTAAACAGAAGGCCTCCTTTGACCATTATTTCTTTGAGTTGGTGCCAACTTCCTCCCTGCAGGCCTCACTATCAGTTGTCTAATACAAACAATAAGTCTTTCGCTAGCTAACGAGAAGCATAATAACGCACCTGCAGAAGGAAAGGATAACACACTTGCAAATTTAAAAAAACATTTTCAATCGAGGTCTTATGTTAAGTTAAGCTTTTCAGAATCAAAATGAATGTGAGTTACAATATGAAATACACATAAAATTAAAACAATAATTAATGTTAAACGTGAATATGCATAACTTTGTTACAACAGTCAATTTATCAAGAACGCCCACTTAAACAGCCTAAGCCATCTATTCTGGTTAGAGCTTCAGCAAAGAACAGTGGCACCGGCAAGAAAACATCTACATTTCTGTCTCACAAACACCGGCCTCAGCCAGGATTGGGAAGTTCCGACCACACACGCGGGCTTTAAGAAAATAGCGCAGAAGACAATAAGGGGTATGTCACTAGTAGAAGATAAAATCACCTTTGCGCCGAGAAAACACTCCTGGATGACAATTAATGGCTACACATCTATCAGCCCACAACCTTACTTCAGCGCAGGATACTCCCGGACCATCAAGGAAAAGTTCATGAAACACCGACTAGGAAAACTGCCAGCCATCCAGCACCTACCACCATGGCTGAGGGGGCAAATGCTTCCACACTGCCGCCTGTGCAATTACGGAGTTGAGGACATGGCTCAACTGATATGTTCTTGCTCCAGCCTGTCAGGGGAAAATACCGCCTGCTCAAACATCTATTCAACCAGCGTGGGATTCGAACACGGAGACAAGCCGTGATAGCCTGTTTTAACCCAGAAGACCTGCAGATGAACTGCAAGTTATTAAAATTCCTAGCGCTGATAGACGAAAAACTGTCAATTGCAGGAAAAATTACAGCTCAGTGCATGGACAGCCCTGCTTAACGGGGAAAACACCCACGCGCTCTGGAATCCACGCATATTTCTGCTCACGCGGGATGACAAACTATCTGCAAGCGCTTTCAGAGTGAACAGTCAAAGGACTTGAGGTCATTAGGCTTAATGGACCTGGTAACTCTTGCCACAGCTTTTTATTAGCAAACGTTCCTTTATCTGTTTTTATTACTTGTTTCAGCTATTCTCGTGAATCATGCACTTTTGTATCTCCATTTTTTGTATTAGTTTTAATTAACTTTATACAATAAAGATTACTCAGCCAATTAATTAACTTAAAGCCCTCATATACATATAGCTTTAGTATTGTAATGAATATACTCAATTCATTTAAATGTAACACACGTTAATAGAGTTAAACCACACATTTTCATGCTGTTGCCAATTTGTATACACCATGAGAGCAATGTGAACTTTCTCCGCTCTTCTTTCCTTTTCCCCCTTTTTACTTCAAGACCTGCCATTTCTATACGGTGTAATATACTATGGTGAATTTTCTTTAGTCATTTTGTGGTGCTTTCCTATCACTCACTGCTGTGCCACTTTTCACAGTATATCTGCCTAGCGCAATTAGAAAATTTGTAAATGTTTCTCGCTATTAACTGATTTTAATGGATCTTACCATTCTTTTCCTGCCTCTTAACTACGCTTAAGACATTATTTGTTATATGACCAGAACAAAGATTATTAAGAATATTCCTTGTCATACTGTACACTACGCCAAGATGACCAGTGACCTCCTTTAATCTGCTAAAGCCACCTCTTCTAGTCCAAAACCTAAGAAGGTGAAAAGTGATCCTTTATCACTGTGGTACTCAAAGTATGGCCCGGGGGCCGCATGCAGCCTTCCTGACCTTCACATGCGGCCCCCAGCTGAATGCCTGCACTGGGCTGCTTTTTACTTCAGAAAGTTATTGCCAAAAAATGATGCGTTTGTTTACAGGCTAACTGAAGTAAAAGAAAAGAAGCAAATAAGATGTCTTCTAAAACCTAACTTTAGGAAACACATTCATTTTTCAATCCATTTGAACAAACGTGTAAAAATATGATAAAGTCGCTTCAAAATCCAAAAAGTTTAAATCATTAACATGCAAAAGCGTTTCACCGTAGTAAATCAGAATATATACGTGAATTCAGAAGTATTTTTTTAAAACTGATTGTTTTAAAAAATGAGTGTAGAAATATTTATGCCTCCTCATACCCTAACAGCAATGTGAATAATGAACTAAGAGGCAAGTCGGTTGCCACATAGAACCTGCTGGATGGTAGAGGTTGTTATTATACATGCACAACATTATAGTTTATTAAATTAAACACAAGCGAAGGTTTTGTACAGTATATATTCTGAACGCATGTATTTCAGGGTGCTTTCATATGTCATAATGCAGAAAGAGGAGGCAAAGTGAAACTAGGCAATTGCTGAGGATCAAACAATTTGGTCAAGTGGGGAAGCCAGGATTGATTCTAAGTTTTCTGGTTTCAAATTGTGCAATTCTATTTCATTTCAATTCAATTGTCAAGTTGCTTCCTTTTTACACTTGCTTCTCCCAAGGTACGATAGCGAGCAGAGAAGGCTTACCCCAAGTTGCAGTAGAGGGATAGCAATTCAGATATAGAACAGCAAAGTATTGTCAAATCTACAACTCTTCTAGAGAGTAGGGGCTTAATTTAGAGGGAAGTATGGAATGAAACCCTCAAAATAACTCCATAAATCACTGACCACATCACATATATGATTTGCTTCCCCTACGCCCACCTTAACCTCCCACAAACCCCACTCCCACCATGCTGGCATTAATGCAGCCCTCGGGCACCCCACAGACCCTACTTTGTGGCCCCTGGGGAAATGTTTGCGAATACCCATGCTCCATCACCTATTATAACCTCTCATAAGCCAGTTCTTTACACCATCCTGGATGAGGTGTAAGGGGCTTAAAACCTTTCATGTGTGCACCAATGAAAAACGTCAACAGATTGAGGATCGCTGGATCAGTATGGAAGGTAAAATGGAACAACACATTAGCTCTCTCCAAGATGCACCTACTAAGATTCCTTTTATTCATCAGGAAATCCTATAACTCAAAATACATACGGAAGATCTTGAAAACAGGAATCGAAGCAATACAAAATAATCTTTTACTATATGGTCTACCAGAGGCCTTTGATGGTCCTGACTTTTCCAACTTTGCATGTGTGCTGCACTGTACAACACACATGCAAAGTGGGAAAGTGTTAAACTTTCTCAAAGCATAGGGCCTGATTAGGACTTTGGCACAGTTGCTCCAGCTCGCCACTGACAAAGCTGCGCCAAAGCTGCACAAGGACCGTCCGCCTTATTACGATTTCAACTTGTGTAAGGCAGACGGTCCTTTGCCTTTCCCATGGCGGTGCCTGGAAAACAGGCACTGCAATGGGAACAGCAAAAACGTTCCAGCACTGCATGGAGGGTGATGCCCATACTGTGCTGGAACCTTGGGGTAATACAGACAGGGGGGCACATGTTGTGCCCCCCTGCATGTATCCCCATGGCGGGGGGACATGAGGGCCCTGTAGGGCCCCCTTTGTTCCTCCACCACCAGCCTTTTCATGATGGGGCTCCCACCATGAAATGGCTGTTGGTGGCGGAACTCGTAATATGCTAAGCGGCACTGTGCCAGTCCCGCTCAGCATGTTCCATTGTGGCGCAGTTCCACCACAGCCAGGGAATGACTGTTCCCTGGCGCAGCTGGTGGTCCTCTGCAGCATCGTCTTTTGAAGTCGTAATGCAGCGGACGGACCACTGCCACTGCGAATCTGGTGGTCTTATGACCACCAGACTCGTAATCAGCCCCATAGTATTTTGTACTGGAACGATAACCTTCCAGTACAAAACTTATGCTTGACATCATGCACACACCATTTCTCTATGGTGTAAGGGTGTGTGTTTTGGCTCAAGACAGGCTAAAATATGCCAGTGCTGTGGGGGAGAAAGCAACAATGCCATAGCTTACTACATTTGGTGCTGTTATGCTTTCCTCCTTTCACGCAATACAGTGTGGTAACTTTGGTTACTGTGGTGCATTACTTGAAAATTTACTAAATATCCTCCTTCATTTCTATAGACCTAGCTCTGTAAAAAAAAAAATGTGAAAGAGGGGCTAAGGAGTGATGAAGGGCACCCTTGCAGGGTGGTAGTGAGCAAATGTGTGGAGAAGGAGGTTATTGGTGGAGCAGCAAACATTGTTGCACCAGGCAGCACCAACAATACGTTGGCCTTTGGGACAGGGAGAGTGTAATTTGTACAAGGTTTGGCAGAGTAAGGGCTGTCGGAGGTTTGGCTACATGCCCGCTCACCTCATTTAGATGGGCAGGCATATAGGGCTTGATTACGAGTTCAGCAGTCCATAGGTCTGACCACCCCGCATTACGGGAATGCCTGCAGTATTACGACTGCAGTGGTTGGACCGCCACAGGACCGCTGCAACGGCCAGGGATCCAGGATCCTGTGGCGTTCGCGGAGGGTCAGAGGCAGAAATATGCTGGCGGTGCTGCAGCGGCACGCGAGCATATTTTGAGTTGCCTCACCACCACTCTTTTCATGGCGGTGAGCCTGCCATGAAAAGGGGGGTACTGAGGCAACTAAGGGGGCCCTAATAGGGCCCCTTGCCACCTCAGGGCCCAAGGGGTGCATACAGGGGGCACATGTAGTGCTTCCCTGGATTTACACCCCCAGTTCCTGCACGGTGTGGCATGCATGCCACTCCGTGAAGGAAGGTGCAGTCGGTGCAATGAGAGCTGCAGTTTGCATGTTAGGCTCTTCTATGAGCCTAACAGACCGCCGTTGTCAGACTGCCACACGACTGCCCGCCAGACCAGGATTGAAGTCCTAATCTGGCAGAAGGTCGCACCATGGGTTTTGTGGTCCTACATTGGATGGCGCATTGCACCGTCTGCTGAAGAACCGGCAAACTCGTAATCGGCCCCATAGACATTATTCAATGCCCGTCAATGCCAGGAAAAACCTGCGGTGGGGGGGGCACTGAAAAGTGCTCAATGCCAGCCTCGCCATGGAAGAAAACTTCCAGGGCAGGGGGGTAATTTTTTTTTTCTTTTGTAAAAAGATTGTAACTTTGCCGTACGGAGCCATTCGGCAAAGTTAAAATGCACTGGCAGGAACCACCTTGACAGAGGTTCCTGTCAATGCTTGAAATGTCCACTGGGCCAACGGACATTTCAAAATGTTGCCATCGTTACCTCCGCCACCTGGCGTAGGACGGGTCAACTGCAAAAATGTAAATCATATCCAGTGTCCGGAATGACCTGGAAGGAAGTGGTCATCCTAATGTGTGCATTTATGGTGTGTTTTTTCTAATTCTGCAGATTTGTTACCTTTGATAGTTTTAGGCTTATGTTGGTACAATCAATTTCTGAGTACATCTAGGAACCCCCCTCCTCTTCAGGCATAGAACTTTGACTTAGTGGTAATGCTGTCCTGATAACAGTATCTAGTTCTAGTGACTCCGCAGTGATATTGAGGAGGTAGTTGCTGGTCCCATTTCAAGCCTGTATGTCTTTAATGCATAGGGTTGGCTCATGTTTATGGGTTCTAGGCATGTTCTAGGAATTCTAGAACCTCTCTATGCCTTTTGTTTGCCCAGCTCCTTTGGCATTATGCCTCTTCATTCTGCTGCACCTTAAAGAGAGCCTGCTAAATGTTCAGTTGTATCGCATACGTGTCAAAGAACTGGGCTATAAGCGCCTGCTTCAAGGTTAGGATGAAAGTGAAAAGTGTGCAAAGGGGTATTGGCTGCTTTTAAAGAGCCTGTGGTTAATTGTAGTAACCTGTGTGCAGCTGTTTATCTTTTGTTATTTTTCTTTTTTAATTAAGCCACTCCTAATTACGTATTTTACACATTCTACTTGGTTTGTATACTTTGAACATGGTTAGCACCAGCTCTGGGCAGGAGGAACATTGAGATGGTAATTGCTCATGTTGATATGGTTACCTCTAATCTCGTAATGACAGGTTTTTTCAGTTGCACATGCAGGTACATTTAAGTGCGTTTCCGCATGCAACTATTTTCCATGATATTTTAACGGCTGGAAATTCTGCATGCGATTTTCCCTCATGCGGAACACATGTAATTGAACCGAGCGAAATTTATAGGTGACTTAAGAAATATAATCTCTGTAAAAGTCAGGATAATGTTGTTGTAAACACCTGAATAGTTAATAACATGTAACGCTTGAGATCTTGAATATTAATTTACGTTCTTTTGAGGGTATATCATCCTTGAAACTGAGGCTTCGTCCTGATCACATCTAATATGAAATTGGGTACTTTGTAGTATACATTAGTTGTGGGGGAGGCATTTTGAGAAAGTAGAGAGGTGACATCCTATGTTATTTTAGTCTTGTGTCATACAAGCATTTTATGCTACATACTGCATGACTCAAAATTGTGAGACGTGTTATTACCATTTAATTTGTAGGTAAACCAAATCTGGCAGTTCAATGCCTGGAACCAGCATTGTGGGATATTAGTTATTAAGGCCCACATTTATCAAGGTACTGCACTACTCTGCAGCAGGGAGGAATTCCACAAGTGGAGCATGGGTGTTTTCACCCAACCACCCATGGATTTTGGTGCATTCCTAGATTTACCATTAGTGGTAGATCTGGGAATGAGTAAAAATGCCACACCACCTTAGATGAGGCATAACAAGCAGAAATATCTTTATTTCTCCTCGTTGTTTTCCACTTTCTACATGTGCTGCATTGTGCAGTACACATAGAAAAGAGAAAAATGCCTCTCAGGATTGTTTTTGTACAGGAAGGTGTCCCTCCGTGCACAAAAACAACCCTGCCTACAATGTAGGCACTCTTGCAACATGGCACGAGGGTGCCTGCATTGGCACTAGGCAGCCGAAAGTGCACTAGCACTAGGAAAGGACAGGAATGCCTACTATAATGGTATGTACAGCACATTCCTGCCCTTTCACGCAGTACAGCGCAGCTTTCTGCGTTGTGTGAAAGAATGCATGAAAGAATGATAAGTCTTTCCTTAAGTGTGGGAAGCAAAAGGAAAGTAGCCATATTGACAGTATCTGTGGAACAAGAGATTTGGGAAAATTCTAGCTACAGTGGTACATATAGCTCAAAATGGTAGCAACATAGCAGTCTTTTAGTAACACAAAGCGCTCGGCTGCTTAGCCACATATTTCTGACCACATTTTCCATTCTTATTTCTTGATGAATGCTAAACTTGTGGGTGCTCTGCAATACGATAGAAAATTATATATAATGTTCATTATTTTTATAAATGACATCCACCACATTGGGATTGTACCATCTGCCTGTGTGCAGCACTTGAACATAAATATGTATGTATCTCTATGGCAATACCTCGGTCTGACTCTCCATAAACTGAACTCTTGTTCCAACCTTCTTTTTTGTCTTTTTATGTAGTTTTTACGGATGGTCGATGCATGTGCGAGCTTTCTCACTGAAGCACTTCATCCGGAGAACTGTGTGGGAATTTTGAGACTGGCTGACGCTCACGCTCTAGGATCTTTGAAACACAGAGTGCAGAACTTCATCATCCAGAACTTTGTACAGGTCTCAAACCATGAGGAATTCATGGAACTCCCTGTCGACATCTTGTATTGCATATTAAAAAGTGACGAGCTGTGTGTGACGGAAGAGGCGCAGGTGTTTGAGACCGTCATCAGCTGGGTGCATTACAGGCAGTCAGAGAGGCTTGCATTCCTTCCTTACGTTCTGGAGAATGTCCGCCTTCCTCTTCTGGATCCTTGGTATTTTGTAGAGACAGTCGAAGCCAATGAGCTCATTAGACAGTGCCCTGAGGTCTTCCCTCTTCTACAGGAAGCAAGGATGTACCACCTATCGGGCAATGAGGTAAGTTGTAGACACACAGTATAAAAGCAGTGGAAGCGGATACCTGGAAAAAGGAAGGGTCTTGTCTTAAATCATTAAGATGTTGAAAGCAAACGTAATTAATAAGTGTGAGGAAAGATACATCTTCAGCAAGGCTTCTGATAAATGTTTACCCCTGGATCAACCTGTGCTTTCAATAACAACATTTTAGGACTATAGGAGCTCTGCTAGTGTTGCTAATCTAAACAAGCATTTGCAATGCAATAGGTCTCGCATTTACGCGAGTTTAAGCTATTGGCATTGTAAATGACAATGCTTTTTATTTATGTTTTAAAAACGAAAACAAAAATAAAAGGCATTGTTATTTGCAATGTCAGAAATGCATGGCTAAACTTATAAGGTCCCAAACGCGAGACCTATTGGCTATGCCAATGCTTGTTATTTTTCCCTTAGTTTCCTGCTAATGCTTGAACTACAGCCCTAATATGGGCTTGTTGACCATTAGAGGTTTATTTTGCGAACGTGGGATGGCCGATGATGAAGCTTGACACCCCGGGGGTATGTGAGGCCATCCTGTCTATTTTTCTGCACAATTGTGTTAGTCCATAGTACTGGATGAACAAAGTGGCCAGAGGCATTACATATTCCTCGGTGAAGGGACACCTACATTGTAAGGTGCAAAAGCCAAAAGGTTGGGCTAATGATATAGGGGCCCGCTTGTTTTTCTGTGATGGTTACAGAGAAGACTTCCCTCTTTGCAAGGCAGTAGTTATCATTAATGTAGAAGATGCAGCAGCACTGGGGCCCAGGGATCGGAGGGGCCCACTGCATCACACTTATGGCTGTCTCACTTTACAAAAGAGGCATGGGAACTTATTTTCCTTTCTAGTATTGGGATGGGGGGCACCCTAGCAGAAAAAAGCTAGAAAATATGTGGGAGCTCTTTTTTTCCTGAAAGAGACAGAAGGCCTGTTTCAAGATTGGAGTGATGGTCCAGCATGGTGGGGAAGGGGTAGAAAAGACAGAGGAGATAGCCTGTTACTTAGGACTACAGTTATCACTAGTGCAGCAAGTGTAATTTCTTTGGGGTCCAGGAGTGTGAGACGCTCACAACACCTCAATTATGGGGAGCAGTATTTTTCGGTCAATGCTTGTTTCTGTTTGATGCATTTGCTGTTTTATAAGTCTCATGTTTAGAGTGGGTTGTGAGCTCTTGAAAAATACTCCTGAAATGATCTCATAAGCCATGTCCCTCCCGATCCCCCAATCCTTGCCATAAAGTTTATGAGGGGGCCTGACTTTAAAATATTTTACTTAGGTGGGAGGGAGGCTCGGATCAAAATTTTTGAAGACCTCTGTTCTAGATGGTAAGGTCCATGAAGGCCCAGTTTAGTTTTGATTGTGGTCTTCTTAAATTGGTCTTTAAAAGTTGAAATTAACGGCAAAAGATATCTGGTACTTATTGTAAAGTGGTTCAGAGTCCGGTAATCAAAAAAGCCCTCAATTTCTTACATTTCCAAGGGACAAAGAACAATGAAGTAGAGGGTGGTGAATGAAACCTGCAAATTAATGGTATTTCTAGTAACTCATCTAGATAATGTCACAGGTTCAAATTTTCTTTTCACGTGAGAATCTGTGATCCATTAAACAAATTTTGTCGACAGTCAAAAGATTCATGCAGGTTAGAACATTCTCTTTAGCCTTACAAAAAACTTAAGCCAAATATTTGTATGGTTTTGGAATCAAAGATTTGGTTCTGCCAGTAACACGTTGTATTGGAGTGTCCTTCTTTAGGTTTTTCTTCAGCAATTACTCTCACAGTACGGAGACCTGCAGAGTACTTAACAAATTGTCTAGTTGATTTCTGGGTTTTGTTCCAGCAACCAAAGTACAAATAGGATTGCTCTAAACTGTGGTGCATCAATTAAATTAAACTGTAACTTTTATTGATGACACTCTTCAATTGACAATATCAAAACACCAGTCAGCGAAGCTATTGGTCCTGATAATAATTCACTTCCATCAATAAACTGCACAGTTTCAGGTCCCTCTGTCTTTTTCATGGGATCACCCAACATTTTAGCATATGAGCTGTCCAGCAGGTTTGCTGTAGCTCCTGAATTAAGCACCATTTCCAAGGAACTGTTCCTTTGTGATTACCAATACAATGTGACTGGAATTTGAAGCATTTACAACTGTCAGACTGACTTACAGTCTCTGACCAATACGAGATCCATGTCACACTTCTACCCAGTAGTATAGTGTTTATTTTGTTTTTGGGCTTATGTGGGTAATCCTCTTAGAAATTACCATGTTCCAAGGAGTAATAAAAACAGATTTTCATTTCTACAGCATTGACCTTCCTCTTAAGTTAAAGGTCCCCGAGACCCCCTGTGTGCATTGGTTCACTTTAATCTGATGTCTTAGAAACTTGTGTTTTCTTTTCTCTAACAACCACTACCTTTTGTTAGGCTTACTGTGATCACCACGGTGTCCCGCCTAGCTATGATTTAGTTTAACTGCTAAATCCATGAGTTTCTTGCAGGACTCTGGATGATCAACCTGCTCAGCCAAAAATCGTTACGTTTGTCTTTTAAACCACAATAAAATTATAGATAGATAGGAAGGAAGGATGAAGGAACAAAGGATGAAGAAAGGATAGATGAAGGAAGGAAGAAAGGATGAAGGAAGGAAGAAGGAAGGAGGGAGGAAGGAAGGATGAAGGAAGGAAGGATGAAGAAAGGAAGGAAGGAAGGATAAAGGAAAGAAGGGAGGATGAAGGAAGGAAGGAAGGATAAAGGGAGGTAAGGAAGGAAGGATAAAGGGAGGTAAGGAAGGATGGATAAAGGGCGGTAAGGAAGGAAGGATAAAGGGAGGGAAGGCAAGAAGGATAAAGGGGGAAGGAAGGAGGGATGAAGGAAGGAAGGAGGAAGGAAGGAAGGATGGATAAAGGGAGGTAAGGAAGGAAGGATGGATAAAGGGAGGTAAGGAAGTTCGGAAGGATAAAGGGAGGTAAGGAAGTAAGGAAGGATAAAGGGAGGTAAGGAAGGAAGGATAAAGGGAGGTAAGGAAGGATAGAAGGATAAAGGAAGGATAGAAGGATAAAGGAAGGAAGGATAAAGGGAGGTAAGGAAGGAAGTAAGGATAAAGGGAGGGAAGGAAGGAAGTAAGGATAAAGGGAGGGAAGGAAGGAAGGAAGGAAGGATAAATGGACGGAAGGAAGGGAAAGAAGAAAGGAAGGATAAATGGAGGGAAGGAAGGGAAAGAAGAAAGGAAGGATAAATGGAGGGAAGGAAGGGAAAGAAGAAAGGAAGGTATGAAGGAAGGAAGGATAAAGTAAGGAAGGAAGGGTGGATAAAGGAATGAAGGGAAGGAAGGAAGAATAAAAGAAGGAAGGAAGGGAATGTAGGATAACGGAAGGATGAAGGGAGGTAAGGAAGTAGGGAAGGATAAAGGGAGGTAAGGAAGGATAAAGGGAGGTAAGGAAGGATAAAGGGAGGTATGGAAGGATAAAGAGAGCTAGGGAAGGAAGGATAATGGGAGGGAAGGAATATATATAAAGGAATTGATATGATAGTATAGAAATATCAAAAATAAATTAAAACGCGAGGAAAGCATAAGAAGGAAGGTATAGCTGCGTGTGTCGAAAGAAACATGTAAGACAAAAGCAAAGAAATAAAGCGAGACTTGTGGTGGATGTGGAAGAAATAAGTAAGACAAGAAGAGGCGTTAGGGAAGCAAAGATAAAGCATGCAGAAAGCAGACAAGAAGAAAAGCGAGGAAGCTGAGGCAGTCCTGGTGAGAAGGGAGGTGGGGAGGGTAGGGCAGTGGGGAAAGTGAGACGGGGGAGGTTGTGTTGTGTTTAATTCCCATGCGCCGGATGAATAAACGCCATCAGCAGATGCTTGGTGATGCGCACAGAGCCCCATCCCCACAGGGGAGGAGGCGGGAAACCTGCGGTACTCGCCCATCAGCAGTGGCGGAGTGAGGGACAGGTGAGAAAAGGCAGAACAAAGACGAGAACTGTAAAGACACTGGTCTGGAAGGGCCCAGATAGTGCCCTAGTCTGAACCCTCACACCCCGAGCAGGCCCATCTTCGGCAATGTGCTGTGGTACCCGTGGCTCGCTCTGAACCCCTTTTCACCCAAGGCTCCTTCTCTGTTCAGACTCAGTGAGGACTGGCCAGGTAAGGAGCCTCGTCTGAAATGGCCGCCTTTAATACCACGGCTATAAGACAGCACGGTGTTGAACACTAGCTCCAGTACCCCCTTACTTAAAGAATGGAAACGCGCACTGCGACAACTCCCCGACATGAGGATTACAGGATAACCACTCCCTCTCCCAAGACGTCTGAGATTGTTCTCTTTCCTCGCAACTCGTCAAGTCCTGCTCTTTTCCCGAGCAGAAGCGCGAGCGCCTGTCTCTTTAAGAGGATGCAGGAGCTCGCGCTGTGCGCTTCCTCTCCTGTGCCTGTGGGAGAAGCACGGGAGAGAGGGAATGAGAGAAGAACATTGGGCTGAGGGGGGAAAGGAATGAGGGAAGGGTTGGGAGGAGGGGGGGCGGCGAAGGACACTGAGCTAGAAAAAATGGATGAGGAGAGGAGTTGAGTGAGGGAATAGACTCCGGGCTGAGTGGAGAGGCGCGTGAGAAGAAAACAAGGCATCTGGAAAAAAGAATTGCAACGGGAAAGGAGGCAACGGAGGGTTGCGGGAAGAAAAGTAGAAATTGAGAGAAAAGGGGAATGCGTAAGACAAAGGGCAGATAGTTATGAGAAGGGATGGGTCTGGAAGAGAGTAGAGGTAGAGAGAGAGAGACAGGGAATGGCATGAGGAGAGCTGGATCAACCAGTGGTGCGCGCGCACCACAGAGGAGCGGGGGGGCGAGGGAGCCTGTCGTCCATGCCGCGTGCTGATGCGCGTCCTAGACACGGACGGGAATGGGCGGAGCAAAGGCGGGACATGCGCCCGCCTTTGCCCAATTGCGTGCCGTTTTTAAAAAAAAAAAAGCATGCTACAGCCAATGTGGGCTTCCGAAAGCAAAACCACACGCACGAGCGTGTGGTTAGCTTTCTGAAGCCCATACAAGAGGTCTCGCGCTGCGCGAGCAGTGCTGTGCACTGCAACGCTGGGCGCGAGACCTAAAAAGGCCTTCAAGATGAAAAACAGCTATTTATTTCCATGAATTACTAGTGGCAAAGAAAGCATGTGTTACAATAAAAATAGAAATGTGTTATTGAAAAGATACTTCATAAGACGAAATGAAGACAAAGCATTTTATTTGTAGAATACCCTGACACAGATTGTTGAGCAACCGTTCTTCATAACAGCTTCAGCCAACTCCTCCTACAACTGCCACTTCCAACACCCTCAACCCCAAGGTTTCAAGGTGGAACCTGTAACATCCTAAAGGACAGTGACATAGCAGTACGGTGCCTGAAAGTTGACCACCCTCCCGACGTGTGTTACAATATGCATCACAACACATCCCCCTCCCAATAATATTATAATAGGGAATTATAGTGCGAAAGAACTGGAAGAGAACTGTCTCTTCCAGGGGTAACATATTCTAAAGCTGATCCATAAAAACTTACACCTAAATATACATACTATACTATGAACCAAACCGGCTAAAAATATATAATACTCAACAATTATCACACAAAAAATAATAATTGCATCGAGTAGATTTACAAGCACACAATTAATATACAATAATATATATCACAAATATGCTCACACCAATATCATATATACAATTCATTGATCACATATAAAATCATTCAATTTATCAGGTTTTTTCACCACCCTTCCAACTCTACCCATTTTAGTTTGAGTGTGCCGGAGTAGACTTTCACCATTTTTCCCATTCTTTTTTAGGCCATCTATCACCACTCCTCCTTCTTCCACATTACTGTTTGACCCTTCCTCGTTTTTAACTTCACCATCTTCACCTCCTGGGATTTCCACTGAACTACAACCCCCTTGTATTTCCAACTGTAAGGTATTGGCCCCAATTCCATAATTCTTGTCCGAACTGTAACTTCCCTGAATGCTAGGTAGAAGTGTAGATCCACACATAGCTTCATCACTTATTACACTCTTTTTATGTAATCCATCCCTTCATCACCATCCATCAACCAATCATACCTTAGCCTTTCCTGTCCCAAACTACGTGACCCTTCCTCCCCTTTACATAACGATATAGAGGAAAGGTGCCACATTTTACCGCCATTCAATTTTACAAAGTTGCAGTACACCTCTTCTACAGTGAAAGGATTTGAAAATCTATATTGGTCTTTCTTTAACATGCCTTTCCTTTTTACTCAAACCTTGTCACTCACTTTAATAGACACAGTTTTGCATCCATGTTTTGAGTCATAGTATTTTTTGCATGTGTCCTGAGATTGCCTCAATTTCTGTTTAACCCTGCTCATTGACCAGTTAGCTTTCTTGGCTCAAACTCTCAATCCTATATTATCTTTAGAAATAGGAGTTTTGCCTCTCATTAACTCGAAGAGGCTACATCCCATAGATTCACAAGGTGTAATTCTATAAGCCCAAATGCTATGAAGCAACTCCTTCCTCCAATCCAGATCATTATTGTATGCAAGTTGTATGATGCCCTTAATGACACGATTGAATCTTTCTACAGCACCATTCCCCGCAGGATAATATAGGGAAGTGGTCTTTTGTGTAATGCCATTTTTTCTCAAGAACTTTTAAATGCCTCTGAAGTGAATTGCAGTCCATTATCACTTACAATGAGTTTAGGTAAGCCTTCTTTTAAAAATGTTCTTTCTAAACATCTTATGGTAGCCCATACATCCGCTTTTTGTACAATCTCCACCTCAGGCCACTTAGAAAAGTGACCTATTACCACTATCAAATACTTTTGCTCGTCCTTCTCCCACACAGGCCCAGCTATGTCAATGCCTTTTCTTTCCCACAGCATATTAGGGCTATTTAAAGAATGAAGAGGTGGTGTGGGTTTTGTCAGAATTTTTGCAGGCCAAACAATTCCTTACTTTCCTTTCAATTTGTAGGTCTAATCCTGGCCACCAGTAGGAGTTCTTGACTCTACCTTTCAATTTACCGATGCCCAAATGACCTTCATGGCATATATCCAATATTTTGGATCTTAAACTGACAGGAGGGATTACTCTGCCATTTCTCATGATCAAACCCCCTTCATAAGACAATTAGTTTCTCACTTCCCAAAAGGTAGCTTACTCTTTTTGTACATGTCTCTTTTCGGCCACCCAGCTTTAACTTTATTGCTAACTTCTTGCAGAATTGTATCTTCCTCCTGTGCCTGCAACCATTCAGTATAAGAAATACACTGTATCTCTTCCAAAATATTGGCTACACAAAATGTGGTAAAATCTGTTACACCAGCTTCATGCAGTGTTAAAGGCATACGACTTAAGAAATCAGCTACTACATTTTTCACTCCTGGTACATACTGCATACTACACCTCATACTTGTAGTCTAATAGTCTTACGTGCAAACCGTAGAGAATTTTAATAAGGGGTTTGTGGTCGCTGCGTAATGTAGTTTTATAACCCCAGATATACTGTCTGAAGTGTTCCATGCCCCAGATGCAAGCTAATGCTTCTCGTTCAATGACAGAATATTTCTCTTCAGTGGTCGTAATTGAACAAGAAGCAAAAGCAATGGTTCTCTCAATGTCGCATTCATCTTTTTGTGTAAGAACAGCTCCAATACCCTTACCACTAGCATCCGTAGTAACTATGCTATGTAAAGAAGGGTCAAACCCTTGCAAGGGCAGTGTATTGCAAATGTCAGATTTAATGGAGTTGAAGGCGTTCTCACTCACCTCAGTCTATTCAAATTTACTTCTCTGTTTAAGTAGTTGTTTTATTACATACGTTTTAGTAGAGAAATTCTTCACAAATTTTACGCAAACTTTTACTTAAACCCATGAAAGCTCTAACCTCGTCCTTGTTACTCGGAGAGGGAGCAACTCTCTCTTGGGTTTAATGCCCTCATCAGTGAATTCATGTCCCAAATATGTTACACTTTCTCTTGCAAACTTGCACTTACTAATCTCTGCAGTCAACCCTTTCTTTTCCAAAATTTTCATTACTTGACACATTTACCTATCATGTTCCTTCCTAGTACTTCCCATGACCAAAATATCATCCTGGAATATGAGTAAATCTTTAACATCTTTAAAAATAATGTGCATAAGTCTCTGAAACATAGCAGCCGCAGAGGCCAACCCAAAAGGTACTCTTTTGAATCTAAAACATCAGAATGGGGTCACAAACGTAGTGAGACTTTTACTTTCAGGATGCAACAGAACCTGGTAGTACGCAGCAGTGAGATCTATTGTCATTAACCAATCATGCCTTTGGTAAGTGACAGCATTTTGCTGATTTTTGGTAGGGAAATTGATCAGTTAAAATATTCTTATTCAAATCTCTTAGGTCGATGCATAACCTCAACTTCCCATTAGGTTTCTTAGCTGCAACCAGTGGTGCGACCCCTTCTGCTGCCTCAATCTGTGCAATAATACCTTCAACTTGTAATTTCTGCAGTTCCTTCTCTACTTCATCTTTTATGGAGAAAGGAATACTTCTAAATTTGTGGATGCATGGTTCAGCCCCAGACTTAAGTTGAATTTTGTGCTGGAACCCTTTAAGTTTCCCTATATTTCCTGAAAACACCATGGGAATCTTTTCTGCCATGTTTTTGCCCAACGTGTCTTCGGGTTGTACCAACAGAACTGGTTTATGACCATTCGGGTCCAAAGTAATGCCAAGGCTACCCTGGTCGACCCACCCCAGGACAGATGGGCCTTTAACTGATACATACAGTATGCTAGTTTTTTCTCTGTTTATAAACCTGAACACCAGTTCTCTATACCCCACTATGTCGATAGGCTCCCCGTGAATGTGTTAGGTGCTATGTCAGACTGTACCAACCTATCACCCAACACTGGTTTCAATTTATTCTGACAAACCCTTTGTTAATTATAGTATAAACCTGAGCCAGCCGCAATAGACGAGGCTACACCCCCAATCATCACTTCGCAAACTGGCTTCTTTTTATCCTTAATACACAATATATCATCCTCAATGTTCAAAACACACAGATTAAGATCATCCTCATCAGAAGTACTAGACTTGTTCTCAATTTCAGAATCGATAAATTTCACTCACATCTCTTTTTTAGATTTCCTTTGGCATACCTTATAAAAATGACCCTCAATACCGCAATTTGAACACTTCTGACTGCGTGCAGGACAATTCTTGTCATTAGCTAAGTGATATTTACTACCACATCTATAACATTTTCTATCACTATCAGGGCTATACTTGTTTGCTTTAGTCACTTTACTATGAACCCTTTCCTCCTTAGCTTTACGTGAAGAACCTTTAACTGTTCTTGATTTAGCCACCACAGCCGTATCATCCCTAGCACTCTTAACCTTTTCTTCAGATAACACGGCTTTAGCGCATCTCCCCATTAATTCCGCGCTTTTAACATTGCCTTTCCCTTCTTGAAGAGATGACTCCCCTTTAGCCCAAAGTTTTTCCTGTATGTTAGGGTTAGCTGCCATCATCACAATTTGGTCCCTAATCAGCTTATCATGAAGGGCATAAAACTGGCATGTAAGTGCTAAATGTTTTAGGGCTGCAATAAAATCATCTATAGATTCCTCTTTGTCTTGTTTTCTTCCAAAAAATGTGTAATGATCAACTGCAACGCAAACTGTAGGTTTAAAATAAATAGTAATATCCTCTAAGGCATCAATGTAAACATCCCCTTGGCTTGCTGATCTCTGTTTTTTAATTATTTGATTATAAACGTTTAATCCCCGTGCACCTAAACAATGCAGTAGAATTTTCTTTTTCTTTTCAGCAGTAAAATCCTCATCATCTTCTTCAAATGTGGAAATGTAATTTTCAAAGTACTTGCGCCAGTCTTCCCATTTGATGCTAGGTTGGCCTGATGCTGGTAAGAATGGCTGAGGAGGTAAAAGGTTCCAAATGTTGCCTGATGTCATGAGTACTGCACAAGATTTAATTAATACTTCACAAAATACACTGTAAGAATGACCAATGTTGCTATA
This sequence comes from Calotriton arnoldi, assembly GCA_963921515.1. Classification (NCBI taxonomy): domain Eukaryota; kingdom Metazoa; phylum Chordata; class Amphibia; order Caudata; family Salamandridae; genus Calotriton; species Calotriton arnoldi. Next base: position 209,082 of record CAWUFW010007934.1, read on the forward strand.
ATGTGCAAATCACCTTGTACTAAAGTGTACACATAACTGCATATGCACTGTATAGGTGTAAACCCTGAAAATATGTTGAACAAGGTGTGCACGTCACCCGATATGCACTTACCGCAATCTTGAAGAAAGTGTACATATAATTGAAGTTGCAAGGATATAACGTAAAATACTTAATAAATTAGACCTCTATTCCTGTCTATATTTCCTTTTCACAGACACCGTGTGAATTGTATGCGCATTACTGCACAAATGCGCTGACACATGGACTAAGCACAACCCTTTAAAAGTGTGGACTGCTCTTCATAAGGTGAATAGTGTGCGCATCACTGCACATGCTCGCTGACCCAAGGAGTAAACACTGCCCTTCATAAGTGTGTGCATCACTTCACATGCGCAATATGATAAAACCGTTAAAGTGTGTGCATCCCTGAACATGCGCTGTATACATGTGTTGCAGTTACGTATTTAAATAATGATCATGCCAAATTCAAATACACGTTGACACTAATTATGAAGAAAATAGTGTGCGCATCACTGAAAATGAGCAAAGGTAGGCGGTGTAAAATTGTGTCTAGACTCAGGATGCCCTATTACGATCAAGCATCCGCAATAACCACTTAGATTAATTCTGAAGTAAGAAGTGTGCACATCACTGAATATGCGCAGAGATGCACTGCACTGCCCATGCGCCGTAAATGACCACAATGAGCAGCCAACCACTCCCAGCATAGAACGTAGGACTCTTGTAAAATGGCCGACGACGTACAACGTATGTGTCCTGACTTAAAATGGCTCTCCAAATGACATACTATAAATTGCCGACCAGCTGAAGAGTTACAGTGACGTGGAACACTACCAGTGACATTCCCTGCTAGCTTCGTAGGAAAATCAAGGTAAATGTACTTACATAGCACATACAGACTTCATGCAAAGCTTCTTAAATGTACTAGTAAGCCAAAACAAACGCCACAATATGTAATTTGCAGCAGCAGAAGGGAGCGGTAGCCTCTCTTCAACGCATAGATTCTCCTTCTTCATGTCAGGGTAACAGTAATCTTGTCGCTAACTTTGCAAAGATACTTCATAAGACGAAATGAAGACAAAGCATTTTATTTGTAGAATACCATGACACAGATGGTGGTGCAACCGTTCTTCATAACAGCTTCAGCCAACTCCTCCACCAACTGCCACTTCCAACCACCCACAATCCCAAGGTTCCAAGGTGGAACCTGTTACATCATAAAGGACAGTGACAGAGCAGTACGGTGCCTGAAAGGTGACCACCTTCCCGACACGGGTTACTATCTGCATTACAACAGTTATTACTTCCCTATAAGTACTCAAGTCAGAAATGAGAGTTACTTTTTTGGTACTTACGAATGCTATGAGACTTTCATTAACACACATCATGAGATTCCTACTAGGTACATCCCACCTACATCTATGCAAATACGCTGATGTGACCAATACAGAGATTACCACTACAGAGAAGGCCACTATATCCTTATAGTTAAGTAGAATAACATTTCACTGAATTCTGAGATGCTGTGCTCTAATTAAGAGGGATGTTTGGACGAATTATTGAATAAAAAATATCATGATACATAAATACAGTGTCAAGAATATCGGGTTCTCAAAAATATCGTTGACAGGAATACCGCAGGTAAGAATATCATTTTGAGTGTTGTTTTTAATATTGTTGTAAAGAATATTGGTTTAGAAACTATTGTTATATATTATATAATTTGTAAGTGTTATTTTGTATGTATTTTATCGTAGTGTGTTTGATTTTATATGTTTAATAATTTTTTTAATTGGGTGTTTAGTAAGATAGTTCATTACTTATGAAATATTTCACATTTGTATTTTTAGTTGTATTAATGTGTAAAGATTATGTGTATATAATTTCTTTTAGTAGCGGTATGTTGGGTTTTTAAGGGATAAGTGTGGGGAGATTTTCAAAAAGTGAATATTTTAAATTAAATTTAATGTTAATTATTTTAATTCTGTGCACATTTATTTTGTCAGATTTATAAATTATTTTTCATAACAATTTTGATCTCATTGCTAAATTATATTAGATTAAAAAATGTCATTGTAAATATTAAAATAATTATTTTAATTATAGAAAATTTGACATTAAAATGTATCACATTTAAATGTATTAAAATAAAATGTTTTGTAATTTTAGTTTTATTGAAAAATATTTTAATATTTAATTTAATTTTTTCTTGAAAATTTAAAATATATTTATGTATTTTTTTGAAATGTTGAAAATTGTAATGTCATTGGTAACAAATTGTTGGAAAGAAAAAATTGTGTTTTTTTTTACATTTATTTAAAAAAAAATTCAATGTAGTATAATTAAATTGTGGAAATAGAATAATTATGTATTATTTCTGATGTATAAGTTAAGATTTTGTTGTATATTTATATGCTATATTTATATGTTTTTGGCTTATCAAAAATTTTATAATGACGTTCTTATTTTTTTTTTTTTACGGAGTTTTATATAGCGCGAACTTGACCCGAAGGTATCGGGTATCAGAGCACTGTACACGAGCACCTGTTACGTTACATGAGGACACATTCATTTTTGTTAGGCACGGGGAGATTAAGTGATTTGCCCAGAATCACAGGATGTTCAGCGTCAGTGCTTTGTATTTGTATTACTGGAATAAATTCTGTTTTTGGGAATATATATTCTAAGAATTATTAATCTGAATATAATAATGACGATTTTTTATATATAATTAGAAATTTAAGTTCATATGTTTTTTTTTTTTTATTATTTTCAGTTTTGGATTATGATTTATTTATGTTATGTTTCAGAGTTTAAGAATATTTATAAATATGAATATAAATATATTAATTATCAATAGTGATTAACATATTATTATATATGTTAATGTCGAATTTTAAATTTACAGATTATTTGTTTGGGTTATTGTGTCTTCTAAATAATTTGTATTTTATTTTATACATCAAAAATTATGCATGAGTATTGAGTATTAATTGTGTATACAACATTTTTAGTGTCCAACACCATGGAAAAATGCTTCAGATTGCAGTTGAGATAGTACATGTCACCCTTTAGTGTCCAGCACCTTCTCCAAATTGGTTTAGATTAGAGTGGGAATATTAAATATCACTCCTTTAATGTCCAACACCTTCTCCAAATTGGTTTAGATTGGAGTGGGAATAGTAAATGTCACCCCTTTAGTGTCCAACACCTTCCGTCAGAGTGCCGGTCATCGATTTTTAACAATAAAATCAGATTTTTTCACTTGAATTCAAAATGACCCCAAATGCTGTTTATATTGCTTCCCGTAATGAGTAAACACTTTTTAAGGCCTCAAAATGACAAAGTTGGCGACTTTAATTGCCTTTTACTCACACTCAAAACTTTGCATTTTGACCCCTTGAGAGCATGAAAATGACCCTAAACATGCGTATTTAAGCTTTAAAGGTGATGATCCACATCAAGTCATAAGTAGTCAAAAGATGAAACATTTGAAAACGGTCTTCCTGAGGCATTTTGTAAGGGCCTAAATCATCGATTTTTAACAAAAACTGGATACTTTCTCTTGAACTTAAAATGACTCCAAATGATGTTTATATCACTTCCTGTAGTGAATATACACTTTTAAGGTCTCAAAGTGACAAAATTGGCTACTTTCATTAATTTTTGCTCATAATCACAACTTTGCATTTTGACCGCTTGAGAGCATGAAATGGTCTTAAACATGCTTATTTAAGCTCCAAAAATGATAATCCATATCAGGAGATTTCAATTGTACGTACGAACCATTATGCATAATAGATGTATCTAATAGTGACCAGGTAGAGGCATATTGGCATGTTCCCCCCCTTGATTTACCCCCAATAAGAAAATGGACACAAACTGCCCTGCAGCTTCAGGCCATATCCCTTGGTTATGGACTTAGGGCAGCAAATGGCCGTACAAACTCCGACAAGATGGGAGCCAATACCTTCAATAGAACATCTAACATGAGTCGTATTGACTATGTTTTGATAGATATCAGGCTATGGCCAGAAGTACTGGATATGGTGGTTGGAGAATCAATTGACAGTGACCATAATCCACTTGAGCTTTCCATGACCTCCTTCTGGAGTAAAACTAGTGTTATTTCAGAGATAAAGCTCTCGTCTAAGGATTTATACCCCACAAATGACAATAGACGATTAAAATGGGCACGGGTGGCATTGGATACTGACAAGATTGAAGCTATAAATTTAACTTTACAAGAAAATATTGATAGGCTTTATAATAGAGCCCATCAGCAGGACGAGCTTAAAGTGGTCACAGATATACACTCGTCTTTTTTTTCACAGTTAGCTTCCCATTTTATTTGTACGAGATCTCATCGTAGGAAGACGTCTGCTAACTCGCATTATTCCTGGTTTAACAAAAAATGTAAGGAGGCACGGTCACTTCTGGCAGCTGAGATTAGAGCCAAAAACTATACTAATATAAGTTCAGCTAGAAGAGCGTATAAGAAAGTTCAGAGGGAAGCCAAAAGGGACCATGTGGAGGATCGCTGGCAACAGATTAATGCCGCTTGTAAACTGAAAGATCAAAAGCAATTTTGGCTTCTTGTAACAAGGGGTGACACTGAGAGACCGAGTTCTCCCTCTAATAATATCACAGCGGCAGCCTGGTTTGACCACTTTTCCGGAATTTATTCTGGAACTGGAGTATCCACTCCTGGAGGTACTTCTTTAGACTTAATCAACTTACAGTCTAACGGTAATTTTTTCTCCGAAGCAGATATTACTGAAAGTATAAGCTCTATACTCAAAAACAAAGCATCAGGCCCAGATGGAATACCTGGTGATGTTTTTCTGGCTGATATTCCTAAATGGTCTAATTATATGTGGTTATTAGCCAATGGCATAGCTGCTGGGGCTCCTATACCCCCTTCTTGGCAAGGAGCGGAGGTCATCCCGGTTTACAAGAAGGGGATCGATCGCTGCCCTCAAACTATAGACCGATAAGTTTGATAGATGGGGCACAGAAAGTTTTTTCTCGTGCCCTGCTTATTAAAATTACTGATTGGATGGAAGGGAATGGTATATTATCCCCCTTCCAAGCAGGGTTCAGGAAAAAGTTAGCACTATCGATCAGGTTTTTCGTTTTACCCTTTTGGCCTGGAAGTCTGTGATTTTGGAACAGGGTAGTCTTTATACTGCTTTTATTGATCTGAGGTCAGCCTTTGATCTGATTCCAAGGGCTACACTTTGGCAAGTTTTACATGATCAGGGGCTCCCTCACAATATTTTGGCACTTCTTATACGCCTTCATGAGGGAAATTATGCTAAAGTACGTTGGGGAGACCAAATGCAATTGACAGACCCAATAAAGGTTGTAAGAGGGGTGAGGCAGGGCTGCGTTCTAGCCCCCACCTTATTTTCACTCTTTGTAAATGGGGTGGTGAATTATTTAGCGGAAGCCCATGCGGATGCCCCTTCATTGGGGAGCGATAAAATAAGCACATTGCTATTTGCGGACGACACGCTTTTAGTTTCTAAAACCCCAAGTGGCCTTCAACTGCTATTAGATCGCTTCATGTCTTTCTGTGAGATGAGAGGATTAGAAGTAAATACCTCAAAGACTAAACTTTTGTTAATGAACCCCCATAAATCGTTTAAAGGGAAACTATTATTGGGGGCATTCCGCTGGAAAGGGTCGATTCCATTGTATATCTTGGTATAACCCTCACAGAAAAAATTGATTGGAAACAACATATTTCGAAGCAAATTCTACAGCAGAGGAAGACATCAGGGGCTATAATCTTAGAACATAGGTCATCACAAACTAGACCGATTGCAGCACCGCTACAGATCTATGACCAGAAGGTGGTTGGCTCGGCTCTCTATGGGGCCGAAATCTGGGGATTTGATAATTTGGAGGGCTTGCTTCTTACAGAGAACAAATTCCTAAGATCACTTTGCTCAATCCCCCAGAGTACCCCGCTCACTCCCTTGCGACTAGATTTGGGCAGAACTACAATAATGGATAAAGCGAGACTTCGACCTCTTCTCTTTTGGCTCCGCATTAAAAAACACCTGAGCTTGTTCATTATGCGATTGCTACTGAGGTGGTTCTTAAGTTGGATCGTTTTAAAAAATTGGTTGGTTCTGTAACATCAAAAATTGCTTTTGGAAATAGACCTGGGAAACCTTTGGGAAGAAAAGGACTCTAGCTTACTGCCTAGTAGAGAGTGGGTCAAGTCCTACTATTGGAAATGGGTGGCAGAGAGAACAGTCACACAAGTGAAAGGAGGTCGACTCACGACAGAATTTATGGAGTTTAAGATGGTTGGTGTGTACGAGCCCTATATGGACTTCATCACTGTCCCGCAAGAGAGGAAGTTATTTATCCAATTTAGATTTGGATGTCTTCCCTTAAACTCCTTTACTGTGTCGTGGAATAGGGGCTCCCAAGTTAAATCATCCAACTGTCCATGTTGCCCCGAGATAGAGGAGACGACTAAGCACATTCTCTTTATATGCCCTCTGTATAAAAATCCAAGATCTAAATGGTTAGCCCCTGCTTGTAGACAACTAGGAACCCGTAGTCATTTAGAGGCCCTACGTATGCTCAGGACAGATACAAGGCCACAAATAGTATGTGCAATGGCCAAATTCCTGGGGAGGTTTTGGTTCATTAGGAGGAAGATGCTAAAATGAACTGAGTATACCATTAGATTAAGTATCATTCCTCCCAAAGTATCCAGTCTACACTTGATGTTTTATGATCATGTTACTATATGCCTCATGTTTAAATTACAGAAGACTGTGCAATATTGTATTTCTGCTAATTATGCACTAGCACTTTATGTACTTTCTATGTGTTTTTAGCTTGTTTGGTTTTATCATCTTGGAAGCTAGTTCCTTTTAATTTGTTTTTTAGATTTTAATGGCTCGGGTTTTAATACATTTTGTCACTGTATAAATAATGTCATCTATTTTGGCTTACAATTTTCAGTATGAAAATCTTGTTCTAACTACTATACTTGTGTACGCCTATGCACTTTGATGGTCTTAACGACCGAATAAAGTTTTATGATGATGATGATGATGATAATCCATATCAACAAGTCATAAATAGTCGAAAAATGCAACATTTGAAAACGGTCCATTTTTTATCTTCCCGAGACATTTCGTAAGGGTGGCGGTCATCGATTTTTCATAAAAAATCAGACTTTTTCTCTTGAACTTAAAAGGATTCCAAAGGCTGTTTATATCACTTCCTGTAGTGAATAAACACTTTTTAAGGCCTCATAGTGAGCATATGAGCCATTTCCATTGACTTTTATTCATACACAAACTTTGCATTTTGGCCCTTTGAGAGAATGAAAATGACCCTAAACATGCTTATCTAAGCTCCAAAAGTAGTGATCCACATCAACTAGTCATAAATAGTCGAAAGATGCACTGTTTGAAAACAACAAAATGCTCAAATTTTTGCCTTCTTGAAGCTTTTCCTAAGGGCGTCGGTCTTCAATTTTTAACAAAAATTAGATTTTTTCATTTGAACTTAAAATGACTCATAATGCTGTTTATATCACTTCCCATAGTGAATAAACACTTTTTAAGGACTCAAAGTGACAAAATGGGTGATTTTTATTAACTTTTATTCATACTCAAAACTTTGTATTTTGGCTTCTTGAGAGCACAAAAATTACCCTAAGCATGTTTATTTGAGCTCCAAAAGTGATGACCCACATCAACAAGTCATAAATAGTCAAAAAATTAAACATTTGAAAGCGGTCCGTTTCTTACCTTCCTGAGGAAATTTCATAAGGGCGCCTGTCATTGATTTTCATCAAAACCCAAATTTTTGCTTGAACTTAAAATGACTCTAAATGCTGTTTATATCACTTACCGTAATGAATAAACTCTTTTAAGGCCTCAAAGTGACAAAATGGGAAGGTTTAATTGATTTTTACTCATGCTCAAATCTTTGATACCTTGGGGTGCTCACTTTGGTTGCACCGTTCAGACAGATGTCTGTGAACATGGGATAGGTGCAGTGTTCTGAGTGGTTTGGAGTCGACGTAAGACGCGGGCCAGGATTCCGGCATCGGGGGCATTTCCACAGTTGAGTCTGCTTGTGATTAGAGCCTGGGTGACCATTCGTCTGGTGTTCATAGGGATCCATTTGAAGATATTGTGGAGCATTCGCAGGAGGTGGAAGCATGATGAGGAGACGACGTATGAGCTGTTTATTCCTGGTGAGGTTGGTGTCTAGGATGATCCTGAGGTAACTGGCATGATCAGTAAGGATGGGTGGGGAGCCCAGTTCAGAGGGCCACCATGAGACATCCCAAGGGGAGTGGTTGTTTCTGAAAATCAGGACTTCGGTTTTGTCTGAGTTGAGATGGAGGCAGGTGTCCATGATGCAATATTGCTCATGGAGGTGGCGAAGTTGGTTTTGGCAGTGTTGGATCTGCCCGTTAAGGCGAGAATGAGCTGAGTGTCATCGGTGTATGAGACGATGCTGATGCCATGCGATCTGATGATGTCTGTGAGGGTGCCATTGAAGAGCATTGGGCTAAGAAATGAGACGTGAGGGACCCCGCAGATTAGATTTTTGGGTTCTGAGGTGTAGGGTGGTAGTATCATGCATTGTATCCTTCCTGTGAGGAAGGAGGATGTCTTCTGAAGGGCTGGCCCGTGGACGCCCAGGAGGTGTAGCCTTCTGATGAGTATATTGGGAGATGGTGTCGAAGGCTGCGGAGAAGTTGAGGAGGACGATGGTGGCTGTTTCTCCTCAGTCGAGGATGCTTCTGATGTAATCGTGGCTATGATGAGGGCTGTTTCAGTGCTGTGGTTGGGGCTGAAGCCTGATTGAGATCTGTTAAGACATTGGTGGCACTCTAGGTGGTCAGAGAGTTAAATGTTAGTTGCTTTTTCCATGACTTTGAATGGGAAATGTACGAACGAGATGGGTCAGTAGTTGCTGAGGGTGTTGGAATCAGTAGTTGCTGAGGGTGTTGGGGTCTGCTGACACCTTCTGCATTTTTCCAGTTTGGCGGAAAGGCAGTGGCGGTTCCTCTATGAGGGTGTAGGAGCGTCGCCCCCCTGTATGTTGCCCCGGTGGCTCCTGTATTAAAAATGTTAAAAGTATTTTCCCACATATACCAGTTGCACAGCGCTGCTGCTGACGAGGTTAGGTGCACACAGGCAGATGCTTAATCATGCATGTGCATTATGCGGGCAGGGGTGGGCTTAATTATTGCCAGGTTGCCAGGTCTGCAGTGTTAGTGCGCAAGTCAGGTTGGCCGGGTGTCTTTGTATGGCCAAGCCGACATGCGCACTTGAAGCCTCTTCTGTCTCCACACTGTTTGTAAGCTGGGGATTTCAGCGCAGCCTCACCAGTCTCCTAAGGAGCGCTAGTGTTGCCTGCTCCAGCAAACCCTGGCACTGCTTTCACACTGTTTTCTAATATATACAGCATGGAAGCAATGTCTTGAATGGCCCAAGTGACTTGGGGGAGGCAGCGCGGCAGTGGGCATGCCCAGTGCACAGAGCAGGAGCCGTGGCACTGTCAGGAGACACTAGCAGCAAGGAGCTGAGAGCAAGTCATCCGGAGCAGAGACAGCATCCAGCCAAGCGTGTGTAACAGCACCGTACATCCACGCTCTTAACTCTGGAACAGAGGGCAGGGTCTGTTCGTGCTCAGGCACCACCAGGACCCTGCTTTCTGCTTTTGAAGCTGGACCCCTAATGCCCCTAGGTACTGGTGCCACTGCTGCACTATTGTTTGCTAGCCGGCTGTGAGACCAGTGACCCATCTCCCACTCAGTGCAAGGGTAGGAACTACATGGGTCCTGCATGCTCACCTAAAGTTGCCGAATAAAGGTACTCTCTGTCCAGCCCTCTCTACACTCTGCAGCATCTGTTAGCCAGTGCTTTGAGCCTTCTAAGTACCCTAATGGCTCTGCTAGTGCATTAGTGAGCGGCACCGCTCCACGCCTTTCACTGAGGTGCCGCACGAGATCCAGCTAGAACTGCTGTTCCCATTCACCTCAGAGTAGAAATGAGGTCAGTCCTTACTTCCAACATCGCCAGATATCTTCATCTTCCACAACCAATTCTTCAGAAGAGCTCAGCTTGGGTCTGCACAAAACAAAGGGCATGTTGATCTTCTCTGACATGAGTAAAAGTTTCCTTTCCACAGAAATGACGAGAATTGCTGCAGAACACGTTACCCACCTGTATGCGTTGTGTATCCTACTCAGACGCACATCTCTCTATCCTTGTGTGTTACCCTTGCATCCATCTGCAGGTGGTTTAAATTTCAAATATAATGCACATTGTGAGGAATGAAATTTGACAACAGGCCATAAGAAAGAGTCAATCACATGTTGATAATTCGATGACTTGAAATTGCCTCCTAGGAGAGCAAAAAATATATAATATGTGCAGAAGAAATGCTAGTTTATGAGGCTCTCCATATAGCTCTGCTTCTAGGTGAACACAGCGAAGAAAACCTTTGTGTAGGACTAGTACAGTTACTTGGATTACCATCTGTGTTTTAAGTCAGTGCATATATTATACACAGTATAGCCAACACCACCAATTATTTTTGCTAACGATGAGTTCATTGCATAGCCACCACCAGCAACTCTTTGAACTACTCTGCAGGGTATGAATTTAAAAAAACACTTTATTGTCTGTAATTTGGGGATACATTTCCCTTTGTATTTTCTGTTGGGATGTGAGCACAGCCCAATCTCTGTGCGCACAGGCAGTTTCAATTCTGAAAGGCTGAGTATCTCTTGGGAATAGGAGTGCACAATGCCCTCTGCACAGACATGCTTTCTCTTCAGGCTGGCACCGCCTGCATGATGGCTTGGCGGTCCATATACCTTCTCACTCAGCAGACCCAGGTGCAGGGGGGGGTGCTCGGCCTCGACATAGCGTTGGCAAACAGGTAGTGGTTTGGTTTTGTGTGGTTTAGCGGGTATGAGTCTGACTGGATGTTGGAGAACATGGATTGCGTTTGTCTTGGTTAAATGAAGAGTGTGGGGGGTAACAGGCTGTCTGTCTCATGCTGTGAAAGTTGCCCACCACTTGAAAAAGTCACCAGTCGCCACTGCGGGAAGGTGGCGGTTAGGGAGGAGTTGATGATTATAATGTCTGCAGCTGCTGTGATGGTGGTCTTGCATCGAATGGTGTGGGGGACTAGATTCCTGGTGCTGGGTGTGGTCCAGGTGCAGACGGGCATTCCTTTGGGGCGCCTCTGGCATGCCATCACGGCGGTCACACATCGACCTGCATTAACTAGGTCCTAGGGACCTAGGGAGGGTGGGGCTTCAGTAGAGGTGGGAAAGGGAGAGCAGGAAACCTGGCTGCGGTGGTGAAACTAGGCAGCAAAGAGCTGCCAAGAGCGAGAGAAAGGCAGAGAGAAGCTGACGCTGGTAATAGGAGTAGGCAACTAGCAGGCAGGAGTCCAGGTACCTTCTCAATGCATTCGTGCAGCGGCCTGCATTAAGTAGGTCCTGGGGTGGGCAGGGCTTCAGCAGAGGCAGGAATGGGAGAGGGGGAAACTTGGCAGTGGTGGTGAAACTAGGCAGTAGTGAACTGTCAAGAGCAAGAGAAAGGCAAAAAGAAGTTGGAGCTGGCAACAGGAGAAGGCAACAAGCAGGCAGGTGCCCAGGTGCCTTCTCCTTTAAATTGAAAGTGGCCTTCAGGTATGGAGAAAGTGGACCTCTCCTTGGCCCCTGAAGTGAGGGCAATCTGCCAATAACCTGATGTCAGGCCACAGGGGAGCAGAGTCAAAGCTTCACCCAGCTTGTCAATGAGTTAATCAGCTCTTGGAATAAGCTGTGGATCAGTCTTAGTGACTGCATTGAGGCCCCTGTAGTCCACACAGAACCTCTTCTCAGGTTTCTCTCCCTTGGGCTTGGTCACCAGTACCACTGGGCTGGGCCATGGACAACTGGAGGGCTCAATCACCCCCAGCTCCAACATCTTGGCAACTTCAGCCTTGATGCTGGCCTTGACCTGGTCAAACAATCTGTAAATTTTACTTTTGACAGGCAAGCTGTCGCCGGTGTCCATGTCATGGGTACAACATGAAGTCAACAGTCCAGCAAACTGCTTCAGCAAGTGATACCAGTCCTTTTTTTGCTGGTCTGTCAGTGTGGGTTAGAGACTACTCGATTCACAGTTCCATCTTGGGCATTAGTAGATAGGAGGTCTGCAAGAGGGTTACTCTCTTCTTCCTCGCCCTAATCGGTTACCATCACCTTGGTGATATCTGCCCTTTCATGGTGTGGTTGAGCCTATTTACATGGCTCACCCTGTGAGGGTTCCTGGGAGTACCAAAGTCCACCAAGTAGGTGACTTCCCACTTCTTCTATATGATGAGGTAGGGCCCAGTTCACTTGTCCTGTAGGGCCCTAGGTGCTACAGGCTCTAAGACCCACATCTATTGCCCTAGCTGGTATTCCAACATGGAGGACTTTTGGTCATACCCGTGCTTGACAAGCTCCTGGCTGGTCACCAAATTCATGTTCGCCTTCTTCATGTATTCAGCCATTCTAGGGAAAGGCTGAGCACATAATTCACTATGACCTGCTTAGGTTCTTTGAGGGACTCTCCCACACTTCCTTAATCAAGCTGAGTGAACTTGTCAATGGGGTCTAAAGAATAGCTCAAAGCGACTAAAACAGACTCCTTTTTGAGGGATCTCCTTGTAGTCAAACAACGGGCATAGGAGGAGAATATCCATGATCGAGCCGTTTATGTTTTTTTTTAACCTGTCAACTAAATCATTACTTTGGGTATGATATGGGGTGACAAACTTGTAAGTCACACCACATTCTTCCCACATTGCCTTCTGGTAGGTGGGCACTAAATTTGTGCCCCTATCTGAGATAACCTCCTGAGGGAACCCAGCCCTGGTGAATATTCCATGGAGGGCTCTAGCCACTGCAAGGGCAGTGACTGTCCTAAGTGGAAATGCCTCAGGACACATGGTGGCAAGGTCCACTACCATCAGGATGAAACTGTTCCCCGAAGCTGGTGGTGAGTCTGGGGGACCAACAATGTCTATCCCCACCCTCTCAAAAGGAGTCTCCACCATTGGTAGTGGTATCAGGGGAGACTTTGGCTTGCTTATAGAGTGAGACAAGTCGTTTGTCCATTGCTTAGGTCCTCCCTAGAGAGAGCCCTGCTCCCTGGAATTGTGCCAGATCTGGCAAGTTTCCAGGAGTCAGTACATCGTCAGGCACCAGGCCTTCCCCCCTGGGGGTTGGGCTCCTTCTGGGTCTGTGAACTTTTGGAGGCTAGGCTGCCAGCTTTCATGCCCCTCCTCTTGGCTTTCAGGACCTGGTTTGTAGTTTCAGGCTCCAGGATCCATTGACTTTCTCTCAGGACCTTCTGTGCTCTGGTAGTGACACACACACATTCAGGGAGACCCAGCATTGTTGCATGGGTCCTCCACTCTATGTCTGCCCAAGCAGAAGTTTCTAAGTCATTGCCCAGCAGACACTCCACTTGGATAGCAGAGGGCACAGCTACCTTCTTTGGGCTAGTAACTCCTCCCCACTCAAAGTCAACCACAGGCAAAGGGTGTGACTTTGTCAGTATTGACAATCGTATGCACCTCTTCAGGTAGGACCTGGTCTGGGGAAACCGGTTTAGCCATAACCATGGTTATACTGGCACCTGTATCCCTCAGAGCCTTCGTATCCACCCCAATGATTTTTGGACTCTGCCTTTACTTTGTCATACTAGGAGGCCAGTGGGCCAAAGATTTAATGGTCGCCCCACCCAGGAGCACTAAGGAGGCCCCTGTGTACCCTTTGGGATCTCCAGGAGCAACTTTCCATCCAATCTCTACACTAGCCAACCGTTTGGACAGGTCACCAGTGGGTGTATTTGTGGTCCACACTGAATGTCCCCTCTTGTGCCCTGGCTGGTTACAGTCAAAGCACACCCTTGCCTTCAAGGGGTTACACTTCTTGCACTGGTTCCCCTTCCCATTTGAATGGGTTTGTGGCTCAGGACTCCCCCCCACCCATGGGCTACGTTTGGGGACTCTTTGGGGCTATCTTTCTTTTTATCCTTCCCCCTTCTTTCCCCTGAGAAGAGGCCTGACCACCTTTCTTCTGGTCACCACTTAGGGTCTTTTTATGGACCCTGGTTCTTACCCACTTATCAGCTGTCTTGCCCAGTTCCCTGGGGCTAGACAGCTTAGATTTCACACGATGCTGGTGCAACTTCTCTGAATGACAGTTTGTTTAAATGTGCTCCTTATCCAACAGATTGTAGAGCCCTCCAAATGTACCCTCTTTGTTGCATTTAATCCATCCATCTAGTGCCTTAACTGAGGTGTCAATGAAGTCTACCTATGTTTGTGTAGTGCCTTTCTGAAAGGACCTAAGCTTCCTCCTATACTCTTCACGAGTTAACCCAAAAAGTTCAACAAGGGTTGACTTCGTGTGGGTGTAAACCTAAGCTTTCTTCTCCTCTAGTGTGAGTAGCCTATCTCTACCAGCCCCTGGTGCTAACTCACACAGAATAGTTCCTCAGTGTTGTGTTCCCACCTTCTTCATTGTGAGAGCCCTCTCATATGAGGTCAGCCACTTGTCAATGTCATCCTCTGGAACATAACTAGGGACAACCCCTTTGGGCAACCTTACACCAGAGGCACCCCTATCAGCACCTCCATATTTACTGCCATTATATTCTCTGGGCTCCAAGCCCAGCCAGGCCCTCCGTTCCTCCAGGGCCAGCCTCCTCCCAGCCAGAGCTATAGCCCTTTCCTCCAAGTCTAGGCCTACCATGCTGTCCTGTATTGACCTATGGCTATGTTCAGAGACAGCTACACTGTGGGCCCTGACGACCCTCCTTGGCCCTCCAAGGGTGGAGGGTAGGTTTCTGCCTGCCCCACTGGCTCTACTCAACAGACATTGATTTACACCTCCTCCTCTTCATCCCCACTACCTTGGGGTAATTCCTTCTCCAGGCGTGGAGGTGCCCTGGGAGCCTCTTCACAAGCTCTTAAGGCCTTAATCAAAGCATGTTTATTGGCTTTAGCTTCCATGATGACTGTGCAACCTCACCTTGTAATACACTCACCAACCCATTTAGGACCCTTAGGTTTTGTCTGTTAAACTCTCAGTTCAACCCTGGGTAGCTGTGGCAATGAGGAACAAGTGTAAAGCATTTAAACGGCACCAAAACAATTGAAGAAAACGACACACATCTGACACCAATTTATAAAAATAGATTGTATTTTTAAAAGAATTTAGACACTAGAATGAAAAGGATCCACCATAGGGTTCTGAAGATATAGATTTTACAAGCAATGATAAATCACAGCAATTTTACTCAACTACGAACAAGCCTTGGCAAAGTCAACAAATTGGACACTTAGAAATTTTTTCAAAGAAAACTTAGGTAAGTGCCAATGCGGTCAGTTAGGAGTACTTGGGATGAACAGTTCTGGAAGGGAGCTAGTCAGGGGGACCAGCAAGGTCCTCAAGAACAGTTACTTTCACAGAAGAAGCAGTCCTTCAGCAGTTCCAGGCACTTTATTTGTGTTGCAATGGATTCCTATGGAGTGGTCCTTATGCAAGGGATGAAGGATGCTGAAGCTGCCCTAAGGATGCTGTGGATACGACACGGTTGATGGGGGTCTTCCCGCAGGGATTCCTCAGTCCACGAAGATGGTGAGGTGGTCCTTGTTGCAAAGTCAACGTCCCACAAAATCCTCTCCAGTCTGGCTGTAGTCATTTGCCACTGGACTACCAGTTACCCATTGTGGTGGTCACAGGCCAATCCTTCCTGGGTCGATAACTTACCTTCTGAGGGTGCCAGCAACTCTGCAACAGCACTTCCTGGCTCAGCAACTTGGGTGCATCTGTATGCGTTGGATCTTGGTCCTCGGTACTGCATGGCAGTTATTGTAGCAAGTTAAAAACTTTGGGCTACCAACTTACCCCAGCAGGCTTCTTCAACTGTTGTGCCCCTGTTCTGCGAACAGGAGGCCAGTCAACTGGCCCTTGGAGTTCTCCTCACTTGACTGGGCTTTGGAAACAGCTTCTCCATGAGCAGGACATGGCAGGAACAGTCCTGCTCTTTGCTCGCCACCAGGTGCAACAGGTGCAGTCCTCATCAGTGCAGCCTCTCCTTGCTGGCCCCCCAGTGCAGGAGAGCAGTCCTTCTTTGGTCCTGCTTCTAAGTTCATTGAGATCTGTCGTCTGGATGCCAGGAGGACCCCCTTTATGCTTGGAAAGTGCCTTCAGGGCAGAATGCGGTTGGTAGTCAATGGGCTACCGGGTTCCCTACTACCTGGTGACCACTTCCTGCAGAGTGTGGCATCTGGCTATCCCAGGATGTGGCATCTGGCTATCCCAGGATGCACCATTCTGCTCACTCCCAAGATGGTGAGACCCCTCTCTTGGTGATCAGACCTCACTAGCCCACCCCTAGGGTGTGGCTACCTCAGGGCTACACATCCCTGGGGAAACCGGGTTGGCAACTGGTTTTCCCCTATCTGCTTCCCATGCCAGCCTGTCTGCCTAAACAATGGAGCAGCCTTCCACTCTAGTGTGAAACATCTGCCCTTCAAAGGTGGCTTCCCCTGTGAAGCCTGCCTTTTAGGACCAACACCTAAGTGGCTTCCTGCAGGAGGGAGGTGACACCTCCCCAGCCTGCAATCCTTTATTGTTCTTCTTCCTAAGAGTTGCGGGCATGGCTCTCCAGGAGGGCAGAAAGCTGTCTCATGGAACAGGCTTCATATGTGCCCGGGAAGGCACAGGAGTTTTAAAGGCAAGAAAGTGGCAGCTTTGCTATTGCTGCACAGTTTAACAAGTTCCATTAATGGCGACTTGAAATACGAATCAGGCTTAATGTAACAAGTTGTTTGATATCCTGGAGTGCCCACTTTAGTTGCAGCGTTCAGGATCTAACAGCTGAGGGGATCAGCATGTTAATCTGTACTGCCAACTGGGCGACAAAGTCTCTCCACAGTAAGAACTGTAGTTTTGCATGTTTCACCATCAGGACATGCAAAGTAAATGTCCTGCCTGTGCCATAAGTTGCATCCTGCCTTTAGGACTTGGTAGGACTGCCAGAGGGTTGACCTACACAGATATACAGGGGAAGTGGTGGCTTTGCTATTGCTTTCAATGGCAAAGTCAGGCTAGTAGTGCTGAACTGCTGGTACCAGTCTGCAATGGAGGACTGTGGGACTTGTTTTCTTTGGGGGACCTCCCCCGGGTGTATTTGAGATGTCATCAGTGATGTCATCAGTGATGTCACTGACCATGTCATGAGTGAAGTAATATGTGAGGTCATAAGCAGTGCATTGCGGGTAGCGAGTTATAGTTAGCTCAGCTAACTATAACTGCTGAATTTCTCTGGTTTTGTCCGAGTGAAATGTCAGCCTAACTATAACGTCCCTGTAACCTTTGTTTTTTTCAGTAAATTTTTAAAGTAGTAGTCATGTTTGCAGCATGGTGGAGAAAAGGACGGTGTTGTATTCCGCTTTAGGTGTCCGTATATAGGTTTTCCTGATACATGTCCTTATATAGGCACAATTCGCATTGCCCTTATATAGGCATAAGATCCCAGTCCTTATTTAGGCATTAGCCATGCTATCCAAATACAGGCATGGTCACCTACATCCGTCCACCCCAACGTCACAACGAGTTCTTAGAAACCAGACCCTTAAGCTCTTGGGAGTTCCCCTAGCACAGGATTATTGATTTCTCCAAGAACTCATTTATTATGCATGAACCGCTATTCCTTAAGGGTTCATTCCTGATGTCTTCCTCTGCCCGACTTTACGTCAATGCTAACATTCCAAGGCACCTACCGGGTATAAATATACCTTCCCTTGCCCAAGCAAGTAGGAGGAGACCTCGACTTTAGAGGAGCCCGTGTCCCGGCCTGACGCACTGACAAGAGACGCTGTCATCCCTGCTCGCAGAGAATCCAGCTTCCAGTGTTCTGACTCCCTTCGCAGGGTGTTAGAGTTCGAAGACCCGGAAAGAGATTCCCACCTCTCTCATTCTCAAGGTATGGAGTTGACTAGAACCCAGAGTGACTCTTGGCCTACTAGACTTGGCATACCAGACTCTTGGCATACTATAGCATACCATACTATAGACCACATCACCTACTTCTCACCTTGCACTACACTTAGGTTAGGTACACTGGGGTAGAACTAGTTAGAGAAGCATCTTGAGTACTCGCATTTTAGCTTATGTTATTTATGTATATGAATATATGTGTCATAGCTACAAGATAATGCTAGCGCAGTTTTATTTCTTTCTACTGCTTACGCTGTACATCATATATCTCGCATACTGTCTTGTGATCATAACAGCTCATATCTCTTACACGAGAAACAAGACTGTTCAATAAATCCTTTTTATTGAGACGCCCGTCTATTCTTTCTGTGCAACTCTGAAGAAACTAAGCATGCACGATTAACTGAGTGAAACTGTTATCTGTTGTTTCCACGATTCTGAGAGTGTTCCGATTCTAAAGGGAAACAAAGTTGTCATGTTTATGCGGTTGCCAGAAACTACTCCCTTCTTGTTTACAAGGAGTTTCTAGTGGCCTCTGAGTTAGCTGGCACAAAGTAATTAAGTTTAATATACTCGATAGGGACATACTGACCTCAGTCCTATGTCGAATCTATAGGGTATATTATTCCAATGCGCAGAGCCTATTAGGGAAATAGGAACTACACTACAGCGGGGCCTCCAACCAGCTCTCAGGAATTCCGCTGTGTAGGACTTACAGGAGGTACCAGGAGGGCTTCTTGGTCCCCAAGGTCCCTCAGGAGTAAAGTGGACTTCATCCCCCCAGTAGTGCACCAGGAGCCGCATTTGCAGAGTGTTGGAGAAAGGGGGTGTGGCCTTCGAACATCTCTTAGCAATCCCGCTGTGTGGGACCGCAGAGTCTACAAATTAAGGAGTACAGTTAAGAGCAGTTAGATGTTTCATCCAATGATCTTCAGATTGTGTTTGGGTGGGGTAATGAGGAGGAATTCTGTTTTGGTGGCATTAAGTTTGAGATGGTTGAACGTAAGCCAGTTCTGAGTATTTTGTAGGATCGTGTTGAGGGTAATGAGGTCATCAGGAGAGGAGATTTTCAGGTACAGTTGTGTGTCATCAGCATATTTATTTATTTTAAATGTTTTGTATAGCGCTGGCTAGACCCAGAGGTATCAGAGCTCTTTACAGAAGCGAGGCAAATATCAATGGAACAATGGATACATACACAATACAATAAAGGACATGAGATATCTCCATCGAATCTGGAGCAAGGCAAAAAATCTTAAGATCAAAGGTTACATACAGTTAATAAAATGGCAGAGGAACACAAAATTAAATATAACAAGGAAACATTTGTAGGGGTATGAGGGATGATGTAACTGAAATGATGCCAAAACAATTAACAAAATTAGGGGACATAAAGTACTGGCTAGGTTAGAGCCAGCGTTAACAGAACACAGTAAAGGACATTACAGAAATGTGGTTAGAGCAAAAAATAAATGAGGGACCATGGAGAGCAAGGCAGGTGTAAACAATAAGGAGAACACAGGGAAAAAGAAAGGCCAGCAGATCGGCAGAGGGATGACCTGAGCAGGAGTCCAAAAGATATATGGGTCCAAAAGATTCATGGGCTCCAGTATTTATTGAGGAGATGGCGTTTCAGGTCTCTTTTGAAGCCAGGATAGGAGGGGTTGCAACGAAGGTGCCTCGGAAGAGCATTCCAGATGCTAGGCGCATACCCTGAGAAGGAGCGAGTCTGGGTAGATTTCTTTTTTAGTAGCAGGGGAACAAGGAGAAGAGCATTGGAGCTTCTTATCGGTCTGGAACTGCCCGCTCTTGTGAGTTTATTGGTTAAGTAGTCCGGGGATTGAGAGTGAAGTGCTTTGTGGGTGATGCAGGCGGTCTTGTAGATGCATCTCCCTTCGATGGGGAGCCAGTTAAGGGACTTGAGGGCAGGCGTGATGTGATCAAACGGTTTGCAGTCTGTTATAAGCCTGCAGCCATGTTGAGCAAGGATCTGAGGGGAACGAGGTGAGTTTTAGGGGCTCCAGTGAGTATAGCGTTACCGTAGTCAAGTTTAGAAAGGACTAGCGATTGAACGACCCATTTGAAGTCGTCATAAGGGATGAAGGGTTTGATTTTTTTGAGGTGTTTAAGTGTGTAGAGTGCTCCTGTGGCTGAGTTGTTGATGTGGTCCTTCAGTGACAAATTTTTGTCCAGGATGAAACCTAAGGATTTAGCTCTGTTGGCTAGAGTGAGTGGACAGTTTAGGGCTATGAGGTCGGTGATCCAGCTTTGGATAAGGAGGTGGTTACTTTTAGAGGAGAAAAGAATGATTTCCGTTTTGTTGGGGTTAAATTTTAGATGGTTGGAGTAAAACCAGGATTTAATCTTGCTCAGAGTGTTGTTAAGATGAAGGATGACGCTGTGTGATTTGATTTTGTAGTAGAGTTGCATGTCATCGGCGTAAAGGAGATAATTGATCCCGGCTTGCTTCAAAATGATAGTAAGGGGTTCCATGAAGAGGTTGAAGAGAGAAGGGGAGAGTATTGAGCCCTGGGGGACACCCAGAGAGACAGGAGTAGGATTGGAGAGGCAGGAGTTAATTTTAATTTGTTGTGTTTGGTGTTGGAGGTAGGAAGTGAACCAGTTTAGGACTGTGCAATTGAGGCCAGAACGAGGCTTGAGAGATTCCAGAAAGGATGAATGCTTGACTGTATCGAAAGCGGCTGAGAGGTCTGGTAGGATAAGAAGGCAAGAATCACCATTCTCTAAGGAAAGATGAATGTCGTCAGCAATGTTAAGCATGGCGGTTTCAGTACTACAACCTTTCCTGAAACCGGATTGGAAGGAGTCCAGAAGGTTGTATTTGCCTATGTGTCTGTCGAGTTGTTGTAAGGCACATTTCTCCATGGTTTTAGCTAGGAGTGGGAGGTTAGAGATGGGACGGAGGTTGTTGGAATCATTAGGGTCTGCCTTGTTGTTTTAAAAATGGGAGTGATTTGCCCAAGTTGAAGGGAGTCAGGGACGCACCCAGAGGCGAAGGAGGTGTTAATAATTTTTGTCCAACAAGGGGCGATGATGTAGTTTAGGTTGTGTACTAGATTTGCCGGGAGTGGATCTTTGGTATGAGAGGTCAGACGTATGATGATGAATGTTGGAGGATGCTAAGGAGTCTGCTAAAGCTTCCATGAATAAGTTGAAGAGAATGGGGGAGAGGGCAGATCCCTGTGGGACTTCCAGAGTGACCATAGAGGGCTTTGACAGAGAGTGGTTGACCTTGATTCTTTGGGTTCTGTTCTGGAAGAATGAAGTAAACCATTGGAGGATGGTCCCTGAAAGACCCATCCTTCTTTCAAGTAGGTATAGACGGTTGTCATGTTTCACAGTATCAAATGCAGAGGATAGACCCAGGAGGATGAGGAGACACGCTTCATTCTGATCGAGCATTGATAGGGCGTCATCCATTATGAGAGTGAGTGCTGTTTCGGTGCTGTGGTCTTGGCGAAAGCCTGACTGGTATTGGTCAAGGAGTTGGTACTGATCTATGTGATTATAGAGTTGGATCTGAACACATTTCTCGATAAGCTTCGCCAGGGTGGGAATGTTGGAGATTGGACGGAAATTGTTTAAGTCTGCACAGTCTGCTGTAGTTTTTTTTAGGATGGGGGCTACCTGTCCAACTTTTAGACAATCAGGGATGGTGCCCTGGAGGAGAGAGGCGTTTACGATCTTAGTCCATAGATCTCCTTAAAGATAGATGGAGGTAAAGGGTCGATGAAGTGGTTCGATGGCTTCAGCAGTATGAGCAAGTAGTGAATGTCACTTTCCTTGAGAGGGTTGAAAGTGTGCCAAGAGGCATTGTTTTCGGGGGAAAGCTCAGGGTGGTTGATCAGGATAGCAGACTGTAATGGAAGATTAGAGATGGGGAAGTTAGATGGTAACAACTCCCTCATAGTCTGTAGCTCTTGTTCTATAATGACCGTTTTTTCCATGAAGAATGAGGCGAGTTCTTCGCAATTTGGAGGCTTTTTGGAGCCGATATCAGGGAGGGGTTGGTTGTTGGATTGTTGCTTGACAATTTCAAAAAGTTTTTAGGTCGATTTCTGGCTTGGTCCAGTTGGGTTCTAAAGAAATTGGCTTTCGAGTTCCTGATGCTTTTATTGTAGGTGTTTCTCACTGTTCGTAGCCTTTCCAGGTTATCCATGGAAGGTGAGGATCTCCAGGCTCTTCCAGCTAGTCTCAAATTGCGTCTTTCATTGTTGAGGTTTTCGTTGAACCAGGGTTTAGACATTTTTGTGGATACATTTTTTAGTTGCAATGGAGTGATCGAGTCCAGGATGTTCAAGATGGAGGTATTGTAATGCTCTGTTAGGTCTTGGACGTCCACCATGTCCAATTGAGGGGTCAGGTAGTCGAGGCTAAGGGCCGATAGGTCATTGAGGTTTATGTGTTGCAGAAAGTAGCAATTTGATCTAAAGCATTGAAAGATTCAGGTTAGAGGATTTTAAACACAAGGATGGGAGGTAAAATTTGGATCTGTTCAGAAAATGTCTGTGGCCTTAATGATAAAAAAAAAGGGGCACATTGGCCTTCGATTTATGCAGGCTGATTTGGTGTGCCTCCAAGAAACTCACATATCATGGAATAAACTATGGTGGTTGAGGGACTTGGGATATAACGTGTTAGCAAGGGACAACAACAAGAGGAGTGGCAATTTTAGTAAGAAACGGTGTAGGCACTTGCAAGCAAGTCAAAGAAGATAAGTTTGGGTGGTGGGCCATTACTGAATTTGAGTCAGTCATAGAAAATGTATCTTTTACATTCTGTTCCATTTATGGGTCGAATGTAGATGACCCTGAGGTATTGGATCATTTAAGCATAGAGCTTGTTTTATGGCCACATCCCCTAATCTTTTGTGGTGATTTTAATATTCACTTAGATAGTCAATTTAATCTAAATGGGGACCAATTATATCAGGGGAGGAAAGTGAAGGTCTTTAAGGCTTTGCAAGGTCTGGTGAGAGAACATGGCCTGGTAGATATTTGGTATTAACATAGGCTATCTGATCCAGGCTTTACTTTTTATTCAGCCCCCCATAATAAACTAGTCAGGCTAGATTATTTTTTTGTCTCAAATGCTCTAGCTGAACAAGTCAAGATTGAGAGTTTCATGAGGGCTGTTTCAGATCATAACCCCTTGGTAATAGAATTTCCATTGATGGGTGCTACCAAAGCTCGAACGCCTTGGACGTTCGAAAGAAAGCTTCTGCTTGATCAAGCATATCGCGACCATATGGCTAAGTAGGTAGCAGAATTTTTTTATACCAATAGGGGCACAGAACCAGGCACTATAGTCTGGGATACCTTTAAGGTGGGGGTTTGAGGGGAAACCTTGAGTTTCTCTCTCCAACACCAAAAAGTATTGCAGGCCGAAATCTGGGAATGGTATGAGCAGCTAAGAGTGGCTGAATATAAACTCATCGATAAAGTGATTGAGGGTCAACATATCGAGGGATATCGGCAGACAATAGCAATCGTTAAGTCTAAAATCCATCAACACTTTGGGACCAAGGTGGCTGCCACATTTATGCAATATAGGGCTGAATCCTATGAGGTGGGGGAAAGAACCGGGTGATTACTAGCAAAACGCCTGTGGCAGCGAGAAGTAATCAATCGAATCTCTAAGATTAGAGACCATTCAGGCCTAATTTATGAATCATCGGCAGAAGGGCTGAATGTTTTTAAGAATTACTACGAACAGC
Organism: Calotriton arnoldi; assembly: GCA_963921515.1. Classification (NCBI taxonomy): domain Eukaryota; kingdom Metazoa; phylum Chordata; class Amphibia; order Caudata; family Salamandridae; genus Calotriton; species Calotriton arnoldi. The sequence goes on from CAWUFW010007934.1 coordinate 232,902, forward strand.
TGTATACTGAGGAAGCAGCCCCGCTGGGGGCCAAGGCTTCAGGACACTTTAAGATCTGGAGACAATAAAGGTCACACATGAACAAAATTGTAGTTTAGCGGCTCCAAAAGCCTGTGAAGAGATGGAAGAGGCTCTAAATTCCTTGGCGCTGGGCAAGGCCACCGGGCCTAATGGCATCCCTCTGGAATTTTATAGAACATTTTCTCAGTCTTTACAACAGGAAATGCTACAAATATTTTTGCAGGCTCAAAGGGGGTATGTCCCTTTCTCATGGCAGAGGACTACCATAGTTGTTTTAAAAAAAAGGGTATACCAGAACTGAGTCCAGGCTCGTATAGACCTATATCCCTTATCAATTGAGATGGTATATTCTACTCTAAAATACTCGTAAATCGGTTGGGTAAGATTATTACTCCTTTGGTCTCAATGCAGCAGCATGGGTTTATCCCTGGTCAAGACACGGCCGACCATGACCGCCGAGTTATAGCCCTTTTTGACTGGGCACAGGCCACAAATTCACCATTGGGAGTAATCCTGCTAGACACTGAGAAAGCGTTTGATCGGGTCTCCTGGCGGTTTCTGTGGGCTGTCCTTCAGTGGAAAGGGATCTGTGAAGAGTTTGTCCAGACAATTAGGGCATTATACCCGCTAGCGATGGCCACCATTCGCTTTACAGGGCAGGATTTAGCTCTGTATGATATTCGGAGCGGCACAAGGCAAGGGGGCCTGTGCTCTTCTCTACTATTCGCTCTATATATCAACCCCTCTCTAAAGAAATTAGAGCTAAACACCAATATTAAAGCGGTGAAGGTAAATGGCACTGAGTATAGAACGCTGGCTTACGCAGATGACATAGCGGTGCTCACCTTGGATGTAGCTACTGCACTCCTGGAGATAAAGTCCTTAGCCGAGTGGTTTGGAGCATTTTCAGGTTACAAAGTAAATGTAGATAAAACACAGATCCTATGCTCAGAAAATATGCAGAGCACAGATCCATTAGTAGTCCCTGAGGCAACTTATCTAGGGGTCAAAATTACAGCTGCCTTAGATAAAATTGTTGAATTGAATATAGCTCTGATTTTAGATAATGTCAGCAGAAAATTGGAAAGACTGGATCAGCTACATCTTTCGTTATTTGCCAGAAGTAATGTGATTAAGATGTCATTTTTGCCAAAGGTTTTATATGCTTTTAGGACTATCCATCTAGAGTTCTCCTCATCATGGCTGGTGAATCTGAAAAGGGTATGCTATAGATTCCTATGGGGTATCGCAAACCGAGGAGGGCATCTAAATAGATGATTCTTCCAAGGCAGCGGGGGGCTGGGCAATCCCCATTTTCCTTCTTTATCACTGGGCTTGTCTGCTGTAACATCTGGGTATTTTGATAATGGGGATGAAGTAGAGGTCCCCGTGGTGGAGAGACCAACTATCTATGAATTAGCATTGGAGAATGATGTTAAGGGGTGTCTGGTTAAGGTACTAGAACCCAGCTATTATAAAAAGACTAAATTCAAAATTTTAAAAGCTGCCTATAAAGTATGGTGGCATGTAAGGGGCAGATTAAATATTCCAAAATTAAATGTTTATACACCATTTTCGGCTGTAGGTATTCTTCCTCCAATCTTCCAGGATCAAGTCACATTTAGATGGAGGAGGAGAGGGATCAAACTTCTGGGTGATTTGTATAGGGAGGGACAGTTATTATCCTTTCTGAATTTGCAAGAGCTGTACGGGCTAGATAAACAAGACTTTTTTAAATATCTGCAATTACGTTGCATTCTTGGGGGAAGCATGAATAGGACCGTTTTGACATCAAAAATATCAGTGATGGAGGCAATGAAGACAAAGGGTCGGATTGGGAAAATCTATGAGATACTGATCCAAGCATCCCCTGATGATATAGAGGTACAGAGTTCAAAGTGGGAAACTAAGCTGGGAATGAGAGGAATATATATTGAAGACTCGCTGGAATTGGCAAACCAGGTGTTGATAACAGGTAGCCTTAGGAGTCAACATTTTATGTCTATTTTTGATCTTTATAATACACCAGCAAAGGTAGCTAAATGGGGTGGTAAGAGGGGGGGGGATGCAACAGATGTGCACTGCAGTCAGCTGACACTCTCCATATGTTTTAGTCTTGCCCTAAGCTGATTACTTTCTTGCAGGATCTTGAGGAGTTTCTAGGTAGGGTTTTAGTCATATCGGTGTCCATCACTCCCACGTTAATAATTTTGGGGATATTAGACAGCATGGAGGTAAATGAGATGGTAAGGGTAAAGACTGGCTTTTTGTTTTTAGCAATGGCTATTGCTCATTTGTGTGTTACCTCTCAGTGGTTAAGTGTTGACCCTCCTATTTTTAGCAATGGCGGGCTAAGATGTTAGCCATATATAATATGGAAATTTCAATATACAAGATGAAAGGACATAGAAAAAAGGAGTTAGGACGAAGAATCTGGGCACCAGTTGCTAGGTGGGTGAATGAGGCACGTGGTAGGGATGAAAAAAACAGAGTTTGCCATCTGTTTTTGGCGTATTCTCCTCAGGGCGATAGGGTAAGGGGGAGAGGTATGTCCATACTATATATTTTATTCTTTATTCCCCATTCTGTCTCCCTGTGATGACCCGATTGGGATGGATATGGATATCTATCAATTATTTATTTGATTATTCATTACTTAGATTGTTTATTGCTCCTGCACTTTCCTTAGAGGCCGTTATTCTGGGGGAGGTGGGTTCTAAGCTATTTAATGATATTTATGGGCTTGTTTACTATTTATATAATGAAATATGCTCCTAAAAGAATAATGTCCTTTGAATACATTGTGTAAGAACTTCCATGACATGTATTAATTGTTTTTTGTCTACAAAATAAAAAAATAATAATAATAATAATTAATAAAAAAGTTCATAGGCCTTAAGTATGCTTCACAGCCCCTCCTCTAGGCCCCGGTAAGCAAGGGGACGTAGCCCAGCCCCTAAGAGATACCATACAGAGGGTAAGAGCAAAGATGAAAAAGATAATAAAAGAGGGTGTTGCACAGCCAACACGGATCTAGAAGCCTCATGTGGATTCATAAACACCCTGCGTCCTCCTCTACTTGATTTGATTTAAGCATGCGAGAACTTCCCAACAAACACTCAGGAAGAGTCAAAAAGAAGTGCAGGCATATGCTGGGTTATTATGAGTGTTCCTACCGCAAAAACTGCGGATGTCCAGCTATAAATCCAAAGGGGGTGGCCCAGCCTCGGCTCCTGATTGTCACTGACGGGCGCAGGAATTGCCCTTCCTTGGCCCGGGCACGGCTTGTGACATGGAAGGTGGTGGGTGCTTATGAAGTGTGCAGCCCGGGCAGGAGAACAATGATGGCCCTCCTCCATCGTGGCAAAGCAGCAGAGCAGGCTGGGACAACGAGTCCTTCAACGAAGAGTCTCCCAAGGCATCCGTGCTGTGGGAGGTGGTGAGCGCTTATGAAGCTTGCGGCGCAGGCGGGAGAGCAACGATGTCCCCTCCTCTCCTGGGGCAAAACAACAAAGTAGACTGGGACAACAAGTCCTGCAACGAAGAGTCTCCCAAGGCATTGATTTAATTTAATGTATTCCAAGTAAATTTAATTGAAGGTTAAGATGTGTATTAGTTTACATTAAATACAATTGTTTAAATTATTTCAATTTACTTTAAATAAATAAGGGGTTATGGTCAGGTTTGATATTAGGTTTAGGATAAGGATAATAAATAAATAAGGGGTTATGGTTAGGTTTGATAGTGGGTTTAGGATAAGAATAATTATTTAATGTCTTTTAATGTAAACTAATTACGGTATAGGGTTTGTGATAGAGTTAGCCTAAGGATAATTATTTCATGTAGTTTAACTTAATTTACACTAATTAATGGGCAGGATTCGTGCTGGTATAAGAGTATGATAAGGTCAGTAATTAGAACTAAATGGATTTTATCATATTTAAGAGTAGGGGTACAGTTAAGTTTAGGATTAGGTTAATGAAATGTGATTTTTAAAATGCAAGGTAGGCATCAGAGGTGCCCCCATATTTCTTGCCGCAAGTTAGGCCAATCATACGTGAAAGAAGGGACAGTGTGATTGCATCTGTGTGCTGATGCCATGTCCTCTGTGATGAAGAGATGCTTACCCAAATGAAGTAAAGTGTTAATAGCGTTTTCATAGGGCATTGCAACCATTTGTATGTATGCACGGTGGTTTTCGAAACTAGGCACCAATTCCACATGGTTGTGGGATGTCAGCGATGGGGGAATTGTCTCTTACGTTTGTTGTTTATTGGTGGGGAACTGTGTCCTTGGATGCATGTGCAGTAGGCCTCTGCAGACTGATTCATACCATGAGGTTGCGTGGTTGTCCATTGCATAGGCTGAAGTGGTAATGCTGTTAAATGGCATAGCTTGCAGTAATCGACCAACAGAACTGTGTTGCGCATGTGGGGGTTGGTATGGTTAGCTAGTGTCTTCCAGGTGTGGTTGATTAAGAAGTGTGTGTGCTGTTGGGCTAGTAATGCCATGTCAAGTATATGGCTTTGGTACCATGTTATGTGTCTGAGGATGTGCTGTATTCTGACTACTATGAGCTCTTGTTTCAGTGAGGAAAAGTTGTGTGAATAAGGGACGTTATTTTGGGGTTGCAATGCTTTGGCAACTTAATATATAGGTGGGTGTTTTATGTTGCAGTAGATCACAAATTCGTTGGGTTTCAGAGTACGGTTAAAAATTCAGTCTATTCGCGTCTTCATTTCAGAGCTTCATTCTCACCAGTCTTTCTCCTGCCCTTCATCTTTATTCTTCCATTCTCACCTCTTATTGCTCCTATCTTTCTCCACTTCTGTCGTCCCGTTCTCACTCCTTACTTTTCTTACCTTCTTTCCTTTTCACCAGTTACATCCCTTCCCTTGTTCATTTCTCAGCTCCTACCTTTATTCCCTCTGTCCTTTATTACTTCTTACCTTTCTCTCTCTGCTTTTTTCTCTACCCCTAGCTTTAGCTCCTATTTTCGTTTTCATCTCTTACCTCTTTGCCTCTTCCTTTCTCACGTCTTGCTGCCTTTTTCTCTCACCTCGACTTGCTTCACTTCTCCCTTTCTTCCTCACCTTTCAGTTCTTATCTCTCTCATTCCTTTCCTCACCTCATATTTTTCCCTTTCTTCACTTTGTTTCTCACCCCCTTGTTTTCCCTCTTTTTTGCTTCTTCTTTGACTTCCCAAGTCAAAAAGGAAGATCATCCTGGAGTCATCTGATGACTTCAGCCAGGCTATTCCTGCAATTATCGGGGGAAGTCATCCCAAACCATCCTGAAGTATGCCTATAGGGAGAAATATTTAAATGAGATGACTCTAGAGTCCATCAGAGAAATTACTCCAGGATGGGTTCCTGATTACTTCAGTGGAAAACATTTGATGATCTTTTAGTACTACAGGATGACCCCAGGATTATTTCAGGATTAGGCTGGATTACTCCAGGATGGATTCCTGATTACTTCACTGCAAAACATGTGATGATCATTTTCTACTGCAGGATGACCCCAGGATTATTTCAGGATTAGGCTGGATTACTCCAGGATGATTTTATAAGTGTTTCAGGATGGGGCTGTATTACTACAGAATGATCTTATGATGACTTCAGAGTGAGGCTGATTACTCAAGGACGATCCCAAAATAACTTTAGAATGTGGCTGTACTAGTCGATGACGACTTCATGATGGGGATGTATTACCCTAGGATAGGTTCTGGCTGTATTACTGCATGGCGATTTCAGCATGTGGATGTATATTCTATGATGATCTTGACTAGTAATGTGTAAAACTGACACATACAGAAAGTTAAGAAATACACAATTTTATCAGTTCGTTGGCAGAGCAGACTGATGCTACAAAAAAAAAATTGCTTCGGGTAGTCTACCAAAAACAGCAAATTCCTTGTTTGAACACAAGAAAACCTCTTAACATTTTAGGTCCACAGAAAACAGAAGAGTGAACCCTAAACGGCATACCTGACTTAGAATAGACTTTAGCTTGCCACAGAACATATACCCAGCCCTACCTGTAAGGACTTCAGGATATATTCTTGTTACTCCAAGATAATTCCACTATTACTTCTTTACGAGTTTTCCATGACTGCCAAGTACAACTGCAACTCGAATAACACTGGTGTGTTAAGCTATTGCAATAAGCAGAGACACTAATAATATTATTGCACTTCTTTTAATTCTGCCGCACCCTTATTCTTTCATTTTGATCACTGTCATTCCAATCAAGTAATTTTGGTGATAGCAGATATAAAACAATAACTGTAAGTATAGAGGTTAGTACCCCCAGTGCAGAACTGGTATTGAGTTGTTGTGCATCTATGAGACTGCTCAAGCAGTATGTTGTTGTTGAGTGACTAAGTAAGCCTTTCAGTGGTCAAGTGGGTGCTGCAGTTCAATGCTGATGTGAAGGAGGGCTGCTATAGCTGACTATGGAGAATGGCAGTGTTGGGTGACTGTTCTTGTCGTTGTGAGCTGTATAAGTAGCTGATGAGTGCGGTTTGATCAAATTATGCTAGTGGCCATTATTTTTGTGTGTGAAGAAATAAGTGTTTTGTTTGGCTCAGAGGCATTTTGAGTGGCTTTACTTACTGTGTAGCGTCAGGGAGGTCTAATATATGAAAATGTGTGGGGGGGTGCATGATTGAGAGCATGGACGCAACAGGCTGGGAATGATTATACGATAGATGTGGGCGAAGGCAAACATTTTTGGTGGTCATTGATGTTCCGAGGAGTGCTGCGAGTGACTAGTGCAACTACGTTGTGTTAGGAATATGAATGCATTGTGATTGTGGGTGCAGTGTCAGTGTGGTGTGAATGATTGCAAGAATGTTGCAAGGACTATTGCAACCAACTCTGATGTATAATGCTGGTGGGGGTGTGAGTGTACCAGTGTTTCTGAATGACTGCAGGTTATTGCAGCAAATTGCTGGCGATGAATTATGAGTCCTGTTGTAGAAGGCTTTGGTAAGTAATGAGTGGTATGGACTGCAAATGATGTGAATGAGTGTTGCAAATGGCTGAGTTTTGAGTGGTGGCAGGTTTAGCTATGAGATGTGACAGAAAGGTTGAGAGGCTGGGTCTCGGTGGTATTGTGAATGGTCAAGGGATACAAATACCAGAGTAAGGTGATGAGTGGTGAAGTTAGTGGTTGAGAGGAGAGGTAGTTGTGTGGACAAGTTATCATGCATTTGTGTGATAGTGTGACTGGTTGGTGCTGAAAGTAAGTAGTCTTATATAGCTGCCTGAAGGCTACAGAGTGGAGTGAGTGATTGCTGCAGTAGGTGGTGCTGCAAGTGTATGTCATAGTGGTGTTCCGAAGGGAGGTCTGGTATTGCATGCAGGTGAATGTGTGCTGTGAGGTGTCAGTGAACGGGCGATGGAGGCAAGTGATATTGCATCTCATGTGTTAAATCAATCAATCAGCATTTGTAGGGCAGAAAAACGAGTGATCAGAAAAGGAAAAACAGTGGGCAGAAGAGGCAAAACACAGGGCAGAAAGCCAAGCAGAAAAGGCAAAACAAAGGGCAGAAAGCCAAGCAGAAAAGGCTAAATAGAGCAGAAGGGGACAAAACAGAGTGCAGAAAGACGAGCAGAAAAGACAAAACACAGAGCAGAAAAATTAGCATTAAAGGCAAAGCACAGAGCAGAAGAGGGCAAAACAGGGGGCAGAAAAACTAGCAGAAAGGCAAGCAGTAAAGGCAAAACAAAGGGCAGAAAAAGAAGCAAAACAAGGCAAAGCAGAGGGCAGAAAAATTAGCAGAAAAGACAAAACGGAGGGCAGAAAAACAAGCAGAAAAGGCAAAAGGACAGAAAAACGAGTAGAAAGGCAAAACAGAGTAGAGGAGGGGCAAAACAGAGGGCAGAAAAACAAGCAGAAGAGGGCAAAACAGAGGGCAGAAAACTGTGATGGGAGTCAATGGTGTAAATAATTAGTTCTATGAGTGAGTTATCAGTTTTTTTCTGATGTTGCTGTGTAGTACTGCAAGTGGCTGAATGGTGGTTTGTAAGGGTGTATGAGTAAGATGAGCGATTATTATTGTGATAGTTATATGAGTTGTGTTTAAAGTGAGTGGAAGGTTCTGTTAGCATGTGGACGGATGAGCTTTGTCGCACATGGCTAAGTGTGAAGTTTGGGGGGTGAATGCCTTGAATGAGTTATAATGAAGGGGTGCTGTAGAAGACTGATGTTTAGTGAATTATATAAGAAAGTAGCGTTGTAAGCTGCGGGTGGAAGTGATACTGCCTAGTAGTGCTGCATGTAGAGGACTTGTGGTCTATGCGCAAATAGATGGCATGGCAATTGGGTTCTGAATTGTACTGAGTGGTAAATAGTAAATTGTGTGGGAATTGTGACCAGCAGATTGTAATTCTATGTAGGAGGTATCACTAATGAAATGGTGAGAGTGAGCAGTGTTGTGAGTGAACAAATGTTGATCAAGTTGTGTGCACAAGTGAAATTTATTTTTACTGTTAAGATGGCAGGCTAGCCCATTTGTAAAACGGAAGGAAGGGGTCCCTTGCCAGCATGCTTTATTTTTAAAACCAGCTGCATAATTTATAAAGCTGTCACAAGCAGCACTCCTGCTTATATTGCAGATAAGTTCACCATCTCTGGTGGATCTCTGCACACCCACAGCAGGACACCATCAGACTGCAGACCTCATTTACAAGCCCATTGCGCCGCCGGTGCTTCACTTTTTTGACGCACCGGTGGTGCAGTGTCCCTGCCTATATTAACAAGGCCACGTAAAGTCCCCCTGCGTGACGTTTCATGGCCTTGTAAATATGGGCCCCTTTCACGCATTACTCTGTGTGAAAGGGGCATGCCATGGGGGTGTTGTGGGCGTTCCCACACAACATCCATGGAACTTGACACATTCCCAGATTTACAAAGTGTTGTAAACCTGGGAATGCGTCAGAATCCTACGCCTCCCCAGGGAGGTGTAGGAATGGCACAAGGGGGAGAAATACTTTTAATTCTTATTTTTTCCTCTTTCTATGTGTGCTGATTTCTGCAGGACGAATAGAAAGAGGAAATGCCATCAATTATTGATTTTGTGCAGGAAGGTGTCCCTTCCTGCACAAAAACAATCATCCCCACAACACAGGCACCCTTGCAACATGACGCACGGGTGCCAGCACTAACCATCTAGAGCCCTTTAACTCACTGACTTTATCCTGGTCTTTGAACTTGTACAGCACTCAGCTGCCTTTTGGCTGGGATCATGCTACAGAAATACCATATTCATACATGCTTTCACCTGTTTAGACTATAGTCTGACACCAGTGCTTCAGTTCCAATCTAACCCTTTTCCAAGACGTCTATACCGGTCCTCTTCGGTCATAATCCTACACTTGTTAGGCTGCCCCAACAGCCTGCTTCCTTCTCTCTGCCCACCTTCTCTTCAGACATCCACAAAATGGCTCAGTGAGTAAATACTCTTTCACTTCTAGTAATCTGCAGGTCTCAAATAAAAACCCCTCAAACGCAAACTCAGTATTCCATCCTTCTGAGATTAGTAAATGGAGTATGACGCAAGAGTGAAACAGTAAGAACTGTCATTTTCAACACTTAAAAGAAAATAAACATAGAATAAAAAAAAAAATGCTATCATCTGCTTAGCTCTTGCTGCCATCGTCAACCACAATAATCAAATGTTACTCATTAATGGTAATTACATCACTTGAGGTTTTCTGGATCACAAGCCACGCTATCACTTTTTTATCTTGATCCCATTTTATGGGATTTTATGTGACATAATTGTTGGGTCAAAAGTTATGTAGAATTTCGAATAATGTCAACAGACACTTAGAAGTTTTAAACATGACAAACTCTCAGAAACATGCATCTGTATTTAAGGATGAGAATTTGGAAAAGCTGATTAGACTACCACCCATCTTGAAGTGCTGTACTTAGTGATAGCAAACCTTTAATGTAGGAAATTTCACCATCATAAGGCCTCCCCCTAACTTCAGTGCAGGATCATATACATTCATGACTGCGTCCTTGACTATACTAGGACTCCCTGCCATCACAATATGATCTCAGTACACCTCCAGGAGCCTCCAAACTATATAAATCTAATTTTAAGTCTGATGTTAACCAAGACCTTTTGATTTGACCAAAATTATAAGTACAATATCTTTACTTATAGAGGCTTTCCCTCTCCATCCATAGGTCCGTTATTTTTTATTCGTCTACTACAACATACAGCGTGGGATAGCACACTTCACTCACTGGCTAACTTCACTTTGAGTGACGACATTCTTCCCTTTCACAAGAAACACATCCACAAACACAGTATTTCCCTTGAAAGCCAAGAACTGAAATGGCAATGTGTGCTTTTAATACCTTAAGTATTTTTGCTTTTAGACAATTATTGTTTTAGATTCATGTGCGCCTGGCGGGTTCCTTAACAATGCTTTGCAAAAAACATATTAAAACTAAAACAGTGAAAAAGTCAAAAGGCTGATGTTCAATGCCAGAACTTTTCGCTTTGCTTGTTTAATATTTTAAATTGTTCAAACCCAGTCCTGTCACTTTGTGGCCTGGATGAGACCATTGGAAGGGAGTAGCGTCACCGTAGGAGAGTGATTCCATGTTTTGTGACTATGCAAGAGGAGGCCTGCAATTCAGTGATTGAGTGGCCCAAGAGAAGAGGGCTGAGGTTGTGGGCCAATTTGGGGTCGCTTTTAGTTGCTTTGTGCACTGTCTGGAGAAGATTGCATGTTGCTGTTTGCCAGGAATCCGAGTGAGAATTGGGCTGGGCAGGTGAGTCCTGAACAAACAGTCCTGATGATAGCAGTACTGCATAAAATTTTGAAGTTGCCCCCACAGTGCATGGACTATCATGATATTAATGTACCAAGCCTGGATTACAATGTGCAAACACTTTCTAAGGTCAAGGAGTAGGGAAAAGTGTGGTGAAGGAAGGAAGGAAGGAAACAGACAGGTGCAAACCATGAAAGATATGTGCAAAAAGGAAAAACATAAAAGGGAGAATAAGGAAGGAGGAGATCTATGAAAGCAAAGATACGTTAGAAAAAGAACGTGAAGAGAACTGGAGAAAGCTGAAATTGGGAGTCCAAAAATGGGGTGGAACATGGTGATAATAAAAAGTGGAAAGAGGAGCAAAGCAAGGGAAGACAGAGGGGAACGAGTGAAAAGGAGAGTGGAAGGGAAACCCTGGAAGGCGAAAAATGAAATGCAGGTAGTGAGGGTAAAGCGAAGCAAAAGAGAGAATGCGGACATAGAGCAGAGTGAAGGGAGAATGGAAGAAAAGCTCAATAGTGAGACAGATGATACGCATGCAGTCACGCAGAGTGCTTAAATAAGAAGAAAAACTAAAACCTAAAAAGGTGAGCAGTGTAAGGGCACAGAATGCTTCCATGCTCCAGGGGAGGGGCAAATACAAGAAGGGGAGCGAAAGCCCAAAAAACACTATTAAAAAGAAGTAAGCAAATCAGAGTGACAATGAAGCCAACTGGCAACCAACAAATGGGCTCTAAGCCAACAGTAAGCTAACAATGTGTCTCTTATGCGCTTCCTATTAGACCTAAAAATTGAGCAAATGTGTTACCCTCCATTTTGAGCTGCTTGTGTAGTAGGTCATGGAACAATGGGGGATTACTACGCCCCCACTTCATAAAGATGTTAGAGCCAGGTCAATAACAAGCATAGACAAAGCCAATAGGTCTTGCCTATGCAAGACCTATTGGCTTTGTCAATATGATTTTGCCATTTTGTACACCAGCGTGTCTGTTGTTCAGCTGGCTAAAGTTCCAGGGGTAAAGGAGAGTCATAAAGCGGAGTAGAATGGAGTGTTATGGAGTAGCACAGAGAGTCGTAGAGTGTTGTGGAGGGAGTAGTGTGTCAGCATAGACTAGAGTGTTGTAGAGCGGATTGGCATAGTGTAGTGGCAAAGAGAGTGTTGTACAGTAAAGTGACTTAGAGCAGAATAGATTGTTGTAGACTGGAGTATATTGTTGTAGACTTGAGTGGAGTGGCATAGAGTGTCAGTGTAGAGTAAAGTAGTGTGTCATAGACCAGAGTGGAGTATAGCGGCATGGAGCAGCGTAAAGGGAGTTGCATAGAGCGTCATAGTGGAGTAGTGTTGCAGAGCGGTATCGAGTGGAGTAGGGTGTTGTAGAGGGGAGTATGCGTAGAGTGGAGTACATTGTCAGAGTTGAATAGAGTTTAATGGAGTAGAGCATTATAGAGGGAGGTATAGTGGAGTGTTGTACAGTGGAGTGTCAGAGTGGACTAGAGTGAAGGTGCGTAAAGTAATGTGGAGTAGAGTAGATTGGCGTAGAGTGCATTGACTTTGAGTAAAGTAGTTTAGAGTCCATTGGCATAGAGTTAAGTGACGTAGGCAGGGGCTTACAGTGTAATAGAGTAGAGTTGAGTGTGGCAGAGTTGCGTAGAGTGCAGTGGTGCTGAGTGGAGCAGGGTTGAGTGCAGAGGTGTAGAGTAGAGTGGAATCTATATGCAGAGTTAAATAAAAAACATGTTTCTTGCTCAAACAGATCAAACTTTACTAAAAACTTGGCAAAATGTGTTCTCGTGCAGTGAAAAGCCCTTGGCAAAGATTTGAATGGTCATCTTTCTCTTCCTTTTTGCTGCATTTGGTATTTAAACGGTTACTAAAGAGGTGAAATATTTGTTCACACAGTATTAGCATGTGTAAAAAGTTATAAAAGAATGAAGTAATATCACAAAATGTGCAGCATTCCGCGGCATAATTTGCCTTTTCTTGCTGCATAATTTGTTTCTGCCATGCCCTAATGACAATGGCCCTGGAGGCCGTTAAGATCATCATGAAGGGTAGAAATCCAATCATAAAGCAGCGTTGGTATACTTACAACATGATGCAGGAGCTTCCAACATAAGCTTTGGCACATTTATGAAGCTCTATCATCAAACAACATATTGTCTAGGCACTGCACTTACGTAATTTATATACACGGCTACTTGAATTATGAGATTCTACAACTGCTGCGTTTTCCACGTAAATTGCCATGTAATCCATCATCTGCTGCATAAACTGCAGATTTTAACAAAACAAATGTTGATTCTAACTCCAAAGGATCAAAGTTACCAAAAGGAGAGCAATGCGTATTGCCCCAGATTGGAAAGCCCATCACAAATACTGGCTGGTCACTTTTACATTACTTATTTCTGCATTTGAGTATTAATCTGACAGTTATGAGGCGAAACATTTGCATAGACAGTGTTAACATCCCCACAGATGTCAAAATAATGAAATAATACTATCAAAATAATGTACCCCATTATGCTACATAATTCTTGTTTTATGGCCGCATAATTTAGTAAATCCCGCTGCATAATGTGGACTTTCCCTGCCGCTTAATTCCAGTGGCTCTGTTTATATAGTACAAACCACCAGAAACACTGTGCACGGTGGGGACGGTTTATAGTATGCATAGGAGATGAGAAGTGCAACCAAATAAAGGTACAGGCTAACAGAAACGAGCAAAAATGAGGAGAAAATTCAGTTTCTGGACAGGATTAAGGCTGTAATATCGAGGCTTTTCCTCTTCCACAGTGGCAAGATCGGAAGTGAAAGTGTGGGCACCACTTAAGAGAGAAGCCGTGGGAAAAGGCGAGACTGTGGCGGAGGGTATTGGGAACGGGGACCTTGTTTGGGGAAACATGTTTGTGCGCATTGCTGAAACTTCAGACGCATATCGTGGCCCTAATCTCGGTGAACAGTCGGAAATACGATACACACAGCATGACCTGATTCACAGCAATACTTTCTATCAGCATCACCTTTGGCGCCTCGTTCTTCAGCCGACATGATTGGATACTCCCGCCTTGAAAGCTCAGTTGAGGAAGAAGCCCATAAGTGTAAAGGTGGGAAACCATAAACCACTCTACTAAAAAAAAAAAATACAGACGCGGCTCAGCATGCATCTCCCTTCCACGCTCCTGCAAACACACACAGAAGGCATCAGTAATCAATAGTTGGTGGTTTGGCAGGGCAGCACTTAATCTCCTCTTGCCTCGCTGGTCTTGTTAAAGACCCGCTTCCGGTCGTTGAGGACAACTTCCGGTTTGAAGAACGTGAAATAGAAAAAGGACAAATGTAGCCCCAGGCTAATCTTTAGCTCGCCTTTATTTTACCACGGGGCCTCCAAATTGTACAGATGCACAAGAAGGCGATCCCATGAACACATCATTTTAATTTGTGTTCAAAATTAAATTTGCTCTTTTTTTGCTTGTAAACTTGTTTTTAACTCTTCCACTTTATTAAAATGTTGTTCTCACGAATACTCAATAGCGTTAGAGACACTAAAATTGACTAGATCGTGCTGGCAGCATTGAAGAAGGAAAGATTATGGCATTCTTGTACATGCCAATAAATCTGGTTCACGCGCGAGACTTCTAATTTTTTAAGCCAATGCCTCTCCTTCAATAGACGTGTAAGTGTGAAATACATTCTCCCAATTCTTTTGTTTTAAATCACCCTCTTTTTTCTTCTAAAATGTTGGCGTGTAGGCATTCTGTTTTGTGGCATTTTTTTATCACTAATTTGTCATTGTAACGCCAAATGAAATAGACAGGACCATAACGCTTTCAAAAATAGAAAGTTTATCTTCCCCCGGGCCTCCACTCCACTTTCCTTCCAAAATTGGGGGCCTTTCTGACGGATCTGCCGGTCGGGATCCTTCTTCTTGGGGGAGACACCAATGCAGTAATGGACCCGTCTGTTGATCGGTCCAATCCCAGACTAGGGGCTCGGGAGGAGCGAGGGCTGGCGGGCTTTACCACTGCCATGGGCCTGCATGACATCTGGCGAGCGCACCACCCTCGGTCTAGGGAATACACTTTCTACTCGGCCCGCCACGGCTCATTCTCGAGAATCGATTATTTCTTCACCCGGCTCGCACATATGGGAGACTTTACAAATGTCAGACACATGGCTAGAGGGATATCAGATCACTCCCCGGTGGGAGTGTCCCTCCAGGGTCCGGTTGTCAACAAGGCCGCCTTCCCGAAAATAGACCCCTGGCGACTTCGAGACCCAGTCCTGAGTGACAAACTCAGGGAGGGATCTAAGCTCTACTTTGCAGAAAATCAAGGCTCCGTGGATTCCCAGATTATGATATGGGAAGCATATAAGACGGTTCTGCGGGGTCAAGCACAGGCCCTGATTGGGGGCCAAAAAAAGGAAGAATCGCTACAGATTAGGGGGCTTGAGAGGGAAGTGGAGGCGCTGGGGGCCGATCCGGCGCTGGCGGAGTCCGCAGATCTCCAGCATGAATTGGCATTGAAACAGAAAGAACTGCGGGCACTGGCACAAGGGGAAGCGCGGGCCTATGCCCTAGCAACCCAGCACCGGCTATATGATGTAGGAGATAAGGGACTCAGGCTGCTGGCGTGGCTGGAGCGCCGTAATAGGGAGAGATCCTGGGTGCCTGGCGTGATAGACAAATCAGGGGCCCTATGTTCCACAAGTGGAGATATCGCGGAGGCCTCCGTGACCCACTATGAGCAGGTGTATTCGCCGGTGTGTACAAGGTCAGAGACCGACTGCGAGGAGTTTCTGCGGGACTTCGCCCTCCCCTCGCTTTCGCCGGAAGCACGACAGCGACTTGAGGCAGACCTCACGGTGGAGGAGCTGGGGCTGGCCCTAGGCTCCCTACAGTCCGGGAAAGCGGCTGGGCCCAATGGACTACCGATAGAGATCTATAAAAAACAAGCGGCAGTGATACTGACCCCCCTCTTGCGGATGTTCAATGAAGCCCGGGAATTGGGACGGCTTCCTCCGGATCAGAGAGAAGCCACAATTGTGACAATCCATAAAGCCGGTAAACCGCCGGATACATGCGACTCTTATCGCCCGATCTCCTTAATTAATGTAGAGGCAAAAGTCTTGGCCAAGGCATTGGCGGAGAGGCTAGTGCCTGTCATCACGGACCTGGTACATGTGGACCAGTCCGGGCTTATGCCCCGCAGGAGCACGCGTCACAATCTGAGGAGACTATACGGGGTGCTCCACGTGACGGAGGGTGTGGGCTCCGTTCAGGCGGCGGCGGTGGCGCTGGATGCCTCCATGGCCTTCGATAGCATTGAATGGCCCTACCTCTTTATGATGCTCCAGCGACTGGGATGTGGACCGATATTCTGTAGTTGGGTGAAGCTGCTATACACGCTACCAACGGCACGAGTGCGTGTCAATGGGGCGATGTCCAGATCCTTCCCGTTGAGACGGGGTACACGGCAGGGATGTCCCCTGTCCCCCTCCTGTTTGCCCTAGCGTTGGAACCCCTAGCGCACTGGATAAGGAGAGACCCCATGATATGGGGCATCATGTCACCGGGGGGCTGGGAGGAGCGGATATCGCTCTATGCCGACGACATCGTCCTCTATTTGGCCAGACCGTACAACTCGCTGGCCCGTGTGCTACATATATTCGAACTCTTCGGCAGTTACTCCGGATATCGCATAAACTGGTCGAAGTCATTGGTTTTCCCATTATCGGGCCCTGCACCGCGTATCCCATCCTGCTGTGAGGCGCCGTTGGTCACCGGTGGATTTAAGTACCTGGGAATCTACATCACTAGGAACAGAGATGAGTTCCTAGCCCAAAATTTGGAAACGCAGCTTTCTCGTATGGGTACAGACATCGGACACTGGCGCTCGCTCCCACTCTCCCTTATGGGACGTGCGGCACTCTATAAAATGCTTACACTGCCGCGACTCCTCTACATTCTACAAAATACTCCGTTCCCGGTCCCACCGCAGTCCTTTAAAAGGATCGCACAGGCGGTGCGCACGCTACTATGGGATGGGGGCCCCCGAGGATCGCGCTGAGCAAACTACACAGAGGGGTATATGATGGAGGCCTCGCTATTCCTGACGTCAGGCTATATTACTGGGCGTCACAATTACAGATCATCAACGACTGGGTGTACGCAGATGTCTCGGAACCTGCATACCGGGTAGATAGGATGGCAATGGCAGGAGGTAACTGCGAGTCCCTACTGTATGCCCGGAAGATGGTGCAGAATTGGCCGACGCACACAGGGGTGGTGATACGATGTTGGAGAGAGGCCAATCGGCTCCTGGGTTGGGACCGGAAACTGACGGGCAAGGCCCCACTATGGATGGGAGACCACCTCCGGGAGGTGACTGCCCTGACGGGATTTAAGGGGTGGCGACTGATAGGTGTCGAGTACCTAGGAGACGTTTGGATGGGGGACTCCCTAGAACATTTGAGTACTTACAAGCAGAATACGATATGAACCCGACACAACGGTACCAATACATCAGACTGCTGCATGCCCTCAGAACACACATCACACCAGGGACGTCTATTCCCGAATATTCCCCACTGGAAGACCGACTATTGTTAGATCCGATAGTTGGTAAACCTATCTCCACAGTCTATCGTAAGCTGCTAAATAATTGTCCAGACCCCCTGATTTCCCTCAGAGCGAGATGGGTGGGTGACCTGGGAGAAATAGATGATGACAGCTGGCAGGAAGCGATACAGAGTCCCAGAGTGATAGCCATCCGGGCCAGATTTAGACTGGTTCAGTTAAAAATACTTCATCGCACTTACTACCCTTGCACACTCCTATACCGCTGGGGTAGGCTCCAGTCGGGGCTCTGCAGAAGGGGGTGCCAGCAGGAGGGCTCCTTTTTCACATCCTATGGGAGTGCCCAGAGATTGCCATATACTGGATAGGGATCACGGATATTATGTCTAGGGCAATGGGGAGGGAGGTCCCGATGGACCCCAAGTAGTTGCTCCTCCAAATAAAGGGGGAAGAAAGCTGGCCCAAGTATGCGGAGCTGTGGCTGACTCTGGCTGCAGGAGTAGCCAAACGTAATATCACACGGAGCTGGGGCGCACAGGCGCCACCGCAGCTGGCTGCTTGGAAGAGGGACCTGGATTGGTGTCAAAGAGCAGAGGAGGTGGTCTATAAGAGTAGGGGGTGCATAACAAAGTGGAAAAAGGTCTGGGCGCCCTGGAAGAGATACCGAGCCCTGAGAGTAGTGGAAGAGGGATGAGGATACATGATTCGCCTGGGGACTGGGTTGTGCTGTTCATGCTCCCGCCCCTGTTACTCGCTGTAATGAATCTGTGGAAAACGAGATTGAGCTGCAAACGTTACTGTATAATGTATGGTCTTATGAGCTGTGTTAATAAAAAGATTAATAAAAAAATAAAAATAGAAAGTTTATTTAGGAAAAAAACACATTTAACAGCTCTAAATAAAATGTTCTTCACAAACAGATCATATTTGCCATGCATGAAAGCAAAGGAGCAAAATATTCTAACTGTATTTTTCAACTTCTAGAGTAAAATAGTTTGCAAAAACATTGCACCAAGCATAAAACAAGCCTACCTACCTGTATACACTTCTTGTAATAAAGGATTGCCTCTTTTATTCTGCGCAGTCCAAATATGTTTTACAACTTGGGCCGCATTATACATGCAACACATTTTCCTTCATTGCTCTAGGCGCACGTTAAGGAAAATGCGCCATATTATGATGAATGCGCTGCCCTCAGGCACTCCGTGTTTTCACAGTGCAGGCGGCAACCCGCCTGCACTTTGAAGGGGGATTAGAGATCCCCTTGCAGGCGGGTGCAGTCAGTGACTGCACCCGTCTGCAAGGGGGGTGTCAGGGGAGTCCAAGCGCCAGGGTTGAATTGCGATTAAAAATCGGCCCGGGCACGCAAAAAAAAAAGTGGCCCACACTTGCATATTGTCTTTCCGCAAAACAGTGCTTCGGCGAAATTTTATAAAAAATGGGGTGGGGGGGGGGGGGGGCGTAAAAAAAAATGCACAGATTAGTTTACAGTGGTGAAACACACCTGAAAGTGAGGCCACTTCTGCTCAGCCCCCTGCCCCCGCTCAGTATGCACACTTAATTGGCCTGCCCAGTGAGAGAAAGGGAGTGGCACCTCTGCCTGTTGATAAAAGGGAGGTAATGGACGCCCATCTGCCTCCACAAAGGCCACTCTGGCACCCACTGGGCCGCTGGCGGTACCACCCAAATCGGCCCCCAGACTGCTCAAAAAGCAGCCCACAGCTGTAACTGGACCGGCCCCTCGGGCATTGTCCGAGTGCCCGCGTTACCAATCCGACCCTGCCAAGCGCCCCTCTTTACCCGCTCCAGAGGACTGCCATCAGGGGGCAGCTTCTTTGCCTCTGCGCCCGCGTCTGTAATACGGCGTTGGCGCAGAGGTAAGGGGATTCCCTCATTTGCATGGGGCATGCCCCCATGCAAATGAGGGAACGCCCCCTGAAGATAGCACTGGTGCTTTATGTGAGCCAGCGATATCGGTATTACAGAAGGGGCCGAACAAGCGCCTGCGACCCCTTCTGTAATACCAAAGAGCCCCGGGGGCGCGCAAAGTGGGCGCAAACGCCTGTTGTGCCCCTGGGGCACTTTGTGTAATATGGCCCCTAGTGTTCCGCTTCAAGTTTAGTATTGGACTCTTCAAGTAACTCTTTCCATTGAGTACATTATTGTGACAAAGAAGGGCTCATTTTATTTAGACTCTGTCTGATTAATTTTAAATATGAAAAGATTTTGTAATATTGCAGGCAAAAGCACATACAAGCCAACAGACCGAATTCAGGTGGGAGACTCCCGATTCTTGAAGCGCAAAAATGGTTTTATTTTACTTGTCTCTCACTTAAAATTGCCTCACTTTCAATGTATGTGAATGGGAAAATGCATTCTCCGGATTTATTTCGAAATCTCCCACTTTTCAGCTATAAAACATTTACAAGTGTGAAAGTCCTTCCCCGAGATCATCAGTTGAGGTCATTTATACCATGTACACATATTTTCACCTCTTTATTACTTGTTTAATATCTGCATACAGTAATAAACATTTGAAAGTTGACTAGCTAGCTTTTCCAATGCGCTTGTCATGGTATTGCATGCACCACGTATGCTGTGTGTTTTTAGGGTCCCTTTAAGCAAGAAACATTATTTGTATTGGAATGTCAATTTATGCAGCAGCTGGTGGATGATGGTGCAAAGCATTTTCTGCTAAAAGTGACTTGAAAATGTAAGAAAAATAAAAATGTCAAGAAATAAGCACACCCCAATTATCAAGATTTGCTAACTTTTATTATTGTTAAATATGCCTGCACTCACACATTTAATTTTTTTGTCCCGGTCTACATTAAAAATATCACACTGCAAATTACCTTTGACACATTTTTCTGAAGCACATTGTTTGCTCATTTGGAAGTTACAGGCAACTCGTATAGCAGCTAAATAGTTTTTACTGTTCAGTAATCAGTCAAAAGGCGCAGCATTCCTGATGAAAATGCAACCAAAATAGTGGACAGAAACAATTTCATCTTATTAATGCTTCTGAAGTAATTAGTCATTTTTAAATCATCCTGAAGTCATCAGGAATGATCTCAGCTTAAGAAGTAATCGTAAACTAATTTCTAAATCATCCTCAGTCATCAGGAAGATTCTTATCTTGTGAAGTAATCAAATGGTCATTTTCAAGTCATCCTGAAGTCATCATGCTCAGGTTTCTAAACCTTGCTGATGACTACAAGAGCTTGATGATGTCTGATGACGTGAAAATGACTTCTACAGTAGTTGGATCTGATGACTCTGGGATGGCTTCTAAAGTAATCCTGTTTGACCAGGGTTATTAGCTTCCATCCTTCAGGCTTTCTTTCAGCCCTGAATGTGTTATAGTTCAACCTGTCTTTGTAACAAAAGTGCTTCCAGGCCCCCAGTTCAACAATCTGTTCTTCAGTGCCAAAAAAGCAGAAAAGGAAAACAGGGACATTGCGCAAAAAACTGTTATCTTTTCTTAATCTAGAAGCATTTGGATGCAATTTGCTATCATATTTAACTCAATGCCAGAGTAAACCTGCCTAACAAGTTGTAGCAGCCCCTCTTGTCCCGAAGCAGAAGGGTATTGACTCTGCTTGCACTGTTGCGAAGATATCTCACGTTGGGCGGTACAATGAGTACAGTACAGACCGTTCTGTACTCAAGATGTTGTGAAATAGAGTCATCAATCCTACTAAGTCTCGGTCTCGTGCCTACTATTAGCACATCCCTCAGCTATCCTCGATCTGGAGGGAAATGAGTGATCAGGCAGTGTAAACAAACCTACGAAAAAAGAGAGGAAGTCATGCCCGGTATTTACTTTTCTCTGGAAAGCACATTTACTTAGAAGGATTTGAGCCAAGCGACCGCACCGTGTTTGACCAACATTCATAAACAGACTTGTAGTCGTGGACAGGAAATCTGAATGTGGTTCGCACGCTTTGATTGGTCAATTGACCGACCCCTCCTCCCGCCCCCTGTCTCTCCACGTGACAAGAGTGAAACTGGCCATCTTCGCTAAGAAACAATCTTGACCCAATATACTCATCAGAACATTTTGCAGTATGCCTCGTGCCAGCTGGCAGAAAGACAACAGAGCATGTTTATTTAGTTTTGGGTTGTATTTAGAAACTGTTTTAAACCTCGTGTAATTATGCTCAGGGATCCATCTTAACTTCTGTTAAGAAACCTAGTTCTGGCCCCTTGCGATGTAGATTTTGCGCATTTGCCTTTGTTACGGAGATGTTATCTGTCAGTTCCTCTCTGCTTCCTTTCTCTTTCTATGTGCAGATCCTGACAGTACAGTCGCGACAAAGAATATGATTCTTACCCGACCACATTCATCCACAGATAGCAATGTAGCAAACAGTGAAAGAAGCCACCGAATGGAAAAGCAAGGCTTTATCAAAAGAAGGTAACACCAAGTAAAATGACGCCAAAAAATGGACCCAAGGAGTCACAAAGCACAGAATATGCTTTGCCTAAAACAATGAAAGTAAAAAAACACACTGGGGAACCTCCAAAGCAAGTTTGAAATGGTAGCAATGCTGCTGTTTGACACTACAGGGCCCCAGCAGCTTTACCACCAAATTGGTGAGACTGGATTGCCAGATTAAAAAAAAAATATATCATTGCAACATAAAAGACCAGCAAGGAAGGGAAAAGGTAATTTCTCCCCCACTTGGCAGGGAAAGAAGTACATGTACCATTTAGATGACACTCCCTGATACATACACAATTGACACGCTGCACTCAATATCCATTTTGAGCTTTTGCCCAATTCAAATTATGAACTCGGATACGAAGTGAACAAGGGAAAAGAATCACAGGATGGTTCCCATGCGAAACTGGTGGAACCTTTGAGTATGTGCACTCCAAATAATGTCCCATTACTTACCGGTAATCTTTATTACCCCGTTTAAGGTCCTCCTCGTCCCAGTCATTACAATATGAGGCGGTCCCGCCTCCCGGAGGCACTCTAACACGCTATTTAAAAAAAAAATTCTATAGAATAAAGGCCCCTCCCACCCGCCTCCATGCCTGCTAGTAACAAGACCAGACACAACAAAAGAGGGGGGAGAGAGCTGACCTGACTGGGACGAGGAGGACCTTAATCGGGGTAATGAAGATTACCGGTAAGTAATGGGACATTACCCCCTAAGGTCCTCCTCGTCCCAGTCATTACAATATGAGGAAGTAACAAGCCAGAAACAAAAAAGAAGTTTGACACAAACAGCAGGAAACCTCACTGCAAGAAAAAGCTCAGGAAAGGGCTGCAGACCCAAAACCCACAGCAAATGCAGCTTTCAAAGCATGCAACACCTTCAGAAGAAAATACCGAACAAAACAGTGAGGTGAAAGCCAAGAGGCCGCCCAACAGATCCCCGGAGGAAAAACTCCCACAGCACAGGTCAGGAAGAGGAAACAGAACAGAGAGAGCACCACCAAACCTGGACAGGAGGAGCCAGACCCAACAAACCCGAAGACTGAAAAAAAGCCAGCCTCACCCCTACACAGAGAGGAGAAGTGGCTACAGGGGCCCATGAAGAAAAAGAGGAGAAAACCGAAAACCAAAGTGTGCAGAAAAACAGAACAAAAGAGTAAGGTGCACAACCAAAGAGGAAAGGACCAAACCAGTACCCTAGCTGGAAAAACAGGAAGAAGCTCCTGTCGGAAAGGACTGGCAAACCACTGGAAGAACAAAGGCCGGACCCAACAGCAGGACCAGCCTACAAGGCAAAAGCCAGAAAGAGGGACAGGACACCAGTAAAGCCCCAAACTCCCCCAAACCCTGAGCCAAAGGAATGGCCAACATAGAGCCAGAGAGCAGACAAAAGAAACCAGCCCAACACAAGGGAAAAGGGGAAAAACGGACACCCTGAAGAACAGGAGGCAAGTCCCAGGGTCAAACAACAACTGGAGAAATGAGCGAGGAAGGCAAGACCCCAGAACAAACACCCAACTAAAGAGGCAAACAGCCAGAGGAGCGTAAGAGCCCTGAGAAGCAGAAAAAAAGCAGCACACAGAGGAGCCTAGAGGGAAAGGCTGAAGCAACAAGAACGGCCCCCAAAAGCGCAAGAGGCACAACCCGACCCCTGCAACCAGATCCACCATAGGGACCACACACCATTGTACAAAAGGAGCCCCTGTTGCAGCAGAAGATGCAAAGTAGAATCTCAAAGGAACCACTGAACACCTGGTGTCAACAGAGAAGAGCCCCCAAGACAGCAATGCGCCATGCCCAAGAGCCAAGTCGCCAAATGCAATGGACTGAGAAGGGGGAAAGACAGCACAGAAAAACAAAGTGGGAATGAGACCCGCAGGAACCTGACAACGGACCCCACAGACAACAGAAGCAACAGAGGAAACAAAAACAAAGAAGTTACAAAGGACAGAGACACCAGAGTCGCCCCAAACAACACCCCCGGACAAAGGGAAAGGAAGTGAACCAAGACGGAGGATAAACCACCTCTGAAAAAGAACCCCGGAAGCAGGGCAAAAGGGGGAGAGGCAAAAAGACCGAGCCACAGAACCCCCAATAGGAGATAGCAAGATCCAATGAGGGCCAAGCTAGTTCGGCCAAGACATAGCAGGGCAGACAGCTGTGCAAACAGCCGGCAAGACAGCACAAGGGAACCCGAATGGAAACAGCGCAGATGCCAGACGAGGCAGCAACCCTAAAAAACTAAACAGGGATGGCATAAGAGGATGAGAGGCGCACCGTGACTGCCGTGAACATCCAAAGAGCAACGAGTTCCACCCGAATGCTAGGACAGAAAAGTCAAATCGCTGCACCAGAGCCCAAAACACCAAGACTACCCCCAAAAGACCAGGCAACTCCCACGAAAGAGAGGAAGAACCCCAACAACAGGGACCAGAGGCCGACCATCATCAAAACCCCCTGAGGGGCCCCCCAATAGCACAGATGGAAACCAACAATGAAGGAGGGAGGAGGAACTGACTCCGCCACACCAAGGCTGGACAGAACAGTCGTCAACCAAAATCCTGAATCAGAGCAGGAGAAGGGCATCCGGGAGATTAAACCCCACGGGTGGGATCTCAATGGGACAAAAAAGGAAGAAAGAAGGCAAATAAAAAAGAGCCCAAGGAACCACCACCGAAGTGGACACCATCAATCCCTGGACCCCCAACCAACCCAGAGGAGGAGCCTACGGCAGGGACAAAAGAACCCCCTGAAGTCCCTGCTGGGAAGGCAGAAACGGTCCCCCACCAAACAGTGAACAACCCGACAAGAAACTGAAACTGTGCCAAGAAAATGGGAGCAAGGAGCAATCCAAAACCCAACTGCCCAAGCAAAATGGCACCCCACCACCAGCAGAGACCGGCAGGGAGAGCGGAAGCACCAACCAAACAATTGGCCAGGATCAGCAACCCAGAGAACCCCCGAAGCCACCAAACAGCCACAGCCAAAACCTCGGAAAAGGGCGAGGATCAGGTGACAGACCGAAAAGCGACCTCAGCAAGCAGAAAACAGTAGATGGACACGCAGAACGACAGGCTGGCAACAGGGAAAAGAAAACTACCAACAAGCCACAGGAGGCCAAATTCGCCCCCAGCACCAGAGGAAGGATAGACTGCAAAAGTGGCCGTCCGAAGATGCACCATGTACAGCAATCCGGGAAGATCGCTTAAGCATGTAAGGGCCCAGAGGAAATGCGGAAAGAGAAGAGAACGGAGGAGCACTCCAGAACCCCAATGCGAGAGGCACCCGGGCGATAGCCAAGGAGGGGAGCAGTACCACCGACAACAAAGTTACCCGGCAGCAGATGGTCAAAGAACTGGGGATGCCCAAAACCGACCCAGAGGCAGGACGATGGGAGCCAACAAGATCTCCCCATCTGAGGATTGAATCAACAGGACCACCGACCTTGGAAAAATGGAGGCAGGCCGACATCAGGACAGGCCCAACCGGCAGATGCCAAGGAACTGCAGAAGCGGGAGCCAGAAAACAGTGGCGGATGCGGAACCCTGACAAGGGGCCCAGCTGCAAAGTCCAGGAACCCAGAAACAGAAGAGAAAGAAGAGCCATGCGTCCACAACCTAAAGCACAAAAAGGGCAAATAATGAAGGAGCCCAAAAGCAACCCATGGGCAAATGAAGACAATGCCGGTACTAGACACCATGAGGAAAGCCCACAGGGCCCCGAACCGCGCCCCAGGATGCCCAGCCAAGGAGAAACCCAACAGGCACCAAAAAACTAGAGAGGACCCGAGGCAACACCAAATAACGAGTCAGGCTCAGGCAGAATGGCCTCTGGGCGGAAAAACAGGTAACAGCATCCCAAAGTCCGAAAGGAAGACCTGTGAGGCAGAAAATGAAAATGGACTGGCCCAGATCAAAAGTAGAGACGGTGGAAACCTGCCAAAGATCAGCCCCAACCAGTGGCTCAACAGGGGCTGACGTGGGACGCTACCCAAACACAACTAGAAGTGTAAAACGCACGTACACCCAAGGGCATCTAGGTGCTAAATAACAGATGCGAATAGCTAGCCAACTCAACAATACACAATTTATTGACCTCAGAAGGACGAAAGGCAGAGTGGACCTGCCGAGATTCGATCCCGTGACCATGAGGTCGGACACAGGCCCCCACATTGGAAGCAGTAGTCCAACAAGCCACCACATCCAGAGTTGGGAAAGAGCAACAGTGGCAGCCCAAACAAAACACAGGAAACGCAATGGGCAGTCAGCCAGCGCAAAGGACAAAAATATAACCAGACAGGGCGAACTGCATGCGCAGGACCACCATGCGCCAGAAACTGGCCCACGGGGGAGAAGATGCCAAACCATCCAACATCCCCAACTCCCTGGCAGTAAGAGCCAGAGAGTGGACCAAAAAGACGACCATCGGACACACTGCCGCCGGTGGAGGGACACAAACCCCTGCAATGAAGGGGACTGCAACATCAATTGCACAAGACACTGCCATGAACGACAGTTCCAGGCTGTACAGTCCTCCTACACCTGCAACGCTGCCATTGCAGCACAACCAGGAGCAACCGCAGACCTAACAGCAAGGCCCGAGAGGAATAACCCAGGGTGCCGGCCTTCCAAACCAAAAAGGAGCTGTGCTAAAATCACAACCACAAAAGGACCAAGCCCCATGAAACAGGACACTTAAAGCCCTCAAAAATGGGCTGCCGCCTTCCTCGCAGCCGCGTGCACAAGAGACACAGCCCCAAGGATCAAGTGCTGCTGGAACTACTCAGCAATTGACCGGCCCTGCGGACCGCATGAAACGCTCCCCGCCCCAGCCCAGCACATGCACGGGGAGCACGGCCGCAGGGGGTGCATGGAACACACAAAAAACCAATCACTGTGAGTGAAATGCGGCAGTACAAAGAACAAAAAATATGAAAGCAGAAAAACTAGCGCAAACTCTTACTTGTCGCAGGACAGGAAAACAAGCAGGCAGGGAGGCATGTTGAGGGGCCTTTATTCTATGGAAATAAAATAAATTTAGCGTGTTAGAGTGCCTGTCGGGAGACGGGAACGCCTCATATTTTAATGACTGAAACGAGGAGGGCCTATGAGGGGGTAATGCAGGTGAAAAAATCCGGGCCCAGTTTTATACCAAGTTGCTGTATTGCAAATCGGGCGTGCCTCATCCAGAGACAGCTACGCATTTCACTACAAAATACACTCACTATGGGAAGGTAGCACAAACTCTCTGAACAATGGAGCTACTTACATTGAGTAAAAACAACAGTTGAAGGACAGAATGTAGAACAATGTCACATTGAGTAGGCCATCCCATGTGTGACCATAAAGATCGAAATCGGAACAAGCGGCACAAGATTTTCACAAGCAATTCAGATTGGCAAAAGGTTGGCAGGAGAGCACTCTATGGTTGTTACGAAGGTGTGATTTTCCACCCCAAACAAGTGTCCAGCAAAAAGATAAGAAATGCTTCACCTAATGCAAGGCAAACCACTTCCACAAGGGGCCCCTTTTAAATTGACCCATCTCAGCTACTACACCAACCAAACATCCATTTCGTTTTCTGATTCTATAGCTTTTCAAGCTATACAACCAGCGCTCAAAGAGAGTGCCCAGAAAACATGGATTAAAACAGTGCAGAGTATGTCATACGTGGCTTATACATGGCAGTTGAGAAAATCATGCTGGAAAACACCAACCAAGCTGCCATACTACAATCCAAGGCCAGGCAGTCATAGGCTTCATTGTCAATGGGCCACATTGTACATCATGTTGAGATAAGAGTCCTGAGCTCCCTGCCCTGTGTCAGTACTTTAACTCCTTTCCAGATAGTTGCATATATTGCAATAGAGCTCCATTGCCATTCCTTAGTACATTTTACATCACCAAAATAAAGAGCACACTAAAGCATAAGTCTAGGTTACGTACTTACCACAATGAGAGAAGCTCTGTCTGAGTCAACCACTGTGATCAGCTACAGAAGACCAAACTGACAGTAGATGTCAACCCTACTGGACTAGGCACAGCACTCTTCCAACAGCAGTCTAATGATGTGTGGATTCCAGTGGACTATGCCAGCCAGGTCCTCACTGCCACAGAACAATGCTGTTCACATATTGAAAATGAAGCAATGGGAATCATCTGGGGGTGTTGGCACTTTCACCTCTAACTCTAGGGTGGCAATTTTCATTTTCCATGGATCACGTCATTCATACCTGTATTTCAAGGGTCCTCATCAAAAATCTTCCCCTCGAACAGAGAACAGAATCCCACAGGTCCAAGAATATTCATTTCAGGTTATGTACAAAACTGATACAGGGCCCCATGGACTGCGTCTCAAGATACCTTTTCCTTGTGACAGAACAAGAAACAGCTAAAGCTCAAGAGAATGCAAAATATGTTGAACTTATGGTACAAAGCTTGAGATCGCGCCCTGTCTACCTTAGAGAGGTACATGAAAAATCACCAGTCACGAATGCCTCTGCTGGCCATGAAGACTATCCAAACGAACACCTGCAGGACTGTGATTCAGGAACAATCTCAGCACACCTCTGATACCCTACATACTTTAATGCTCATCGTATGCATCAGAATTTTATGGTAACACTGGTGGTCTACTCCTGAGTTGCACCAGTTGGTATTCCCCTAGCCATTTCTACCACAAATTTTGCAACTGGCCCATATGAGCCACCAAGAATTCATCAATATAAGGACTCCTATTTGAGAGAATATGTGGTTTCCTTACCAGGACTCCTTGTTTGAAGGTCTAGTACATCAGTGCCTTGACTTCCAGGTTACAGGAGGAAGAGAATCTTCAGCTCCCCACCATCTCTTATGCAAGAGCCAGAGCACATTTTAAAGCCTACCGGTGGCCTTATGTTGGCAGCAATTGATAACTATACAGAGTACATGGATGTAGAGATCGACCCCTCCTCCGCAACAAAACAGTGATATCAAAGTTTGATAAAATGATGGCTACCCATGGTGTGTCTAAAGAATTCAGAGCAGGTAGCCCTCCCCCTTGATGAGTGAAATCACATTAACTATTTAATCACCTCGCTCTACAGCAGTTGCTGCTAGAAGGAAGAAGTGCAACAACCATGTCAGTATCTGGAGGAGAGCACATTTATCGAATATCAACACAGGTGACTGGGTTCTTGTCAGATTCCATCACCTAGGAAGCAAGTTCCATCTCCCGTTTGAGCCAGAACACTGGGTGGTGATAAATGTCAAAGGGTCCCAATTCACTGCCTCCAGGGACAGGCAGTGACATGGGAGACAAGAAGCGAATGAACCCATAGAGTTCAAGAAAGCACCAAGGCATAAACATTATATAGGCCTAGGACCTGAAGAACTGTTTCAATAGGATTGTGGGTACAATAACCCAGATGACACTGAACGTTAAAGCCTAAATACGATGGCATGTGTACCTAGGAGACTATTTAGGTCCTCTGTCAAGTGACTCCCAGAATTCCGATGGTCACAGCATTCTGGCCTAACCCTATGTTGACTAAGCCCGGTAAATACTTTGCGCTATGAATTTTTGTTCTTTAAAAAAAGGGCTTTACGTGGTTTATAATGTGACAAATCTACCAGTTATTTGGGACGGCATAGGGTTGTATGATTAAACAACTACCTCTGAAATCACGAATGCCTAAACCACGAATGCTAATCAACGACCAAATCCTAACCACTAAGTATTGAACCACGACGTACTGAGCCACTTAAAAAATTCTATTGACATGCAAACCGATTCTACCATGCTATATAAAACTACAAAACAAAATTTGTGGCATGAATGACAGGTGGCCCTGATCACTATCCTGCCCTGCTGCAGTCCAACGGTCGCTTTCAGTAAACAATATTTTTAAACTGGTGGAAATGAAAACCTGCTATCTTTGAAAATGCCACTCTTACAGTGTTTTTCTTTTTTAACAATACTAATATTTACACGTAGACGCTTACCTCAGATTTTAATGACATTATCTACAATGCTACTAAGCGTTAATCTCCAGACTTGAATTAAAGAAAAATATTGCTAGTATTGACGTTTGATTACGGAAAATCTATTTTCACTTTGTGTACTTGGCCATGCTGTTTTAGGATGTTGTCATTGAACATGAAAATACTCGTACAGTAGGCATTCCTAGACCTTAAGAAATAATGGTACAAAAGAGAGAAGAATGGAGGAAAAGAAAGTAAGGAAACCCGTGAAAAGGGCGATCGTAGTGATGACAAAGAACATGGTAGAATCATAGAAAGAAAGAGGAAGTGCTGGGTGGTCTGTTAAAATTATAATATATATTCCAGTAGCTGCTTGATGCAGCAGGCCACATCAACTTACTTTATATCTAAGCACTGAGTTATAGAATCTGAATAAAAAAGTGCAAAATGCGAGAGATCGATTAAACAAAAATACAAGTCAGCATAAAAACATCATTTGAAAACAAGCTTACAGTGCCATCTACTGTCCTCACAAGGTAAATTAAAACTGTCTCTGTTCAAGATTATTTATTAAATCTCGGAGTCGTTGTTAAGGCCACTCGTTGTTTAATGAAGTAGTTGTTGAGCACGTCGTGGTTCAGTTCCAGGTCGTTGTTTATGAGTCGTTGTTAAGGCCACTCGTTGTTAAAAAATCGTTGTTCAGGCTGTTTCCCCTGTACGATGTCACAATAAAAGGGACAGGGAGCATCCTGTGCAGCAGTTGAGACCACAAAGTCCCTCCTTTGAGTCAATGCCCTTTGGTTCCACGTGTCTGCATGCATGTGTGATTCCTGGCAGAGGAGGGCTTAAGA
Organism: Calotriton arnoldi; assembly: GCA_963921515.1. NCBI lineage: Eukaryota > Metazoa > Chordata > Amphibia > Caudata > Salamandridae > Calotriton > Calotriton arnoldi. The sequence goes on from CAWUFW010007934.1 coordinate 263,563, forward strand.
TGCACTGTCACATCCCGGGTCAAAACCTAAGATTCGTCCAGGTTGTGGGCAGGTCGGTGGTTTAGTCTGTTTCTCTGGTAGGAAAGTGATGTCAGCTACACAGTCAAGAATGAAGTGGCATAAGCTGGCAGGAGAAGAAACAAACAACCGCACCCCAGCTGTTGTGTCCACATCCATGAAGTAATGGATGTCTTGTTCCGGGTTCCGGGCGTGCCGACCTCGGGATCGAGGAAGGGGCGCCCGTGGTAAAACTCCTGTTGGAAGAGGCCGGCTGGTCTCTTCCCGGGTCATGTGACCCCGTTGTAATAAACCGGCCCCTGCGGATGTGACGTCAGTTACGGCGCACGACCGCAGGAGCTCCATACACACTATCCGAGGCTCCGAGTCATTATTGTGCGCAGCGCGTGTCCCGGCCTGCGGAGGCCGAAAGAGAGGACACAACACTGGCGACGAGGGTGGGCGTGCCCCCGCTACGCTCCAGGTTTGTGGCGGCTGCGAGGCGCGAGTCGGCCCTCGCGGTGCTCGTGCCCCTGGCAGCGCGAATCACCGCGCAAGCAACTATACCCTGGGCGCTGGCCCCACTTGCCACAACTGCGAGCACTCACGAGAGGTGCTGGAGTCCAGGTGTGGGCTCAAGAGTGTACACGGTGTTGCGAGGGGTGCAGGAGTCCAGGAGGGGGCCCAGGAGGTTGCACGGGGTCGCCCCCTAGCCTGCACGGTCAGGTAGCACAGGCCCTACCCTGAATTCAGCGCTGTCACGCCCACGAGGGGGGTGGAGTCGGCATACACGCACAACGGTGCACATTGCCCAGCAGAAGCCTGCGAGTGCACTCACGCACCTGCCCGGAAGTGGCACAGGTGACCCTTGCCTGTGAAATACGGCCCAGTGCACAGCCCAGCAAGCCACGGAGACGCACACCACCTGGCGGAGCGGTGAGCTGCCACAATGTCCACGATTCCGCCAATAGAGCCATTCGTGGTGGAGGGAGCACCATCAGCACAAGCACCCAAGTGGAAAGACTGGGTGGAACGCCTCCTCATATTCTTTGAGGCGACAAAAGTCCACAAAGAACAAAAAAGAGCGCTAGTTCTTCACCTCGGGGGGAAGGACATCCACCACATAGCGAAGACCCTCCCGGAAGCAACACCCAAGACACACCACACGCTGATTAATGCCCTCAATGGCTACTTTGAACCTATGGCTAACACCGATTACGAACGCTTTATCTTTCGCCAGGCACGCCAGCAGCCGGAGGAGTCGCTCAATGCTTTCCACACACGTCTCAAGAATCTGGCGTCCACGTGCGGATTCAGGGACGAAACCGAGGAGATTAGAGGACAAGTCATCCAGGGCTGTGCGTCGGCCAAACTACGGGAACGTATCCTTGAAGAATCAGGCAAGTCACTAACAGAAATCCTAACGCTGGGGCGCTCCAAAGAGCTGTCGAAAGCTCGGGCAGCCCATATGGAAGCAGCCTTGCAGTCACCTGTCAAGACGGAACCTGTGAACGCGGTAATGGTAAAGCCGACCGCCAGACAGCACAAAAGAGAGCCAGCGAGTGGCCAACAAGGAAACCCGAAAAGTTGCGGGTACTGTGGAGGGATGCCTCACCGGGCAGCGGAATGCCCAGCAAGAGGCAAAAAGTGCTTGGGATGCGGAAGATTCAACCATTTTGAGAAAGTATGTCGGTCACGAAAATACAGAAAACCACGGACGACGATAAACCACGTCCCGGAAGGAGGGGCTGATGCCAGTGACATGGATGATGATGAGGAGGAAGAACGTACAATACACAAAATACACATGATCGGAGTGGCGACTGGCACCCGCAGACGACTACCCCAGTGTCGGATCCGAGTAGGACAACAAGAAGTCACCGCAGTAGTGGACACCGGAGCGACGATAAGCATTATGTCAGCAGCACTATATGACTCACTGCAACCAGCACCTCCCTTACAGGCCACGAAAATCACGGTATTCGCCTACGGGCAGGACAAACCTCTGCACATGAAAGGAAAATTCAAAGCACCAGTGACGCATGAAGGTCAAACCATCACTACCATGGTGTACGTCACGGAGAGCGGGCAAGGGATGCTGTTGGGCTGCCGAGCAGCCGAGGACCTAGGCATAGTAACCTTTGCTTTTGGCATCCATCAGGAATCTGTACAACACATCCTAAAGGAGTTTGCACCAATATTCAAAGGAATTGGAAGATTCAATGGCAAGGAAGTCCATCTGCACATAGATCCTACCGTACAACCAGTGGCGCTTCGGCACCGAAGGGTGGCCTTCCACCTGCGCCCGTTGGTAGAAGAGGAACTAGCCAAGCTAGAGCGAGCCGGTATCATCGAAAAGGTGATGGGCCCAACGCCTTGGGTGTCCCCCATCGTCGTCACTCGCAAGCCCAAACAGCCGGGTGCGGTAAGAATTTGCGTGGACATGAGACTGCCCAACGCCGCCATCAAAAGAGAACGCCACATCACTCCCACAATAGATGACCTGATAGGGGAAATGGCCGGGTGTGTTGGTTCTCCAAGTTGGACCTCCGATCCGGATACCACCAACTGGTTCTGGATGAGGCGTCAAGATATATCACGACGTTTTCAACTCACGTAGGCCTCCGCCGATACACCCGGCTGAGCTTCGGAGTGTCCAGTGCCGCCGAAGTCTTCCAAAATGTCATACAGGAGCTGCTCATGGACATCCCGGGAGTCATCAACGTGAGTGATTACATCATGGTTCATGCCAAAACCATTGCCGAACATAACTCCCATTTGACTCAAGTGCTTCAACGCCTGCGAGACGCTGGACTGACGCTTCATCGGGAAAAGTGTGAGTTCCTACGAACCAAACTGCAATTCTTTGGCTATACGTTCTCCGCTGAAGGTGTGAATCCGGATCCAGACAAAGTCCGAGACATCAAAAACGCACCGGCCCCTGCCAATGTCACGGAAGTCCGCAGCTTCCTTGGAATGGTGAACTACTGCGGGAGGTTCATTCGGGATCTCACCACCCTTACCCTACCACTGAGGGAGCTCACCAAGGAAGCGATCCCGTGGTCGTGGACGGGGACCCAGGACAAAGCGTTTCAGGACATCAAAGATGCACTCTCATCTGCCACGACGCTTGCCTTCTTCGACCCCCAGAAAAAGACCTTAATTGCTGTGGATGCAGGCCCGAAAGGACTGGGGGCAGTATTGATGCAACGAAGTCAAGACGAGGAAGACTGGGCTCCGGTGGCCTTCGCAAGCAGGTCCCTCACGGACACGGAGCAACGCTACTCCCAGATTGAAAAGGAGGCCATCGCGATTCACTGGGGGTGTCACCACTTCCATCTCTATGTATATGGCAAACCGTTCGTAGTATCCACGGACCACAAGCCCCTAGTGTCACTCTTCTCTGGAACCTCGTCGAAGCCACCTCCTAGAATAGAGAAATGGATGTTGCAACTCCAGAACTACAACTGTATTATCATCCGGGATCGCATAACCCTGCGGATTATCTGTCTCGACATCCAAGAGCGGCCACTGCGCAGGAAGAAGAGGAGGCTGCCGACACTGAAGAATACGTCCGGTACGTCACAGCCCGATCATGTCCAATACCTCTATCGATGGACACTCTGAAGGAAGAATCAGCCCAAGACGGATGTCTACAGCGAGTGAGGCAGGTGCTGAAGCATGGAAACTGGCGTCGGGCAAGAGAGGAATGGAAGATACTCACGGGAGATGCCCGACGGATTCTGGAAAGCCTCTATCATGTCCGTGACGAACTCACAGAGGACTACACGGGCTGCCTGATGCGAGGGCATCGACTAGTCATCCCTGCATCTCTGACATCCCGGGTGATTCAACTTGCACACCTATGACACCAGGGAATGGTCAAGACCAAGTCACGACTGCGGTCTAAAGTCTGGTTCCCACTGATGGATGAGCTTGTGGAAGCAGTGGTTGGGAATGCCAGTGGTGTCAAGTAACAGGAGAAACCCCCAGACCGGCACCAGTAGTCACGGAAGCTAGGCTATCACGCCCCTGGGCAAGGGTCAGTCTTGATTTTGGAAGTCTGCCGGATGGACGACACACACTAGTGGCCATTGACGACTACTCCAAATACCCGGAGGTAGAAATAGTCAACACGCTCAGTGCCGTTGAAGTAATCCCCAAACTTGAAAAGTTGATGGCGACTCACGGCATATTTCAGGAGCTACAAACGGACAACGGCCCTCCGTTTCAGGGACAAGAGCTCGCTACCTACCTCACATCACTGGGAGTGAAACATCGAAGAATCACACCTCGCTGGCCTCAAGCGAATGGGGAAGTGGAGAGGTTTATGCGGACGCTGAATAAAGTGATCCGCATCACCCAGGAACGACAACAGCCGGTGGAACTGGCGATCTTCACGTTCTTGCGCAGTTATCGTCAAACCCCTCACACTACCACCAACGTGGCCCCCGGACACCTATCGATGGGTCGGGTGGTATCTGATTCCATTCCTCATCATCCGCAGTGGAGCCCTGTACTCCCGGATGATGATCTGATCAACGAGCAACGACGACGGGCACACGCCCAAGTCAGCAGCCATCGGGGGGCCCGACATCTGACTCTAGAGCAGGGACAGTTGGTCCTCTTGAAGAACCGAACGGCTGGGAGCAAGTTTAATCTGCCGTATGAGCGACACCCCTGGACGGTAACAAGAGTGAGGGGTACTCAAGTCATGGCTCGACAAGGCAGTGAAACCATCACTCGTAACATATCCCACTTTAAGCGGTTCTACCCCGAGAAGGCATCTCTGGGAACTGACAGCCTGGCCAGGCCTGGACAACACCGAGAGGATACCCCGCCGGGTGTGCGTCCGCCAGCAAGAAGTCTGGGATGCCCAGTCAGGACCCAGCGCAGGAGGAGGCGGTGAACCCCGATAACGATGAGTGGGAGAGACGCTCCGTTGAAGGGCCTGATGTAGGGAGCGATACCCCGAGGGTTTCTCTGAGCGGGGACTTGGAGGAGGCCCTGAGTGGGCGGGGTTGTTCGCAATACCAGCTGCGACGGAATCCTGAACCCGCCCGCAAGCTGAAGGACTACTTCACGTAAGACTGTTCTGATTTTATATATCATTGTTGATTCCCTGTCATATTCCATCCTCAGTGATGATGTTGTTTTTGAAAACCTGTGTTGGGGAGGAATGTTGTGTCCACATCCATGAAGTAATGGATGTCTGGTTCCGGGTTCCGGGCGTGCCGACCTCGGGATCGAGGAAGGGGCGCCCATGGTAAAACCCCTGTTGGAAGAGGCCGGCTGGTCTCTTCCCGGGTCATGTGACCCCGTTGTAATAAACCAGCCCCTGCGGACGTGACGTCAGTTACGGCGCACGACCGCAGGAGCTCCATAGACACTATCCGAGGCTCTGAGTCATTATTGTGCGCAGCGCGTGTCCCGGCCTGCGGAGGCCGAAAGAGAGGACACAACACCCAGCCAAGAGGAAAGGAGGTAACTAGTCACTGCTATCCACTAGTGTTATTTTCTAAGTTATTTGGTTGTCTCACAAATGCCTTGGCGAGGCTGCACCTAGTTATGAAGAGCAGTGTGTCTGCCCCTATATTGATTGTAAAGATTTGGAGGGCTCCCGATTCTGGGGTGCTAAATACTTCCATATCCACTTTGCGTGCAATGGAAAAGTGGGTTTCTAATAATCACACTCCCCCTCTGGTCTTATGCTGGCTAGATAGTGCAGCTATTAATCTGTGACAAGCTCGTCCTCTGTCTTCAAAATCGCAATGAAGCAGAAGGGGATTAGATGGGAGAAGTAACCTATTTATACTGTAAAGTGAGGGAGTATAGTTATAGGAAGGCTGTATACAAAAATGTACTTGTTTTCAGTAGGTTTATCCATATCTACAGATGTGTTTTACTATTGCAAAAGTAAGGGTGTATTAAAGAGAAACTGCGATGGTCTGAGATTCCAAGAAGCAGGACTGGACCATCATTGCACCATTAAGCTCATTTCGAGGTAATGTGGGGCAAGTGGAGGGCAATCAAAGCAGAATGTCGAGTAAAATATATTTTGAGGGCAAAATCTCAGAGCTCTAAATTAGGTATTGGTTTACTATATTTAACTCCTCGTTCATGCACCTTAACGCCATATAGATCTTCAAGGTACGTAGATGAGAATTTAAGAATATTTAAGCTATACTTACTTTTATATACTCACCTTTACAATAAAGTGTTGTTTAAAAGCAGTTCCTGTCTAAAAAGATTGAGGCAAACCCATCGATAGGAACAGTAAATGCAGCATTTTTCTTTATAGTTTCTTGCTTCTATGACCATTTTGGAAACCCCGCACGTTTCTCTCTGTTTGCATATCCATCCTTTCCCATTGTGTCACTAACGTCACGAGGATGGCAGAACGTGGCCTGGATCAAGACATGGCATAAGACTTGGATAAGACAAGACCTCAGCTTACTCAGGAACCGTCTTGTACCGTCTGCTGTAAGTGGTCCTCTCGAGAAATCAGTGCTTCCTCCTCAGTTTTCCAATCAAAAGGGCCACACATGGACAGGTGTGCCTGTGTTCTCGACCTCACTGAGGTGAACTGCTGTAAAATCGTGAGATGTTCCTGAATAAAGATGAGATACAATGTGTACTGCCATGGGTGATTGTGGAGCTCGGGCCGAGAGGACAGTGTGGAAAGTTCTGGGTTTTTAAAGGATCCATAAAGTTATCAACCATTTTGTCACTTTTAGCCTGTGGATCAGAGCAGCTGTTTGAATAGGCATTACGTGGTTCAACTGGGCCACTTCTTATTTCAGCACACAAACGTCACACAAGAGATTATAAGCCTTCCTTCTCACCCTTCCTCTTTAATATGTACACCTTCTCAGGTGTGGTCACACAGCATATGGAGTCTTTATTTTCAATGCTGCTTGACAGGTCATTGTCGACCTGAAAGCATCAGAGGAGTTGCCTCACGCTTTGAGGTCTGAATGCCATCTGTGTACCTAAAACTGAACTCTGCAAAGATACCATCTCTACAATTCTTGGGCAACAAAACTGAACTTCCAGTGCAACGCCTGTTGTTGATTCTGGAACATAATTTGGGTTTTCACTGATATTGGTCACATGGGCAATAATTAAATAGAGCATTATTGTACCGCCATTTCATTTTCAAACAGTGCTTTAAGTGCAGTTCCGTCTGATCTGGAAGGTGGTTAACAGAAAGAAGAACAAAACAGTTGCCCAGCACATGTCTGCACACTGGGAGCCAATTAAGTGAAGGAAGGCAAAACAAAAAAATAAGAGCATTTCAGATTATGCCCCTGAAATGTAACCTTTCTTTTCTATTTCTCTGAAGATTGCAAATTCAATTTTCCCGTTTCAGAGGATTTAAAACTTCGTCCCAGACTTACAAAACTGTCACACAACACAGCACAGCAATCAAAGTTTGTGACAGGCTGGCTTAGTATATGGTGCTCACTTATGTAAGTGAAGCAGCCTGCACTAATCCAGACAACCCTTATGGTGATTTTAGTGGTCTTAGACAACCTTAGAAAGCTCTCTAAGTGGTAGCTGTGGAGAGCAGCCTTCAGGCTTAGTCCAGAAGGAGTGTAAAACAGCTTGTTTTACCAGTACTTAATCTTATGGTATAGGTTAAGTGAAAAAGAACCACACAGTGTAGGTATAAAAAATATGTATTTATTATTTACACTCACTAACACAATGTATTATCTCCTGCCCGGAGATACAACACAATGCACACAATACTTGGTCAATAGAATTTGTAAATAGCACAGAATACACAGTGGTCCCCAGGGGGAGACCAAACCATATACTAAAATAGTGGGATGTGAACCATGACCTAAGTCGAGATTGGACCCAGAAGATGTAGGAGAGCCGGGGACCCAAGGAACCACCCAAGGTGAGTGTCTAGGAACCCAATGGAGGTCGTGTGCATAGTGGGAACATGACCGCGTGCTCAATGTTAGTCAATAGGTAAGTCACGGTTGCAATTTTAAAGAAGAAGGACTCTTCCCAGAGGACCCCAAAGAAACCCTGTGGAAGATGGAAGGTTGGAGAGTCACCCCACCTATGGATACCCCAGGAACCGGGATGCCTACACCAGGGAAGCCAGGTGCATAGGTGTGAAGTGACTTCGGAAACCGCCGCAGACCACAATGGAGGACTTCGGAAAAGATGCCGCTGGCGAAGAAGGTGAAAGTGTCCGGTTGGACCCAAAGGTGGATTCAAGGTGAGAGGTACCTGCAAGCAGAGGGGACAGAGTCTATGCCTCTCAGGAGTGACCAGGAGGCACGGAAGACAAATGCCCACTGATGTCGGAGATGCAGGAGAGTTGACAGTGCCCTTGGAGTTGCAGCTGCACGGACCAGGCGATGCAGAGGAGGACCAGGAGCTGTGTATGAGCTGTCCCACGTCAGATGTCAAGAGCCAAGGGGTCAGTGTCCGGCAGGAGCAACAACAAGCCTTGGCAATGCCAACCAACGTAGGTGAAGAAAAAGGTGCAGTGTCGGGACCAGCAAGGTCCAAGTGACTCACCACGAGCAGGAGCAGGTATGTCGGAGCAGGCCCCGAGCAAGCAGGGGAGCCCACTGGAGCCAAAGAAGACCCCAGAGAGTACTCACGGGCCGAAGGCACAGGAGTCGCAAGAGGACCTCAAGCAGCTCACCAAAGAATAAAGGCCCACGGTGCAAAGGATGCAATGAAGGCAAAGATCTTGGCTGCAGGAGATGCTTGAGATTGGAGCTTCTTGTAGCCTGAAGATCTCTGGAGGAGAGAGTCAACAAGCCTTGGCAACGGAAAGTCAATGCGGTGCACAGGGGTTCTGTTCCAGCGGTTCTGACAAGGGATACTGGCCTCAAACTCAGTGAGAGGACTGTGCAGGCCTTGAGGGAGTTGCAGAACCACCACCTGTGTTGCTGAGCCTTTCCGAGTCCGTGGGAGCCCAGGATCAGCAGACCGGTCAGCTGCATTGCGGTGCCTGCAGATGCAGGGGAGTGACTCCTCCAGTCCAAGGGAGATTCCTTCAGGTGTCTTGTATGTCCACAGGCCCTGTGAAGAGCCTGTATGGAGCACAGGCACAGATGTTGCAGCAGACTTGCAGGATGACAAGACCAGGAGCAGCAGGAGACTTCACGGTTGCAGTCTTGGTTCCCAACGCGAAGTCCAACGAGGTCCAGAGTGCCCAGACGGTCGAAGTTGAAGTGGTATGTGATCTGAATCGTGTCCCATGACGAATCTAGGGACCCACACACAGGTAAGCCCTTCAGTACCCTAAGGAAAGGGTTGGAACAAATCAGGGGTACCTACAGAGGAGGGGCTGGACAGTGGGGAGGATACTCCTATGTCCCTTGTCCAGTTTCGCACGAGATTGGGAGCCAACCGCTCCCTGAACTGGTCTGGACTGGAGTATGCAAGGAGGGCACCAAATATGCCCTTCAAGCACTCAAAGTGGCTCTGGCAAGTGCCCCTACCCTGTCCCAATACACAAAGTCCTGTTTGGGAGGTGGTTACACCTCCCTGTGACAGGATACCTTTTGTCCTGCCTTCCTCTGCTCGAGCTTGGCTCAGCAGCAGGAGGGCAGAATCGTGTCTCTGGTAGGCAGCAGCCATAGTTTGCTGTCTGGGTCTAGAAGACTGGTACCAGGAGCACTGAGGGCCTCCCGGAGGAGCTTTACAGTGCACAGAGCATGTATGATTCCAACATGTTTGATGCCAAACATGACAGGGTTCATTACAGCAGTTTGATGACGTATGGCCACTCTATGTATCTTAATGGCTGATGCACTTACAACCCGGGAGAATGGACCCCGAAGGTTGTAGGGGTGTCCTGCTCATGCAAGGGCACCCTCACACTTAGAACCGAGCAAACTGCCATCAGGATTGAAAGGCCTGCCTTAGGGGTGACTTATAGGTTTTAAGTGCAGTGACCTCAGATATAAGGAAACTTATATCTGTTGTAAGTGGTGCTAGCACCAACTTACACTGGCTGCAATGACAGGCCTGTAGTCACAATTTGAGTGGTCTCCCATGGGTGGCATAAGGCATGGTTTAGCTCATGGGAGACCCCTGGTGAACCTATGCCCTGGGTACCTTAGTACCATATACTAGGGACTTATCAGGGTACACCAGTAGCCAATCTGGAGTGTACCTAAGTACTCACCATGTCCAATTTAGGGAAGAAGCACAGAGACTGGGGTCCTGATTAGCAAGATCCCAGTCAGACTAGTCAGTAAAACATAATGACACCAGCAAAAAGTGGGGGTGACCATGAAAGCAGATCCTACTTTCCTAAAAAGTTGCTGCGCTGCTTTTCGTGACAGGGAGAGAGCAGGAATGTGCCATATCTATGGAGATATGTCCCTTCCCTTCTCTCTCTCTAGCGCTAGCAAACAATCAGGCTCCAAAGTGCCATGCACACACCTTGGTGTCTGCGTGTGTCTAGCAAAGGTTTTGTACCGGAAGGGTACTCTTCCAGTACAAAATACTATGTTTAGACAACTTTAAAACTTTTTCCACTTCGGATGTTTGCTGTACAGTGCAGCACATGTGCAAAGTGGGGAAAGTTAGGAGAAATAAAAACATATCTCCTTTTTAACGCCTGCTTCAAAGTGGCGCTAATCTTTGGTGCAAACCCCTGTCTACTATTGCTAGCGGATAGTGTTTTGTGGCAAAAACTATGGGTGGTTGCATGGGAGCATCCATGTAACACCCATGGAACGCTCCCTTGTTTCAAACCAGCACTTTGCACTGCTATGCGTAATTTTCAGGCAACTGAAAATCGAGCAAAAAACATTTTGTGCAGGTTTGTGTCACTTTTGTGACTCTAACCAAGCGAAAAAGGTTTGCAAATCTGGCCCTTCCTGTCTTACTCCAGCTATGAAGTGTGCTTTCTCAGCATGTCCAGTGCTCTAGTGCCTCCTACTGAGGAACATGTGCTAACCAATTAATAGCAATAAATACATAAAATCAAAATAATACCACCTGAGGAGTCAGTTTTGCTTATGTTGCCTGATGAATCATTAATGAGGAGCTAATTGGTGCTCCGTTTGTTCTAAAGGGTAGTCATTGCCTAAAAGCGTATTACTGCTAATATTGTCCTTTGTTCTTTTTTTCTAATACATCCGGAAGTGTCATTATTGCTAAAAAACTAAGCAATGGCAAAGCCAATACGTCAAACTGTTTTTTTCATGAGATTTTATTGATTTGCTAAGTTTCATGCAAGTTGATCCTTTCAGACACCAATTCGTCCATCTAAGCACTCATCCAAATATTCATAAATGCATTTAGTCGTGATATTCGTCTGCAACTTTAACATTTATAGGGAACAAGAAAAAAGCTGTAAAATTGCCCCATAAAATAAAAGTGGTTCAATATATCAATGAATGAAATGCAGTTACACAAAAAAGCACAGGTCCTCTAGTCTGGGGACAGAACGTGCAACACTAATGTGGCCAGGCTATATTGAGCAAATTAAATTAAAGAATTATGAGTTATCGTGCAGTTTTGTCTTCCAGCAATGTGCACCACAATTAATGCTGCATGAGTGGACAGTGCTGCTGTTTCCCCTACGCGGGTACAGCATGCAAGAGCTAAAGGGAATTAAAACGGCTCACATATATAAATCCTTAAGAATTCAATGTGTTTCATTGTATTACTAAGTGATATGCGATTCTCCAAGACAAGTGAAGTCTTGTGACAGAATGTGTGTGAGTAAGGTGGACAACTTCGATTGATCACTTTTAAATTACAAGTAGGAGTGATGATGCTGTTTTCTACTTGGAGAGCCTGCTCCCCTGCCCCGAGTTCATTATAGCATATGTTTTTAGGTCGAGCCTGGGCAGCACATGCGCTGCTCTGCGAGGCATGCTGTATTCGAGTACAGACTTGAAGCCCCACCCACTCTCTGCCCATATTTTTCATTGGCTTGTTAACTTTCTCCTCAGCCGACATAATAATCATGCATGCTGAAGACTTCCTATGTGACACATTGCGACTCAAAGTGGGGCTTTGTGGTCTGGAAGGACACCAAGTGCAGCCTCCTTTTAACTGGGCATGACTTCACTGTTAGTCCACCATGCTGATGAGGACTAAACGTGGTGGCAACCACAAGATTGGGCCAAGGACAGGTGACTACCGGCTTCTCCTGTAGTTTTAAAATTGTCTGCCTGTCCTCTGCAAGGGAGAGTGTGTGCTCCATTCAGGTGGAGAAGAATGGCATGTGTGTATGTGTACTTCTATTTGCAGAGGTAGTGCATGGAACATATCTATTACATGTGCCCATGGCAACCCAGAATTACATTTTGATTTCTTATCCAAGTGGTACTTAAGATAGAGGATGGAGAGAGCCCTACACAACAATATGAAATGTCGGGCTCCTCCAGTAATGAGATAATTTCTGGTTCTCTAGACTGTAGGGTGGGGAGGAGAGGATACAGAGGCTTTTTCTAAAGCTAAGAAAAATTCCTCTGCCCTTTACTGCCTCATTGACACATTTATCAAAAAGAACCAGCCCCCGTAGTTAAGAGGGAAAGGGGCAGGTGATGAAAGCCTCAACTTCTCTGACGGGTGCAGGACAGGCCTGCCCTTGGCCCAGGCATGTCCTGTGCAGCGGAACTGCCACACGCTTACATAGTGCTTACTGGGTGCAGGTGGTGTGCCAGGAGGAGATTCTGGAGCATGCAGTCCTCAGCAGCTGTAATCTTCGGAAGCACTCCCCTTTTGGCGATGACAACAATGCAAAAATGCCAACAGGTGTAACCCCCATCAGTGGCGGCAAGATGAGGGTGTCTGTTTCAGCCCAGGAGCACCCCAGAAGCAGGATCGCCAGCGTGAAGAGAAACCAGCGTAGCCCCCATCCAGCGGGACTGCAACGTGCTTAAATAGCACTTACTGGGTGCAGGTTGTGTGCCAGGAGGGGATTCTGGGACATGTAGTCCCCAGAGGCTGCAATCCACAGCGACTCTCCCCTTTTAGCGATGACAACGATGCAAAGATGCCAATAGGTGTAACCCCCAGCTGGGGAAGCAAGATGAGGGTGTCTGTTTCAGACCAGGAGCACCCCAGAAGCAGGATTGGCAGCGTGAAGAAAAAACAGTGCAGCCCAATCCAGCTGGACTGCGACCTGCTTAAACAGCGCTTACTGGGTGCAGGTGGCTCTCCCATTTTGGCGATGACAATGATGCAATGATGCCAACAGTTGTAACCCCCAAAAGTGGCAGCAGGATGAGGGTGTCTGTTTCACCACAGGAGCCCCACAGAAGCAGGATTGGCAGCGTGAAGAAAAACTAGTGTAGTGACTTGTATGCAATAAAAGGGGATTTTAAGGCTTGGCAAGGAGATTTTAATGCCAAGTCGACATGGCAGTTTAAAACTGCATTTAGGCTGCAGTGGCAGGCCTGGGGCGTGTTTTAAGGTGCTACTTAAGTGAGTGGCACAATAACAATAAGTGCTGCAGGCCCACTAGTAGCATTTAATTTATAACCCAGGTCCTGGGTATTTGGTATACCCCGCTACAAGTAAATTAAATATATCAATTACGTATAAGCCAATTAAATCATGTTTAAAGGAGAGAGCACAAGCACTTTAGCACCGGTTAGCAGTGGCAAAATGCCCAGAGTCTTAAGGCCAAAAAAACAGAATTCAGCAAAAATAGGAGGGGAAAAGGCAAAAGGTTTTGGGGTGACCCTGCAGAGACGGTCAGGTCCAACACACAAACTAAAAAAGTCCGCAAGGACTCAGAACTGAAATAATGGACTAATGATTGGAGATTTTCATTGAAAGGACAAATGATTTTAATGTATCATGTGCTGTTTGATAATGTGGAGCATTAATAAATGTAATATGTGAAACATAACTTCTTGTCTGAACAAGGTGTATTGTAATAGAAGTAATAAAGTTTTAACATCAAAATAATTATGACATTTTGAACAAACTCACCTTGTTTTGATGATAACAATGTACATCGTGTTGTGATTTTAAGGTAAAACAATCCTCTTACTCTTCATTTTCCACCCTACACCAGTTTGAAATGACAGGTAAAGAATATTGAGATTTTTGGTGCAAACTTGTAGTTTGGCAAATATATTCAAGCACTTTTTTAGGGTTCCTTAGGAACATCATTGCAGCAGCAGCATTATGGTTTAAATCTGTTTATTGTGCTTTTGCTCAAAATACACATACACCCACCTACAGCGGCAGCAGCTTTAAAGGGACAAAGTCAATTTCAGAATAGCTATAAATGTTAGACAGGTGATCATTAATTTGTATTTTGGCTTCCTGAACTATATATATATAAAGCTCAATAACAACAGCGTGAATATCAAATTCACGGCATCACACAGTAAAGTACATAGCAAGTTTTTGGACATTACTTTGTATGTAGTAGGAAATTAATTGACCTCCACTATCCATAGGAAAGCAACAGCAACTAATTCCCTGCTTCATGTGAATAGTGAACACCCTATGGCTCTGAAATTGAGTATGCCATATAGTCAGATGCTTCGAGCCAAAAGGATTTGTGCAACTGAAGAAGAACTAGAACGGGAGTTACTCAAGATGAGGGAACAATTCATCCAACAGGGATATCCCAGAAGTGTACTAAATGATGCCGAAAAACGAGTCAAAAAGAGAACAAGGGAACAAGTGTTATATCCATTGGCTGAGAAAAAGAATGAAGATAAGATCAAGAGAATCTTTTTGGAGTACAAGCCAGCACAACCAGCTATGAAGAGAATTTCACAAAGGAATTGGCATATCTTACAGAAAGAAGATCTATTAAAAGATAAGGTGGATCAAAGTACTGAATTAATCTCTGAAAAACGAAATCCCTTAGAGATATTTTAACGAGGAGCCATTTGGAAGCTGTCAGGGAAAACAATTGGTTGAGAAACATCACCAAGGGCTTTACAAAATGTGGATCATGTAGAGCATGCCAGTATGGAATGAGCCACAAACCATTTCTAACATTGGATGGACAGCAAAGAATAATACAAGAAAGACTAACTTGTGAAACAGAATTCGTAGTGTATGCCTTGAAGTGTAGTTGTAACAAGTATAATGTGGAAAGCACCATCACTAAGTTAAAACTACGAATCCTACAGCATGTTCGAGCAATCAGAAATGGGGATAGGAGTTATCCCATGGCCAACCACTTTGAAAAAGAACACAATCGTTCCCTGGCAGGTTTCAGTTTCTTTGGATTGAAACATATTTTGAAACATCCAAGGGGAGGCAAAAGGGATAGAAACTGAGAAAAGAGGAATCTAAATTGATTATATCTATGGGTACAGAGACTCTAATGGGACACAATATCGAAGCAGAATTATATGTCCATCTTTAAAGAAACTGTTGGATTCTCCCGTTAAGACATAGACACCCTCTACCTGTCTTAAGGACATTCCACCACACTAAAATACTTTTTATGATGATCAAAAATTTGAATGGGGCTCGCAATTGAGACATGTGACATGATTTTGTGCCCGTAAGTGCTGCTAGATTAGTGTTTCATTAGATGATTTTTTGAATTCTATATGATATGTTTACGGAAGGAAATGCACTTTATGTCCCAGAATATCTTATTAGAAAGGTTAGGGAGTCGAGTAAGGAGACTCTTTAGGAACATCAATTAATGGGGCTAATGATTACCTTTGACTTGCATTTGCACTTTATAGATAGCTAAAACTTTTTGCACTATGAATAATTTTATTTATTATGTGCAATAAAACCAATGGGGAAGAGAAATAGTAAAAGAGCACCTAGACACTTTAGCTCCAGTCACTTTATATAAATGAATAAATATTTGAAGAAACCTTATAAATTAAAGCATTAGCCCTTTAGCAATAGCACTTTATTGTAATTCAAGCTCAATATGTCAAGTCGAGGATAGCACTTTATTAGGATATATGTGCAATAAGGGGCTAACATAAATAAATAATAAGTACTGGATGCTGAAAGAACTAGATTAATAAAATCATAATGAAAATACATAAACATTATGGTGCAAAGGGTCATACAGCTGATAGTGTGGAGTTAATGGAATACTTTTATAATGAAATTGCAATAAAATAAGATCTGGCAAACGAAGGGACCAAAGGAAAACGAGTAAACATTTCATAGTAAATGGAGATCAAATTGTGACATAAGAGGAATTAAGGTAGCGTCCTAGTGGTCAACTGGGCATGAAAATAGCAGAAGGACAGTTGATAAGGAGGGAGTAGGACTCACTGTGGTTTAACAATAGGCCTAGTAGAAGGCGGAAGCCGAAATGCGTCGGCCTGGGAAATTAACTTGCTGTTCAAATTTTGCACTTTAAAAATATTGCTACTTGATTGGAGTAATGAACTAGTGGCATATTGAAAAATAAAATAAAAAGAAATTGAGCATACAGCTCAGAAGCTGCGGTCTCTGAGGAATGTGTGCCGCTGTGCAACGGGTCAGGAGAATCAACCACAGAGTGTAGACAGTCACATGGGAATATATATATATATATATATATATATATATATATATATATATATATATATATATATATAAAAACCACGCTGCATTCTTTTAAAAAAACAGCTGTTGAGGACAACAAATTGCTTTTCAAAAGCGGTATTTTATTCCGTAATCAGACCAGCTCGACGCGTTTCGGGACAACTCCCTTGTTCACGAGTACTGTGTCTGTAATTTCGTAAGTTAAATAACCACGTGATTTGTTTTTCAAACAACAATGAAGACAGACTTCCGTTTACCGAGTTACACCACTCGAAAACATACATTTCTTTCAATACATTTAGTTGCTTTGTTCATTAATTCAAAAAACCCCAAAAATAAGTGAAAAATTATATACATTATAGAACAGTGAAATGATAATAAATTCAATTATAAATTGGCTTGTTACTCGAGGTTGATCAACCAATTCAGTGTCTCTGAAATAATAAATAATTACATTGAATTAAAGCCAGTATCTCAAATTCATCGCTGCAGCCCCAGTGGGCTTTTCATTAAAAAAATCATTTTTTATTTTTTAAATCAGGCTTCAAGTATCAGCGATCGCTTTCCACAATATTCTTCTCAATATAGCACATGCTTATCTACAGCAATTGTTTACCGGGTTATACCATTCACAAAAGTGTATTTCATTGTGTTTAATGTGCTATGCTGAATATTTTATAAGAACACTAAAATTAAGTGAACAATTATAAACATAGTAGAAAAGTAACATACTAACAAATTTAATGCATTTAATATCGTTATATAACCTGCTCTCCATAGTATTCTTCCTTGTCTGACACACGCCTGTTTATCATGATGACATGGCATTTAATTACAGCCCCAGTGGGCTCATGTTTATGTCCAATTTTCACCTTGCGGGCAACGGGCATTCCAATGTCTAAAAAAAGCTTAACCTTTCAGCCGTATTTCATAATTTTCTATTTCTTTTCGAGACACCGCCCTCAGGGGGATGATATTTTAGCTTTTTTGCCTTTCTGTTGTGAAGTTTCACCTCACCGTTCTAAAATAAACAAAGAAAAAAACAAACATCATAAGTGCATCACCTTCACCTACACAGTGTACAATAAAAACAATAGGTCGTTGTCAGTGGCCTTTCTTTTAAATACATTGCTTCATTGCTTCGAGACCCTAATGCTTCCCCCATATCCTTAGCCTAGATGTACTGCTAGCTCTTCATCGCAGTTATGCCCAATAGGTGTCAGGGTCCTGTACTGAATTATCAGTTTGGACTCAAGACGTCGGAGATTTTGTTCTCTGTTACCTCCTCGTTCGTCCAATCTAATTGAGTCAAGTACACAAAAACTCAATAAATTCTCATTTTTGTTATGATGGATTTCGAAATGGCGGGCTACTGGGTATTGCTTGTCCCCATTTCTAATTGCCCGCAGATGTTCCAGTACTCTTTTCTTCGCTTTATGGATGGTGCTTCCAATATATGCTTTTTGACATGGACAAAACAAAGCGTACACAGCATAGTCGGTGTTACATGATGTGTGTTTAGTAATCACAAAATGCTTGCTTTCTGGGGATAACTTACATTCCTTCCTATTCTTACTGTTTTTACACGCCTTGCAATTCCTACATGTGAAGAACCCTTGGATCCCTGAAATCTTCGCTGTCGGCGGTTCTACTGCTCTACATAGGGAATCTTTTAATGATTTCGCTCTCTTAAAGGTAATTTGTGGAAATGTTTCTATACTGTCTACCAGATCTTTATCTGTCTGTAAGGCTGGCCAGTATTTATCAAGACTTCCGTATCTCATGGGCCTGGCTGTTGTAGGTTGTAATGAACCTAATTTTCTGTTCTGTGACTTCATTACTCTTTTCAATTCCCAACAGGAGTGATGTCCTAGTTCTATTATCTACTTCTACACTTGCTTTGTTAATGGTAGCTTGTGAATATCCTCTCTCTAAGAATCTCTGGCACATTACCTGTCTTTCAGCATTAAAGCTCTCTTGTGTGCTGCAATTCCGTTTGGCCCTTAACATCTCTCCCAGGGGTATACTGTTAATTAACGACCTGGGATGGCAGCTGCGCGCATGCAACAGACTGTTGCCTGCTGTTGTTTTACGGAACAATGAGCTTTCTAATTTCTCTCCTTGAATAGACAATTTTAAATCCAAAAATTCTACAGTGTCTCTTGACCAGTGACTTGTAAAGTGTAGGTTGAATGTGTTTGTATTAAGTTCTTCAACAAAATCATTTGCTTCAGTCTCATCACCCTTCCACACACAGAAAATATAATCGATGTAACACGCCCACACAGCCACCTTATTCTTAAACATGTCTAATTCTCTTGCCACTTTCTCCTCCCAAAACCCTAAGTAGAGACCCGCAAAGCATGGCGCAAAGCAGGTCCCCATCGATGTTCCCAGGGTTTGTTTAAAGATCTTATTGTCAAAAATAAAATAATTTTGCTTCAGGCAAACAGACATCATCTCAATAAGCATCTCTGTGTGGTGTAGGTATGATATGGATCTTTCATTTAGATAGTGTCTACACGCTTTCAATCCTAGGTCATGGGGAATGCATGTATATAGGCTTGTCACATCAAGCGTAAGCAGTGAGTAATCTTTTCTCCATTCCAATTTGTCCAGACTTCTGAGGAAATCTCCTGTATCTTTTACATACGATGGGAGTTTTTTCACATAAGTCTGTAGAAAAAATCCACATACCTGGACGTGTTCTCCAATCAACTTCCCCTGGAAGACACAATAGGTCTTCCAGGGGGGTTGTCTGGGTCTTTATGGATTTTTGGTAACAGATAAAGTGCAGGAAGTTTGGGGAACTTGCAGGCTAAAAAATTATACTCTTCATGCTCTAGTAATCCTTTCTCTTTCCACTCTGTTAACTGCATATGAAACAACTTGATAGAATGCTCATATTCAAGTCTATTGCTTCTGTTGTATTTGCTACTGTCGGCTAGTTGTCTTAAGCCTTCCTCAATATATTTCTGTCTTGATTGCACCACCACGTTACCTCCTTTATCAGATTTTTTGATAACTACAGAGGTGTCATTTCTTAAACTCTCAATCGCTCTACTCTGTGCTTGTGTCACATTGTTGTGCCTTTTCCATTTATTCTTAGAAATTTTGAGTAACTCTTGAGACACTTCTTTTTCAAACACCTCAATGGCTTCATTTTTGATTTGAGGTAAGAATATCGACTTAGGTCTAAATTTCGTTTGGGCACTTAGATCAAGGCAGATATTATCACCTATCAAACTCATAACCGGATCATTCTCAACCTCTCTCTCCTCAGCCAACGCATTCAGCGTTTGTAACAAATCCAAATCATTAATGTTGATGGTACTCGGATTCTCTATACTGCCCCCCACATTACTTGATACTTTCGTGGCATACCATTTTTTTATCCTCAGTTTACGTGTAAAGTAAAACAAATCAATGCGACTCTGTGTGTAATTAAAATCGTTTGAGGGACAAAATGTTAAACCCAATGATAAAAGTTCTACCTCAAAGTCGCTCAAGGTCCATTCAGACAGGTTGATTACTGTCTTCTTGTCCATCACTTCATTTTGATTTGGCCCCTTGTCCGACTTCCCACTGGGCTTCCTAGATCTCCAAGTGCTGATAGATTTCTTTTTCCTCTTCCGCCTCTGTTTCCTATTCCTCGACTGCGAAATCCTTCTTGTTTGTTGACATTTTGTCTTCCTTTCGCAACAAGGTTGAATTCGGTTAAAATGCTGGTTTTTACTCCTTCGTATTCGGAGATACCTGAAACGTCACTTTCACTGTTGATGCTTCCCTCGACGATGTTTTCTGTGCTTGATTGGTTCACAATGTTCACTGATGCTTTTGAACTGCCTCCTGCATTTGGGGCTGCTGTTGAGGTTCCACTCCGTAGTTTATCATATCTTTTTGCAAATGTTAAAATTTGCCCTCTTTGGTAATCTACCAAATCGCGTTGGAATTTACGCTGTTTCCTTAATTTAATATCTTCCTCGATTCTGTCGAGGTTGCGTTCCATTTTATCCATTTCTCTTTTAAATTCATCATGTTCGCATAATGCCTGCAATTGCTGTATAATTCTGTCAATCATCTCTGACAACTTGTCACCATCTCTCTTTGCGTATTTCACCAGTAATTCCAACATCACCGTTGAGCACTTGTGGTTATTCGTAGCCCATTCACTTACTAATTCTGGATCTGGGTCTTCAAAAGTCGGTGTAATGAAAATCCGGAGTCCTCTGGGTATTCTTCCGACTTCAATATATTTCTGGAGGGTCGTTGCTTCCCACCATTTGTTTTGTTCTTTTTTCAATGCTTTCCACAGTTGATCCCACAGTTCTCTTTTATTCTGTATGCCTTCTGAGCTACCCGTGGGTACATTGGTCTCTGTGTTATCAGCAATGTTTAGATTGTCAAACATTTTCCCTGCTGCCTCCGACCGTTTCACATTCCTGGTCGACATCATCCTGACGGAGGTATTTTCAAACCGCAATTACCGCGGTACCGCTGACATGCAACATCAAGGCTAAACCTTACTTCCAGAAGCCTCTGATGTCCATTTGCTGAGGATTTCTCGTTCGTGGCACTCCGACGACTTTGACCCGGGAGATCTTCAGTTTTCCGAGACAAATTGGTCTCGCTGACTCTGCTCGTCTTTTCTTGTCGGCGTTCCGTACCAGGTGTATGTTTCTCAGCGGGTAGGAGATTTCAAACTAAACCAAACCGCTAAGCAGTGCATCCGCACTGCTGTTGCCTTTCTCCTTCCACTTTCAACGGCGGTCCTCGGCGAGGGGGCAAGCCTCTAAACACCAAAACCACGCTGCATTCTTTTAAAAAAACAGCTGCTGAGGACAACAAATTGCTTTTCAAAAGTGGTATTTTATTCCGTAATCAGACCAGCTCGACACATTTCGGGACAACTCCCTTGTTCACGAGTACTGTGTCTGTAATTTCGTAAAGTTAAATAACCACGTGATTTGTTTTTCAAACAACAATGAAGACAGACTTCCGTTTACCAAGTTACACCACTCGAAAACATACATTTCTTTCAATACATTTAGTTGCTTTGTTCATTAATTCAAAAACCCCAAAAATAAGTGAAAAATTATATACATTATAGAACAGTGAAATGATAATAAATTCAATTATAAATTGGCTTGTTACTCGAGCTTGATCAACCAATTCAGTGTCTCTGAAATAATAAATAATTACATTGAATTAAAGCCAGTATCTCAAATTCATCGCTGCAGCCCCAGTGGGCTTTTCATAAAAAAACATTATTTTTTATTTTTTAAATCAGGCTTCAAGTATCAGCGATCGCTTTCCACAATATTCTTCTCAATATAGCACATGCTTATCTACAGCAATTGTTTACCGGGTTATACCATTCACAAAAGTGTATTTCATTGTGTTTAATGTGCTATGCTGAATATTTTATATCACACTAAAATTAAGTGAACAATTATAAACATAGTAGAAAAGTAACATACTAACAAATTTAATGCATTTAATATCGTTATATAACCTGCTCTCCATAGTATTCTTCCTTGTCTGACACATGCCTGTTTATCATGATGACATGGCATTTAATTACAGTCCCAGTGGGCTCATGTTTATGTCCAATTTTCACCTTGCGGACAACGGGCATTCCAATGTCTAAAAAAAGCTTAACCTTTCAGCCGTATTTCATAATTTTCTATTTCTTTTCGAGACACCGCCCTCAGGGGGATGATATTTTAGCTTTTTTACCTTTCTGTTGTGAAGTTTCACCTCACCGTTCTAAAATAAACAAAGAAAAAAAAAAACATCATAAGTGCATCACCTTCACCTACATAGTGTACAATAAAAACAATAGGTCGTTGGCAGTGGCCTTTCTTTTAAATACATTACTTCATTGCTTCGAGACCCTAATGCTTCCCCCATATCCTTAGCCTAGATGTACTGCTAGCTCTTCATCGCAGTTATGCCCAATAGGTGTCAGGGTCCTGTACTGAATCATCAGTTTGGACTCAGAACGTCGGAGATTTTGTACTCTGTTACCTCCTCGTTCGTCCAATCTAATTGAGTCAAGTACACAAAAACTCAATAAATTCTCATTTTTGTTATGATGGATTTCAAAATGGCGGGCTACTGGATAATGCTTGTCCCCATTTCTAATTGGCCGCAGATGTTCCTGTACTCTTTTCTTCGCTTTATGGATGGTGCTTCCAATATATGCTTTTTGACATGGACAAAACAAAGCGTACACAGCATAGTCGGTGTTACATGATGTGTGTTTAGTAATCACAAAAGGCTTGCTTTCTGGGGATAACTTACATTCCTTCCTATTCTTACTGTTTTTACACGCCTTGCAATTCCTACATGTGAAGAACGCTTGGATCCCTGAAATCTTCGCTGTCGGCGGTTCTACTGCTCTACATAGGGAATCTTTTAATGATTTCGCTCTCTTTAAGGTAATTTGTGGAAATGTTTCTATACTGTCTACCAGATCTTTATCTGTCTGTAAGGCTGGCCAGTATTTATCAAGACTTCCGTATCTCATGGGCCTGGCTGTTGTAGGTTGTAATGAACCTAATTTTCTGTTCTGTGACTTCATTACTCTTTTCAATTCCCAACAGGAGGGATGTCCTAGTTCTATTATCTACTTCTACACTTGCTTTGTTAATGGTAGCTTGTGAATATTCTCTCTCTAAGAATCTCTGGCACATTACCTGTCTTTCAGCATTAAAGCTCTCTTGTGTGCTGCAATTCCGTTTGGCCATTAACATCTCTCCCAGGGGTATACTGTTAATTAACGACCTGGGATGGCAGCTGCGCGCATGCAACAGACTGTTGCCTGCTGTTGTTTTACGGAACAATGAGCTTTCTAATTTCTCTCCTTGAATAGACAATTTTAAATCCAAAAATTCTACAGTGTCTCTTGACCAGTGACTTGTAAAGTGTAGGTTGAATGTGTTTGTATTAAGTTCTTCAACAAAATCATTTGCTTCAGTCTCATCACCCTTCCACACAGAGAAAATATCATCGATGTAACGCGCCCACACAGCCACCTTATTCTTAAACATGTCTAATTCTCTTGCCACTTTCTCCTCCCAAAACCCTAAGTAGAGACCCGCAAAGCATGGCGCAAAGCAGGTCCCCATCGATGTTCCCAGGGTTTGTTTAAAGATCTTATTGTCAAAAATAAAATAATTTTGCTTCAGGCAAACAGACATCATCTCAATAAGCATCTCTGTGTGGTGTAGGTATGATATGGATCTTTCATTTAGATAGTGTCTACACGCTTTCAATCCTAGGTCATGGGGAATGCATGTATATAGGCTTGTCACATCAAGCGTAAGCAGTGAGTAATCTTTTCTCCATTCCAATTTGTCCAGACTTCTGAGGAAATCTCCTGTATCTTTTACATACAATGGGAGTTTTTTCACATAAGTCTGTAGAAAAAAATCCACATACCTGGACGTGTTTATTATCATTTCACTGTTCTATAATGTATATAATTTTTCACTTATTTTTGGGGTTTTTTGAATTAATGAACAAAGCAACTAAATGTATTGAAAGAAATGTATGTTTTCGAGTGGTGTAACTCGGTAAACGGAAGTCTGTCTTCATTGTTGTTTGAAAAACAAATCACGTGGTTATTTAACATTACGAAATTACAGACACAGTACTCGTGAACAAGGGAGTTGTCCCGAAACGCGTCGAGCTGGTCTGATTACGGAATAAAATACCGCTTTTGAAAAGCAATTTGTTGTCCTCAGCAGCTGTTTTTTTAAAAGAATGCAGCGTGGTTTTGGTGTTTAGAGGCTTGCCCCCTCGCTGAGGACCGCCGTTGAAAGTGGAAGGAGAAAGGCAACGGCAGTGCGGCTGCACTGCTTAGCGGTTTGATAAGAGGACTTTGTTCATGGCGTGTGCCCTTGCTTTGGCGTAATTTCCACCTGGGAGTGCATCCCACCTAGAGGCAACGCGGCCCCCCCATAAATTTATTTGAATTTTTTCTTTAAAAAAGAGGCAAAGCCCCGGGGGATGGGGTCCCAAGGGCTGAAAAATGCCTTGAGGGGGGGCCGCGCGGCCCCCCTCCTGTAAATGTATAATTTGTTTCTTTTTTTTTTAAAAAAAGGGGCCATGCCCCGGGGGATGGGGTCCCCGGGGCCATAATTGGCCATGCGGCCCCCTCCAAAAAAAAAAAAAATCAAGAGTGGCCCAACCCCGGGGGATGGGGTCCCCGGGGCCAGAATTGGCACAGGGCATGGCCCCCCTTCATGAAAAAAAAAAAATGAAAAAGAAAAACGAGGCAATGCCCTGGGGGATGGGCTCCCCGTGGCAAATAATTGCCTCAGGAAGGGGGCTGCACAGCCCCCCTCCTTAAAAATAAGTTTAAAAAAAAAATTAAATATGTGGCCATGCCCCGGGGGATGGGGTCCCCGGGGCTGAAATGGGCCATGGGAGGGTGGCTGCGCAGCCCCCTTCCTGTTTTTTTTTTTTTTAAATGCTCAGGCCCTGGGGGATGGGGTCCCCAGGGCCCAAAAATAATTAAAGGAAGGGGGGGCCACACAGCCCCCCTTCCAAAAACCAAAGCAAAAAAAAGCCGGCATCTCGTCGGAGGCCCTGCCCCCTCCCTGCACCACTGTGCAAACGTGCCTCCTGGCGCGTTCTGGGTTGGGGGATTAAGTCCCCTAGAATTTTATGGATCCTTAGGGGCCAACGAGCCCACCAGGTACCTCCAGTAAGCCCTACACAGCTGGATTGCTGAGAGTGGTCTGAGGCCACACCCCCTTTTTACACCACTCTGCAAACGCGCCTCTTGGCTCACTGCTGGTGAGGCGATGAGGTCCTCTTGTGTCCTGAGGACCTCAGGACTGAAGTGGACTTCATCCCCCAAGCAGCAGTGCGCCAGGTGGTGTGTTTGCAGAGTGGTGAAAAAGGGGGCATGGCCTCGGACCACTCTCAGCAATCAAGCTGTGTGGGGCTTACTGGAGGTAACCGGAGGGCTAGTTGGCCCCCAGGGACCCTCAGGAGGCAAGGGGACTTCATCCCCCAACCAAGAGCGCGCCAGGAGGCGTGTTTGCAGAGTGGTGCAGAGAGGGGGCGTGGCCTGTGTCCACCTCTCAGCAATGCCACTATATGAGGCTTACTGGAGGTAACAGGTAGGCTAGTTGGCCCCTAAGGACCCCCAGCAGCGAAGGAGACTTCATTTCCCATCCAAGAGTCCGCCGGGGAGCGCGTTTGCAGACTGGTGGGCAAAGGGGGCATGGCCTGCTTTGAGAACTTACTAATGCTGCTGTGTGGGACTTACTGGAGGTAATAGGAGGGGTAGTTGCCCCCAATGTTATCCTTGGGGGCCAACTACCCCTTCTGTTACCTTTAGTAAGTCTCACCAGCTGTATTGGTAAGACATCTCCGGAGGCCACGCCCCCCTTTCTCCACCGCTCTGCAAACGCACCTCCTGGCACACTACGGGTTGGGGGATGAAGTCCACTTTGCTCCTGAGGGACTTTGGAGGCCAAGAAGCCCTTCTGGTACCTCCTGTAAGTTCTACGCAGCGGAATTCCTGAGCACTGGTCGGAGGCCCAGCCCCCTTTCTCCACCTCTCTGCAAACGCGACTATTAGTTAAAGAAGCATTTGCAATGTAATAGGTTTCACATTTGTGAGAGTTAGAGCTATAGGCATTGTAAATGTAAAACTGTTTTACTAATGTTTCTTGGAGTGGAGTGGATGTAGGTTGTGTGAAGTAGAATTATGTGGTATGATGTACTGTGAAATTATGTGGAGAGACTTTGACTTTGATGTGGATAGAAGGTATGTGGTATTTATTGTATAGGAATTATGTATAGTGGGATTATGTCTTATGGAGAGAAATGATGTGGTATGGTAGTCTGTGTTGTGGAGTGGTAACCTCAGGTTTAGTCTTCCTCGTTTGCATACAAGCTAAACTATAAACTCAATGAGACAAAAAAAAGAACGAAGCACTGAGGAGCACTTCTGGACCTAGTCAGAGGTATGAGCAGGGCCACTAGAATTATGCGACTGTTTGGCTGCACCGACTTAAGCACAATTATACATTTTCCGCATTTGCCACATAATCCATCATCTGCTGTATAATCTGCAGATTTGAACAAAAAAAACCTTGTTTCTAGCTCAAACTGCTCAAATGTACCACAAATGCAGCAACAAGTGTTACAGCGTGGAGGAAGGCCCTCTGCAAACTTAGAATGGTCACCATTGCTAAATGTGGGTATTAAATTGGTACTAATGGTGTGCAAACCACTCTTGCTTCTTTCTGCTCCTCTCTTGCCTCTTTCTGCATTGCTGTTGCTTCTTTCTGCACCTTTCTTTTTTTTCTGCACTTCTTTTGACTCTTTCTGCTCATCTCTTCCACTTTCTGCACTTCTCTTGCCTCTTTCTGCACCTCTGTTCCCTCTTTCTGCACCTCACTTGCTTCTTCCTGCACCCCTCCTGCCTCTTTATGCACCCTTCTTCCCTCTTTCTGCACCTCTCTTGCCTCTTTCTGCACCCCTGTTCCCTCTTTCTGCACCTCTCCTGCCTGTTTCTGCACCTCTCTTGCCTCTTTCTACACTTCTCTTGCCTCTTTCTGCACATCTGTTGCTTCTTTCAGCACTTGTCTTGCCTCTTTCTGCACCCCTCTATCCTCTTTCTGCACCTCTGTTGCTTCTTTCTACACTTCTCTTGCTTCTTTCTGCACCTCTGTTGCTTCTTTCTGCACCCCTCTTGCCTCAGTCTGCCCACCTGTTCCCTCTTTATGCACCACTTTTGCCTGTTTCTGCAACTCTCTTGCCTCTTTCTGCAGTTCTCTTACCTCCTTCTGCACCTCACTTGCCTCTTTCTGCAACTCTCGTGCCTCTTTCTGCAGTTCTCTTGCCTCCTTCTGCACCTCTCTTGCCTCTTTCAACACTTCTCTTGCCTGTTTCTGTACCTCTCATGCCTCTTTCTGCACCTCTCTTGCCTCTTTCTGCACCTCACTTGCTTCTTTCTGCACCCCTTTTGCCTGTTTCTGCACCCCTCTTCCCTGTTTGTGCAACTCTCTTGCCTCTTTCTACACATCTCTTCCCTCTTTCTGCACAACTCTTGCCTCTTTCTGTCCCTCTGTTGCTGCTTTCTGCACTTCTTTTGCCTCTTTCTGCACCCTTCGTGCCTCTTTCAGCACCTCTGTTGCTTCTTTCTGCAGTTCTCTTCCTTCTTACTGCACCCCTCCTGCCTCTTTCTGTACCCCTCTTGCCTCTTTGTGCACCTCTCCTACCCCTTTCTGTACCCCTCTTGCCTCTTTTTGCACCTCTGTTGGTTCTTTCTGCACCTCTTTTGCTTCATTCTGCACTTCACTTGCCTCTTTCTGTACCCCTCTTGCCTCTTTCTGCACCCCTTTTGCCTGTCTCTGCAACTCTCTTGCCTCTTTCTGCAGTTCTCTTGTCTCCTTCTGCACTTCTGTTGCTTCTTTCTGTACCTCTCTTGCAAATTTCTGCACCCCTCTTGCCTCTTTCTGCACCCCTCTTGCCTCCTTCTGCACCTCAGTTGGTTCTTTCTGCACTGCTCTTCCTTCTTTCTGTACCTCTTTTGTCTGTTTCTGCACTTCCCTTGCCTCCTTCTGCACCTCTGTTGCTTCTGTCTGCACTTCTCTTGCCTCTTGCTGTACCCCTCTTGCCTTTTTCTGCACCTCTGTTGCTTCTTTCTGCACTTCTGTTGCTTCTTTCTGCACCTCTCTTGCTTCTTTTTGCACTCCTCTTGCCTCTTTCTGTACCTCTGTTGCTTCTTTCTGCACTTCTCTTGCCTCCTTCTGAACATCTGTTGCTTCTTTCTGCACTTCTCTTGCATTTTTCTGCAGCCCTCTTGCCTCTTTCTGCACCTCTGTTGCTTCTTTCTGCACACCTCTTGCTTCTTTCTGCACCTTCTTGCTTCTTTCTGCACCCCTCTTGCATCTTTCTGCACCCCTCTTCCCTCTTTCTGCACCTCTCTTGCCTCAGTCTGCCCACATGTTCCCTCTTTCTGCACCCCTTTTGCCTGTCTCTGCAACTTACTTGCCTCTTTCTGCAGTTCTCTTGTCTCCTTCTGCACTACTGTTGCTTCTTTCTGTACCTCTCTTGCAAATTTCTGTACCCCTCTTGCCTCATTCTGCGCCCTTCTTGCCTCCTTCTGCACCTCAGTTGGTTCTTTCTGCACTGCTCTTCCTTCTTTCTGTACCTCTTTTGTCTGTTTCTGCACTTCTCTTGCCTCCTTCTGCACCTCTGTTAAATCTTTCTGCACTTCTGTTGCTTCTTTCTGCACCTCTCTTGCTTCTTTTTGCACTCCTCTTGCCTCTTTCTGCACTTCTCTTGCCTCCTTCCGAACCTCTGTTGCTTCTTTCTGCACTTCTCTTGCCTTTTTCTGCAGCCCTCTTGTCTCTTTCTGCACATCTGTTGCTTCTTTCTGCACTTCTCTTGCTTCTTTATGCACCTCTCTGGCTTCTTTCTGCGCCCCTCTTGCCTCTTTCTGCACCCTTCTTCCCTCTTTCTGCACCTCTCTTGCCTCTTTCTGCAACTTTCTTGTCTCTTTCTGCAGTTCTCTTGTCTCCTTCTGCACCTCTGTTGCTTTTTTCTGCACTTCTATTGCTTCTTTCTGTACCCCTCTTGCCTCTCTCTGCACCTCTGTTGGTTCTTACTGCACTGCACTGCTCTTGCTTCTTTCTGCACCTCTGTTCCACATTTCTGCATCCCTCTTGCCTCTTTCTGCACCCCTCTTCCCTCTTTCTGCACCTCCTTGCCTCAGTCTATCCAACTGTTCCCTCTTTCTGCACCCCTTTTGCCTGTTTCTGCAACTCTCTTGCCTCTTTCTGCAGTTCTCTTGCCTCCTTCTGCACTTCTGTTGCTTCTTTCTGTACCTCTCTTGCAAATTTCTGCACTCCTCTTGACTCTTTCTGCACCCCTCTTGCCTCCTTCTGCACCTCTGTTGGTTCTTTCTGCACTGCTCTTCCTTCTTTCTGTACCTCTTTTGTCTGTTTCTGCACTTCTCTTGCCTCCTTCTGCACCTCTGTTGCTTCTGTCTGCACTTCTCTTCCCTCTTGCTGCACCCTTCTTGCCTCTTTCTGGACCTCTGTTGCTTCTTTCTGCACTTCTGTTGCATCTTTCTGCACCTCTCTTGCTTCTTTTTGCACTCCTCTTGCCTCTTTCTGTACTTCTCTTGCCTCTTTCTGCACTTCTCTTGCCTCCTTCTGAACCTCTGTTGCTTCTTTCTGCACATCTCTTGCCTTTTTCTGCCCCCCTCTTGCCTCTTTCTGCACCTCTGTTGCTTCTTTCTGCACTTCTCTTGCTTCTTTCAGTACCTCTCTTGCTTCTTTCTGCGCCCCTCTTGCCTCTTTCTGCACCCCTCTTCCCTCTTTCTGCACCTCTCTTGCCTCTTTCTGCACCTCTCTTGCTTCTTTCTGTGCTTGTCTTGCCTCTTTCTGCACCCCTCTTGCCTCTTTCTTCACCTCTGTTGCTTCTTTCTGTACTTCTCTTGCTTCTTTCTGCACTTCTGTTGCTTCTTTCTGCACTCCTCTTGCCTCTTTCTGCACCCTTTTTCCCTCTTTCTGCACCTCTCTTGCCTCTTTCTGCAACTCTCTTGCCTCTTTCTGCAGTTCTCTTGTCTCCATCTGCACCTCTGTTGCTTCTTTCTGCACTTCTCTTGCCTCTTTCTGCACCCCTCTTGCCTCCTTCTGCACCTCTGTTGGTTCTTTCTGCACTGCTCTTGCTTCTTTCTGCACCTCTCTTGCAAATTTCTGCACCCTTCTTGCCTCTTTCTGCACCCCTCTTCCCTCTTCCTGCACCTCTCTTGCCTCTATCTGCACCCCTGTTCCCTCTTTCTGCACCTCTTTTGCCTGTTTCTGCAACTCTCTTGCTTCTTTCTGAACTTCTCTCGCCTCTTTCTGTACTCAAATGGGAAGTGCAAGCTGTCAAGTTTAAAGTTCTGCGTGCTCTCGTGACTAAGGTATATGTCTACTTGTATATGTATTCTTACATGGGTTATGCATCTGAAGATGGTAGCTTAAAAAGCGGGTAACTTTTCCTATAGGTGTTCAAATTTTCTCAGTTCTGCTCTGTCATTCGGTTGCACAGGCAGACATGTCTTATGTATATATGTGTTATAGAGCCCTCAAATATACTATTGAACACCCATGTGCCCTGTATTGTGAGCAGAAAGAAATGCATACACCTTTTTTACACAAATTTACAGAGTATTCTGTTTGAAATACAGGTATTCATGTATTTCTATGTTTATTTTTATGTAACATGTCACTCGGTAAAAGCAGAGACACGCATTCATACCTTCACAAACTTGGTCAGACTTACAACAGTGATATGCTTAGGACTGCTGTTTTATATTTGGTAGGCCTAACATTCTGAGCAGTCGATTAATAGTGAACCTTCAAGAGAAAAGTGAGGTTTAAGACATCTTCGGAGAAGGATTAGTGATTAGGGTACTTTGTATGAGTCTGTTGTAAGGTACAGTCAAAGTAGACATCTTTCTGCACCTCTGTTGGTTCTTTCTGCACATCTCTTGCTTCTTTCTGCACCTTTCTTCCTCTTTCTGGACTTCTGTTGCCTCTTTCTGCATTTCTCTTGCTTCTTTCTGAGCCTTTCTTCCTCTTTCTGCACATGTCCTGCCTATATAGACATAGTTAGAAATTAGCATTTAGAAAACCTTAGAAATTCACTGAAAAAAACAGAGGTTTCAGGGACGTTATAGTTAGGGATTAGCATTTAAAAAACCTTAGAGATTCACTGAAAAAACCACAGGTTTCAGGAACGTTATAGTTAGTTGTACATTTCACTTGTATAAAACCAGAGAAATTCGGCCGTTGTAGTTAGTAGAGATAACTATAACTCACGCCCCCGCAATGCACTGCTGATGACGTCACATATTATATCACTCATGACATGGTCATTGACATCACTGATGACATCTCAAATGACATATAAAGAACCTCCGACTTCAGAGGAGCCTCCAAACCTGCAGGGCGGCCTCGGAACGTATAATATATATATATATTCACTGAAAAAACCATAGGTTTTAGGGAAAGTTATAGTTAGTTGGACATTTCACTCGTACAAAACCAGAGAAATTCCCCCGTTATAGTTAGTTCAGCTAACTATAACTCGCGCCCCGCAATGCACTGCTGATGATGTCACATATTACATCACTCATGACAGGGTCAGTGACATCACTGATGACATCACTGATGACATCTCAAATGACATCACTGATGACATCACTGATGACATAATCCATGTGATAATTTGATGCATCTTCTCACACCCTAATATAACCTTTGATACACCCACTCTAAATTACAGACTGCCATTCTCAAAACCATAGACACTCCAACACCAATAACTACATACCCACTCACTGATTCTTAGGTCTACACACACACACACATCCGCTCACTCACCCATACAGTCACTCATACTTACGGTCAAGTAAAAGTAAAAAAAATATACCTGTGTGGGGGGGCTCGAGCCCCCCCACACGCCCCGGGGACCGCCACCTCCCTGGGGCACTAAGAATGTCAATTTGGAGGTCTGTAACGGACCCCCGAGCCCCGGGGACCACCACCTCCCCAGGGCTGTGCAAGTGAAGGGAGGGGGCCCCCTCCTGGAGCCTGTGATGGCCCTGAGGACCGCCACCCCCCAGGGCCGGCTCCTGCAGTGTCACGGGGTGCCCACCCCCGGGACACTGCTGTTTGCTATGGATTTTTGAAGATCTCTCTTCCAAAATCTAAAGCAGATTGCTTTTCCACAAGGGGAGCTGCATGTTAGCAGCTCCCCATGTGGAAAAGCAATGCCGGCTCCTGCAGGACGCGGGGAGCCGGTTGGACCGTGGGGGCATTGTGGCTCCTCCCACGGTCCCCAACGGATAGGGCCTGTCCCAGGGGATGGGGTCCCCGGGGCTAGTAGTGGCCCTGGAGGGGGGCCACGCGGCCCCCCTCCCCAAATAAAAATAAATTAAAAAAAGGCGGGCCCGGGGTATGGGGCCCCCGGGGCCAATAGAGGCCTCAGGAGGGGGCCACGCAGCCCCCCTCCTTAATTTTTTTTTAAAATGTGGCCATGCCCCGGGGGATGGGGTCCCCGGGGCCGGAATTGGCCACTGGAGGGGGGCCACGCGGCCCCCTTCCCGTTCAGTTTTATTTTTTTTTAATAAAAAAAGGTGTTAGGCCCTGGGGGATGGGGTCCCCAGGGCCCAAAAAAGGAAAAAAGAAGGGGGGCCAAACAGCCCCCCTTCTAAAAGACGTGATCGTGCCTCAGGCCCCGCCCCCTCCCTTCACCACTCTGCAAACGCGCCCTGTGGCGCGTTTTAAATTGGGGCATTAATTCCCCTTGAATACTGGGGGTCCCTGGGGGCCAACTAGCCCACCAGGTACCTCCAGTGCACGCCACAGGGCTGCGTTGCAGAGAGGTGGTGCAGGTCACGCCCCTCTTTACACCTCTCTGCAACGCAGCTCTGTGGCACTTACTGGAGGTACCTGGTGGGCTAGTTGGACCCCAGGGACCCTCAGGATTCAAGGGGACTTTGTCCCCCAACTTAAAACGTGCCACAGGGCGCGTTTGCACAGTGGTGAAGGGAGGGGGCGGGGCCTGAGGTGACATGTGTGCAAACACGCCCTATGGCGCGTTGTAACTTGGGGGATGAAGTCCCCTTGAATCCTGAGGGTCCCTGGGGTCCAACTAGCCCACCAGGTACCTCCAGTAAGCGCCACAGAGCTGCGTTGCAGAGAGGTGTAAAAAGGGGCGTGGCCTCGGACCACCTCTCTGCAACGAAGGCCTGTGGTGCTTACTGGAAGTACCTGGTGGGCTAGTTGCGCCCCAGGGACCCTCAGGATTCAAGGTGACCTAATTCCCCAACTTAAAACGCCACAGGGCGCGTTTGCACAGTGGTGAAGGGAGGGGGTGGGGCCTCAGGTGACATGTGTGCAAACACGCCCTGTGGCGCATTTTAAGTTGGGGAATTAATTCCCCTTCAATCCTGAGGGACCCAGGGGGCCAACTAGCCCACCAGGTACCTCCAGTGTGCGCCACAGGGCTGCGTTGCAGAGAGGTGGTCCAGGCAACGCCCCTTTTTACACCTCTGTGCAACGCAGCTCTGTGGCGCTTACTGGAGGTACCTAGTGGGCTAGTTGGACCCCAGTGACCATCAGGATTCAAGGGGACTTAATCTCCCAACTTAAAACGGCCACATGGCTTGTTTGCACACATGTCACCTCAGGCCCCCCCCTCCCTTCACCACTGTGCAAATGCGCCCCGGGGCGCATTTTAAGAGGAAGTTTTAATCCCCCTGCCCTATTATGTACTAGGGCCTTACAGAGGAGGTCATGCTAATCACAGGGGTACCCCAACGCATAGTGTTCCCTAGTGTATGTAGGTGTTTTCACTGTATTCTAAGTGTCTTTTAGCATAGCACTGGCTCTAGGCCTGGTTAGTCCGAGTTAGTTACCACCAGTACCCGTCTGAAAAAGTTGTGGGCACAGGATGATTTTGCAACAAGGCCTCTTTCTGCTCCTCTGTTGGTTCTTTCTGCACATGTCTTGCTTCTTCCTGCTCTTTTCTTCATCTTTGTGGACTTCTGTTGCTTCTTTCTGCATTTCTTTTGCTTCTTTCTGTGCGTATTTTTCTTGAATCTTCACATGTCCTACCTCTGTAGGCATAGTTAGAAACTAGCATTTAAAAAACCTTTGAAATTCACTTAAAAAACCATAGGTTTCAGGCACGTTATAGTTAGAAATTAGCATTTAAAAAACCTTTGAAATTCACTGAAAAAACCATAGGTTTCAGACACGTTATAGTTAGAAATTAGCATTTAAAAAACCTTTTAAATTCACTGAAAAAACCATAGGTTTCAGGCACGTTATAGTTAGAAATTAGCATTTAAAAAACCTTAGAAATTCACTGAAAAAACCATAGGTTTTAGGGACAGTTATAGTTAGTTGGACATTTCACTCGTACAAAACCATAGAAATTCCCCCGTTATAGTTAGTTCAGCTAACTATAACTCACGCCCCCGCAGTGCACTGCTGATGACGTCACATATTACATCACTCATGACAGGGTCAGTGACATCACTGATGACATCACTGATGACATCTCAAATGACATCACTGATGACATCACTGATGACATCATCCATGTGATAATTTGATGCATCTTCTCACACCCTAATATAACCTTTGATACACCCACTCTAAATTACAGACTGCCATTCTCAAAACCATAGACACTCCAACACCAATAACTACATACCCACTCACTGATTCTTAGGTCTACACACACATCCACTCACTCACCCGTACAGTCACTCATACTTACGGTCACTCAGTACAGGAGTATCATATGCACTCATACACCTACATAGACACTCACACACCGCCACTCATCCATAGAGGTACTCACACACCTAGTCAGTCATGAAAATAATTAATCACACTGCCATTTACTCACCTATACAGTTATACACACACCAGCTCACTTACTCATACAAATACTAGCGCATTCTTACGCTCTTATACAATCACTGATACAAGTACACACTCATCCATACAGCCACTCTCACAATCACACACTCTCACTTATAGCCATTTATATACTCCAACACACATATATACTGCCTTTCACATATGTAGTTACTCACACATGTACCACTGAGATATACATTCACTCACTAACACACCCATACACACACTCACCCACCCATACAGTCCATCACAGATGCACTCTTGAAACCATGCACCCAGTGAATCACCCACTCACACATCTATGCACAGAGTCACACACACCCCACCCACACAAACACTCAGGCACCCATACAGATACTCAGACAACCAATCAATAACCCATGTAGACACTCATGTAGCTATTCACAAACCCATGCAGCCGCTTACACACCATCAGACAGACGGATACAGACATTCACACAGTTTAGTCACTAACCCATGCATTCAGTAAGATACGTTTAATCACACACTTATAGAGTCAGTCACGCACCTACTAAATCATCCATTCAGACACTTATACACCCACTCATTCTTCAATACGCCTTTCCCTATATATATTAAACATATTTAAACTTTACAGAAACACACAGTCACTGGATGATGTCATCAGTGATGTCATTTGAGATGCCATCAGTGATGTCATCAGTGATGTCACTGACCATGTCATGAGTGATGTAATATGTGACGTCATCAGCAGTGCATTGCGGGGGCGCGAGTTATAGTTAGCTGAACTAACTATAACGGGGGAATTTCTATGGTTTTGTACGAGTGAAATGTCCAACTAACTATAACTGTCCCTAAAACCTATGGTTTTTTCAGTGAATATATATATATATGTATCTAGATGTACATATATATATATTTACTGAAAAAAACAGAGGTTACAGGGACTTTATAGTTAGGTTCACAATTCACTCGTACAAAACCAGAGAAATTCAGCAGTTATGGTTACCTGAGCTAACTATAACTTACGCCCACTAGGTAGTTATAGTTAGGTCAGCTGTTCCATAGGAAAAGCACTTTTTTGTGTTGCTAATACCTTTGGCACCATTTAACAAATCTCCATGAAACTTTCCAAAAAGGTGCTACTTTATGATTGTTATGTTATATTATTGAGAATTTGTTGAGCGCACATACACCAAAAGGTCTCTTTGCGCTTTAGGTTTAGTTTGTGCATGGAAGGTTTCACAGTGATTTATCAAGCAGGGGCCCGAGAAAAAAGGGGGGGTCCTAAAACACAAAATCCCCATGCATTTTTCATACAATTCTTTGGACAAGGCTACAGCAAAAACAGCTGAAAGGAATTACACCAAATTTGGCAGATCTTGGTCTGCAGACTGTGCTTTTTGTGATTTGGTGTAATCCGTTCAGTAGTTTTTGAGAGATTAAGGTTGAAAAATAATTGTATATCTGGACGGCAGAGTCCGTGAAAGTCTCGAGAGACTCTCTCGGGAGCGCCAATTTCAAAATAGAGCATTCTGAGAAGCCCAGGGAGCTTTATTTCCCTCGGGCCATCTCGTTCCAGCGGCAGTGAGCGCTCTGATTGGCTGCCAGCAACATGAGAAAAACGTTGCTGGCAGCCATTACATGGCTTGGGGGCTTAGTCCCCTGTCCTGAACAAGTTTAAAAAAAATATATAAAGTGGCATGGTAGGGATACCCTGACCCCTAAGGCCCCAGTCTGAGTGTATAATGTAGGTAGGGACTGTTGCATTTTCTGGATAGGAATGGGGAGCATTGGAGTTTACCTAACTTCCAAAGTGCGTTCATGAAAGCATTGGGGCGAAACACTGAGATGGGCAAAGGATGAGCAAGATATAGTTATAAAGAAAATGGGGAAGGAAATGGCCAAAGGTCTGCTGAAGACATTTTGATGTCTGCTTGTTGAGTGAGTTAATCGTTTCACCCCTTAAGGTGGTGGTCAAAAGAAGAAAGTGTCCATACAAGCTGACTGACAACCTATCATGGCCTGAAGCACAATCACTCAATGAATGAATGAGTGCATCTCCCATCAAAACTGAACAGTGAAATACATGAACCTGTATCGGGTAGTGGGGCTGCAGTGAAGCTGTTGCTGCTAAAAACAACCAAGTGCAGCATACATTCCACCTTTACCTTGTTCTGGTTCACTGAGCAGGTGTAGTTGAAGGTCTGGAACATGGGGACAAGGTGTTTCCAAAGGGATGTTCTGTGTCATGACTACTTTTGTGGCAGTTTAGTACTTTCAGGCAATTGTTTACAGTGACCTCAGGATCAGGACAGTCGATGCACTACTTCGACAAGTGCTCTTGGGAGGTACGTGAGGCAAAGGCTGGTGCAAGTATCCAGCAGGTGTTTGAAAAAACACCCGAAAGTTTTTAGTCCCAGAGAAAACTAAGCCCCAGACCAGCAGACGAAAGCTCAGCTCAAAATTAATGTGAAAAGGTGGGCGAGTGAGTAAGTGAACGGATGGGTGGATGGCTGAGTGGATTAGTGAAAGGGTGAATGAAAGGGTGAACGGATGGATAATGAGAGAAAGGAGGGATGGGTGAGTGGGAGGATAGATGAGAGAAAAGGTAAATAGATGGATGTATGGGTGGAAGGGTGGATGGATGAGTGAAAGGGTGGATGATGTACGAGTGAATGGGTGGATGGATGAGTGAAATGATGGATGGATGGATTGATAAGTGAAAGGGTGGATGGATGGATGAATGACAGGGTGGATGTAAGGATGGATGAGTGAGTGAAAGGGAGGGTAGATGGACAAAAGGATGGGTAGATGAGTGAAGAATTGAAAGGGTGGATGGATGAGAGAAAGGATGGATGATAGAAAGAATGGAAGAGAAAAAGGATGGATGAGTGATAGGGTCAATGGATGGATTCATGAGTGGATGAGTAGATGGGTGGTTGGATGGAATGATGGATGGCTAAGAGAAAGGGGGATGGAGAGAGAAAGGGAGGATGGATGGATGACTAAAAGGGTGAATGGTGGAAGGGTGAGTGACTGGGTGGATGGATGAGTAAGTGAAAGAATGGCTGGATGGGTGAAAGGGTAAATGGCTGGATGGATGGACGAGTGTACGGATGGATAGGGTGAAAGGGTGGATGGAGGGATGGATGAGTGAAAGGGTGGATGGAGGGATGGATGAGTGAAATGATGGATAGAAGGATATATGATGGATAGGTTTGCAAATGGTTGAATATGTGTGGCTATGGTTGGGCACACAGATGGAAGAACATGGTGAAATGAATGAATGGTGAAAGACTGAATGATGGATGAAAGAATGATTACACCTTGTAGCCCCTATTATCTTAAGTACATTGACTTTCACTTTTATATGAGTCATTGTCTTTATATAATGTGTGTGATGTAACGCACTCTGACACCCTGCCGTACATACTTGGGACGAGTAGCAGTATAAAAGAAATCAAATACACATGAGGGGCGGTCTATGCGAAGATGAGGGGCACCATTGGAGGGTGGTAGCAAGGCCGGACTGTCCGCACCGGGTATCAGGCGTTTCCCTGGTAGGCTGGAAAGGTGCGGGCGGTGTTGATACTGGGGGCTGACACTGCAAAGTTCCTTGTATATCCAGCAGTTTTTAGGCAACAATAAAAGCGCCATCACTTATATTCAGGTGTGGTTCACCAGTGCTTGGTGACTAATGTACCGGCTGGAAAATTGAGTTTTGAGCTGTGTAATAAGCCTCTGTCATTTAACCACACTCACTCACAAACCTGCAGTTAACTAAACACACTTATTGTGTTGGACATTATTTGCCGGATATGGCCCGGGATATGCGGGTGGCGGTCGATTATGTGGTGTACGAGATTCCAGAAATTTCTGTCAGGTGGCGGGGGGGGGGCTCGACATTTGAAAAAATTCAGCTGCGGGGGCTCAGCCTACAAAAGTTTGAAGGCCTCTGCCCTACACCCACTTTACACCCCCGCTGACATCAGTGCGGCCCTCGGTCACACCATAGACCAAACTTTGCGGCCCCCGGGAAAATGTTTGTAAGTATCCATGGTCTAAGGGGTCATCCTTTCTTTGTTTCCACATTAGACCTCTCCCAGACGTCCCAATTCACAACTTCCACAGAATCCTTATTGCTGATTACTAATGATGCAGGACCGACTAAAGGGAAGTGGATATTTTGCAGCTGACAGGATGGTCTCTCAAAAGGCAGCAACAAGCTAAGTAAACGTAGTAGCGTTTTCAAAGGTCAGCCACAAATAGGTTAACATCCTACCTTGCCTTTCAAATCTCAGTCAATATTAATTTTTTTAAATCTAAGCAGCAAAATATTTGTAGTCTTTCGCCCACAAAGCTGAGCCACGCCATCAATTGTAATGTAGGTGTCAAGAAACAGTAAAATTGTACCCTGAACATCTTGGTGCCAATTATCAACCTAGGAACAGGATTGGAGAGCACAACTCGTTTCACAGTGGCCCCCGAACTGACGGAACTGTGATCACTGTGGAAATGGACAGTTTGAGGGAAAAAGATGTTGTTCATAGAGCCAGACCACTAAGGTCTGATGGAGTGCACAAACAAGCTGATATCACCCTAACCTAAGCAATAGCAGCCATGCTCCCTCTGGGGCACCGTCCTCTGCTCCTCAGACTGGGAGGGATGAACCTCCATCCAATCACCTCTGCATCAGCGTCTGTTCAAAGAAACACACCATGGAATAAAACATACTCATGCTCATAGAGGATCTTTTTAAGCAGGAATCCAAAAATAAATGCCTTGCTATTTTTCTGATCTAGTAATCTTTAGTGCTTCTCGATGGGAATATGGCCTGACAAAAGAATAATTCAATAAAACACAGTTAATTTACGCAACAGAACTTTTATTTCTTTGCTGCCAAGTGTCATACGGAATGAAACACCTTTGTCGGTTGCTGCCTCGCCTGTGTACTTGGAAAATAGCCAGTACAGCTCAAATAAAATGCAAATGTTCTAAGGGAACACCCACTGTTTAAAAAATCCTCCAAGGCATGGTAGCCCGTCAAGGCATGCAATCTAAGACCCATTTCACCTTTTGCTGCGTTCACCTTAGATAACATCCTTTATGAGGTAAATGAAAAAAACAAATAATGCAAATCTTAGCAGTAGTTTACATGGATGTGAAAAAATCCTTACTCACAGTTGGCACAAATTAGACTTTGGCACAGTAGATGGCTAATTTCCCAATGGTCACAGTTGTTCATTCTTGCCATGCTTTGAGACCCTACAATGCAGTAGACTGGCACTTCAAGTTCCCTTTCACTCCCTCTAGGATGACCACACATCCCAGATTTGCCGGGACAGTCACAGTATTTTAACACCTGTCCTGGCATATTGCAGGACATTTAGCACATGACCCAGTTTTCAGAGAAGGTCTACTAACTGAATGCCATTTTCACATATTTCAATGCAAGATAAGTTAGCAGTTCTTATCAAAAAGCAATTTCATTAACAAGAGAAGTTGGCCTAACGGGTAGGGCGGCTGACCTCGAATCTGGGGAACTGGGTTTGAGTCTGGGCAAATCACTTAATCTCCCAAATGAATGTGTGTCCTCATGTAACGTAACTGGTGCTATGTAAAGCGCTCTGATACCCGATTCGGGTCAAGTTCGCGCTATATAAAACTCTGTAAAAAAAAAAAAAAGATGATCCTAAGTGTAAAAGTTATTGGCTTGCTTCCAGTTCCTGCCTCAATGTTTGTGTTTTCCATGGTGGTGAGCCCTGTCAATTCAATAACCTTTTTTCAGTTTTAATATAGTGCAAATCTTTTTCTGGTCCAAGACTTGATAAGTCGGTTGCCTACTGACATGGAGCCGGAGTGCTTCACAAGTAATGCACAAGTCTATTTTAATTTGTCCTTTTGAGTACAGAAAAAGTTAAAGGGGGAAAGAAAAGCTATAGATAAATGGGCTGATTATTGCAACTTTACAGCTCGGTAGGAATGAGCCGGAATCTGTGCTAAC
Organism: Calotriton arnoldi; assembly: GCA_963921515.1. Taxonomy (NCBI): domain Eukaryota; kingdom Metazoa; phylum Chordata; class Amphibia; order Caudata; family Salamandridae; genus Calotriton; species Calotriton arnoldi. Next base: position 304,498 of record CAWUFW010007934.1, read on the forward strand.
TTAGCAGTACCTTTTGCTAAGAGAGGACTTAGGGCCTTATTATGAGTTTGGCAGTCCCATGGATTGTCGTATCGGCGGTGTCGGTCCGAGCTCGGGGATCTTGGCGCTCCGACTGCTGTATTACGAGCTGGGCAGATCGGCTTTGGGAAGACTGCCGCTGGACCGCCCAGACCGCCGGCAGACCGCCAGCAGACCGCCAGGTTCCCATTCGGGAAAGACAGCTGCCAATGGGTGGTACATACAGGGGAGCTGCACCGCATTCTGTACCCATGCCTCTCAGCAGTTCAAAAACATTCGCCCAAAAAGTGTTTTGGCTATTACCAACTGGGCTAATAGGTCGATAGTTTGCTGGATTATTATGATGTTGCTTTTTATGACTTGAAACAATTTTTGCAACAAGCTATGTCAATGGCACTTCACCAACATGGCATGATTGTGTTAGATCATGGGTACTCACAAATATTTTCCTGGGCGCCGCAAAATTTGGTCTTTGGTGTGACCGAGGGCCACACTGATGCCAGCGGGGGGTGTAAAGTCGGTGTAGGGGAAGCAAATCATGTATATTTAGTGGCTGAACTTGCGCAATGTGAAACCAGAAAACCTGGGATGAATCCTGGCTTCTCCACTTGACCAAATTGTGTGACCCTGGGCAATTGTTTTATTTCAATTTCCCTCCTTTTTCTTCATTATCACATATAAAAGGAACTCAAAATACATGACTTCAGGATGTGTGCTGTTCAAAACCATCTCCTGTGCTTGGATGTAATCACTAATGGCATTATTGTCAGGGTGGGGGGGGGAGCATGGACGTTTCTAAATTCATGTTTGAAAAACATCACTTTAAGAAAATTATTTCTGAATGCACTGCTATAATTTGATTTACTAAGGTGAAATAGTTCTACAGGTCAATGAAATACACATTTCTGAATTTTGAAAAAGACTATCTTACTTGTACACATTTGCTGTCTTTAAAAATGAAGGTGTTCCTTTATTTGCAGAGTTTTATATAGCGCTGGCTAGACCCGGAGGTATCAGAGCGCTTTACATGAGGATTATCGAGTTACAAAATTCCATCAGTTACAGGAGCATGAGTTAATAGAGCATAGATTAAACAAATACACATATCCAATGGGGTATAGGAGGAAGAGGGGAAAAGAAAAAAAGGGGAAGGAATGAAGATCGGGTCAGGAAAGACAGGCAAGGGGGAAAGTAATTCAGGGGAACCAAAAGACAAAGTGAAAGTCAAACAAGCCGGCTGAATCATCGGAAGGCGGGGAGGAAGGAGACACTGCAGAGAGACGAAGGAAAGTCTGCCCAATGTCGGGCTGGGTAGGTGACGGCCGAGGGGGAAATCCACAGCCCATCTCCTCTATAGCTACCTGGGTAGCTCCACCGGGCATCGGTCAAATTGCTAGGTCTTCCTAAAGTTAAGGGCCTAGTTACTTCCTTTCCCTAACGGCAATTAACCTTTAAATAAGTGCTTGATGTTTATTTAACATTTTTTTCATGTTAGTGTTGAGTCGAGTAAACAGCAGCCAAGAGCTGCTGCTGCCCAGGGGGCTGCATGTAAAGGTCAGGAGGGTGGCATGCAGAACCCGGGCCTTAATTTGAGTATCACGGTCTTAGATAATCCAATAAAATTGCATCTCCAAATAAATGGTTTTTTGCTTTATAAATAGATTTGTTGGTATTTTGTCCAATCCAGGGGCTCTGAACTGCTAGAATTGCCTCAGCTATTGAAAATGGTGCAAATGACAATTAAAAATTGCCAGAATAGATGGAGAAGCCCTCTTACAAGAGATTGAAAAAATAAATCAGGAGCTAACAAAGAGTGATTCACAAGATTACATTGTCAAAGCAAAAAAGGAAATTCAGGAGAGAATAAAAAAGCAGGAAGATAAAATTAAACTCCGAAAAGCGCATAAGTTTGCAAGAGACAAAATCGACTATGAGCAAGGACAAATCTTTACTTTTGCGCGAAAATATGACAATGTCAAACGAATACGAATGAACAATATATCTAAAACCACAGAGATGAGAAAAACAACTGAGGAGATAACTGAAGAGACAACATCCAATTCAGACTTAAGCTCTGCTTTTAGCGATACTAATTCTGAGGGAAACTCGACCTCCATCAATATGCAAGGTGCGCAAGGAAAATTAAGCCTGGCAGAAGAAATTGATTATTTAGTATTCGACAGGAGACAGACTTTAAGGCCGCGGAACCTGAAAAAACCAACAGAGAGCTCAGGAACAAGAGAAGGAGAGCAAGGAGAAAGCTCAGAAAAAGGAAGAAACAAGAAACCACAATGGCGCAAGAAACGGGGCAACAAAACACAGTAGTAAATCTCTCTGGAACCGTCTTGAGCAAAGCTGAAACACAACTGTTGGTCTATCATTTTGCCCCGAAACGAGTTTCGATTACGCCAGCACAAGAGTGGATGTATTCCAGTTTATTAGGAAACTAAAACTGAAAAAATTCTTTACTATCAAAGAAGGTAATACTCCAAACACCCCCAATGGACAGTAATCCCATAGGCGGCAATGTCAATCTCCAAGTAGCTGATGCATCCACAATTGTAATGATGTACAGACTAAACAGTGAAAATAACCAGGCTATGCAGACACAAGCTGAGTCTGAAGTTGAGTCCACACAAGAACAATTGGAATCTCTGAATTTGATTAAACCCAGTGCAGGAAAAAGTCCATTTAGACCAAAATCTACTTTCCTGCCCATGATGCCTAAGGACGCCCTCGATATTTTCCATGATAGAGTAACAGAAGATCTCAAGCATCTGAATTACAAAGTAAAACGCAATAAAGGAAAAACAAGATATCGAGATATGCAATACAATCAGTTAATGCGTAAGCTGAAAAACAACAATGAGTTGGTTATTAATAAATCAGACAAAGGCGGCAATATAGTAATCTGGGCGAAAAAGGACTATATACAGGAAGCATACCATCATCTTAACAATGCCGAATGCTATGAAAAAACTACAATGAAAAAATACATCAAGGCAAAGGAGGGACTTAAAAAGGACCTGTTGCAATACAAGAGAAATGGCCTGATTTCCAAGGATGAATTCAGCTTTATGCACAATGAATGGCCAATGTTACCAACTTTGTACTTTATCCCTAAAATACATAAAGAACGTGTACCTGTTCCTGGCCGACCAATTATTTCAGCAATTAAGGGTATTGGAGAGAACATTGCACGTTATATTGATTTTTTCCTTCAAGATCATGTTAAACATTTACCATCTTACATCAAGGATACCGGAGATTTTTATTTAAACTCAGAAGCATCACATGGACAGAGGAAATGCTGCTTATAACCTTGGATATAGAGTCCCTCTATACAAGCATTAATCATGAAGAGGGACTAGCAGCGGCCAAGCACTTTCTAAACAACAGACCTCTAATGTATTATAATCACAATGTTATGTTGTTTAAATTAATCAGATGGTGCTTGTACAACAATTTCTTCCTGTTTAACAAAGAACTTTACGTACAGAAACGGGGTGTGGCGATGGGAGCCTGCTTCTCCCCCAGCTACGCGTGTTTGCATGTGGGCTGGTGGGAGGAGCGGGTTCTCAAAGTCACGCATGCCGCAGAGTACAATACCCATGTGATGCACTGGCATAGATTCATAGATGATGTCTTTATAGTTTGGAAAGGGAGTGAGCTCAGTGCGGCCAAGTTTATAAATGACATCAATGAAAACAATGTTAATCTCAAGTTTACATCAAATATGAGCAGACAGACAGTTGAATTCCTTGATGTAAAAGTATACATTTCAGACAACATGAAGGTTGAGACTACTTTACATAGGAAAAATACGGCTGGTAACACCACATTGCATGCACAGAGTGCCCATCCAAAACATCTTATAGCCAGTATCCCTTATGGAGAATTTCTGAGATTAAAAAGAATTTGCAGCAGAAGGGGAGATCGCGCGCATCGCGATTCAAAATGGCCGCCTGAAGTCGGGGCTCCGCGGCTTGCCGGAAACAGCTCGGGATTAGGAGCGGTTACAGAGCTCCTTGGAGGTCAAGAATGCCATATTCCTAAATCGGAATATAGGCTCTTCTGGAGGCAGCGTTTTTTATTTATAAAATCTTACCAAAAGTGGGGAAATTATGCAGAGGACTTTTGGACTCAGGTAACGGCCGCCATTTTGTATGCTACCTGCTGATTTCCCTGCAGCTTTCACCTCACGCGATGCTCCAGAGAGCTCTTTTTTGCTGTAAATGGCTCATTTTTTGCGTCTATCACATTACCCTGCTACTTTAAGGATGGAAATATTTATTTACCTATTTTTTCAATATTGACTGGCTATAGAGGAGCATTTTGCCCATTTTATTGCATGGTGCCTGTATATTGCTTCGCTCTTGAGGATTTATTCTACTAGAAGAAGCGGCTTACGCTTACCATGACTTTCTTTCGTTTTGTGGAGCTTGCCTGAGGGTTTTTGTTGCCTAGTGTGAGAGGGGCATTGGGCGTTTGCAGAAGTCTTCATTGGACTTTCAGTTGTCCTCTTTTGGCGCTTTTTCCTTCCTACTTCCTCCGCATATTTTCTCAGGCAAATCTCAACTTCGTTGATAGTTGGATCCTTCTGCTGATTTCCTGCATTTTATTCCAGGGTCTAATATTCCGACGCTATTTTGGGATATTGTACTTGTATTTTGCTGAACTTGCCTGTGGTCAGTATGTCATGGGTAGGAGCAAACGCGTACTACGCCACACCCAGAATCTGAAAGGAAATACTCCTAATAGCCCTGGAAACGGCTGCGCTGTTTTTAATAGATTCTCCTACTTTTCTGAGGCTTTGTCACACAGTGATTGTTCCTCAACTGCAGAATCATCCGCAACAATGGCATCCAAAGTACCGCTACCTTCGACCACCGGTAAAAGGCTCAAGCAGGATCCTCCGTCTCCTCCTAAATCTTCCTCGCCGGTTTCTCTGGACATGGTTCTAGAGGAGATTCGTGCTATCCGACCGTTTGTGGAGGAAACTAATGCCCGCTTTCAATCAATGGACTCCAAATGGGCCTCTATGGATTCCCGTGTGTCTGTGGTGGAACAACAGCTCAGCCTCGTACAGGAGGTACCTTCAAAAATGTCATCTCTGGAAAAGGAAGTCTTGCAACTTCGGAGCTAAACGACGCAAAGAGTTTTTGGATCTTCGTCCACCTCTCCGCTCTTTGGGCGCAAGATATGGCCTGTTCCATCCCTGCATTTTCAAGGTCACCTTTCTCAACAAAACTTCCACTTTCGAGGACCCTGTTGACTTAAGAAGATTTATTCAGACTCATTCTAATGCCTCAATGGAGACAACTCCCTCTTCCTCTGGATCGTGACTTTTGTGCTCCTTCTTTTGTATCCTTGCATTAATATTCTTGTTATAGTTTATTATTACTTTGCCTATATCAGTTTTCTGATTCGAGGTTGTATAACTCTTATTTTTTTCTACAGGTTCATTGATGCTTAATTTGCTCCTCTACACATTCCCGCTCGTGCCCCTGTGTAGTATCTGCTGTTTTTGGTATGTCGCGTTGCCCCCTCCCTGTTGGGTGTGCTGTTTTTGTTGTCCGTCGCCGTCTCATCTTTATTTGTCCCCTGTAAGGTACGTATTGCAGTCGTCTCTTGACATGTACTGTCTCTTCTTGTTCCTATCTTTTCTTTCCCTTATCTCCATTCCTCTTTCTGTGTCCTACCCCTTTTTCTCCCTAGATACCTTTCCTCCTCCTCTCATTACATGGTTTTCCTTCACCATTTCTTTATTATCTTTCACCTTGCTTCCCTACTCTCTCTTACTCTTTATCATTATTGTTGTATATACGGATTTTTATGTAAGTTTGAAAGTTCTACATTCAAGGTTATCTCATGGAATGTAAAAGGTTTCATTAACCCAATTAAGAGACAGAGAATACTCTCCCACTTGGCCTCATATAACCCAGATCTGGTTCTTTTACAAGAAACTCATCTCTCAGAACCTGAGGCGTTAAAGTTAAAAAGAAGCTGGGTGGGTTCGGTTTTGGTCTCCCCCACTTCTAACAAGAAAAATGGTGTGATTATTTTATGTCATAAGAGGCTGAATTGCAAAGTTGTTTCGCAAGAAAATGATACTGAAGGTAGATGGGTGCTGGCTAAGTTATTAATTAATAATATCTCTTTGACTATATTTAATGTTTATGGTCCTACACATCCTGATTGTTCCTTTTGGCCCGTGATTACTCAGAAATGTATTCAATTCAAAGATGACTTTTTATTCTAGGAGGAGATTGCAACCAGATTGTTGATCCCTTTCTTGACCGCCAATCACAAACACGTTTTGTTCCCCATAGGTCACACAAACACTTTCTTGATACCATTTCCCAGGCTAACCTTGTAGATGCATGGAGACTCACTCACCCTGACTCTCTTGATTTTTCTTTTTTCTCCCCTCCTCATAATTCTCTCTCTGTCTTGACTATCTTTTCCTATCTAAATCTCTTTCTCAAAACTTACTATCCTCCTCTATTGAACCTATTGTTATCTCGGATCATGCCCCAATCGTGATGGACCTTGACTTGCTTCCCTCTCATCCTAGCTCTTCCCGCTGGCGCTTTAATAACTCTCTTCTCCTTGATCCTATTTTCTCCTCCTCTTTTACGACTTTTACTGAGGAATTTTTTGATTTAAATGATAACCCCAATGTCCCTCCACATATATTATGGGACTCATTTAAAGCCACAGCACGAGGTTTCATCATAGATTTTGTCTCCAGGAAAAAGAAACATTTCCTTCAACAACGTAAAGCTGCTCTGGCGAACATTAAATCACTAGAACATCGGTTCTATACTTCATCGACGGATTCAGTTCTACCTGCTCTTATTCGTGCCAAGTTGGCCTTTAATAAATCCACTACTGATAATGCTTCTTCCATATTGCTGCGCAGTAGTGCTAGGTACTACGGAGGTCGTAATAAGATGGGGAAACTTTTAGCGAATTACCTCAAGTCCCGTAAAGAACGCACTCTGATTGATATGGTTTATTCCTCAGATGGCTCTCCGGTTTACAAAAATGAAGACATCCTGAAGGAATTTATGCTTTTTTACAAAGATCTCTATAGCCCTGACTCTCCTCCTTCTTCTTCCCTTGTCCATTCTTATCTTGACGCGCTCCCAACTCCGTCTAATGATCATCTTAATCTTTCTAATTTGGAATCAGACCTCTCCCTTCAGGAACTATCCCAGGCTTTATCCACTCTAAAGAAAGGTAAATCTCCTGGCCCTGATGGTTTTTCAGTCGAATTTTATCTGCATTTTTCTAATCTATTACTTCCTAGACTCTTGCATCTTTTTCATTCTTTTCTTCTTTCTGATGGGACATTGGGTACTTTTCAGGAGGCCACAATTTGTCTCATACATAAGGAGGGACGTGACCCTAAATTTTGTAAAAACTACCGTCCGATTTCCTTGCTTAATGTAGATTATACATTATTTGCCAAATCACTTGCTTTGCGCTTGGATCCCCTTATACCTCACTTGGTAGGTAAAGAACAATGTGGCTTTGTTAAAGGCAGATTAACTTCAGATAATTCTCGTCTCCTCCTAAATGTTCTTAATAAAATTCCCTCTCTTTCCTCTTCTTTGGCGGCCATCTCTGTCGATGCCGAAAAAGCGTTTGATAGGGTTGACTGGTCTTTTTTACTTACCGCCCTAAAGTGGCATGGATTCGGCCCTAAGTTAATCTCACTTATCTCTTTATTATATTCTGCTCCTAGAGCCTCCGTACTAGTTAATGGATGCATCTCTTCTTACTTTCCTCTACGACGTGGTGTTCGTCAGGGTTGTCCTCTTTCTCCCCTTCTTTTCATTTTGGCTCTCGAACCCTTTTTAACCTCAATTCGCAATAATACCTCGATTTCTGGTTTTTCCTATGGTGATCATGACCTAAAACTTTCCGCATATGCCGATGATATTCTCCTTTTTATTTCCAACCCTCAGAATTCTATTCCTCCTCTATTAGATGAATTTAACTCTTTTTCCCTCGTCTCTGGTTATAAAATCAATTCTGATAAAACAGGAATTTTACCTCTTACAAAATGTTGTCTTCCGCACTCCTTCTCTTCTACTGGGTTTGCTTGGTCCCCCGCCAAAATTAAATACTTAGGTATGTGGTTCTCCAATTCCATATCCTCTTCGGTTAAGTTAAATATGACCGCGGTCATCTCTCGGATTGATAAATTACTCTCCTCTTGGAACCCTCTCTTTCTTTCTTGGTGGGGTCGGTTAGACTCCATTAAGATGATGATAACCCCTATTTTGATATATACCCTTTCCATGCTTCCAGTCCACATTCCGGCCTCTTATTTTAAACAAATTGATTCCCTTCTCTCTAGGTTTCTTTGGAGGGGTAAGAAATCCAGGATCTCCCTTTCCTCTCTTCGTAAGACAAAACTTAATGGAGGTGTGAACCTTCCTGATTTTCGTATATATCATCAATCTTTTTGCCTGCGTCAGGCCGCAAAATGGCTCTTAGATGGTCAGTCTTCTTACACCCCTTTGTGGTATACTATTGAACGTGCCCTGGTCTCTCCCTTCTCATTTAGTGAAGTTTTGGCCTTTTCTGTTAAGACCCCCATTACCTCCCTTCCTCTATTTAAACATACTTGTTCCATTCTAAAACCTTTACTTCATACAAAACCCTTCTCTAGAGAATCCTTTTAGAGTCCCCAATATGGCATAATTCTCTTATTAAAATCAATAGCAGACCCATCTTTTGGAGGTCCTGGAGACTTAGGGGGATAGTTTGGGTTAAAGATCTATTTGATGGTTTGGATCCATGTTCATTCCCCCATTTTCAACTCACTTTTCACTGTCCACGCTCCTTTTTTCAGAGATTTTCAACTCTTATGGAGATTATTCTTTAATCCTTTTACTCTCTTCCCTCTATTCCCCCTCCTTCGGATCAGAACCCTTTGCGCAAAATTCTTCTTATTTTTCCCAAAGCTTCTCTTATTTATAAATTCTTTCTGTCTCCTATACCTGATCGCCCTAAGACTAAAGTGGAACTCGCGTGGGAGTCTGACCTTACATGTGACTGGTCTACTATTTTTTGGGATAAAATTTGGTCCCGCTCCCTTAAAATATCTCGTTCTGCCTCCCTTACTCAATCTATGTTTTTTCTCTATCATAGACTTTATTTTACTCCTGTTTCTATTGCTCGTTTTTCTCACTCTTCTGATGCCAACTGTTGGTCCTGTGGGTCTTCTAATGCTGATCTCATACATCTCCTTTTATGTGCCCTTCTGTTTCTACCTTTTGGGGAAAAGTTTGGACCTATATTTCTCGCATGTTTAATATTCTTATTCCTTATTCTTTTCCTCTTCTTTTTGGTGGCAGTCTATTTCCGACCTTAGACCTTCCCCTCCTATGCATGGTCTCTTTGACCTCGTAATAGCTCTAGCTTTCCAACACATAACCCTTAATTGGAAAACTCTCTCAAAACTTTCAGTTCAACATTGGTGGAACAATTTGTGTCATTTTCATCGCCTAGATATCGCTTTTGCTTCCTCCTGTAAACCAAGGAATGATAGAGAACTTTTTGGATCCCTCTTACTACCTATTTAGATAAGTTGGCGTTGGCAGACAACTCCCGTTTGAATGCAGAAAATTTTAAGCCTCCTTAAATAATTTATTTATTTTCTCTGCCTCTTACTTCTAACTCATAAACTTTTGTTATCTTTTATTTCCATATGATGGTTACTGTTTTATTGCTTATGCTTCTATGAAAATATGCAAGTCCATATTCTATTTTAAATTGTAAGAGTATCCCCCTTCCCCTTCTCTTCCTCTCCCCTCTTTTCCCCCCTTCCCCCTTTCCCTTCCTTCATTTCCGATATAATCCTAAACAGCTTTCTTCCCTGAATTACCGTTAGCCATTTTTTCTATTATGTATCACTTTAATAAGTCTTTTTTCCATCTTGCTGACCTTTGTATTGTTATTGTATTCAAATAAAGCTTTTCAAATATAAAAAAAAAAAAAAGAATTTGCAGCACAGAGGGTGAACTGGCTAAAAATATGGAGGAGGCCTCAGTAAGATTCAAAGCGAGAGGGTACACCAATAGAGCTCTGACAGAAGCAGCCAACAAAACTAAAATTAGAACGAGGGAATCGCTGCTAACTCAATACAGTGAGATAATTACCAATGCAGCTACAACTATGTCTTATTACAGTGAAGGTAACAACATGGCTAGGCTTATAGCTAAATATTGTGGCCAACAAAGACAGATACAAGCCATTATTAAGAAAAACTGGCCTATTGTATTGACGGATGCAGTTCTAGCTGCTAGATTACCTGCGGTTCCATCTATTACATTTAGAAGGGCACCTTCTATGAGAATGCAGTTGGTAAAAACTAGTCCTGAAGTAAGTCAGACTACCTCATGGCTTAAACCACGTAATGGTTTTTTAAGTGCTCATCTTGTAGAGCCTGTAAATTCGGTGTTAACACAACACACTATGAGACAGCTTTTGCCACTGATAAGGTAGCCATTAGAGGGAATTTTAATTGCAGAACGGACTTTGCTGTATATGTTCTCACGTGCACATGTGGCTTAAAATATGTAGGCAGCACCAAGCTGCAGGTGCACTTGAGAATATTGCAACATTTAAGGGCTATCGTCAATAATGATGTGACATATCCTGTAGCCAGACATTTTAAAGCCGTGCATGACAACAAACTAGAATGCTTGAAATATTTTGTGGCTGATTCAGTCCCCATCCTGAGACGTGGAGGCAATAGAGAGAAACTGCTGCGCCAACTTGAAACTCGTTTGATATTAGAGCTGGACAGTAAGACTCCTAATGGGCTGAACAACAATGAAGATTTACATAACTATCTGTAAAAGTAAGCCACCTCACTGTATACATATACATATTTAGACATGGAGATTTGTATTTATTGTATTTATTACATTTCTCTATTTTTCTACTTTTCTAGTTTGCTATCTTCCTACATTTTATATTTTTCTACTCATACTATTTACTCATTATAATCTTGCCGTGTATTTTAACCTAAATTATAAAACGTAAAAAACATTTTTAAAACATATATTAAAAAACATTTGTCTTTTAATAATAAAAAATTATATAAAAAAACATCATTATAAATCCACCATAAAGGAATACACACTCTTTGCACCATCTAGGCACATCAGCACTTTTTATAATGCTCTTGCACTTTGAGAAATAGTAAGCACATATGCACTTTATCCTACCAGAGATTAGGCTTATAACCTACAGTAGCTGCTATAAGATTACATATATATATATATATATATATATATATATATATATATATATATATATATATACTTTTTACTCAGCCTTGTTGTAGTTCATAAAATGCATTTTTAGACATATGGTTTTGTGTATGATTATCACATGAGATGAGTACATTAAAATATGCTGGTTCACGCATTGAGGCGGACAGAATCATTACAGCCAAATTTGGCATTATGAGACGAGTACATGTAATCATGGTTATCTACGCATTTATGCGGATAGATTTATTATAGCCAATACCGATATAATGAATATTGAATTCAGCCGGCCGAATAAGTTTCAGGATGAACTTTATTGACCCAATGAAAGTTTTAGCTCAATTCATGTTTTATAATAAAATATATCTATTTATTTATGTATATATTTATTTATCACAAACTGATGCGCATTATGCAATAAATATAAGTTATTTATTACTACTTTTTGAACTTCTGATCAAGGTTGTAAATTTTGTAATGAGGAACTGCACTCATTGAAATTGTTCAACAGTCTGTTTACTATGTTAATTAAGTGGCGTCACTGGTAGGCGGTGGTATTTAGGAAATACGAAAATGCATTGTTTAACCATGTGATCAAGGTAACGGCTGTTACCGAAACGCGTAGTGACAACTTGTGCGAAATAAATAAAGAATTACGCACCGAAAAGTGGAGTTCGTGCCCTTCTGTTTTTGCGGCCGCAGTGAGGAGGAAGCAAAGGACGGGCGCCGTTTGGTGTTCTGGATATATATATCTATATGATCAAGCCAATTCTGTTTGGCGAAACGCGTAACGCTGTGAGGGAATAAACCGTCTGCTTGACGTAAAGGAACTTTTGAGTGTGCGTCTTTACTTTGGACTGTTGTAACGAATATATATATATATATATATATATATATATATATATATATATATATGATAGCAGCTTCCCCCATCCTGGACAGAAGAAAGGGACACAGCGGGGCTCATCAGGACGCTTTATTCAAAAGAATTCGGCATGACCGGTTTCGGCTCACAGCCTTTCTCAAATGCCTCAGTCCGTAACAGAGAGTCCTCAAAAATATATAAAAGAGCTCCTCCCACCAAAATAGTGAAGGGCCCAGCTGAAACTCGTTGTAGTGCCGACGCCCAGTAGTCCCATGCCACGGACTAATGGTCCCATCATGCACCTGACTGGAATATCACGAGCTGCAGAAGGAGTCTCTGTCGGATTTGCTGGGAGAATAAACATCCTTGGGTCCCCTACTTCCCACCTCCTCATGAAGCGGCACCAAAGCTGGAGACACAACTTACATGAATGCGCCTCTCCACACAGTGTTGGACCGCATTCCTGCAGCAGCAAATCGGTAACCTCAGGTGAGTAGGGGGTCGTGGATATCCGATACCTCGGGCACATATGGTTTCCACACGCAGTTTCCACACGCCAGTGTTTCACACAACCACCTTCAGGAAGCGTCCCTTTGGGCGCACCACAGGCTGTGCGCAAAACATGATAGCAGCTTCCCCCATCCTGGACAGAAGAAAGGGACACTGCGGGGCTCATCAGGATGCTTTATTCAAAAGAATTCGGCATGACCGGTTTCGGCTCACAGCCTTTCTCAAATGCCTCAGTCCGTAACAGAGTCCTCAAAAATATTTAAAAGAGCTCCTCCCACCAAAATAGTGAAGGGCCCAGCTGAAACTCGTTGTAGTGCCGACGACCAGTAGTCCCATGCCACGGACTAGTGGTCCCATCATGCACCTGGCTGGAATATCACGAGCTGCAGAAGGAGTCTCTGTCGGATTTGCTGGGAGAATAAACGTCCTTGGGTCCCCTACTTCCCACCTCCTCACGAAGCGGCACCAAAGCTGGAGACACAACTTACATGAATGCGCCTCTCCACACAGTGTTGGACCGCATTCCTGCAGCAGCAAATCGGTAACCTCAGGTGAGTAGGGGGTCGTGGATATCCGATACCTCGGGCACATATGGTTTCCACACGCCAGTGTTTCACACAACCACTTTCAGGAAGGGTCCCTTTGGGCGCACCACAGGCTGTGCGCAAAACATGATAGCAGCTTCCCCCATCCTGGACAGAAGAAAGGGACACAGCGGGGCTCATCAGGATGCTTTATTCAAAAGAATTCGGCATGACCGGTTTCGGCTCACAGCCTTTCTCAAATGCCTCAGTCCGTAACAAAGAGTCCTCAAAAATATTTAAAAGAGCTCCTCCCACCAAAATAGTGAAGGGCCCAGCTGAAACTCGTTGTAGTGCCGACGCCCAGTAGTCCCATGCCACGGACTAATGGTCCCATCATGCACCTGGCTGGAATATCACGAGCTGCAGAAGGAGTCTCTGTCGGATTTGCTGGGAGAATAAACGTCCTTGGGTCCCCTACTTCCCACCTCCTCACGAAGCGGCACCAAAGCTGGTGACACAACTTACATGAATGCGCATCTCCACACAGTGTTGGACCGCATTCCTGCAGCAGCAAATCGGTAACCTCAGGTGAGTAGGGGGTTGTGGATATCCGATACCTCGGGCACATATGGTTTCCACACGCAGTTTCCACACGCCAGTGTTTCACACGACCACTTTCAGGAAGGGTCCCTTTGGGCGCACCACAGGCTGTGCGTAAAACATGATAGCAGCTTCCCCCATCCTGGACAGAAGAAAGGGACACAGCGGGGCTCATCAGGACACTTTATTCAAAAGAATTCGGCATGACCGGTTTCGGCTCACAGCCTTTCTCAAATGCCTCAGTCCGTAACAAAGAGTTGTATATATATATATATATATATATATATATATATATATATATATATATGTGTGTACCAATAACATAAAATCTAATTTAAAAAAAACATTCTATTATAAATTAAAACATTAAACTATTTAAAAACCTTCAAACTTACATTTCCCACTCCAGTGAGTGCAACAGTAGGGAAAATGTTGGATAGCGGAGGGGTAGAAATTACTATTCCCACTCCAGTGAGTGCAACAGTAGGGAAAGTGTTGGATAGCGGAGGGGTAAAAATTACTATTTCCACTCCACTGCGTGCAACAGTAGGGAAAGTGTAGGATAGCCGAGGGGGTAAAAATTACTATTCCAACTCCAGTGAGTGCTACAGTAGTGAAAGTGTTGGATAGCGGAGGGGTAAAAATTACTATTCCCACTCCAGTGAGTGCAACAGTAGGGAAAGTGTTGGATAGCGGAGGGGTAAAAATTACTATTCCCACTCCAGTGAGTGCAACAGTAGGGAAAGTGTTGGATAGCGGAGGGGTAGAAATTACTACTCCCACTCCAGTCAGTGCAACAGTAGGGAAAGTGTTGGATAGCGGAGGGGTAAAAATACTATTCCAACTCCAGTGAGTGCAACAGTAGGGAAAGTGTTGGACAGAGGAGGGGTAAAAACTGCTATTCCCACTCCAGTGAGTGCAACAGTAGGGAAAGTGTTGGACAGCAGAGGGATAAAAATTACTAGTCCCACTCCAATAATTGTAAAAGTAGGGAAAGTGTTGGATAGCGGAGGGGTAAAAATTACTATTCCAACTCCAGTGAGTGCTACAGTAGTGAAAGTGTTGGATAGCGGAGGGGTAAAAATTACTATTCCCACTCCAGTGAGTGCAACAGTAGGGAAAGTGTTGGATAGCGGAGGGGTAAAAATTACTATTCCCACTCCAGTGAGTGCAACAGTAGGGAAAGTGTTGGATAGCGGAGGGGTAGAAATTACTACTCCCACTCCAGTCAGTGCAACAGTAGGGAAAGTGTTGGATAGCGGAGGGGTAAAAAATACTATTCCAACTCCAGTGAGTGCAACAGTAGGGAAAGTGTTGGACAGAGGAGGGGTAAAAATTGCTATTCCCACTCCAGTGAGTGCAACAGTAGGGAAAGTGTTGGACAGCAGAGGGATAAAAATTACTATTCCCACTCCAATAATTGTAAAAGTAGGGAAAGTGTTGGATAGCGGAGGGGTAAAAATTACTATGCCCACTCCAGTGAGAGCAACAGTAGGGGAAGTGTTGGATTGCAAAGGAGTAACAATTAATATTCTCACTCCAGTCAGTTCAAAATTAAAAACAAACAACATTTTAACAACAATAAAAATATTTAAAAAAGTAAAAAATATATAAATATGTTAAAAATTCAAATACAAATATATTTAATATTACATTTAAAAAAAAAACATATTATAATGTTAAATACATATAACAAATACCTTCAAATATTATATTAAATAAAATAAAAAATAATTTCCAAACAAATAAATATGTTTAATTTAAAAATTATTTAGAAACAAAGGGCCATATTAGCAACAAGGGGGCATATTATCAAGGGCTTTATCGCCCTATTAGCAAGCTGTCGCTAACAGGCGTTAGCGACAGCTTTCAGGCGTTAGAGGCCGCTGTTTTCCATCGCCTTGCATGGCAGCGATAATTATCGCTAATGACATGCAAGGAAGGCGTTCCTTACTAAAAGCGACTGAATACAGTCGCTAACACCACTACCCCCTATTAGCAAGGCAGGCGAAGCGATAAAATAATTCGCGCTAAGCGCGTTTATCGCTAGATTTTAACACCTGCTAGTGAGGATGACTTACCTGTTTGAAGTATAGGAGGTGGATTCTACTGCTGAATCCACCTTAGCGTTAATGCGAGAATATCGCTGGTTTTCCTGCGATATTCTCGCATTATGCCGCTATCGCTGGAATAATAATTGCCATAGCGCTAATTGTTGCTAATACAGCGTTAGCGTGGCGATATATTCCAGCGATAGCTGGCGATAAAATATTTCGCGCTAAGCGCGCTCTGCGATATTTATGGCATTTTGTTGCTAATATGGCCCAAAATGCGATAGAACCTCCTCCTCTCTTCTTGAATTCTGCAAGAGGCTGAAGACCTGGCTTTTCAACTAACCAACCTACCATAGTCAGGGCTTGAAACACACAACTGCCGATGGCGGGTGATAGTGCGCTTTACAAATGCACATAACACAACATGACATGACATGACATAACATAAGATAACATATTTCTTCACTGAAGAAGAGGTTGATAACATTGCATTTATATATGCAGTGTGGGAGAGGAGGGCAGATTGGGGATTAATGCTTGATAGTCTTCAAGAGCGCTCTGCTTCTGTTGGCAGCTTAATTTATGGTGTACATTTGGTAGCAAGCTTTCACTGATGTGATGAGTGTTTGTGTTGTGTGCAGGGTCTTCACTGGTGTGAGCTCATCAGGAGTTGGCACTGAGGTTATAGTTTGTGAAATCCTACAGTAGGACTCCAGAGTTTGATGTGTCATGATATATGCACAAGATACAGGGTCTGCTCACTTCTATCCCCAATCTAGTTGGAACAGGACCATTGTTGTCCTTATTTACAGTGGTACAAAAAGTTTCCAAAGTGTAGGAAGCTGACTCTGTATATATTATACCAAAGTTAGTTATAGTGTGCACAGAGTCCAGTGGATCCCCATATGTATAGCAGAGGTTAAAGTAGATAATACCAACAGCTCTATATGTGGTAGTGTGGTTGAGCAGTTAGGCTTATGAGAAGGCAGTGTTAAGCATTTATTGTACACACTTAGGCAAGAAATGTTATCACACACTCAAAGACTGAATCCAGATAAATTGGTAAGTATAAGAAGTTATACTTTCTATTTTATTTAAAAGCTAAAGGGTACTTAATGCAGGTAAGTTGCAATACTTTCAAAGTAGCAAAGCTTTTCAGGTAGAAAGGTTTTTAGAGTTTCAAGCAATACTTTTCAGTCGGAAAGAATATTCTTGGTTTTCAAGATATACAGTTAGTGCAATACAGAGAGAACGCTATGCAATCCTGTGGAGGGAAAGTCAGGTGATGGATTTACTAGTAAGTACCCAGCTTACAGTTCCAGTCTTCGGGTGGTACAGGCCAACACTGCGGGCAATGTCAGTCGTGGGGGACTGGGGGCACTCAGAGGTGCGGGATTCAGTATCTACACCGTAGCGGTTGATATCAGCAATGAGATTTACCCTCGAGGTCTGCGGAGAGTAATGAAGCAGGTTGGCTTTCAGCAGACCGCCAACACGGTTACCATTGCAGGCCCTGGCGGCAGGCTGCTGTAGTTCGATGGGATGAGTTCCACCATCGTCGGACCGTCACTGGGAGGTCGCGGTCAGGCAGTAGTGCAGGAGGTGCCAGAGGAGGCTGACAGGGCCACTTGCAGGAGGGTACGGGCTCTCGGGCACCAGCTGGGCACATTTGGAGTCATGGGCCCTGCTAGAGGGGTGACTTGTCTATGCCCCAGGCAGTGTTTGTTAGGCATGGCACCCAGGAACGGGTGCCAGGTCGACGTTTGGGTTTGGGGTCCACCTCTAACACACAGGCTGCAGTGGCAGGGTGTATGTGTCAGGTGAGGAGTCTCTGAGGGTGGCATATTACAAGCTGCAGCCTTCAGAGGCTCTCTCTGGTCACAAGGCCCTTTGGTTCCAGGGGTACATTTTTTTTACAAGGGACTTACATGTGGGCCAGAGGCTGTGCCAATTGTAGATGCACAGGTACAGTTTTGGGAAAGAACACAAGTGCTGGGGCCTGGTTAGCAGGTTTCCAGCACACACTTTAGTCAGGTTGGCATCAGTTTTAGGCAAAAAATGTTAAGGGGTAACCATGCAAAAAGGGGCACTTTCCTACACAAAGTACTTGTTGTTTCCCCTCTCGTAGAACCTGGAGCACCTGTTTCATGTATTTCTAATTCACCAAGCAAATTACCTTTCTGCTTTTCACTTTCTGGACGCAGTCAGTTGACTAGAACAAGAAGCGCTTCAGATTCTGGGAATGGAGTTGTCAGTTTAAAAGAAAATAAGTTTGCCCCAGTATATTTTCTATCTTTAATATTGGCAGTTGAGCATCTTTTGACAGGTGTACATTTAGGTTGGATTCCACACCCACTGACTGGGTCTAATCTTGATGTGAGTCTGCATTTCAACTGAATTATGGTACTGGTGGAAGAGTCAGATCTATAATCCAAACTCAGTAGGCCATCCACGAAAGCCACATTTCTCATCTGTACATCAATGTAGTCATATATTCCATCTTGCAAAATAATCTTTTTGCACTACATATATCAATATATAAAAGTGAATAACAGTGTCTAACATGGTGTATCCAAAGAATCGATCTATGAATCAGGCCTCATGGTCTTCATAGTGTGACATACTGAAATGTTTTGGTACACATACCATAAACACCGAATGAGCATTCTGGTCACTATCCACACTACCTCACTTGTTTAGTTTTGCTGATGCATTCCTAGAATTTTCTAGCAGACTAACCATTCTAACTGGATTAGCTTGGTTTTGAGGATGGCCCTGATAGCTTTCGCTATAGCCTTTCCTAGGTTGTTCTAGTAGACTACCCTCCCTTATTGGGTTAGCTTGGATTTGAAACATATGCCCACATATTCTTATGTTTGTGCTCTGTAGCTACCTGAGCCCCTAGGAGGGGAGCGGGCTTCAATATGATGATTGATTACCTCATTAATGTCATCATTATAGTCCAATCATCTTTGTCAATCTCCTTCATTTACATTTTGGTATTCGTAAGCACCTTTATTTTGTAGAACCAGTTAATTTGGCATACCATGCACATTATTAGCCCCTTCACCAATGAGGTTGTTTGCTCCTTGTTCCAATGTGGCTACTCTCTTCCTTAACATTTGTATGACCTGATGAAGGTTATTAAATTCTACTGTGTGGATCTTCACCATTTCTTCACTGGATACAGCTACTAGCCTGATAACGTTATCTAATTTCATGCGATGGGGGACATATACTATGTGCTTTAGCAGACAGATGAGCTGTTGTTTTGCTTCCCCCCTTGCTGTCCTGACCACCATCCTTTGCTGCTGACTCCACCAAATGTACTCGCCCATAACCCTCGGCTTCTCCTTACAGAGGATCTAAGGAATTTGTGCAGGTAATGTTAATAATAATAGGATCGCTGAAGGGTTGCATGGTCCATGGCTCCTTTCCTCTTGATTCTTGCCTGTATGTCCTGTGGGTTGTATCAGCATTTGAGTGTTCTTGGTTATATAACAAAATAGCATGAACACAAATATAGTGTGACAAAAATATTGTATACCAAAATATTGTATTTCTATATGTATAATACAAATGACAAAAATATTGTGGAAGAGAATATCACCCAAAAACAGGCATGAAAATCTTTTTTGATAAATATTGATTTTAAAGTAATTTACTTAAAGCAGTTAAATAGTTAAAAATAATATAATGTTAAATACATGGATGCAATCAATTACTTTATAACAATTTTTTAAATATATTTAATTTTAAATAGTACCATATAAAATGAAGTGACAAGTAACAAACATATATACAACAAATAAAAATATGTAACCTTACTTAAATGTTCAAATAAAGTTATAAAAATTGTTGTATTTAGCTACTTTACACTAAATATACAAATAGCAATATTTTAACAATTTAAAATATGTACAAATATAATATTAATAGAAACAGATAACCAAAAACGATATTAAAATATTAATGATAGGGATATAATAAATGTAAAAAGTAATTAACACAACATTTTAAAAATATATTTATGTAAACATAGCAAAAACCAAAATGTTAAAAATTGAAAAATGAAAAACAAAATAAAATTAAACAGTATAAAAAATAATAAAATCCACTCTAACCAATGTTAGGGAAACTGTTGGACTTTGGAAGGTTTACATTTACTATTGCCACTCTAATTTATGCAACATTACGGAAGGCATTGAACTCCAGAGAGGTTAGAGTTACTATTCCCACTCCTATCTAAGCAACAGTAGGTAAAGCATTGAACTTCCAAAAAGTTACGTTTACTATTCCCAGTCCAATATAATCAACAATAGGGAAAGCCTTGGACTTTCAGGGAGTAAATTTACTATTCCCACTCCAGTCTAAGCAACAGTAGGGAATGTGTTTGACTTGGGAGGGGTTATATCTACTAATCCAACTCCAATCTAAGTAACAGTTGAAAAGTGTTGAATTTCAGAGAATTTATATTTAGTATTTTCTTTCAAATGTAAGAAACAGTAGGGAAAGTGTATAGTTTCAGAGGGCTTAGATTTACTATTCCCACTCCAGTCTAAGCAACATTAGAGAAAGCACTGGACTTCAGAGGGTTTATATTTACCATTCTCATGCATGTTCAAAAAATTATAAACTTAAAGACCACAACGGCGGACTATATGTACTGCACCTCACATCTGGTTTCTTCATTTCAAAAGGCCCCGTGCAATACAATTCCTGTACTCGCCATTGTTTGGTACTGCTGCTCGTCAGAATGATAATAATACTTGAAATGGAATGATGCACTCTTATCCAAATGAACTTTCAAAACAGTCTTTATAAATATTCCTTTTTATTTTGTTTTTTCTTCTTTCATGTTCAGAGTTAATTCTTCATATGAAATCCATGCATATACAAAATCATCGAGCCAACGTGCTTCGTTCGAAGTATCCAACTTGAACTTCGTCAAGGCTGTGAACAACATATACAATATGAATGTATGGACAAGACCAAAGTAGAACTAAAAAGACAGTTTTTACAAACAGTAAAGCACATAACTGGCACAACTGACAAAATCCTAATATAATATCACATTAAAGACACGAACAAGATAAGTCACAAATTGCACCAACAACAATAATAAAACATTGCAAATGGCACCATTGATTTGAAGGAGATCCCACATTCCCCCATGTATGTAAGAACATGTTATACATATAACACAAAAAGATCAAATACAACGACAATATAAGCAGGACACTGCTAACGCTACATGACATTCACAACTACAAAGTGATGATTGGTTAGCCCCAACAGGCTACTTTGTACACCCCCAAAGTGATGTAATCATGTTTAAAAAGCACACAAACACTTTCACACAAAAATTGTCACTTATAAGACCATATTATTATGGGGAATAAAAACATACCTCATGTGTATCAAATGTAAAGGGTGTTTCCAGGATTGATACCAACTAATCAGTATGTAAATGAATACAGAGATAATACTCCTCCTCCTTGAAATGGATCATATGTATTCCTTATATATTTGAGGCTTATTTAATCCGTAAGTACGGAAGCGGGAATATTTGCCAGTCAATGGTACCTAAGGAGATTTTAATTGTCGTCATGAATAAATTATATGAAAAGGAGGATAATAAAAATTGCGTCCTATACGACTTAGAACCAAGCATAAAAACTTTATCTGTAGCAAAATAGTCTTAGTATAACGTGATTCATTGCCAACTGGTGATGTACGTCCATAAGAGGAGATAGACTCCCCGATTGGTTAAAGAATACTAAAATTCAAACCTTTGAGGGGTAAATGGTATTTCATCAAAGTCTAAAGTAGACCCCAATGACAACCCTTTACTCGGTGTGCATAATAGCGGAAGAAGAAACTGTGAAAAGGGGATGTTAACAAATGTAAATACAAACAAATGATAAAAGAGTGTGTATAAGAGATAGCTCCGCAATAACATAAATAACAGGCTCATCAATAACAGCCTCACTTGTAAAGCTTGCAGCTCAACGCGAGCACATGTGAGAATAATCCTAAATAAAGGGTCGTCCAATGACCTAAGGTAGAAAAAAAAGCATATCGCAAATCACACCCAAGAACGACATCGCAAAAGATGTTGGTAACTCATCTAAAATCGTAATGATGAGAATGTGGCATATCAAGAGCTGTAAAAAGGACCCCACACAAAAGGATGAAGTTGTTTACCTCCTATTGCCCGGTACCTTCCTCACGCCAAAGTCCGCAAGCGCATTTAAATTTTCGCACCTGGAAATATAATCCTACGCTATTTGACAGCTTAGTGCCGTCATGCCCAATAAGGTGTAACAGCATCATCTAGGGCCACCTTCACACCATATCCAAGGAGGCAGACATACTGGAGTGGTGAAATGAATGAGGCATCGCCTAAGATGTCGACAACTCATAAAACATTAAAATGATGAGAATGCAGAGTATGACGAACACTGAAAAGGAACCCCACACAAAGGTTGATAATCTCCTGTTGCCAGGTAGCCTGCTGGTGCTTAAGTCCGTAAGCACGGTTGAGGTTCCCCACCTAGTGATATGGCCATACGATATTTGACAGCTCAGTGCCCTCATATCAAATAGGGTGTTACGGCGTCATCCCAGGCTGCCCTCGCACTAGGTCCGAATAGGCAGATATATTGAAGCGGTCAAACGAATCCTCGAACGTCATAATTTTAATGAATATGTGTGATTCGGAAATTACAAGTGTTTGATCTTAGGCACCCAGCTTGACGAAGTGTAAACGAAAATTACTAATGATTTAATCTAACAGCATAATTATGTACCTAATAATAGGGATAACATAAGCATATCCAAGTGATTTATCGCTGTTCATCAAATGTGACGATAATCCACATGTAACCAAATCAGAATTAAACAGTAAAGAAAAACAGACAGCCAACAATATCCAGAACGACAGTAATACAAATAGTATTGGGATAGACGGCTGCCATCCAACTAATAATGATGGCAGTCATATATTTCATGTCATAATTAACATAACTGTTAATAATAAAAGTAAAGTGAGAAATTGATTCCAAGTGGTAGCTAGAAATAAAATTGTTAACCATTAGTCTCGACCACGTCTAGAAACTAGGAATGCCTATCAATGTTAGGGGGCTCCCATCGTGTAATCTCCAAACAATTTTAAAAAAGCAAGAATTCCACTGTCCTGTAAGGGGAAGAGAAACTTCTCAAACCCTTTAAGTAGGTGAGTACCTGATTAGCACACATTAAAAGATCACTTATCTAAAACAGCAGCACCAGCAAGTGAAAGTGGAGCCAGGACCAAAATAGGCAGCGTAATTTCATCTTAAAAAGTAATGAAATTCATTATCAGTGTTGTGGCCATATACAACTGCCTGTAATCGACAAATCCATTTAGCCTCAATTTGTCTGAGCGTTCGTTCTCTGTCCCCTCCTCGTGCACTTACAGTGATGTGATCAATTCCAAAGAACCAGAACCCGGGGTCATTAGCATGTGCCACTCTATAGTGATCAGTCATGGGGTATCTAGGATCCATATTAATCAGTGCCCTTTGATGTTCTTGAATCCGTGTCTTGAGGCTACGTGACGTGCTGCCCACATAAATCAAATTACAACTGCAACCAATAATGTATACCACAAAGCGTGTGTTGCAGTTGATAAAGTGTTTCACTCTATGAACCTGCGTGGTGTTAAGAAACTTAAGTCTTTCTTCTCATTTAAACCAAATTGGCAAATGTTGCAACTATTGCAAATGTAAAAACCATCCGGTTTCGACGGTAACCATGTCTTATTTGTTACTGTTTTCATAGCTGGGACACAAAGAATCCCTAAGTGTATGTCCCCTTCTATACACAACTGTCGGGTATTCATTAATCAATGGACGTAATCCAGGAATATCCAACAGAAGGTGCCAATGCTTTCTCAGGATCTTAAAGATTTTCCCACTGTGTAATGTGTATTTAGTAAAAAAAAGCACATTTTCTAGTAGTGGACTCTGGTCCATCATTTTTCTTTTTTGTCTTGTGAGCACTGGTCTGTAGTGTGTTTTCCCTGGAAAGGCTGGAAGCCTTCCCTTCAGCCTCATGTAGTATCCTACGTTCATAGCCTCGGTGAAGAAAGCGTTCTTTGATATCTAGTAGGTTAACCTTAAAGTGAGTGTCCTTGCTGCAATTGCGTCTTGTCTGGACCATTTCACCATAAGGAATGTTCTTAATAACTGGCTTTGCATGTGCATTTGAGGCATGCAGTACACTATTACACACCGTTTTTTTTGCGAAACATAGTACTGTGAATCATCCCATCCTTGATGTAAAAGTGGAGGTCCAAGAAATCAATATTGTCCCTATGGTGGTGCATTGTAAGCCTTATGTTGTAGGGATTATCATTGAGGTATGTCAAGTAATCCAATAACATCTCATTTCGGCCTACCCAGAGGCAAATGATGTCATCTATGTACCTCCCCCAGAAGATTATGTATTTACTCCAGGGGGAGGCACGTTTGCCCCAGGCATGCTCCCTCTCATACCAGCCCATGAACAGGCTGGCATAAGAGGGAGCAAAGTGAGAGCCCATTGTGGTTCCCTGCAATTGGTGGTACCACTTTTCATCATGTTTGAAATAGTTCTTGGAGAGGATCAGGTCAATCATATCCAATATCATTGCATTGTATGCATAGTGTTCAGCTCCATCTTTATCCAGGTAGTATCGGACCGCCATCAGCCCAGATTTTTTTTGGATGCAGGTATACAAGCTGACCACATCAAGTGTGACGAATTGTAAGTCTTCAGACCATGAAGTCATTGAATTTAACAAGAATATCTTTACTATCCCAGTTGTATGAGGGAAAATTGGTTACATACTTTTGTAGAGTAATATGAACAAATTCAGATAACCTCTCCGTGGGTGACCCAACCACAGAGATAATAGGTCTTCCAGGTGGGAAGTCACCTCCTTTATGCGCTTTCGGTAAAATATAAATGCAAGAAAATCAGGCATAGTCAACATGCAAATAGCGGTACTCATCATTTGATAGCAAGCATTCATCCCTCCACTCACTTAGTCTACAATTGATGTAGGTGGTTAGTTCCGGAATGGGGTTGGTCTTAATCAGTTTGTAACACTGTTGATCACTAAGCTGGCGGGTAATCTCATTCATGTAGTCCATCATGTCCATGATGACCACATTCCCACCCTTGTCCACCTCCCTGATTACAATATTTTCATCCTTCTGAAGCCTCAGAAGGGCTTCTCTTTCAGCACGTGATAAATTGCATTTAGGTTGTGGGCCACATTGTTTAGAGATATTTAATAGCTTCAAACGCGCTCGCGGACTTCGACGTGAGGAAGGTACCGGGCAATAGGAGGTAAACAACTTCATCCTTTTGTATGGAGCCCTTTTTACAGCTCTTCATATGTCACATTCTCATCATTACAATTTTAGATGAGTTACCAACATCTTTTGCAATGTCGTTCTTGGGTGTGATTTGCGATAAGCTTTTTTTTCTACCTTAGGTCCTTGGACGACCCTGTATTTAGGATTATTCTCACATGTGCTCGTGTTGCGCTGTAAGCTTTACAAGTGAGGCTGTTATTGATGAGCCTGTTATTTATGTTATTGCAGAGCTATCTGTTATACACACTCTTTTATCATTCGTTTGTATTAACGTTTGTTAACATCTCCTTTTCACAGTTTCTTCTTCCGCTATTATGCACACCGACTATAGGATTGTCATTGGGATCTACTTTAGACTTTGATGAAATACCATTTACCCCTCAAAGGTTTGAATTTTAGTATTCTTTAACCGTTCGGGGATCTTTCTCCCCTTAAGGACGTACGTCACAGGTTGGCAATGAATCATGTTATACTAAGACTATTTTGCTACAGATAAAGATTTTATGCTTGGTTCTAAGTCGTATAGGATGCGATTTTTATTATCTTCCTTTTCATATCGTTTATTTATGACGACAATTAAAATCTCCTTAGGTACCATTGACTGGCAAATAATACCCGCTTCCGTACTTACAGATTAAATAAGCCTCAAGGATATAAGGAATACATATGATCCATTTCAAGGAGGAGGAGTATTATCTCTGTAATCATTTACATACTGATTAATTGGTATCAATCCTCTAAACACCCTTTACATTTGATACACATGAGGTATGTTTTTATTCCCTCGAATAATATGTTCTTATAAGTGACAATTTTTTGTGTGAAAGTTTTTGTGTGCTTTTTAAACATGATTACATCACTTTTGGGGGTGTACAAAGTAGCCTGTTGGGGCTAACCAAGCATCACTTTGTAGTTGTGACTGTCATGTAGCGTTAGCAGTGTCCTGATTATATTGTCGTTGTATTTGATCTTTTTGTGTTATATGTATAACATGTTTTTACATATATATGGGGGAATGTGGGATCTCCTTCAAATCAATGGTGCCATTTGTAATGTTTTATTATTGTTGTTGGTGCAATTTGTGACTTGTATTGTTCGTGTCTTTGATGTGATAATATATTATGATTTTGTCAGTTGTGCCAGTTATGTGCTTTGTGCTTTACTGTTTGTAAAAACTCTCTTTTTAGTTCTATTTTGGTCTTGTCTATACATTCATATTGTATATGTTGTTCACAGCCCTGACGAAGTTCAAGTTGGATACTTTGAACGAAACGCGCTGGCTGGATTTTTTTTATATATGCATGGATTTCATACGAAGAATTAACTCTGAACATGAAAGACGAAAAAACAAAATAAAAAGGAATATTTATAAAGACTGTTTTGAATTTTCATTTGGATAAGAGGACCTTCCCCGAGCATCATTCCATTTCAAGTAGTATTCTCATACATGTGTAAGCAACAGAAGGAAAAGTGTGGACTTTGGAGGGGTTAACTTTACTATTCCCACTCCAACTTATGAAACAGTAGAGAGAGTGTTAGACTTCAGAAGGATTACATATACCATTCCAACTCCAAATTATTTTCTAGAAAACATTTAAATGAATAACAACATTACATTTTTAAAGCATACCTTAAATAGGAAACATCATAAACAAACAATACAATATGCAATATAAACTCCCCCCCAAAAATATTTCAAAAAATTTAATTAAGTAAAATTAAATTCACTCCACACCCTAAAACCCAAACAAAACCCGCAAACACCACAAATATAATAACTAGAAAATATTTAAATGAAAGTTTTAATTAAATAAAATAAATACAATTTATAACAAATTAAAATAGATTTTACATATAGTGTTATTTAAAACAGGTAACAATAAATTAATAAATGGTTTAAATGAAACAAATAATTAACAAACCAAAAACAGTAAAAGAAATTATAAATGAATTAAGATTAACAATACATTTAAAAAAAAAAATGATTTCAATCACTTCCCAACCTGTTCACCTACAAACTCAAAACCCCACTACTAAAATTACAAATATTAACAAAAGTATAAAAATTTAAATATACATTCTAGCTTACAAATTACATTTAAATAAATAGAATAATAATGAATTATTTAAAATTTAAGACATGATTAATGCATTTAATAGTTAATTAATACAAAAAAATTTACATTCAAATTGAATTAATTATAATTTCATTAACTTCCCACCCTGTTCCTCTACAACCCCAACAACCCGCTACTACATTATAAATTACTGATTAAATGTATAAAAAAATTACACATTTCAAATTACAAACTATATTTAAAAAAAATAACAACCACTATACTAAAACCTAAAATTATTATACTGACAAATATAAATGTAATTAATAAAAAACAATATTTATTACAGCTATTTTAAAGTAAACAAAACTAAATACATCAATAATCTTAAAAACAATATTATATACCAAAAAACAATATTCTTACCTCAGATATTCTGTTCAATTATATTTTGGCAGTCACAATATTTTTGACACAATATTCATGTCACACAATACTTTATCTTCGATAGTTGTGTATTTCACCTGATTTACCAATCAGTTTGAACTTCAGAGTTGGGGCGAGGACGTGGCCTAAGGGCTAGGGCAGTCGACCTCGAAGCTGGGAAACCGGGTTCGAGACTTGGCAGAGATGCTTAACATTCTGTGGTTCTAGGCAAATGACTTAATCTACCCGTGCCTAACAAAAATGAATGTGTCCGTCTGTAATGCAACTGGTACTCGTGTAAAGCGCTCTGATACCTTCGGGACTAGTTGGCGCTATATAAATCTCCCCATAAAAAAAAGAGTAGAGCCTTTGGGCTGTGAATCTGGGCTAGTATGACTTTCAGAATCTTGTTTGTACACTTTCTAAAGTTGCTCACTCTCCCTTTCTCCTTGTGTTTGCTTTGTTCGCCCTAAGTTGGCAGGGTATGCCCAGACGTGGGTCCCTTGCTCACTTTGCCACTGGATTCAAGCTAGCCTGGCTGATGAAGGCTGTTAGCCCGAAACCGGTCCCAGGATGCTTGTTTCCGGTCCAGGGAAGACATTGCTTGGCAGTTCGGTCTGGACTGTTCCCATGAGGCACAGGGTCAAGACTGATTTCCATATAGCTGTGTCTGAACTGGGGTGGCGAAGTGAGCTAAAGAATGATGATGGATTCAACCCAGATCTGTGACTGGGCGTGAGTGTCTGAAAAGTTTCAGCGCTCCGTCCATCATCTCCTTGTGTTTGCTTTGTTCGCCCTAAGTTGGCAGGGTATGCCCAGATGTGGGTCCCTTGCTCACTTTGCCACTGGATTCAAGCTAGCCTGGCTGATGAGGGCTGTTAGCCCGAAACCGGTCCCAGGATGCTTGTTTCCGGTCCAGGGAAGACATTGCTTGGCAGTTCGGTCTGGACTGTTCCCATGAGGCACAGGGTCAAGACTGATTTGCATATAGCTGTGTCTGAACTGGGGTGGTGAAGTGAGCTAAAGAATGATGATGGATTCAACCCAGATCTGTGACTGGGGGTGAGTGTCTGAAACGTTTCAGCACTCCGTCCATCATCTCCTTGTGTTTGCTATATAAATCTCCCCATAAAAAAAAAAGAGTAGAGCCTTTGGGCTGTGAATCTGGGCTAGTATTATGACTTTCAGAATCTTGTTTGTGCACTTTCTAGAGTTGCTCACTCTCCCTTTCCCCAATTTAGAATCTGTTCTATTTGCTGTATATCCTCAGAGAAGACAACCAAAAGTAGCCACTAATCTTAATATAAGATACTGAAGTTCAGAAAGTTGGATATCTGGTCCTAAGTGTGCTTTCGCACGGATCTTTATAAGAAAAAGAAGAATCACAAATCGAATATCACTAAGTGTGACCGTTTTTTCAGCTAAACAATTCCATTCATTGATTCTGGTTAAAAGAGCTTAAAATGATTAAAACAAGACGTGACTAGAAATGAAATATTCAAGGTCAAAGATTTAAGTGTGGTGGGGGAATGTATAGTGTCGACACACCCAACCAGCCCACTGACACCTGGATACTGACAGCTTGACGATTTTCAACAAGGCTTTCAGTATCGGCCCAATAATTAATATAACCTTTAAAATACAGAACCGAGGATCAAGAGATAGGGCCCACACCAGCCTCTTCTGGTTTCTGACAGGCCACCCGCAGGCCCATCCTTGGTTGGTCAGGGCTATATCCATATGTGGCCTACTGAGCCCAGTCCAGCTTCTTTTGTACGAACAGTGCTCACCTCGAGTTAGAATCAGGGAAAGTTATTGGCTACCACCTTCTCTGATGATTTCTACCACTTTAAGTCCCCAGGAGGTTTAACCAGCAAGACTGAGTGGAACATTGTAGCGCTAAAGTCCAAAGGTGAACATGTTGGGGTAAGGGTCCGCAGACCCAGGAAGATAACAGCACACAAACCTTCCCAAAAGGTAACAAAATAACACATACACTGATGCTAGCTGTCTGGCTCCTTTTTTACTCCCAGTTCATGACCAAGAGCTGAAATCTGGGGTGGGAGATTGCGGCCACCACTTCTCTAATTGCTTCTGGGACTTGAAGACCCATAAAAGATGGATTGGTGCCTAGGTGAGCAGGCAGGAGTGAAAGGCAAAACTCAAACCCTCTGGAGGTAACAAAGTACATTTTGGCCTAGGAATTCCACCTGCATAGTATATGGATGTGTGCCCCCTCCCTGAGTGCATGACTTCATGTGTATTTAGTATCCTGACTTTATTTTCGCCCTAGCTTTACACTAATCTAAGCGTGTGCATAGAGGCTTAGGCCTGTCCCTGACTATGTGAGGTCCTGGAACATGGAGACATGGAGAGGCATACCAAGCATGACCTCATAGTGTGCAGAGGCCTACAGTCCCTGTTCTGGGTACAGCACTTGAGGAGGTAGTGGCAGTATATGGTGTTTTTGGAATGGATAGTGTTACCTGACATTTTTTATCTGTGTCACTGAGAATGAGGTCTACAGGCTCTTGTGTAAGCTTCAACTGTTATGTGAATGCCCAGAACCTTCTGCTGACATCCTGGGTGTATGTTGAGTGCATATGCCAATGTAGTGCACATGTAACATATGCACAGTAACTGTGAGCCCGAGTACTGAAACAAGTGGTATCCATTTGGATGCCCCTGTTTTGCTGTTTTGGCATGGCACAAGATAGAGGATGATGGCAACTTCCCTAGACAGTGGAAGTGTAATGCCTGCATTCCTGTGACTTGAGGGTGAATATCCATAAACTGAAGTAATGAGGATGGAGACAGCGCTACTTTTAGAAACTGAATGAGGACTTTTGTTAGCAAGTGGGGCCGGTTCATTCTTCCTTAGCATTGCCATTTGGTTGAAGCTAGGGGTAAGGGGTGGGACTGCAGTTTTTGTTGTATTAGATGATGAAGTTTCTAGGTCAGGCCTTCCTTTTGGTCTAACCCTGTTTACTGCTTGAGAGAGGCTGATGACAGCCAAGGGCAGAAACCACACACTTCATTGTGCCGGTGTTGTTGGTACTCAAGTTTAGAGACAGCCTGAGTGCTGCTTGCTGTTAGAAGTATCTTGCTACACAAAGGCGGTGTCTGGAGAGCAGCTAGGGAAGAATGCTTGAAAAAAGAACCATTCTATATTGTTTCTGGAGTTTGAGACAGTGGATTCACATCCCATGTCTAGAGAAATGTGTAAACAAGTAGAACCCAAACCACCCCACTTTGTTCCAGTTCCAAGTCCTTCATGACCAAGGAATAGGGTGCGCCGCAGATTACTTGAAGGATGGATGCGTGACCAAGGCTAGTGCCTGCCTGACAGACACTCTCCCAAGTTTGGAGGAAATGAAATCTGCACTTTCTGCTTGCCTGCTGAGTGAGTAGTGGGTGTCTAGCCCAGCAGTAGAGACTGTGCAGGTGGAAAAGTCCAGCATATCCCCAAGACTAAAGGACCCCTGACATATATGCTGGAAGTAGGGCTGCAGCGGGTGTTGCAGCACCCCCATTGTAACCATGCTGGTGTTCAGAAGGTGAATGAACAATAAAGAGGCTTTTACATTTTGATTTTATCTTGTCACATTTGTTGTGCCGTTTAAAGACAAACGTCAAATGTCAGGCAATGTCTTGTGACAAGTTGATGCTTAGTGTTTACTTTTCTTTCTCTCACTCCAAAGTGAGAGGATTTTGTAAATGACATGTGTGACAGTCTTACTGGGGAACAGGAAGTTTGAAAGGAAAGGCAATAGGCTGTCAATTTTATTCTAGTACACACCACCATTTAAATACCTGTAAATTAACAGTGCAAATATTTCGAAATATATCACCCATTAGGAAAGCGCACATGCAAAACATTTTTGTAATTCTGAAATGTGATAGAAACAAAGGTTTTAATAGGATCAAAACAAATCAAGATTCTTTTCTTGGTGATGCACAAATGATAGTTATTTGCTGAAACCCAATTTCCACATATTATTGTACGTGCACTCTATATTTTATGAGTAAAACCATGTGTCTGTGCAAATTTAGTGGCCTATTCAATAGAAAATGTGCTGTCTGTAAACGAGTGTAAACCACACCATGCTTTAACGATATAATTGCAACAGTGTGCTACAAAATAAACTACGAGCTACATACTACACCCTTACCGTTCTCACGCTAAATGGACGGGTCTCATTTACACTTGTTCTTTGTGTGACGCTTTGATTTTTTACAATCATTGAGCCCCATCTCTCATGAAGGTTCTTGGTAGGAACCTCTACAAGCCTTTGCAACAGTTAAGGCATGATCGGGGCTGCAAAGGCTGTGGTGACTGTGCTGGCTCAGTCAGGGCTGCAACTGCTGTGGTGACTTTGCTGGCACGATCAAGGTAGCACTTACATGGTACCTGCGTCCGCCCGATTAGGGCTGTGACTGTGTAGTCCAATCGAGATGTCAAATGCCATGGTGGCTATCATGGCCTGGTCAGTGCCTGTGTCTGCTTTGGCACCAGCAAAGTAGCCCAGTCGGGGCTAGCTCCATTGTCTGAAAGGGCTACAGCAGTACACTTCCTCACAAGTAGAAGGGCCACTGCTCGTTGTCCAACTAAGCCCAGGACGGCGTGCACCAACACGCAGGCTGCAATTCAGCCTCCTCGACAGCCCCTAAAGATGCCTACAAACATCTTTGGTGACTGCTAAATCCACGCTGGTTGATCTCAATGGATTAACTCATTGCCCATGACACTACCACACAAGAATGTTTGAAATGTGTGAACTGAGTGCTCATTTGACCTTTGGGGCATCAAAAGACTACACCTGAGCCTCACTCATCCTATTACCATAATGGATTGCGGGGACAAGCTTACCAATTATCTCCCAAGAGACATTAGCATGAGGTGAGTCATCAGATGTAACACCACAAGGGAGGATCGTAACCAGATCACTGTCCCCTATGCTGGATTGAATTTTGTATTATTTAGAATTAGTTTGAAATTATAAAGAACTTTATTTTATAAAAAGAACATGGCTAGGCTGGATATTGAAGTTATTGTGTTTGTTGGTTGATTGTTGAGTTCTTAGCTTGTGCACCTGTCTGGAATCGACCCTTGTTGAGACCTGCGCACCAGAATCAATACTGCGGTTTGCGGCCTTTATTCCATTGCTGCCTGTAGTGATGGGGTATAAACTCCTTCAGCAGCCACAAATTGTAGAGGCAATACTTTGTTCTAGGTAGGCCCCAGTGTGGCATTCGACATCAAGGAGTGCAGCATGGGAGCATGAAACCGTGTCCCAGCATGTTACCCTGCAAAAGAATTCCCGTTGGCATGCACTCCTTATTGAGTGAGGCACGCAAGAATATCTTGTGAGATTTGGTGGCCATCTTGGGTGGGGCTGGCTACAAATAGGAGCCATACCCATGCCTCGCAGCTAGTTATTGAGAGAGCAGCGCGGCAATAGCATCTCTGAGCTGGCTAAGCAAACTCCTTTTTCTTGAAACCCAGGTAGGATAAAGTTTCTGTGTGAAAAAATAAATTTGGATGTAAAGATAAAGATATGTTTTTTCATGCTACGTGAAAGTAGAGAGTGACTTTAAGAAAAGACTAAGGGCCTGATTTGGAGTTTGGCAGATGGAATACTATGTCACAAATGTGGCGGGTATCCCGTTCGCCGAATTACATGTGCATTATATCCTATGGCACTTGTGATAGACAGATAGGATATCCATCTGGCTTGTGACGTAGTATCCCATCCGCCAAACTTTAAATCAGGCCCTGAGTCTTTTTTACATTGGGATAGATTCTCGACAAAAGCTATGTTTTCTTTGGGGTGGGGGGTGGGAGGGGGAGGAGACTTTTCCAGTGTTGATTAACTGAAGACTTCTTTCAAGTTTGAAGCCAAGGCTTTAGAAGCACGGCTCCCTAATAATTCTGTGAAAGAAGAGAGAGTGAAAGTAGTTCTAACGTTGTTGTGTTCAAATCTATGACCCAAAGAGAAAAAGGACCTTGAGTGATTTCACCAACTGCTTAAATTACTCTCTCTGAAGACGAGGGTGTGCAGGACTGCGAACAAAGAGGCACAAGAAGTCCTTTCCAGGTGTATGTTTTGGTAAGCTAATTGGGTGGTTCGAGACGAGGGAGTTTAATTGCTGTACCACTTCAGAAAGAACTGAGTGAACTAACTGTGCACTGCTTTACAGGGGCTCAGCTCACCTGGGCCCACAAAAGAGTATTCCTACTCCTTTCCAAAACTGCGGAGTAAGGTCTCTGAACGAGGTTGTTGTTGACTCCTTTACTACCCAACTCAGGTAGGAGATGCATCTTTTACTTATTTACTAAATGAGACCTACCAAAGAATTAACTGAATCTAATCTGTTCGACTGTCAACAGGATCTACTCCCTGCCGTCCTCTACCTAACCCCTTCCCCTAGATCTTGCAGTGGTCAGCCTAATAGTCTGGGCTATTGCTTCAAGGTTATGGTGGCGTGAAGTATCATTCCGCTCCCATGTTAGTATACGGATCCTGACAGAACCCTACTTTACCTCCCTGAAAAGCCTGTGACTGCTCACACTCGCTACCTGAGAGTAAAGTGCAGAACGGAATATACTTGGCCCAGTTTGCTGAGCCATAATTGGATGGGCCCATGGACACCAGTGACAAACAACCTAAACCACGAAGGTTGGGGCCCAGTAGCCCTTGTCTGTCCTCTGCCCTCGTAAGTGAGGTCTGACAGTAGTGCGCAATCCATCTCATTTTTACACCATTAGGTCCTCCTGGGCTGGAATCACGGGCAGGGCCCTTGGGCCACCTTCACTCTGTTCGTTTACCAATCTCCTAAATCATGAATAGAAAGACGTTGGGCAGTTGCTCATCTGTAGGGGTGGAGTCAGCTGCACCCTGTCCTAGTCAGACTTAACTTTAGCCTCCAGAGTGTAGAAACGTCACAGAGTGAAGTGTGCACTTCTTTCTTTAGGTCTGGGGTTAGCCAAGACCTTTTGATTTTACATAAAATAAACGTATAATATATTTATGGGGGCTTTCAGGCAGCCCTCTTCATCTATTGGTGTGTTAGTTTGTCATGCACATTTTATTTTCGCTCACTACAGTATGGGGCAATTGGTCAGACTACTTTAGCCATTGGCTGACTGCACCGTGAATGACAGCATTCTGCCCTTTCACAACCAACACATCTGCACACAAAGTAGTTCTCTTTAATGTCATAGACCACTACGGTAGCGTGCGCTTTTTGAGACAAAATATTTTTCTTTTAGTCAATGCAGTTTTTAAATTAAGGAGGGTACCTTTTCCAACAATAAAAGTTTGTAAAAATCATGACAAAAAAAAACAAAAAAACATTGACAAAGCCAAAATGCTAGTGGGAAACGCCAGACCTATTGGATTTATCAATTCTTGCAGAAAGGGGAGTGTATATTTGCCTTTAATTGTATGCAGGCAAAGGTTCTGCAGCTGGTTGCTGCTGTGAAGTAAGCTGAACAGGTAAAGCAAGAGGATCAATATATCCAAATATATAGTTCTGGAAATAATACACCTGGGGGAAAAAACCAAGAAGATGTCTGATACATTTATAAACAAGGCAAAGTATCAAAAATAAAGCACCTGGTCTAAGCTGAGGCATTGCAAGTATCATATTCACCCACAAATAATGTGCATTTTGAGGTTTTAGAGAGGAAACATAGCTACGTAGTCTACATCTAGGAATTTCTTGAGAATTAATTTTGTTTATATAGACTGAGGCTGCAGGACAAGGGATTTGTGAGCACTGCAATCTCCGTTTAGCACGTAGACGTGTTCTTTGTACCTTAAGTGCAATGCGCATTTATTATTTGAAACACCAAAATGCATACATCTTCAGCTCACAATCTACACTTTATACCATGTATTGAAATGTACAATGGTAAATATACTATGCATTCAGTGGTGAGTGGTGGGTACATGGTGGAGGTAAGTAGGTGATAAATGTGGTCTTGTAGTAATGTTGAGTTTTAGCTTTGATGCATTCCTGTGTTCTATTTTTGGTATGTGTGTTATGTTGTCATTGCACTGGGTTTGGCAAAACGTCCTATTTCAAAAGTTTGACCTAAAATCCTGTTTTTTTGTTTAAATTTCTTTATTGAGTTTTAACATTTGATTACAGGTAGACATGCATCAATGAGAATCTACATAAAGGAAAATGCGTATTTTCTACATTGTGCGCCATATAGCGTGTGACTGAGCATTAAAGCTTAGAAAAACATGGAATGTATGAACTGGGATATGCTTATGTTGTATCGCAAATGCATGTGATGGCCCTCCCACCTGGTCCGGTTTCTCCTACATCACCCCTATGTTATGTTTTACTAATACATTCATTTCTAGCCTACCTGTTTAGTTTGTGTGATTATAGCCGCTATTAAATGAGCTGGAATAACATGTCCTGAGTTGGAACGTGAGATGCAGCGCCAGCAGGGCAACAGAGACTTCTGCTATGCAAGATTCTCAATAGTGTTCAGCGCATTCTATGTGAGCCCCATGATCCACCCAGCCAGGAGTATCATGCGGGTGACTCAGGCGCCTCCGGATCATTTTGCTCTGCGTTTAGGATATCTAACAGAATCGCTTCCCATGCTCCCGCCAGTGGGGTCGTCCGCAGGCCCAGTGTGTCCTCCCGCCGCAGTGCCACACTCTCTGCCTGAGCCCAGTATATCAGCGACTGCAGCCAGGCTTTGACATGTGGTGAATTTGGTGTCTTCCAGCGCCTAGTGATTAAGCGCTTGGCTGTAATGAGCCCAAGGTCTATAAAACGGGACGTGACTTTATGTTTTTTTGTTCTACGGTCTAGGCCTAGTACGCAGGTGTCCCAGGAGCATGCTACTGTGTGGCCCGTGCAGTTAGTCAAGTGTGTCGTGACTGCACTCCAATAGGAGGTGAGTGATGTGCAAGCCCACAACATGTGGAATAGGTCTGCGTCTAGACCTAGCTGTGATGCCAGATAGTAGTGTTCCATGTTGGGTACTGCCAATCCACCACGGTCAGCAGATAAATAAAGTTTCACTAACGCTACCCTATTACGTGTTCCATGCCATATAAATTGCCTCAGATCTTGCTCTAGGGTATGGATAAAGGAGGGACTGACGTGGACTGGCAAATTTGTAAAATGATAAAGCAGCCGTGGGAGCACTACCATTTTTAGGAGTGCTATGCAACCCATGGTGGCCAAAGGGAGAGTGCGCCAAAAAGACATCTGAGACCTCACCGCCGTCACAGCGCACATGAGATTACCCTCCAGGAGGTCATCTTGTTGGCGAATGATACGGATCCCCAAATAACGGAAGGCTGAATCTTGCCATGGTACCGGCGTACCTCCCAGCACCAGCTCCAGGTCTGGGGTGGTCTC
Source organism: Calotriton arnoldi (assembly GCA_963921515.1). Taxonomy (NCBI): domain Eukaryota; kingdom Metazoa; phylum Chordata; class Amphibia; order Caudata; family Salamandridae; genus Calotriton; species Calotriton arnoldi. The sequence continues at coordinate 341,652 of CAWUFW010007934.1, forward strand.
AGCAAAGGGATACAGGCATGACTTCCCAGAGTTTACACGCAGCCCTGACAGTGAGGCAAACTCCGATAGCGCCCTCTCGACTGCCGGGTATGAGCCACTTATACCTCAGAGATAAATCAAGAGGTCGTCTGCATACAGTGACACTGCATGCATATCATCTCCCAGAGGGATACCCCACCCTGAGCCGGTCTGGCGAAGAGACATGGCCAGTGGCTCGATGGAGAGCGCGAACATCAGCTTGGAGAGTGGGCATCCCTCCCTGGTGCCACGCTCAATCGGGATCGCCTGTGAAACGTACGGGCCTGTTTTGATTTTTGCTGTGGGTTGTGTGTACTGCAACTTAACTAGACACAGGAAATTCTCGCCCAGCCCATACCTGTCCAGGGCAGCACATAAAAAGTCCCACTCCAGGGTGTCAAACACCTTTTCCAAATCTAGAACTAAGCAACAAGAGTGTGTCCACCTCTCACCAGCATAGTGTGCCACCCTAAAGAATCGGCGTATATTCAATGACGTGCAGCGAGCAGGCACAAAGCCGTTTTGGTCAGCATGCACTAGCTGCGGAACCAGTGGGGCCAGTCTGCACGCTAATATTTTGGGCAGCACCTTGTAGTCTGCGTTCAACAACGCTAGGGGCCGGTAGGAGCCCAGCAATTCCGGGTCCCTACCCGGTTTGAGGAGCGAGATTAGCAGTGATTCACGGAGCGACTCCGGCATGATAGCCGACTCCTGCGCGTTACGGTACACGGTGAGTAGGTGCGGGGCCAGGACCGACTGGTACGCTTTGCAGTACTCGGCGGGGAAGCAGTCAGGGCCGGGGGCCTTACTAGTCGCCAGCACCTGTATGGCCGCCTGCACCTCCTGCAGCGTGATCGGTTCCTCTAGTTTCGCTCGCTGCTCCGCCAACACCGTGGGCAGAGGCAGTGGGGACAGATACGAATCCAGAGCTGTGGGTGTAACATGAAGGTCCGACCTGTATACTCTAGCATAGTGGGCTGTGAACTCCTTATGCACCTCATGCTGACCAGTTATTAAGTGACCCGATGCCGATCGCAGCGTAAGTGCCCGAGGGTGTGCCTGTTCTTGCCTAATCAACCTTGCTAGCAATCTCCCGGCTCTGTCCGCCATGGTGTGGGTACGTGCTGCATGTGAAGCATAATTTATGCATCGGAGCCGTTCCATGACCTGTGTGTGTTCATATTCATCTTATCTAAGGCATGTTGGGCACCGGGCGCTCTCACTACGTCCGATTCTAGTTGGATAAGGGCATTCTTGATGCGTATGGCTTTGTGGTCCAACGGTCGACGCAAACTCCAGTTTAGTCCCATACATTGCCCTCGGACCACAGCCTTACATGTGTCCCATACCATACCTGCGTCAGGGACGGAGTCTCCATTTGTTTCATAATAGTTCTCAATAGCATTTGCTACCGAATCCCTGAAGGGGGGGTCTTCTAGTGCTGCGGGCTGGGGTCTCCACACACAGGTGACCTGCGCAGCCTGTTCATCTAAGAGTTGAACCATGTGCGGATTGTGATCAGAGTGCGTGCGGCCCAAATATTCCACACAGATGCACTTAGCAAGCAGCGTCTCACTCCCTACAAACCGGTGAATGCGTATGTGCAGTCCGTGAGAGTAATGCGAGTATTGGCGATCACGCGGGTGCAGTGACCTCCACAAGAACGTGAGGCCACAGTGACGTAGCCATTCTCCTAGGCCCTTAGCATGTGACGCGGCAATGGTGCTCTGTAGTGGTGGAAAGGACCTATCTAGGTTTGTGTCCAGCACTGCATTAAAATCTCACCCCAGTAAACAAGGGATGTCTCACCAGCGGGACAGTATGCCTGAAAGTGCCTGCCAAAATGCTGCCTGGTCAGTGTTTGGGGCATAAATGGACCCTATGACTATCTGTCTCCCATCTAGACAACCGCGTGACAGTACATAGCGGCCGTAGATGTCTATCTCAGTCTCTTTGGATGTGTATGGTGTGCCCGGATGGATCTAGATGAGGGCACCCCTAGCATAAGAGGAATAGCCCGTGGCCAATACTTGACCTCTCCATCTTTGTTGAAGCCTACATATCTCTGGCTGCACGATGTGTGTTTCCTGTAACAGCGCTATGTGGGTGGCGTGGCGTTTTATGTAAGCATATGTTTCGTACCTGCGTGCTGGTGTATGCATACCTCTAACGTTCCAGGTAACTATGGTGGCAGGCGGCATAGTTCATCAATATGGGGCGAAAACAGATGCAGGAGGCATGTTGTTGGGGGCTCAGGCCACAGGAAACGCACGTACATTCCAGGCAGTGGGCATAACTTCTGTGACTGCTGCGATACAATAGTTCTCTGAAAAACAACTAACAGGGGGAGAAGCATTTCGCTCCACAGCTGTAACCCAGCAGAGGGACAACGTGTATCTGCCCAAACTGCGAACTGCGCCATTTGGCGGGTGTCGGCTGTGTGTGCCGTGCTTACTGTCGGGGGTGAGCTAAGACAGCCAAAGACAGCCGGGTCCACGAATGCTTGAGGCCCTAAATCTGCGTGCAAGTGGAACTGCGCAGCGGCTGGCTTTCCGTGATGCGGGATGTGGTATATGAACGTGACTGTGGCCTACAGCTGCAGATCGTGGGGCTTGGTGGTGCAGGCAATAGCTTACTATGTTCGTGTGGTCTGTGAGTGCAAATAATGTGTGCATGTGTGTGTCAAGGTTCAGAATCGCTCAGGAGCCACTGATTGGCCCTACACCAAATCATCAGCAGTTTGCGGAGTCACTATTGGAAGTCTCTGCGAACTCTCACCAGCTGGCCACATCGCAGATGAGCCACTCTCGCTGAGGGAGTGCACCGAGGAGGCATCTGAGTCCCCAGTGGTTTCGACGTTCCGCATCATGGCTGCCATCTTCAGTGCCTCCTGTCGCTCTTGTAACATTTGGTCCTGGTCAGGGCCTGGGTGTCGGCACGTGGGTGAACTGATCCTCCTGCGCCTCCATCTTTGGCAACCCGGGTGCCTGGAGTGGCTCCGCGAGCATCCCCACACTGACTTGGGGAGGTGTGATGCCCCGCCTCTTCCAGCCAGTTCCAGGCGTCCTCAGCGGTATTGGAAAAGTGAGCGGAGCCCTCTGCGATTACCCTCAGCCGCGCAGGAAAGAGAAGGGAGTATCGGATGTCGAGCTCACGCATTCGTTTTTTCACCGCCAGGAATGTACTCCGTTGCCTCTGCACCCCCAGGGCATAGTCTGGGAAGAAGAGGACCGATGCATTGTCCACTTTGACTGCCTCCATCTTGCGTACCTCTCGCAGCACTGCGTCCCAGTCTTTGAAATTGAGCAGTCGGAATAGGAAGGGCCGCGGCTCGGCATCGGTCGGTGGGCAGCCCGAGGGCACTCTATGAGCCGACTCCACTGCAAAGAAAGGAGATAGCAGCTCTGCTGGCAACAGGGTTTTCAGCCATTGCTCAGTGTATGTGACTGCGTCCCGGCCCTCCGAGCCTTCTGGCAGGCCAATAACTCGAACATTGTTGCGCCCGGAGCGGCCTTCGGAATCATCCAGTCTGTGTTCGAGTGAGCGTAGTTGCTCGGTGAGAGTGTGTACCTCCGCAGACACTAGTTTTAGGGCTGGGAGGGCTTCCTGTAACTCTGCCTCCACCTCAGTTACCCTGCCTGTTAACTTGCGGTGATCTGCATGCAACAACATGAAGTCTGATGTTACCTTGTTGATAGGATCCTCCAGGGACGTCCGGGTTTGCGACAACGAAGTCCCAATCTGTTCGACCGCTTTAAGCACTGCATCGAGCTTGGCCTCCAGCGTGGGAGATCCAGCGGGGCCTGTCTCACCCTGATCCAGGCCTGTCTGCCTGGTGACGTCTGCCGGTGGCCCGGCCGCCGCTCCCGCCCCGCCACGCTGCCTGCACATCCTGGTGGTTGTATGCTAATTATTATCTTGCAGCTGTTAGGTTTGGTGAAGCGGCTTAAGTGTACAGGTGTCTGCAGAGCCACACTCCTGGGTCAGAGCCACTGGTGAGCGTGCCCAGTTTGTGTGGCCACCGGCAAGCTCTCTCTTCAGTGTACACCTGATGCCAGTCTCGGAGCAGTGTCGCCAAATCCGGTTTCCGCGTAGCCCTGGGCATGGCCGGACAGGTGCGCGACGTCGCACGCTCCAGTGAAGGGTCTCTATACTTGGGGCTTCGCCTGGTGCTCCGCTGTCTCCGCAGTGTGTTCCCTGGAGCGCCCCTCTCTCACGTGCGTCACCTCTGACCCTCGCCTGTTACACCATTGATGTGACGGGCGCGTCTGCCCAGTCGCGCAGTGATGCAACTCTGGCCCCCCAGGATCCGCTGTCTGTCTGAGGGCCGCGCCTCCTACTCCCACGCTCGCCACTGGGTATTGCTGCCAACAGACAGGCCTAGGCTTGATATAGCCCCCGGGCCTCACTGGGATCACTCTAAGCTCTGTGCCGGCGTCTATGGCCCTGGTGATGTGCGGCGCGGCGGTGGCAAGCAAGTGGGGGTAGATGAGAGAAGGCCCAGGCGCATATGCGGGCCAGGATTGAGTGCTTTTAGTCTCCACCCCTGTATGTCTCCGCAGACTGACCTCACTCCCCGGTCCCCTCCAGTGACCCAGGGGCCACAATCATCAAGCACTGCTATGTCCTACGGCCGGTGTCACTCCAAGGCCCACTGTCCGGCTGGGGGGAGTGCCACTTGCCTCCTCCGCTCACTGTTGGGGCTGCGATACCGGTGGACGGGCCTGAGCTCGACGCAGCTCCCGGGCCTCGTCAGTATCGAACCAGGTGGGGGTGCCTGCGTCTGTTGTTGGAGTCCTTTGCCTGGCACTGCACCATGGTTCACGGCGCCCTGCAGTGGTGCCACTGACTTCAAAGCTTCTTTGGTGTTGACTAACACTGCCATAAATGGAGGGGAAAAGGTAGTTGCATTTTTAATACATTGTATAAAATCTGTAATATTTTGATTCAAGTGCTGATTCTTTTTTTTTTTTTTTTAATTTCTTTATTAGTTTTACAATTTTTAATATAGCACCACAATCATGTTATTCATTTGCGCATTTTCCATGTAAATACACGCCATAGTGGTTGCGATATCAAACGTACTCATTTACATGAAATACAATGAACAAACTAAGATCGAAACAAGGGGGAAGGAAGGAGGGGTTTAAGGGGAGGGGGAATACGTACTGAAACCAATAGGGGAGATGGTGGTGAGAAGTGGAAAGGTGTGGAAGGGGGAAGGGGAACAAGGAGGGGAAGGGGAAATGCATCTCACTGAATGTCCGTTACTAATGAGGTGGTGTAGCCATGACAATATTGGTCACATATCCCGCTATCACTCTCAGTACCTGTCCGGCACGCTGCAGCGCCCCAAGGTTATTACCTCTTGTCTATTTAAGGGTCCGCCAGAAGCTCATGCTACGTTTACCAGTTCTTCTCGCAGCCCCAGGCAGTACTCAGGTGGTGGGAGGGGGGAGTGAGAAGGGCATTGGGAGGAAGTGGGGGAGGGGAGGGGAGGGGGGTAGGGGGGGCATGCTAGTGAAGGGGTGGCATCAAAGTTGGTATTATGGGCATTTCCGCGCCGTCGTCTGTGGCATTCGACCCGTGGGTTAGATCTTGCGTGTCCGGCATGCACCCCGCAGGTCAGTGAGAATTGTGTCCCAGCCCGCGGCTATTGGTACCCTGCGTATACCCATAGCATCCTCCCGGCGCTGGGCCACCGCCTCCGCCTGTGCACAGCATATCATAGAATGATACCATGCCTGCGATGATGGGGGTTCAGGGGACTTCCAGCGTTTAGTGATAAGCCGCTTAGCCACTATGAGCCCTAGATCTATGAATCGTGTCGTCACTTTGTGTTTCTTGCGCCGGCGGTATAACCCCAATACACACACCTCCCAGTTCCAGTCCAGGTCACGCTCCGTGCAACGTGCCAAATGCGTGGTGACGGCCTCCCAATAATTACGCAACTTAGAGCATGCCCACAGCATATGCACTAGATCACCACCTATCGTTTCTCAGTGAGGGCAGTGTGCGTCCGTTCGATTGAATATTCTATTTATCGAAGCCGGTGTCAAATATGCATGCTGTGTTATATAATATTGTATGATCCTAAACTGAGCATTCCTCGGCATGCAAGTGGGGCCTGCCAGTATGGTCGCCCATTCCCGCTCAGTGCTTTCTCTCTGTCGGTCCGCATCCCAGCTCTCTCTCAGTTTGGTAAGTGGGATTGCCGCATGTGTCCGTATAGACTCTGCGAACCATTTAACAAGGTGTCTGCCCATCCCCATTGTGTGAAGATACTGTAGTGTTAGGTGCATTTTTGGTTCCTCCGATATGTCTCCCCAGAGCGTCCTTAACGTCCTAATGAGTGCCGCATGGAGCAGGAACTGGCCCCTTGGCAAGTCATGCTCCTCTACCAATACATCAAATGAGAGGAGGCTCCCATCTTGAAATAGGTCTCCCACTGTCTGAAGTCCCGAGTCCTCCCACGCAGCCAGTTCTGCTGCTGTGGTCACTTTCAATTGGCGTGGTGTACCCATTAATGGGATAGACGCGCCGTAAGTAGTGGTCGTTTTGGTGAGCCTCAAGACCCGGCGGAAACAAGTGTACGCCACGCTCATCAGCTGCTGAGTTGGCTTGGGCCCCCGTCTTCCCGGGTGGAAAAGGGAGATCACCTGCGTCTGTGTATGGCCTGGTTGCTGCGTGGCTGTGTCTTTAAGTTGTCTCCCACTGAGCCAGTGGGCTATCCATTGCAGCTGCGCTGCTAGATAATAGTGTTCCATATTTGGGACTGCCACCCCGCCCCCATCCACAGGTAGGTAAGAGTTTAGCAAGCGCCACTCTGTTCCGACCGCCATGCCATATAAAGTCTTGCATGTCTCCCTCGAAGGCACGGAATACTGCAGGTTTGATGTATATCGGTAAATTCACAAAGTGGTATAAAAGTCGCTGGAGCCCTACCATTTTTAGGAGTGCTATTCTGCCCATAGTAGCAATGGGCAGCGTACGCCAAAACAACATCTGCGACCTAAGCGCTGTTACCGTCCTAGTGTAGTTGCCTTCAAAGAGGTCGGGCGGTTCACGGTAGATCCGTATTCCCAGATAGCGGAATGCGGATTGCTGCCAGCGTACCGGTGTAGCATTGACTGTTAATCGTGGGTTGGGGGTGGTTTCGTTAAAGGAATAAAGGCAAGATTTACCCCAATTAACACGGAGCCCAGAGACCACCGCAAAGTCGGACAACGCCTTAGCTATGGCATCACAAGGCTGCCGGATATCACGTAAGTATATTAGGAGGTCATCAGCATATAGGGAGACGGCGTGTGTCCCATCTCCAAGAGGTATGCCCCAATCGTTTTCGGTGGTACGTAGTGCTGCTGCTGCCAGGGATTCTATAGAGAGTGCAAATAGGAGCGGGGAAAGAGGGCAGCCCTGTCGCGTACCTCGGCCAATTGAGAGTGGTTTGGAAACGTATGGGCCTGTCTTTACCTGTGCGGTGGGGCGGGTGTATAGCAGTTTGACCAGTCCAATGTAATCGTCGCCTAGGTTATATTTGGTCAATGCGTCAAATAAGAAATCCCACTCAAGAGTGTCGAACGCTTTTTCTAGGTCCAATACTAGGCACCCTGAGTGTGGCCATTGCTCCCTTGTGTAGAGTGCGACTCTAAAGAACCGTCGTTAGTTGAGGGACGTGTTGCGCGCAGGGACAAACCCGTTCTGGTCCTCATGCACCAATCCGGGGACCACCGGGGCCAACCTAACTGCCAGTATCTTTGCAAATATCTTATAGTCCGAGTTTAGCAGCGCCAAGGGACGATACGATCCCAACAACTCTGCGTTCTGTCAGGTTTGGGTAGCAATACCAGCAGGGATTCACGGAGCGAGCGAGGCAAGATGGATGCATCCCGCGCACTGGTGTACAGAGAGAGCAATTTCGGGGCTAGTATGGCCTGATATGCTTTATAATATTCCGCTGGCAGCCCGTCTGGGCCTGGTGCCTTACCCTTGGCCAAGGATCTAATCGCCAGTTGTACTTCAAGCAGCGTTATAGGTTCATTAAGCTCAAGGCGCTGTGGGTCGTCAACTGTGGGCAACGGCAGTGGAGCCAAGTACGCTTCCAATGCTTCTGGCGTTGCCTGAACCGCTGATTTATATATTGCGCTCTAGTGGGCCATGAATTCGTTATATATATCAGTTTGCCTCGTGAGCAGCTGGCCTGCTCTGGTCCGCAGGCATTGTGCCGATGGTTCCGTGCGGTCCTGCTGGATTAACCGCGCCAATAACCTACCCGCCCTGTCTGCTGATGCATGGGTTCCAGCCGAGTGCGCTGCATAGCTCAGACTGCGCTTTCTTTCCAGGACCTCTGAATGTTCCTTCCCTAGTGATTGCTGTGTATTCGCACCCGTTAGTAAGCCCACCTCCAGCGTGTGCAAGGTGTCTTCAATACTTTTAGCCTCCCTGTCTAATTGCTTACGAACACTCCAAGTCAAACCCATGCAGTGTCCACGGACCACTGTCTTACCGGCGTCCCATAACAGGCCTTGATCGTCCACCGACCCCTCATTAAGGTCAAAGTATGTTGCTATGGCCGTCCCCACTGAGTCTCGAAATGGGGGGTCTTCCAGCGCTGTAGCCTCCACATTTTGGTGATCAGTGCCATATCAGTCCCACCCAGCCTAATCGCGTGCGGGTTGTGGTCAGAGTGTGTGCGACCTAGGTAGTCTGCAGCCATGCAATCCGCCAGTAATGCCCTGCTGCCTACAAATCTATCTAGCCGTACATGCAGGCCATGCGGGTGTGAGAAGTACGAATAAAGGCGAGTGTGGGTGTAACGACCTCGAGATATCTAACAGGTCCCAGTTATGGAGCCAGTCATTCAGCCCTTTAGCATTGGACGCAGCCATTGTCTGTTGTAGCGGCGGGAAAGATCTATCTAGCACTGTGTCCAGTACTGAATTATAGTCTCCTCCCAGAAGCCACGGCATGTCGCACCACTGGGAGAGCTTCGCCGAGAGCGATTGCCAGAATTGGGTCTGATCAGTGTTTGGGGCATATATCGAGCCCAATACTATCTGTCTACCATTGAGTCTGCCTTTGGATAGCACAAACCGGCCATGAGTGTCGATTTCCCCCGCCTCCTGTACATATTGTGTGCCAGGCTTGACCCAGATTAGCGCTCCCCGCGCATATGAGGAGTATCCGGTTGCAAAGATTTGCCCCCTCCACCTGCGCTGTAATTTAAATATCTCGGGCTGCGATATATGCGTCTCCTGCAGAAATGCGATGTGTGCTGCATGTCTCTTTAAGTATGCGTATGTATTATACCTACGCGCTGGCGTGCGCATGCCCCTGACATTCCAGGAGATTATTGTTGTGGGAGGCATCTTTCAAACGTGCAACTTATTATTGCGGGCCTTCTGTGCGTTGACCTGGGAGGGTTATATGCAGTGTGTGACAACTGTCGGTATCTACACCACCAACCCTTCATTCGGGTCATTCCATGCTTCATAAGTGAGATGCTATGTAGGGGTATTAAGGACAACATGTGGGTGAACTGCAACAGAGCAGAGGGACAACTGGTATCTGCCCAAACTACGAACTGTGCCTCTTGGCAACTGTCGGCCATGCGCGCCGACCTTCCGCGGGTGCGTGAGGGGGGTAGCCCTGCTTGTGCGTGCAACTAGCCGATAGAGGTTTTGGCCCATCTGTCTAAATGTTTAAGCTGCTGTGTTCCCTGTGCCTTATCTAATGGAGAGCATGATATTTATAAACGAGATCCGGAGAGGGGATTGTGATTGGAGAAGCGCAGGGGGGACTCGGTCAGCCGGACCCATCTTGCTACATCTGGCCCCCACCCAGTAAGACTGTCTGCCCTGAGCATATAACAATGAGCATCTCCGATCAGTGTTTAGGCATATCAGCGGTGCTGCAAGGATACATCACATAATGTCATCCGCCGTCTGCGGCGTCACGTCTGGTAGCGGCTGCGAATCCGCGTCCATCTGCCAGTCCGCTGCCACACTGTCAGCGCTCCCAGAGTGCTCCAATGAAGCGTCCGTGCCTTTATGATCTGGGCTCCGTCGCATCGATGATGCTTTCTGCAGAGCCTCGTGTCGCTCCTGAAGGCGCTGTTCGAGATCAGGGGCCGCTGACCGCCGCCGTGTGCGCCTGCGTGGTCGCCGCCAGGACCTCCTGGTGCTTTGCTGAGAGCTTGTGGTCGCATTTCTTCGACTGGGTGATGTTCCATGTCCCTCTGACTCAAGCCAGTCCCATGCGTCCTCCGGTGCCAAAAAGAATTTTGTGGTTCCATTATGTATCACCCGGAGTTTAGCCGGGAAGAGGAGTGAGTATTTAATGTTCAGCCCTCTCAGTTTCTGCTTCACTGCCAGGAACGTGCTCCGTTTTTGCTGTACCCCGAGCGAGTAATCTGGAAAGAGCATGACCTTTGAGTTTTCTACCCTGATCTCTTCCACCTTACGCATTACCTGCAGTATCACCTCACGGTCCTTGTAATTCAGGAGTCGGATGAGGAATGGGCGAGGACTTGTACCCGGCTGTCGCTGTCCGTTCGGCACCCTGTGCGCTCTCTCGATTGCGAAAAAGGGAGAGAGCGAGTTCGGAGGTACCAAGGACCGCAGCCAGGACTCTGCATATGCCACTGCATCTCTTCCCTCCGTGCCCTCTGGTAAACCCACTATCCGGACGTTGTTTCAGCGGGAACGACCTTCCGCATCGTCAATTCTGGCTTCCAGTAGGCGTACCTTCTCGGTCAGTGTTTGCACAGCAGTTGCCGAGGCCTTGGCGGTCGGGAGTAACTCCTCCATTTTAGCTTCCATCTCATCCACTCTCTCCGACAGTTTGCGGTGGTCCGCGTGCAGCAGTGTAAAGTCCGAGGTTATTTTGTCAATGTGGCCCTCTAGGGAGGTGCGCGTCTGCGCCAGAGACACGCTCAACTGCGTTACAGCTTGCAGTACATTGTCTATTTCTGAACTTAACAAGGGGCCGTCCGCGCTCTCCTCCGAGCCTTGCCCTTGCTCTGGGAGTTTTGGTGTCGCTGGGGGTGCCGCCCATCTTCAGCTCAGGCAAGTTGAGCGGAGCGGTGCCCTGCGGAAGTGCCAATGCGGTTGCCGCTCACAGCACTCCGTTCGGCTGTGAGCATAGTATGGAGTGCCAAGCACCACCTCTCTGCCAGAGTTAATTGCATGCTCTCTGCCCAGGAACAGTGGCTTCGGCGCCGGGTGATATACCGTTTCCGTCCCTACTCAGTGCACTCGCCCCAGCTCTCTCTGTGCGGGTTCCCACGGTCCTCCACCACAACACCGCACCTTCACGCTTCCGGCTGTGGCAGGGCCAGCCTCAGCACCTCACTACAGCTGCGCCAGTGACTATCGGCTTAATGCTCCCTCCACTGCTGCCTGCCTCGGCCACTTCACTGTCGGTGGCCGGTCTCCTCTTCACTCCGAGGGTTGGGATGTCATCATGCACGTACAGGTCTGCGCTCACAGGAGCTAGGGTGCAAGCGTGATCCGGACCCGACTACACCACTCGTGCCATTTCAGCCAGGGGTGAAGTTCCATCCATCAACCCCACAGTGCCGTGAGGGTATCCGCAACCCACCCTGTTCTGACCTCACGGGGGAGTCCAGTCAGGTGCCGCAGGGAACCTCCGTGTCGCGTCGCACTCACCGGGCCCCCACACCGCCAATCCTCACCACCAGGCGCACAGTGTTCATGTCAGGGTGTGCGGGCCACTCCTCCCTGCTCGCTCGGAGAGTCCTGGCGCGGGCACCACAGCACCTCCGTTCCCTGCTGCTTTATACTGCGGCGATCCCCGAGGGGGTAAAACTAACCCGTGCCCAGGCTGCCGACAGCGCCACTGCAATCGGGCACTCGTCTGTGAGTCCCGTTTTTGGGTTCCAGCTAGCCTTCAGGAGTATACGGCCATCCGCTCAGCGCTCTTCTAGGCCCCAGCTATCCCCAACCCCGAGGCGCCTCACAGTCTGATTTGCCGTATTCCTTCCAGCGCGGGTGCTCCTGATGACCTCCCCGCCACCGGGTCTAGGCTCGAACCAGCCCCCGGTTCCCAGTCGCTTACCGCCTTCCTCCAATGCGATGTTTTCCCCGCCGGGGCTCACTCCACCAGGGCCGCAGGCAAGGCCTAACAGCACCAGGCCTCAGCTAGGACTCCGCGCCGCATCTCCGCACTGGCTCTTCTCCGCTCAGTCACCGTGCAGCTTCCCTCGGCACCGGGTCTACTCCGCGAGGTTCCGGCGCCACCTCCTCAGCGCCCACGATCTGCCACAGCCGTCGACCTCTGTAGCTTGCGGCGAAACTCAGTCTCTTCGCTCTGCCCAATGACGGCGTCCACACCTCCTCTCACAAAATGTCCACCATTAGAGGGCCGCCCAGAGGCAGCGCAGGCTCCCGCACTCACTCCCGGTGTGTTCCGAGCCACAATTTCTTCTACCCAGTGCGGAGCTCAGCGCCCTGCTCCCCTGGAACCTATATTTCGGTCCAGTTGGCCACAGGGACCTCTTGAAATTGCCGGATAATGGGGCCTCGAGGCAGCGCTGCACTACAGTGCGACCGCCATCATGGCTGGCTAGCCACGCCTTCAAGTGCTGATTCATTATAAAAATCCCTGTTCATCTACATTTATCAAGCCCTCTATTATCTTCTGTGTTCAAGTTGCAATCAATTTTGACAGAATCGTGCTGGTCTGATTCAATAATGATAGTGGGTGTTCAATGTGCCCAAATGTGCTTAAGCAGATCTTTACCACGCTGGCCTCTTGCTAAGATAATGGGATTGAGCAAGTTTTCAATAGTTAATTATTGATAAAGGATCTACGAATTGCTGTTGAACATGATCTTCATCCTTAATTTCCACCCCATTCGATTTTATTTTATCCACCTGATTGTGGCTTTCTTTTAATGTTGTTGACCAAGTCTCTGGATGGGAATGTCTCCTGCAGTGTGCACAATTGTGACTCCTGCCATGCGTGTCAGACTGCGTGTATCTGGTATCCTGGTTTTCAGATTTTGGCCGGTCTTGCGCTAACCTAGCACGTGTACAAAGCACTAGGCCTGCCCTTGACTTACGAGTGGTCCTGGAGTGGCTCTGGACCTATGGGGATGCACCAAGCGGACTCTCTATAGTGACAAGAGGACGATTGTGGGTGTACCAGCCCGCAATGACCCTGCCATGAAGAGCTATTGTATGGCTTATACTTTCTCAGTAAAAACAATGCGTTTGTTGGACAACATAAACGTCTGAATCATGCGATACTGATTCTGTGCACACCATCAGGATATGTTGGTCTTAGTCCTGCTAGCTCACAGTGCACCATCTTTACCCCAAACCTGACCAGGTAACAAATGGATTGTGCAACCTCAGAACATGGCAACCCTGATTTCCCAAGGAAATCGTGGTAACAGATCTAGAACCCTTCCATTAGGTTACTGATGCATACCCAAAGAGTTACACAAGCAATACTCAGCAAAGTGTTTCAATATTTATTGAAACATTATGATCCTTGTATAAAAATGTGTGCTGCAATAATCAATAGAAGGAAACAAAATAACGTAATCAGCATTTCAAGAATGGTGAAGAAGATAAAGAGTTCAACCACTGTGTTGTAACAGAGAATATATGCGTGCAGATAAGTACTGTATTACATTGTACTCCTACCTAGCACTACCTATCCTAGTGTACCTGAGGTGGGTGAATCTGCTAGAATTCCTGTAGGGTGACCTAACACCCTTTTACCTGTGGGTAAGTGTCATCAGGGTGCCTATCTTGGAGGAGAGCTGGGCATCGTCCCTCGAAGGAGGTAAAAAGGAATCAGCTCAGCTGGAATTCCGGCATGTGGCAACCTCTGAGTGCCAGTGAAATGCTCCTCTAACTAAACAAGGAAGTGATGTGGTTTTTATAATATTAATAACCCATATTGCCATGCCAAAGTTCCAGACAGGCTGCTATTGTTGATTCTTCTATGATAGCTCACTCGATGGGCAGACAATAACAAATAACATTTTGCGCAGTGAATTTAGCTCTTGCACAGAATGCTCAAGGCAGTTGATAATATGCCTACGAAGTGGAAATGTAAGCAATATTATCCTGCACTGGCAGGCAAGCAAATGTTAGTCAAATGTCAGCGTGTTTTTAAGAAAAGATGGCAACTTAAAAACGTGAGCGTGTAAAATGGTGTTCCTACTCCGGCCTAAAAATGTGACCACATGACACCCAATCCTTGGACGTCAGACGACTAAAAAATCTGCCTAAAAATGTATGCTAAAATTATATATTTAATAAAGAAACCAAGAATCTCAAAGCATTGTGCTTCTTTGATAATAAAAGCATATAGAAAGCCAAATTCCATTTAGCAAAGAAAACAAAAAGAATGATAATTTGTTTAGATGTTCAGAGAAGTAGACAAAACATTGCTTTTCCCAGCATCCGCAGGTGGCTGCTCCAGTGGCACCTCTCTTGCCAGTTCGATATAACAAATATTTTCAAATCCAACCCCCTCTGCAAGTGCTGAAGGAGTGAAGGCCATAAGTGCATCCGCAGAGGACGAGCAAGGTTTCACGTCACGAGGACATGAAGCATCCTGGGAAGGATCATAGTATGCATTCAGAAGCAAATGCAAGCGTGAAGGACAACGGTACAATTGGGCCTTTATGGGACTCAACCAGCAGTTCTATGTCCTGAGACTGAACCAATTGCACTCCTAGGTATATATCCAGGGCACACTTGAAAGAGCACAGCTGACAGCGAAATACAGGCCGCAGTGTAGCCAGACAAGTTGAAAGGACAAGAACCAGGTGTCATTAGGTTCTTGAAGGAAGGGTGTGCCAAAGGACTGTATCATTCTCTCACGACACAGTAGTCCGTGTGGTAGTGCCATCCCCATTTGGCAACATGGCAGAGCATCCATTGCGGAGCATAAAGAATAAAATTAGCGTCCCTACAATTAGAAACAGAATAAGCTGTAAGCTTCCAAAGATGCTTCCCAGCATAGAGTGTATAGAAGATGGAATAACTCCGAAGACTGCCTGGAAGGTACTAAACAACCCAGAGTCAAGTGACCTAAAAAAGTTAGCTATTCCCGCAGTATTGGAAATGTTAAAAATGCTTTGTATTAACTCCCCAAAATGGTGTGGGAGATTGGTGCGAAGTAGCGATTGTATCTCAGAGGAAGACCTTGCAACTTGAAGATCAAATATCTCTTGTGCAGATGTTAAGCCCACTACAAGGTTTTCAGTCTGGTTAAAGCATCAAGGTTCACATGTGCATCGAAGGGCAAATTGTCACGTCTCTAACTGTACAGGCAGGTGGAAACAGTACTTGTGCACAACAGGTCACGACCCCAGAAACCAACACCAGGTCTCAATCCGCAGCAGCCTTAATCATTCAACATCAAATACCTCCCATTAGACAGCAATCTGAACGCCGGACAGATCACAGCAGCCGGGGAATCTTTCAGATAACATGACAAGTTTGCCTTGGATGCATTACATGCACCATCTCCCGGCAAATTAAAGAATGGCCTAAAGTACTCTTGCACTATGAAAAACTTCAGTTCCCCCATTCCTACAACGGTATGTGAAAGGTAAGAACCATGACTTGCATATATACCCCTCTCCTAGCGCTTCATATCTGCCCACTTGATGGTCTTGTAAGCATTATTGGAAGTGAAAAGTCGAAATTGGCAGAGAAATAAATTTGTGGGTTATCTAATCCGCGGCAGGTATTTCTGCAACAGAGAATAGTAGTTTCTCTAAGTTCTCTATGTGTAACATAGTGTACGTCACGTCCTTTTTGGCCATGATTGTTTGTTGTTTAGTAAGGTTGTAAGGTAAAAACGAGCTAGAGGCATTAAGGTCTTTCCATTAAACGCGATCAACACGAAGTGTCTGTAGATCCAACTCAGTAATATGATAGACCTAAGCTGCAACTGCCCATGTTGTAAAGAAGACATGTCACTCTGTAGGATGTCCTTTGCAGACGGCACAATGTTATTCAAGGAGTATATCCTAGTGGACCAAGTAGTCATACCATTGTCAACTACTGCCAGAGCCCTTTTTAAATTTCCCCTGTCAATTTCACACAGTCTTACAGCAGCTTCCTGCTGTAAAACCTTCCATACTTCATTGTATATAGCATACAGAAAGCGCTTTGACATGGTTTTTGAGGACCTAGTAAAAAGTCCTGTAGTCCCATGTCATCAGAAAGAATGGAAAAGTGTTGTTTCACCTGAGACAACGTGGAATGTTTAAGCAAATCAAGAAACAACTTCCAAACACTGTATGTTGTTACCAACCCGAGTGTTGTGTCTGTATGTAACGTGGGCCGGGCCTATTGATCCTACACCCTCTGGTGTTACCAAGAAAACGTGCCTGACATCCTTTAGTGTATAATGGCCACACTGATCATACATCCTGATTAGTACATGAAGAAGTGTATGTTTCATTGTGGAGCATGTGGTCTAAAGTTTCCTCCGTGTAATTTGTGAACTGTTGCCAATTTGCAAATTGTGCAAATGTGGGAATGTTTGCTGCGTTTAAATCTTTTATCTTGCAGGGAGTGGCCAGCCGTCAAGGAAGATGGCCGCTTTCTAGAGCAGCTCCAGCAACCCATTGATATTATCCCCCATCAATCCGCACAATCATGCGTCTTTTGTGATGAGCGGTCTCCCCTTCACATTCTGCTTGCCACAAAGATACCAGCAATCAGTTTTATTGCCCGCGGGCCCAATCCGAGGGCTTAGATTGAGCTGCGGCCTACTCCGGGTGGTGAGCCCCAGCCTGGATTTTCAGACGCCTTGGTGCCGGCGTGACGCTACTGGGGCCCGATGCGGAGCTTGGCACCCTCTGGCCCCTCTGCCATCAGGGGTCGAGGGCAAGGCCCCTTTGCCGGGAAGGACTGGTGAGTCCCCCATTGCAACGACAACATGAGAGGAGGGCTGTGAGGCTGATTTGAGGCTGGGTTGGAGGTAGGTATGGTTGTTTTGCATCAGCGGTGGTCCCGCCGGGCGGCCTACCTACATCAGTACATCCAGAATAGCCACTGCCCTGAAGTTCCTGCTAGGTGACCTCTGGGTTGCGGAGAGGGGCACAAGCCCATGGCATCTGGATGCCGGAGTTTAAAAAAAGAAAGGTGCCTAAGCGTGACTTGTCCTTTGCTGAAACGGGCGCCCGCAAATTCAGGCTTGTGGGCGCTCGAAGTGTGGCGAGACCATCCCGGTCAGTCCTCTTGACCCCTAGCGGTGGTAACTGAACTGCTGGACTTACATTTCTGTTCCCCTTACTTGAAGATTAGTCTTGCTATGCGGGGTGGGTGACTGCCTTGATCTTCTTGGGGATGCCCCATGGGAACCAGCTTACTCCTGTGCCGCCATTTAGTGGGTGGTTCCTTCTGAGGGGCAAAGATGCTCTCCTCCGCCGAACGCCTGAGACTGCAAGGGTGTCACCTGTGGGGGTCAGAAACATGACAGGCCGCTGGGCGCTTTTTAACTGCCCCTCTTTTTTCTTTTCTTTTTTTTCTCCTGCACCTGGGCCGGTGGTGACCAAGTGACACTTTCAATATACTTCCAAAAATGACGGGGGGGGGCACCTTGAGGTATGCTTCAAACTAAACTAGACAGATATGCGCTTCCCTAGGAGGCGCCAGCTGTGGGAGTCCCATCAGACACGCCAGCATCAACTACCTCAACACCTTCAGAAATAAATAGATATAATGACAGCAATTCAGTGGGTGAAATCCTCCTTGTAAGCAAGAATCGACGCAGCAACTACAAAAGTCTCGCTGGTGAGAGCCGATCTCCGCAATACAGGAGCATGTGTGAAGGAGGTGGAATACAGTACTGCCGCTATCAAGACGGACACGACTGAGTTGCAGGCTCAAGTCTGTGAACTGCATGCCACTACCAAATCCCTTGAAGCAAACCTGGAAGGTCAAGAGGGCTGCTCACGGCGAAATAACACCGCATCTATGGAGTACCTTTAGCGTGTTGAGGGGCCTGCAGTTGATTTGTTTTTAGAAGACCTTGTATTAAAGAGGCTCCAGCCCCATGGCCTCTCCTACTACTTATTGGTGGAGCGGGGACCCAGCCAAAACCAGGGACTCCACCCTGCCCTATCATAGCCAGAACATTTAAGTATTGGGACATGATTTTATCCTTCAAATAGTTGCAGTTTCCCTCCATTTAAGTATGAAAATGCCATCATCACTTTCTTCCCGACTTTACAGTGAAAAGAGCACTCAGAGACTGGGAGATCAAGTACTCAATGATTTTTCCAGCTACACTAAGCGTTGCTAGTGGCTGAGGCATCGAAGCAACAAAATGGTGTTGGTAATTGTCAGCAAGATAGTGATCCCACTGATGACATGACACAGTGAACACTCATCTGATTGCAACTCTGTAGCACTCACTTGCAAGGGACAAATGGACCTGAAACCAGCTGACTTTCTTGATAAAGAATTTAGGCCTGTCTCAACAAACAACGCACAGTAAACTCAATGCCTGTGACAGATGTAAAAGCCACAACAGGCAGCCTAATGAACCAACTATAACATGTACTCCTTTGGTATCATTGGTAACATTTCTCTTTGTGTTTAATATGGGGGGATGGATGAGGGACACCTCACTTTTGGCCTTCGTCTCCTACAGTTTACATATGCTGGGTTGGGGCGACAGGCGCTCTGCAGAGTTGGGGGGGTTGGACCATTCTAGGCCTGCCCTGGTGGGAGGGGGAATGGTTGGGGGGGTTGGTTTGTTTAATTTCCTATTGTTTCATCTTATTCTATTTTTTATTAGCACTCTGTCACTAACAAGGCCGCGACTCTCCCAAAAACAGCTCTGTCTCCTCCTGACTCTAGACCCTAATTTCCACCACTCATGGCCACCACACTAGCTTCTCCCAATTTCAAGGTGCTCTCCTGGAATGTGAATGGGCTGGGAGAAAAAGTTGAAAGGGAGGGGGTACTTCAGTACCTCAAAAGACATGCCCCAGCTGTTGTGCTCCTTCAGGAGATGTTCCTCCATGGGAATTCAATATGAGCCCTAGACAGATGGGGACACAGAATGGTGGCACACATGGGATACACATCCAGCTCAAGAGGGGTGGGCATCCTACTATGCAAATCCCTTCCACTCATCATACAAGGTACCTGGCCAGACACACATGGAATATATGTTGCACTCTCCAGAAGCTGGGAGGGAAAAGTGATCAATATTCTCACGGTGCATGTTCCCCTGAGATTAGATGAGGCAATGTTCCTCGACCTGGGTGCTATTTGCTCCAACTCCCCAAGGTCGGATTGGTCATTGACGGAGATTTTAACCTGGCCCTCGATGACTGTAGGGACCAGTGGCCCCCAGGACTGAAAGGCCATCCCACAGACCACTTGCCGAATTCCTGACGGCTCTGGGACTGATTGATACCTGGCGCATCCGTAATCCCGCAGTGCAACACTATACATTTAATTCAGGCGCATGGCAGCCTCTCACGTATTGATTAAATTCTTACTCTTGTATCACGGCTCCCATGTTTAATGGAGGTCCGATACCTTGCCAGAAATATTTCTGACCATTGGGGGTTGTATGGACAGCCTCCCCATCATGACGATAAATGGATAGTGCTTAGCCCTTGGTACCTTAAAGTGCCCCATTTACGCAAGGGTCTCTGCGAAGCCACGGAGAGATACTTTGGTGAGAAAGAGAGCTCTGTGGCCTCAGCGCAAACCCTATAGGCGTACAAGATGGTCATAAAGGGTCAGGGTCTCTCTCTGATGGTAGGACACAAAACAGAAAAGAGGGCACACATGGAGACGCCAGAGAGGGAAATCCAAGACCTAGAGACCAGGCTACTGGACTCCGATCACACGAACCATGTAGATGTGCACCACGTTTTAAGTTTCAAACAAAAAGAGTATAGAGACACAACGGTGGAGGCTGCCAGAGCCAGCTACCTCGTGACCTGGCAGCGTCTCTCTGAAATGGGTGTCAGATCAGGGAAATGCCTAGCTTGGCTCGATAAGAATGAAAAAATAGATAGATGGGTCTCTGGCATACAAACTGATGGGAGAGAACAGGTTGGAGATCGACAGGGTGTGGCAGACACCTTTGCGACCTATTACGCACGCCTTTAGTTCCAGGAGCTCACCGTCGCTACCAAGGAGTGTTGTGAGCTCCTGGCTGACATTCGATTACCTGGGCTAACGCCTGCAGACAGGGCACTCTTGGAGCAGGAAAGTACGTAGGACGAAATAATCCAGGCGATCCTGGATTTAACCCAGGGCAAAGCTCTAAGCCCCAACGGACAGCCAATTGAACTCTACAAGCTCACGGCTCCCACGGTTGTGCCTTATTTACTCAAATTATAAGGAAAGCCAGGATTCAGGCCTCTTGCGCCAAGACCAGAGACTGGCCAATATCATAGTAATACACACAGAGTGTAAACCTCCTGAAGAATGCGCCTCATAGAGGCCGATCTCACTATTAAATGATAAAGTGAAAATACTAGAGAAACTGCTGGCTACTAGACTGATCTGGGTGATAACGTCATTAATCCACCCTGATCAATCGGCTTTATGCCAGGGCACAACACCTCTCTCAATCTGCACCGCCTCCATGGCGTCATACGCCGTGCTGGGGGGATCTGTGAAAATGCCCTTGTACTATCACTTGATGCGCATATGGCCTTTGACACTGTCGAGTGGGCATATATGTTTGAGGCCTTGGCCAAGCTGGGTTTCATCCCACGCTTTATGGCATGGATTTGACTCATATACTGCACCTCTAGCCCAGGTGACAGTTAACGGTGGCATGTTGACTGTGCGGCACAAGACAGGGCTGCCCAGTTTCCTCTCTCATATCTGCCTTAGTTCTGGAGCCACTGGCGGCTTGGATCAGACCTGATCCCTTGATCCGAGGATTAAAACGGACAGAGGACTGGGAGGATTGAATCTCCCTTTATGCAGATGACATCCTGTTGTATATATCAGACCCGTTCCCAACTTATAGGATAATGCACATCCTTACCCTTTTCCGCCGCTATCCGGTATATACCATCAATTGGGACAAATCCCTCATTTATATAGTTCATGGAGAAACCCCACAACTGCCTGAGACTGTGCAACCAAAGTCACTGGCAGGGGGTTCCTATATTTAGAGATCTACATTTCAGCGGATTACTTTTTCACAAAAAACCTGGAGCTGCCTTTTGTGCTCCTCCTCGGAGATGTACTGCATTGGAGGAACCTACCGGTATTGCTCATAGGGAAAGCCCCCCTGTTTAAAAGGATGGCACTGCCCCACTTTCTATATGCACTCTACAATGCCCCTTACCCGATCCCTCCATCCTGCTTCGAGGCCATAGATAAGGAAATCCGTACACTACTTTGGGATACAGGACCAGCACGCATTGCTCTCAAAAACCTGAAAAGGGGATGGTATGATGGCGGCATTGACTTCACCGACATACAAAAATACTACTGGGCTGCGCAGCTCACCGCAATTAATCACTGGGCCCATCTCCCAGAGGGGGAGCCAGCCTATTGTATGGACAGATAGCTTTTGGGGGGGTACCTAAGAGCTATCTATGGTAGTGCGCGCCCTAAGTCCTTTCCGATCCCCACAGCAGGCATGCTCACTCTTTGGCACACTACACTACATGCTTTCAGCTGGCGAAATAAACTTATATTGGCTGCTCCCCTATGGGAAAACGTACAGCTAGGGATGCTGGGAGCACAGCAGGGATTTGACAAATGGGACCTTATTGGTCTCTCCAAAGTGGGCAACCTGTGGATACGGGGGAGACATCCCATTTACAGATCTACAACAAGACTATCAAATGTATTTACTTATTTTATTTATCGAGTTTTATATAGTGCAAACTAGACCCGAAGGTATCAGAGCGCTTTACACAGATATCACAGCAGCAATAACATGAGATACATGTGGAATAAATAAAAATACATAGTGACGTTATATAAAAATAGAATACAACAAATGGTGCCCACAGAGATAAATAGATACTTGCAAATCTGCCGCGCACTCCAGATGGTGTGGCCAAGGGGGGAGGTGCTCCCGGAGTCCTTCCCACTGGAGGATCGGCTCCTCGATGAGCATATGCCTACAAAAGTGATCTCCTTCACATACCGTAAACTGATTAACAATTCGCCTGACACCCTAGTTAGGCTACAATAACAATGTGCCAGAGATCTAGAGGTGTTAGAGGACGATGCTTGGTTGGAGGCATTGGCATCTCCCAAAAAAGTGTCTACTAGAGCCAGGTTTCACCTCATACAATTAACAATCCTACACTGTTGCTATTTTGCATGTACCACCATGGCAAAGATGGGTAGGGCAGCAACCCCACTATGTCACTGAACTTGTAGCCAAGAGGGCATGATTTTTCACATGATCCGGGGTTACCCTGTCATTCAACAGTACTGGAATTCAGTGGTAGCATGCCTAAATGAAGTGGGCGTGGGCAATATGGAGGCCTCCGTGAAGTGGTGCCTACTTAATATCTGGGAGGCTATGGACCTCCCCCGCATGGACCAGATATACATGACATTGGGGTTGAGAATGGCTAAGCGCAATATTGACGCGAATGGAAGGCCACCCATGTACCACGTCTGAGTGACTGGAGAAAAGACATTCACTGGTGCATGTTGACGAGAGGGCAATCTATGAAGGAAGGGGCTGTCCAAAAAAATCAGCCACAATATGGGGGAAGTGGAACGACTTCTGCGGTGGTCTATGTACCCTGACTGCTCTCACCGAATCTGATGTTTTTCGTATGGTACAACAAAACCCTAAAGGGAGAGTGAATGAGGTACAACCTCAAATGTTTCCTCCAAAATCTGTATAACACAATCAAAGTCACTTGAGGGATTTTTTGGTCAACTCAGACCACGTTTGTTAGCAACTAAAAGTAGGAGTGTAGGTCATCAAAAGGTTTTTGAGAGGTCGTCTCACCCTCAACTCATCGAGGCATGCTTCATCATTTGACGACCTCTCACACTGGGGTAAGAACAATGCCACCCTGGCGGACTCAACCTGAGGGAGCTAGTCTACCACTGGGAGTTCTTTTAAATCTATGATCAGGACAATACACTGGGTCCTGTTTTTTTATAGTGGAAAAGAGAGAAAGATTAAAATATACCTAGAAATATACTCAAATCATTCCTTTATTTATAGAGTACCTCTGGTATGTTTAAAACACAAAAAAATGTTGGTCTATAGGTGATTAATAATGAATCATCTGACCTAAAGTGTCTGTATTGTCATTATATTACCAACATGTTTCGACCACTCGTTCAGCCTAACAAGGTCTAGGGTCTTCTTCAGGGTAATAGGGCTATGGTATGCATTCAACCCATGATATAAGGGTAGTAACTGTAACCCTACCAGTCTCTCTGCTCATACAGCCTCACCCTAGTCATATTCAACTATGGGCATCATAGCTAAAATGGGGGGACGCCTCCTTCATAGTCACACATTCGTCAGAAGGAGCAGCGTGTGGATTAGACCTAACAGACCCCGTCCATCGCCGTACATTACGTAGTTGAATATGACTAGGGTGAAGCTGTATGAGCAGAGAGATACTTCAGTGTTCTCTGTCCCCAGGAGTGGCTGAGAAGCCTCATCGCTGATCAAACTTCCAATGGGATCTCCTGTAGGGTAATGAGAGGAGACAGGTAACTACCCAGGAGCCCTTTTGGCCTACTGTGTAGAACCAACCACATGATGTAGTTTGATAAGATCTATTCACACAACTCTCTTGTGTTTGCTGCCAGGAAGGGACAGTAAAAGTACAGTTCTGGTACCTTCAACAGCCAGGACAGGCACAGGAGCCCTGTAGGATGGCCCAAATTAATTCTTGTCCACAATCTTCTCCCAGACTAGATCACGATCTTTGGAATCCAACCAGGAGTTGCTGGTGCTTCCTTCACTTCACCAGTGGCGGAATGTTTTGGCTGGACGTTGCTCTGAGCATCTCGAAAGCTGTTTAGTTCCTGTAAAATATCCAAACATTCACTGATATCAAAAGGTGTTTCTACAACCACTGTGCTGGGACTGAGCGGGTCTGGAACCCACATCTTAACCCGGAACAGGATTTCATAAGGAGTCCAAACACCCAGGGATTTTCTAGGCATATTGAGGGACCTCTGGACCCCACACAGACAGTGAACCCAACTGCGACCTGAACTTAATACTCTAGCTGTTAAAGACTACTTCAAGTTTAGGTTCTTCCACTCCACTACTGTGTTTCCCATGGGATGAAAGGGTATGGAATACTGCATAGTCACTCTCAATATTCCCATGGTGTGTTTGTAAGCCCTGGAGGCAAACGCCAGACCCTGGTCGGAATGGAATGTGGCTATTGCGTATGTCTGATGAAGACTTCCAGGCCTTTTATAACAGTTCGGGCATCAGCCGATCGCTGTGGCCAAACCCATAGGAATCCACTGCTACCAAGATATATTTGTAAGCCCCACCCGATGAAGAGGGCCGCAGTGGTCCAGATAAATAAAAGCAAGAGGCTTGTCTGCGATCAATAGAGGTGTCTTTGGTGGTTGTGCTATGGTGGACACCTTTATCTGCTTGCAGATGTCGCATTTAAGGACAAAGTCCGTGGTGTGTTTGTATAAACCTGGCCACCAACAGCTTTGCTGCAATAGTTAAATTGTAGCTGCCATCCCTGCGTGGGGAGATGCTAGACCTACTACTAGGTCCTACTAGGATTAAACCTAACCTGCGATCTGAATTTGGTATTACTCTAACCTCCACTCCAGAAATATGAGCAAATGGAATGTTTTGAGCACTTAACTGGTAGGAGTATTTAATTGGAAAACCTTTCGGTAGGTCGGTACAGACGAGCGCAGCATTGAAAGCCGTCATGTCTCCATCTATCCTTGTATTTTAACGAGCAATTGTAGTGACTGCAGCAGTTTGCACTGTTGCTTTTGCAGCTTCATCAGCCATGGGATTCCATGCAGCGTGTATTCCTATGCGCTGATGACTCAGAGTGTGCATCACATGAGTTTTTAGCAAACACGATTAAGTTTGGCCACCTGTCCCCAAAGCAACTTGTGGTTTATCGTGCACCCTTTGGAATCTTTGAAACCATTCTGGCTCCAGTAGTGTAAGTACTCATTGTAAGTCTGGACACAATAATACGAATCACACACTATGAGTGTGGGGAATCTGAGATCTGTATTCTCAAGTGCCAGAATTAGAGCTTTCAGTTCAGCCAGCTGCGCTGGGTGACTATGTAGGTCTTTTGACAGTGGAATTCTCCATCCTGCATGCAACCCTTAACTGCTTCGCCTGTGGCAGAGTATTGGTGCTTTGTCCCTACGGCAGGCTGGGCAAAAACCTCAGTATAGATGATGTAATCATACTGATCTAAAGGCATGACTTCATTAGGCAGATGATATTCATGTTCATATTGCAAATATGTATGTGTCTGTAGTGTAGAGTCAAATATGTAGTCTACATAGGTTGCTGCTGGGAATTTGCCCATTGTATCCATCTTAGATGTAAAGCTTTTGCGTTTGGAACCCTTGCCTTTGTTACAGCTTCTAAGGCTGGAACCGGAGTCACGATAATTATTTGTTTCCCCTGAGCCAATGAACTCTCCCTCACCACAGCACTCTGTACTGCCGTCAGAATCTTTTTTGTTGGTGCAAAACGCATTTCTGCATTTGTGTATAAATGCAATTTATCTGCAATACGTACAGTGTCGCCTTCATTGAATGTGATATAGGTGTATCCTGATGCACCTGCAATTATACGGATCACCAGGTTTGTGGTATTTACACGTGTGTGTAAGTGTTTTGAAGCTAACATGTCAGCTTGAACTGAACGTAGAATTTGTGTATGTTCTGATGTCAAATGTGTGCTTGAAAAGTCTGGCTGAATCAAGTTGTAGAACAGTTTAACCAGTTCTGCATAATCTGGAATGTTGGTTCTAACAAAATTTAGGAAACCCAGGGCCTCATTTATGAAAAGTGTTGCATCACTTCGGGAAAACAGCGATGCAACACTTTTCAGTGCTCCCTCCTTGCGACACCATGGAGGTGCTGTATTTACTGTACGGCGCTCCATGTCACAAGGATTTACTAATACGTCAGTATTCCTGACGTGTCTGATGGCGCAAAAATGACGCATTGCTGGAGTGTGTCTGGATACAGACGCAACTCCAGCAATGTGTCCTTTCACATGGAGCAAGTCCCATGGAAAAGGGCCTGCTCAGTCTTATACCTGCTGTGAGGCAGGCGTAAGGATTTGACGCAGTGGCGTCCCATAAGTGTTGCAGTGAAATCTCATAGATTTCACTGCAACACTTCTACAAGACTTTTTTGCAGGGAAATGCCCATCCTACATACATTATACCTGACACAGGTATAATGTAGCGCAGGGCTTTACAAAGTGATGCATCTGCTTAGATGCGTCACTTTGTAAATATGGCGCAACAAGGCACATTATTTACACCACCGCAGAGTCACAAAAAGTGACCCAACAGTGGCGCAAAGGGCTCATAAATAAGCCCCTAATTATTGATTGGAGTTTTTTCAATGTGTTTGGTGGTTGTAAAAGCGCACACTTCTCTAACAAATGTGTTGTAGGACTTCTGCCTTCACTTGACAGTTTGTATCCCAAAAACAGAAAACTGAGATAGGCAATTTTTGATTTCTTGAAATTTAATTTGTAGACCATGTGAGCAAATACCAAAACTATGCAATCTGCTCTTGCCAAGTGTGTTTAAAGGTCATCATCCGTCAAGTATATGTCATCAACATAGGACAATGCCTGATTGTCAAAATCTTGTAAAAGGTCTGTAACCCGGGCTGAAAATGGCCCTGGGCAATTCTTATAACCCCAGGGCCATTTGACAGAACTGCTTTTGAGAACCTAGAGCACTAAATGTGGTCAAATACCTGCTTTCAGGTGCTATATTTTGGCAGAGAAATTCATTTGAGATGTCTAATGTAGTTTTGTATTTTTTACGAACATTATTGTTCATTAGTGCTGCACTGTGCGCATTCTGTACAACAAATGTGCATGTAGCAGTGTTCAAGTGTCTGTAATCAAAGACTAGATGATATGAATGGTCTCCCAAAAGAGAACATTTACAGTATGTTGTATATCCCCCTCTATTTGGAGTTGCAATAGATTTAATTGGCTAGGTGCACTCAGTCTCCTATTGGGTGCCTCCACCTGGATATAGTCACTCGTTGCTACTGCTGCCAGACACTCCATAAGATTCCGGCAAACTATTGCGACTCCTGACGCGCTGCCCAGCATGGTCAGAACCCACTCCCTGCTCAGAAGCAGTGTCCTCAATATCCGTGGCATGCTTGACTTTAAGACCAGCCACCTTCTTCTTTTTGAATTGAGGTTAGGACTGTTTAGGTTTGTCTTCCTGTTTTATTATACAGTCAGAAGAGTGTTTAGAGTTCTTCTTTGGTTTCACGTACTCCTCTGATCTGTGCTCCGATTGTTCCCCTCTCTCTGAGTGGATGAATCCTGAAAGAAACGTGTATTAGTATACCTGTCAGGCGTCTTAATATTATCAACAATAGTGCAAATTATTGCATTTTTCAGTGGACTGCTGTTGAGGAGATCCACCCCTGTGTTTTAGTCTTTCCTTTATTTTTCTTATTATCCCACTTCTTAGTAGAAGACTCGGATGCCTGCTTCAAGTTATCCTTTTCAGAATTACTCTAAATCTATGGTTTACAAGGTCTGGATCCCAAATTATCTCTACCTATAGTTGCATAGGTTTCCTTAATAATTTTAGGTAATTCGCGGTCTGGTTCTCCTGGAGCAATCTGTGTAAGTCGCTGGCATACAGCGAACGCTGTTGCTTCCCTTTTAATGTTACCTAACATTATGGCGGATACTGCGGAAAAGTTGCTTATCAGTTTCATCCCCAAATCCAGGGCAGGGGCTGCCCCGTACTCATTTTAGATCTGTTTAACCACCTCTGGCAAAACACTGCAGCAAAGACTGTACCCCAAGTGGTGCAGGCTTCTACCGAGGGAGCCATCGCTATTGGCAAGCATATTGTGAGAATTCTATGTTTTTCTTGGGGTCCCTTATGGGGAACTTGGGGTCCCATATGGGGAAACACTGCTTCAAGCTGATTTGTTTTTTGTGCAATCCATGACTGCATTGATGGTTACTGGACTAATTCTAGGTGTAGTTAACTGTGGATGTGCAGCTTGAGAAGCCCTTGCAGGATTTATCGTCATTGTACACATGACAAATTGTGTCAAACATCTGTATATTCTGACTAGACCTGTGTAAAAAGTACATAGTTGTGCTGTTTGCAGATTTGTTATGTCTAGGTATGGTGTATAACAGGCTAAGACTGCCAGTTGCTCCTTCATTGCTTCATTGCTGACGGGACCTAGTCTATCTTCATTTGTTGAGTGTGGCAGGGTGCCTTCAAACCAATTTTGATGTTCATGGTAAGTTAGTGGTATTTCTAGTGCTTCTTTTAAGCTGTGTAGTTGTTAGGTGTTACAGCTACAGTGTAAGCATGAACAAGTCTTGAGTTTACATTTATACTGGGAATATAA
Organism: Calotriton arnoldi; assembly: GCA_963921515.1. Classification (NCBI taxonomy): domain Eukaryota; kingdom Metazoa; phylum Chordata; class Amphibia; order Caudata; family Salamandridae; genus Calotriton; species Calotriton arnoldi. The sequence continues at coordinate 370,259 of CAWUFW010007934.1, forward strand.
CCCATAAATAGAATATCTCTGGCCTATATGCTTCATGGGCCTCAACTACGAAGGTAAGTCTCCAACTGCAAGGGATAGTCTGTGTTGCTGTAACATTTGAGCAACTGCAGGTCAGCAGTTTACCGTAATGTTAAATAGTTATTCGTCAGCCATTTGAATAAATGGAATTCAAAGAGGGTACCTCTACAGGGTGATCTGTTGAAAGGTTCAAGCTTGAGCAACCTACAGCGAATGCATAGGAGTTGCCTACTCAGCTGATGAGGATTTTCCCTTAACACCATAGACATCTTCAGTTAAGAGGTGAGTTTGGGTACACAAAAGAAAACGAATCAGGCGACCCATTAAATTAGAACCCAAGCTAGAACTTTGGCGGCGCATGTTGTATGGCTTATACTTTCTCAGTAAAAACTGTGTGTTTGTTGGACAACATAAACATCCGGACTGATTCTGCGCACACCATCAGGATATGTTCGCCTTAGCCCACCATCTGTATCCCAAACCTGACCAGGTAACAAATGGATTGTGCAATCTCAGAACATGACCCTGACTCCCCAAGGAAATTGTGGTAACAGATCTAGAACCCTTTTGTTAGGTTACTCATGCATACCCAAAGAGTTACACAAGAAATAGTCAGCAAGGCATTTCGATATTTATAGAAGCATTGTTATTCTTGTATAAAAAATGTACTCTGCAATAATCAATAGAAGGAAACAGAATAATGTGATCAGCATTACGAGAATGGTGAAGAAGAAAAGTGTACCTAGGGTGGGTTTATTTGCCAGAATCCCTGTAGGGTGACCTAACTCCCCCTTACCTGTGGGTAAGTGTCATCAGGTGCCTGTCTTGGTGGAGAGCTGGGCATCGTCCCTCACAAGAGGTAAACAGGCATCAGCTGGGCTGGAATTCTGTCATGTGGCGACCTCTCAGTGCCAACGAAATGCTCCTCTAACTAAACAAGGAAGTGATGTACTTTATATAATAAAAATCACCCAAGTTGCCATGCCGAAGTCCCAGTCAGGCCGCTATTGTTGATTCTTCTATGATAGCTCAGTTGCTGAGCGGACAGTAACAAACAACAACATTTTGCACAGTGAACTTAGCTCTTTCACAGAATGTTCAAGGTAGTTGATAATATGCCTATAAAGTGAAAATGTAAGCAAAGCAATTTCAGAGAATATTATCCTGCAGAAGCACACAAGCAAATGTGTGTCAAATGTCAGCACGTTCTTAAGAAAAGAAGGCAACTTAAAAACCTGAGCGTCTAAAATGGTGTTCCTACTCAGGCCTGAAAATGTGACCACAAAACAGAGCATCACTCTAGACAAAGGCTGGAGCTGGAGGACATCCTGAAATGGAGACATGGCCCGACTTGAGCCATGATCAACATTTGCCCTGTAGCACCTGCTGAATGCCTGCAAACCTGGATGGCATGATGGTGGTACTGCTAGTTTTTTTCAGTGTGTTCCCGGCTGCCCAAAGAGTGAAGACTGTAAACTTGTGGTCACCTTCCTTGGTACCACCCAGTGAGTGGCTACCACTAAACTTACTCCATAGGGTGCCAAGTGAACTACTCTGCTCTGAAGACCAAGGCCATTGTCTTGATGCACTATGTGTTGAATTAGTGCGTGGCAACCGAAATGATGAGGAGCCCAGTGCCCAATTGGACTGCTGCCATTGTGTTAAAATCAGCAACTAGAAGTACGCCATTGTTGCCAGAGCTATGCACCTGGAGAAGAGGACTACTGAACTGTCTTCACCTAGGGAGGCCCCAGCATAGCTGACATCATATTCACCAGGAGAACCCGCCCTCTTGCAGGAGGCCTATCACCACTCTATGTCACCAGAAGAAGGAATGGGTGAGAGACTAAATGGTTTATCTAACACCAAAAAGTAACTTTGAGCTAAGACAGTGGTGGGGTCCTGCACCTGAACTAGAGACTTCACCACCTGAATCTCAAGCTCATAAAGTGGAGGGAGAAGGAGGGTAGAGGGCCTAGCAGGGCCCCACCTTGACGCACCTGGGACTTGCACTCAAGTATTGAGTTTCCAAAGCATTCTTGTTATGTGTAGTATTGTGCATTCAAGGAAAATAAAGTACTTGCCTTTTTCGAAAGAGAGGCATTGGGCTGGAGAATTATATTATTGAGCTGCTTTGATGAAGTGTTTATTGCTGGGTCTACACTCACAGTAGCCTCTCTGAGAAGCCTGTGACTGCTCACTCTTGCTACCGCTGAAAGTCAAATACTTGAAAGTATTGTACTTGGTGCAGTTTGCAGAGACGTAGCCGGATAGACTCCAGGAAAGCAGAGGCTAACGACCCCAGCCCCCGCGGCTGTGACCCAGTAGCCTTTGCATGCCCCATGGCCCCTTCAACTGGATATGACAACAGGACAATATTTTACCCAATTTTTCTCCAGATTCATAGATTTCTTCAATATGACTAGACAACTTCTGGCTACTTTACCATGAACCCATTCTGTAAATGCATTCTTCTAATTTTGTAGTTTCACTGCTGTTCCCTTTTCAGCATTGCAATTGCCTTTGCCAGGTCTTTCTGTGCTAGAGCAAATTTTTGAAATTAAATGCGTTTCTCCTGTTGTTTTTGCTTCTCTTTGGGCATTATAAGCATCAAAAGCTCCTCTTATTGCAGCTTTATAAGTGCTCCTACATCAAAAGCTCCTCTTATTGCAGCTTTATAAGTGCTCCTACTAACAAATGGAGGTGTGGAGTGAGCAATATTCTTAAAGAAAACCTCTTTTATCTGACAAGTTGGGTGTCGTTCATTGCCTTCGGGTTGTATAAACAGTGACTCTGAGAAGTGTCTCTGTTCAATGCATGCCTCTTCCTTTACCTCTCAAAGTGTTTTAGAAATGAAGAAGTAGTCTAACTAAGGGGAAGACTTATATCTATTACAAAAAAGAGTATTCTGCATCCTGTTAATTTTTTATCTCCATACATCATACAGTCCAACATTTTGGTCTATATCCTGCATTATAGCCACCGTCTTAGGTTTCTGGGAACCTGAAGTGCCACTTGATTGATTTACTAAACTAAGAGAAAAGGTGTCCTAGCCGTCAAATTCAAATGCTACTAAACCAATTTAACAGACTAAAGGCCATCAATTCAATTGATATAGGCTTGAAGCATTTATTTGCTACTTCATTCTATGCACTTTACTCCACATATAATCATAGGTCAGGTAAGTACGGATACGTTTTAGTCAAGAACAAATTATACATATTAAGGCAACAAATAAAACAAAAACATACAGATTTTGTGATGAGGTAATGTGATGTAACAAACAATACATGAAGAGTGATACGGACCGTTCGGTGTGAGTGAGAAACTGGGAAGGAGACACCATTAGACGACTGGCACAGCCGATTACGAAGAGACGCGATGCGGTCCGTTTGTGAACTTGAAAGGTAGCAACCTTCTTTACCGCTTCATGAATTAAGCAGCGGAGCGGCCCTGTCCGGCTATTGGCAATTATTAAACCGACTGAGATCTGAAAGGAAGCATTAATGAAAACATCACCTGCATGGCGAAAATCGCCCTTCTGAAGCCCAACTAGGCTTCCAATTAACTGGCAGCAAGCATTCCGATATCTTTAGTAAAAGCACCGCCGACTTCCGCAAATCGTGCCATCTACATTTTAACTTGCCTCTTCTCGCCTGCAACGTGCAAATTTATTCCTCTATTCAAACAGATAAACCAGTCCACGCCCTGAAGAGAATCCCGCAAACCACCTTGGGAATCGAAACGCGTCTGCATTACACAACACGGGGACTTTCGCATTTAATTAATTTTCCCCCAGTAGAAATGTTTTTTGAATGGTCTCACTACTGGGTCTAATGTTTCTTTTCCCCTTGGGTAGCAGCTTCTTAAATTGTTTACACAATGTGGATGGTAAAGGATGTGCTTGTAGCTGCTCCTTTTGTGAACTAAGACTGGTGATATAATGTTTAGCTAATTGTTGTTATGTATCACTCTTCATGTATTGTTTGTTACATCACATTACCTCATCACAAAATCTGTATGTTTTTGTTTTATTTGTTGCCTTAAGATGTATAATTTGTTCTCGACTAAAACGTATCCGCACTTACCTGACCTATGATTATATGTGGAGTAAAGTGCATAGAATGAAGTAGCAAATAAATGCTTCAAGCCTATATCAATTGAATTGATGGCCTTTAGTCTGTTAAATTGGTTTAGCAGCATTTGAATGTGACGGCTAGGACACCTTTTCTCTTAGTTTATTACGGCCCCGTCCAGCCGCCTAGGGCCAAACCCCTTGTTGCTATTACACTTGATTGATTTACAGCAGTTCCAATTCCCTCCACAAATAAGTGGAGGTTCTGTTGTAGGAAGCTCCAACTTAATTTTTCAAGACCATCAGGGTCTTCCTGAATGGAACATACATTTTTTCTACAGTAAATATTCCAGAGCTAAGTTTTAAACTCTACCCGTCCAACTCCCTGATTTATCTATAAAACTACAGATAATCTTAATCTCTGCCAATTATAACATAATTACAGATAGTACATTAAATTGTGTGCTTCTGTCTTGAAGCCACCACCAATTCAGCCCATCATTTAGTAAAAGATTACATTTATCTATCAGTAAATGTGTCTCTTGTAATTGAACCACCTTCACCATTGACCCCTCTAGTATGTCAAACACAGCTATTCGCTTCATATAATGGTGTAAGAATACGAATATATTTCATGACACAATTTGAAGTTGCTTTGTCATCTTACATATGTGATGCCGATAATATCAAATCTATAGTCACTGAACCCAAGCCAGCTTCTTAAGAAATCAATTACTTAATCCTCTTTTCTCCTTTTGCTCCCATTAGTGCAGCTCAAGCTATCATTTTCTTGTACCTCTTGTGGGTATGTCCCCGGAGATACCCTCCATAAGTGGGCTCTTTGTCGCCTGCAAAACCACCCTTCTGTATTGTGGCACGTATGCCACTGGGCTCCAGTCCCTGGACATGCTTTGAGAATTTATACCCGAAGCATTAACTTATTACTCAACTCAAACCTGCTTAATCACACTCTCCATTACAAACTAGCTCAGATTTTAATCAGCCTGAACCATACAGAGGACAATTTTGTGTGTACTCTTAATCAGAATCTTCATTTTAGAAGGAAGCTGTAGATAAGTCTCAGTACCTCAGACATTGGCTTGTATTGCTTTATTTACTTTCTCACCCCCCCACCAACCTAAGTTAATTGAGACCCTTGTCGCCTTTGAGATCCTCTGAGTTTTCTACCATGATGACCTTTCCCAATTAACCTTCCATACTTCACTTTCACGAGATTAGGGGATTTATAGATTGTGATTTGCTCAGCTGCCGGGGCTCACAACCTAAAGGTATATTGTAATTGTATTTATATAGCGCTTACTACCCCTGACGAGGTGTTGAAACACTTTTCGGCGAGTAGCACGCTGCTCCAGAATGCAAGGAAGATTAGTGGTCGGTAAATATAGGGAAATATGTGTTAATTTGAGCGGTGGGCACGTGAGCCTGCTCGTTGGATTGAATAGGATAATGGAGGGATAGAAGAGGGAAGAGTCTAGAAACTGTTATTTAGGAGATTATAGTAGTAAGATGAGGCTTGGGATGGGTAAAAGGAGAAATGGAGGAGGGACGAGTCTCTAGAAAGGGATTAGGGAAATCATAGTAGTAAAATTATGTTTGGGATACCTGAGGGATGAATTTAGAAAGGGTTGCTTGGGAGAACTAGTAGTAAAAATGGTTTTGGGTGCGCCAAGAAGAAGGGATAGAGGGGGGGAAGAGTCTAGAAAGGTTTATTTTGGCGATCATAGTAGTAGAATGCGGTTTGGGATGAGTCGGAGAGTGGAGGTAGAAAATATATTGAGAGAGGTATTCGGGTGAGACAGTAGTGCATTGGAGATAGTCAAGTTTCTTTTTCTTTTTCTCTTCTTCTTCTAAAGTAAATACATAACTACATTGAAAGGACATACATGTATAATATTTTGTTTTTTCTTCCTCTGCAGTAGGGATACATAACTACAAAGAAAGGGTGTACATGGATAAGGAAGATAATATGTTGAGATTTAAAGTTGTATTCTACAAGCTTAGACTTCCAAATGTAGCTGTACTTCAAGTTTTTTTTTTTTTTTTTTCCTTTTCTCAATATTTCAATAGTTAATCACTTGTTGTTCAAATAGATATGATAATATTTACATATTGTGATAGATGAATAAAAACAGGGACCCATAAGCATCTAATCGAATAACATATATGAAAACTATGCAGTGACTTATAAACACGTTAAGCATACAATAATATATATGCATTTCCTATACCTATTACACAAACCCTGTGCTTTTTAATGTTTGTTCTTTCTCTCCCTCTTCAATTTCTTGTTATACCATTGGACATTTATTAAACGTCACAGTTCTCCTTTTATTTTCTGAAGCACCCCTCACTCAGATGAGTAGATTAATCATGTCAGCAGCAGCGTTGTGGATTATATGCCGATTGTGAATGGATCTTTTTATAACTGACTATCGTTTTGCTTCCCATTGGCCATTCAAAACCTGTAATAACTTGATTGGTGCTGTTATTTTATGTGAATGTTTTAAATGCCAATAAACAGATGTTTAAAAAAGTGAAGGAAAAAAAGTATTATACAAACTCAGACTTTCAAGGGTTGCTGTACCTGAAAAAATGTTTTTAATCAATCTTTTTTTAAATATATATATATAAAGTTGCTTTGTTTATTCATTTTTTAATTCTATCTTTTCCTCAATATTTAAACAGGGAAGGACTTGCAGATAGTTATGATAATATTTACATATTGCGATAGATGAATAAAACAGGGACCCTTAGCTTCTAATCAAATAACTTATATGAAAACTTTACATTGACCTATAAACATGTTAAGCATATATTTATATATATATATTTAACTATAAGTAATATATACATTTCTTAAGCAGACCTAAAGAATATCTATATATTTTAAAACCATAGTTATTATACATAATTGTACAAAACAATACTCATACCTAGATACATACATATAATAAGGTTATAAATGTTTACAAACACAGGGATATGCAGTACATTAAGTTTGAGTATGGTGGTTATGTAGGAAAGAGACAACTCTTGAGTAGTCTTCTGAAGGTAAGATAGTTGCCCGTGGATCTTATGTTTGGAGGTAAAGAATTCCATAGTTTGGCTGCTTGAACAAAGAAAGATGTACCAGCTATGGTTTTTTTCTTGTACTGTGAGGTTTTGAGATGAGGTGCCAATCTTGAGCGGAGGTTCCTTTGTTAAATGTATTTGGTGATTTTATTCCTGATGAAAAGTAGTCCTGTTCCATGTATTGCTTTGTGGCTGATACAAAGCAGCTTTAAGGTGGATCTTCTGGCAACCGGTAACCAATGTTGGGCCCTCAAGGCAGGGGAGATGTGGACTTGTGTCTTTACATGCAGGAGTAGTCTGGCAGCAGAGGTCTGAATCCGTTGTGGACTTTTCATAGTTGATAAAGATGAAACGTGGTAAAGGCCATTGGCGTAATCAAGTTAGACAGTATAAGAGAGATAGAAGCCTGGACCTTGTGTGGAAATCCCTGGTAGGGGAAGATGCGTAGAGGAGTTTTCATGGTAATGAAGCTTGATCGTGCTAATTTGTCCATTTGGGCATTTATTGTTAACTTGGAGTCCATGGTGATTACAAGATGTCTTACTTCTTTAGATACTTTAAGAGGTGTTCCCAGATCATCAGGTCAGGCGCAGAGTGGGTAATCATTTTTCCAATTACCACATGTGAGACTGTTTTTGTCAAGCATTCAATTTGAGATGGCTCAATTTCATTCACTGATCAATAGCTTCAAGACAACTGAAGATTTGTGAGTTTCCAATGTCTGTGGGGCTTTCCAGTTTAAGGAGTATTTGTGTGTCATCTGCATAGTTATAGCATACGAGGTTAAATTCATTGATCATTGCCAGTAATAATTTCATGTAGATGTTGAAAAGCATGGGTGAGACGATAGATCCTTAAGGGACCCCTGCTTTTGTGAAGTACGGTTTGGATGAGAAAGGGGGAGAATGGATGACATTTCACTTTGCAGAGTTGTATTTGAAGTCGGGCACGATCAGCTAAGGCACACCAAAGTGTACTGTCTAGCGAGTAGCAGCCCAGATGAAAAAAATGCAACCAAGTGTCATCGTCAGGAAGTGAGTTGATCATCAATTTAGTTGAATAACTCTAGCTTCGATTCATCATGTTTAGAAAGACCAAGCTACTAAAGAGTTATCACAGTTATCAGCATCAGGTCTCAGGAGAACAAAGAATGAAGAAAACAAATAGTGGTGACTGATGGTAACTTAAAAATACAAAAACATATTTCCCATCACATGTGTACCATAAGGTTCAACATCCTGTGATTCAGGGCAAATCGCTTTATCTCCCTGTGCCTAGAAAAAAATAATACACAACACATACACATAAAAAATGAATGTGTCCTTGTATAATGTAACTGGTGCTCATGTAAATGGCTCCAATACCTACGGGTCGAGTTTGCGCTATATAAAACTGCAACAAAAAAGAGGTACACTTCAAGGGTTTTCATAGGCTATCTCCTCAGTGCCACCGTGGAGGCCAATGCTGAGCTGGACCAGCTCATTGCCATCTTGTCCAGCCTACCCAGAGCTGTGCATTGTGTTGATGATGTGTTATTGTTGTATTGCGTTTTCATGTTTACACTTATGTTGTTTAGTTACTATTGTGTGCTGATTTTGTTATATAGTTTTACTGTCTTGGTGGTGTATTGTGTTATTTCAGCACTGCACTGTTATGAATGTGTTGGTGATTTCATTGTTTCTTGGGAGTATGTAGGTGTGTGATGGCCGCTACCTCAACACATCAAAAAATGAGCTATGTCTGGGGTTACATAGTGGGGAACAGTTGACTGGCATCTGACCTAGAATGGGCCAATGAACACAACTCAAGGGATTTAGTAAATGTATATATGCATTTATTTAGCACACACCTTGTTAGAAAGCAAGAGAGTGTGTTACATGGAAGTCGGACTGTTGAACAGTGGTAGTATTGGTTCAGGGTACAGGAAGGGGAATGGTTCAGGATTGTACACAAAATTAGGGGCGTGTGATGAATTGGGCTATCTAGTCACAAAAGAGATTAGGCAACCCTAATGCATGGATCAAAGGCTCCTCGTATAGATGAGTCTTCAGATGTTTTTGAACTGCAGCAACACTGGTACATTGTAAAAGAACCTCAGAGATGCTTTGAATGAGAAGAGGGTTTGAGCGACGGAGGCAGTTTTTGATTGCCAGAAGGCAGACAAAAAGTAGAATAAAGAAACCAGTCAAAGCTATATAATAAACAATGTACGTGAAATAAATGACTCTGGGCAACTGGAATAAAACAGAGTCATTGGCCTGACAGGCAAAAGAATGGATACGATTATGGCGCTCTAAGAGGTCCTGAGTTTTAAAGCAAACATATGTCACAGAAACAACAGTTCAACGTTTGAAGGAAAATATATAGAGAATGTCCCAAAGAAAGTTAGCAAACATTGCAGGAGAAATCAAAAATCCAGTCTAGAACAAGAGTTTGGAGACAAGTTCAAGTCATAATTCAGAGTGCAAGAGTACACAAAGAGCTCAAGGTCAGATGACAGTGTGGTCAATAATTCAAATAAACAGAGGTCAAAGCACAGAGCTAAAATCGGTATCCAAATGGATCTCTCCGCACGGGCAAAGAGGCCTTATTCTCAAGCAAGAAACAGTCTGACGCTTGAGGATATGCATGCTGTGCTTCTTGGAATGGTATAATGTGTTAAGCTTGGTTGTTCTCGGCACCAGGGGAGAGGACTGACACCTTATTGCCGCGTCACGAGGAGGCGGGGCTGTGGACCCTGATTCCCGCTTTCTACTCTGGAACCACATTCAACAGAAAGGTACTTTACTTTTGTTACAGTCGGAGCTGGACAGCCTGTCTTTTGACTTCTTTCCCCCTGTTTGGTCCGAAATGCTACTGGCTGGAATTGGTGGGGAGTTTGCGAACTTGAAAAGGGGTAAATACTATCCTGCCTCCTTGGGCATCTTTGGGCTTGTTCAAACTGTGGATAATTCCCAGTATACCCCACGTGTGTTTGTCTAAGCTGTACCAGTGGAGTGCTAGGGGAGTCTGCCGAGCTATGGGTAAAGGGAAAGTTCAGGACAAAACCTCCGGCATGGCCCCCCTCCCAAAAAAAAGGCCACGGGTGTTACTTGTTCTGATGCAATGGACAGGATTGAGACTTTACTTATGGAATGCCAAGAAATTGGGCACACTGCAGTTTCCCTGTCTCTTTCTCAATCTGCCAATCCTAATATTTCCGATACCTCCCCCTTAGCTCTGCAGAAGCTTTCTCCTGCCCCTCCCCCCACTAAGAAGGCTGCCAAGCATATTCCACAGATGTTCAGAGAACCTCGGAGGGGTAGTGGGAAAGGGTCAGGAAGTAGGACCCCTGAATTAGAACCAGAACCTCCATTGGTCTGTAGCGAGTACTCAGACATCCCTGTAGAAGTACAGGTAGTCCAAGCAGAATGCCATAATAGATATGAGGTCCTTGTTGAGGGTGTAATTGGAGTGGAGGGGCGAGTCCATATTGGTCCAAGCGACAAGAGTAATGAATATTCTCCCCTATTGCAGAGCCTCAAGGCCACTATTGAGTCCCTTAGGGATGAGGTTGCTTCTTTGAGAAAGGTGGTTGCTGATTTAGAGGGAAGGGTGAACAGTGGGAAGGTCAACTTACCAGGGACCAATTTAGATGTACTAGTTAGTGTCCACAAGGCTCCTACTATTATTCATCCTGGGCCTGTAAGGAGGCATGGTCCTGATACAGTCCCTGCTATTACCCACACGCCCCACTGTGCTCCCCCACCAGCGTTTTAACCACACTCTTCCCAACCACCTAAGAGGTCGATTTTGCTATAATGGCCATAGTGACAAGCTGGTAATCCATCGAGGTAATTTTCACGGTAGGAGAAAGGGCAGAGAGCCTGAAAGAGGAGAGGTGATACTAGATAAGTGGCGCCTCCTTATGCCAAGCCTTAGGCGACCAGTTGAATTAGGGGTGGTGAAGGATGATATTTACACCAGAAATCATGCCCAGGAGGAAAAAGCGGTAATATACCTAGTGGAGGTACCTAAAATCCCCAGGGACAGACGCGAGGACCTGGACTCGCTCAAGAATAAGGTAATTTACTGGCTCAGGGAAACTCTGCACTGTTATTCCATCATAAGAGAAGACATTAAGAAAGCCGAAAGACTAACATTCCCAGGGATGTTAAAAGATGTAGTTAAAGTTAGTTTATTTTAGGGAGCCTTAGTAGACGGTCTGATGGCAATTGATTATCGTACCATCCCACTTGCTAATACCTCCATTGCCATTAAATATAGACTTCCTGTGGGTGTAGGCAATGGGTCCAGTGGGTTTGTCCCGAAGAGAGGGGCCCCAGTGAACCCGGGCATCGCAGGTAGCCAGGGATGACTACAGGAAGGAGGATTGCGGTCCCAGGATGATAATGAAATGACCACTAGTTCTACTGTGGCTAAACCTCATTTGAGGTATCCTTCTTTGTTTGGGGCACTTACCAGCTCTGATGTTGAGCGGGTCCCACCCATTGAAGGCTTAATGGGGGAGGGTGATGTTACTCCCACTATAAACGAGGAAAGGGGTGAAACTACTAAGCACAGGCCTGATTATACCCATATCGATGCACCCCATCAGCAGTTAATGGTCTTGGTATGGAATGTCGTGGGGATCGCCAAATTGCTATTCGACCCAGATTGGGGTAATTTTATTGATTCCCATGATGTGATCTTTTTCCAGGAAACATGGAGTCTGTATACTCCTCACAGATGTGGGTACTCATCTTATGGCATTAATGCAACAAGGAAAGAGAGGGGGAGATCTTCGGGAGGTCTAGTAATCTGGGTGAAAACCGCACTTAGGTCTAAAGTCAAGTTAGTTTCTGTTGACTCCCAGGATATTTTAGCTATTGATCTGGTTCTATACACTGGTCTAACAATTAGAATTTTTAACGTTTATAATAGAGTGGTTCAGGGCTCTGAGGAAACTAACACTATCTGCATTCTAGACTATGCTTTGTCTGAACATACTGGAAATGCCCCTTTACTGGTAGCCGGGGATTTTAATTGTAAGTTTGAACCTCTCGCACTTGCCCCCTTAGATTTGACAGAGGAATGGGACAACCTTTGGCAAATCCCGCAGTTAGATCTTCCACTGGTTAGATGATCCAAGAGAGGAGGTCAGGTGTTGGCCCTCACGTTGCAACATGACTTAAGGGCCACAAATGGTATGACGAAATCCGACCAGAATGGTGAACTGACTTTCAACAGACCTGGCTATGCCAGTAGAAACGACTATTGTTTGGTTGATCTTAGTCTATGGCCCTTAGTATCTGATATGTCAGTGGTTAAAAGATCTGATAGTGACCATAATGCCCTGACTCTCTCCCTAATTAACCAGGGAGAGAGCGAACTCTACATTAGGGGTTGGACTGACCTGGGTAAGCTGTCTGTTAGAAATAATGTGAGAACAATCAGATGGGACTGGGTGGAGGAAAACATGGGGGTTTTGGAAATGGTTAAACACAAAGTTGGTGCAGAGGTGGAAGTGCAGTCCAACCTTCCTAAAATAGAATGAATAGAGATGCTGGGAAAACAGCATGAGATACTCTATAGCCAGATTAGAGATCTTCTGGGCCAACCGAAAAAAGAGAAGAAATTCCCCGTAAAAACAGAAGAGAAAAGGTGAGCTCTTGTGTCAGATTGGTATAACCAGGATTGTCGGAAAGCATAGGGTGAGCTCTTACATGCAGTGAAATCCAAAGATCGCACTGATATGGTACTATGTAGGGCAAGATACAGACAAGCTCTAGATTCCACCAAGAAAAAATGGGAATGTTCCCTATGGTCCTCCCTACACAGGGCACTGGCAGTCAAAGATAACAAGACCTTCTGGAAAAAAGCTTCTCACTGTTTGAACGGTCCAAAGTTGGCTTTAGAGTTCACAGTCCAGCCAGAACAGTGGGTAACCCATTTTGGGCACATATATGCTCTAGGTAATATTGAGGAAGAAGGGTATATAGACACGAGTGAGAAAGCCCCTCCGGGAAATGCCGAAGATCTAGTCATTTCCCTTGAAGAAACCCAAGCAGCTATTCGCTCCTGTATTCCAGCTAGAGCCCCTGGCCCCAATCGAATTCCAAATTATCTATACAGAGAGGATTCAAAAGTCTGGGCCCCATATATTAATATATTAACTAATGCTATCCTCTTAGGCATGGAAATCTCTCCTTCTTGGAATACAGCCGAGATTATACCAATCGATAAGAAAGGTGATAGGGCAAACCCGACCAGCTACAGACCCATCAGTTTAATTGACTTCTTGCAGAAAAGTTTCTGCAAGCAACTACTGGCTCGGATCCAGGATTGGATCTCAGAGTCTAATATCCTGACTAATTTTCAGGCGTGTTATCGTGCTAATATTAGCATGTTGGATCAGGTATTTTGTTTCCAATGCTTTTATTGAAGAGAGGTTGCCATTAAGGGGGGGAAGTTGTATGTCGCCTTTGTGGACCTTTCATCTGGTCCCTCGAGCCAAACTATGGAGGGTGGTGGCAGAGATGGGTCTCCCTCGAAGCTTGCTTGATCATTTAATCTGCCTGCACTTAGCAAACACAGCCCAAGTCAGGTGGGGGGAGGTTAGCAAATTAATAGAGCCATTCTCGATAAATCGCGGAGTGAGACAGGGATGTGTCTTAGCACCCAATCTATTCTCACTCTTCATCAATGGGGTAGTAGGATTCCTCGATAGGGACGGGTGTGATGCACCTAAAATTGGGGAGAGAAGACTGCCCGCACTTCTATTTGCTAACGATACGCTATGAATATCAAAGACAACACAAGGCCTCCAACAGCTATTAAACGATTATTTTATACTCTTTTGTAATGAGCGCGGTCTGGAACTAAATGAGGCTAAAATGAAATATATGATTTTTTCCAAAGGGATAGCAAAGTCAGCCAATAGATGTATGTACGCAGGGAACAGTACTCTAGAACAAGTTTCTGTTTTTGATTATTTGGGCATTCGTCTAACACCAAGCCTATGTTGGACACCCCATATTGAAAAAATACAGTTGTCATTAATCCAGAAGACCGTTCATATAAGTAAGATCCTTAAAAATACAGTGTCCAGGAAAGTGGCCCCAGCGCTTGAAATTTATAATATTAAAGCCTTAGGGGGCGCATTGTTTGGGACTGAACTATGGGGTAGTGGGAATACGGATTGTCTTACCATCATAGAACACCGTTTCATAGGATCACTTTTTAATCTACCAACTAGCATCCCCCTGACCTCAATCTATCTGGACCTGACCCAAAAAAAACTGGCCAATAAGCTGGATTACAAGTACCTAATGTTTTGGCATCACTTGTGGTCCATGGAGGAGCTTGCCCTTACCACGATGCGTTGATGGGCCTTTTGAAACAGCCTCAGGTAACCACCATCCTCTGGTTTAGAACCTTGAGAGACCTGTTGAGGAAATTAGGGATGGAGGTCTATTGGTTTAATCCTGAGAAGCTGTGCTCAATACCAAAGAGCAGGGTAAAAACTGTCTACTGGGAGTCTACCTTGTGAAAGATGTGACAAAACCGGTGGGCATTCTGACCTGGGAATTTCTGAATTTTAATCCCCTTCCATTGCTCGAGGAAACCATTGATGAAATTGTTCCACCCCTTGCATGTAAATTATTCCTCCAATTTAGGAATAAGTCCCTTCCCACCAAATTGTTTTGTAATAAGTGGCATTCTAATGTTCCCTCCGATTACAAGTGCCCAGCTTGTAAAGAAAGCTCTGAATCCTTAGTGCATTTGTTATTTTTTTGCCCCCACTAAAAGACCCCGAGGGGTAAATGGATAATTCCCTTGTGTAGGCTTATTGGCCCTGGCCACTACCTTGATGTATTGAGAATTTTATCCACAGATACTCGCAGAGTAATAGTTTTCAGTTTGGCCAAATATTGGAAAGCTTTATGGATCAAACGCTCAAAATATATTGTATGAAATCTTTTTATTGTAATTTTTATTTGTATATATGTAAGATTTGTATCTGTTTTATGGCTTTTATCCATCTTAACTTGCCTTTTCTTTTGTCTGTGTACTTTTAAGATCTTTGTGATCGAAATAAAGTCTTTTGATGATGATGATAATGTGTTATATCACTTTCACTAGTAATTGTTTCACGTAAATATGTGAAATAGGTTTTATGGTCTCAACATGGCTATATTTGTACGTGTGCCATCATTTTTTTCCACCCACCTACCAATTTGGCACATCAGAAAATTGTAATTAATTTGGCTTGGGCCTCAATGGAATCGCAAATGATTACTGGGGTTGGCAGAGATCTGTCTCCCAATAGAAATTAACAATGTAATTGGTAGATCCATGTCTCCCATTACAAATTGGAAGATCTCTCTCAGCCCTCTAAGGCATTCTCTCGATTCCTTGACCTACAAAGAAAGAAGGTATGGCAATTGGGGAGAGGATGTAGCCTAACAGCTAGGGCAGTCGACCTCAAATCTGGAGAACCATGTTCGAGTCTCGGCAACGACGCTCAACATCCTGTGATTCTGGGCAAATCACTTAATCTCCCCGTGCCTAACAAAAATGAATGTGTCCTTACATAGCGCAACTGGCGCTCATTTAAAGCGCTCTGATACCTTCAGGTCAAGTTTGCTAAAACCTTGAGGAAAAAAAAATGTAAGTGGTCACTTGTAAACTGGCATGGCGAATATGGAAACAGATTTGCATAATAGCGTAGGGAAAGTTAGGAGTTTCCAGTCTGGATACATACAACCTCATAAAAGAAAAAACAGTTAATAAATATATGGTGTGCTTGCTTGTTGAATATGGTCATTAAGGCCTGGAATGGGCATGGGTGATAAAGTATGCTAAGATTTATATTTCAGTGAAAGTAACCAGAACTGAACATGTGTGTGCCAACAATACTGGTGAATTACTACAGTCATCAACGAATATAGGAATCAACTAGGAAGGATCAGAAGCCTGGGAACTTACAATATGTCCAGTTACTTTGACTTGTTTATTGTCCACATTGCCTCAAGCTCCACCCCTCGCTCATATTCCCTGGAATCCTTCTGTCCTCCTTAGAGATCTGTACATGTCACACACCTATTATTTTCCCTCAAACTTACTGTGATGTTTAATCATGTTTCCATGATGTCCAATATGTCTGAACCTTCCTTGACACCCTGATGCGGTACCAACACAGCCCCAACCCTCTGTGGTGCTTTCTAATATTTTTTCCCCCAACTATGCCCCCTGATATTGTCCAACTAGTATGAAAAGGTACAGAGTAGAAGCTTATTCTCTATGACATGCTTGATTAACACAAATTGAACATAGAAATGAAAAATGAATATTAAGATATGAGGTAAGTTTGGTACCAGCAAGATGTCTGGCATGGATTTTAGACAGAAAGGAAGAGAAATAGGCTGGTACTTGCATAGAAGAGATAGCTAATGGAAGGTTTTTGGAAGAGAGATAGAATTGATGCAGTTTTGAATGATAATAGAAACATGTCAGAGGGAAGAGAGATACTGAATTCATAAAACAATGGGAAAGAAGAGGCAGAACAAGAGCATGGTTTAGGGTGGAAAGTAAGATCATTTAACAAAGGAAGAAAGAATAGATGTACAACTAAGAGATTAACTGTTCAAGAATAATGAAATAATGATGTAGGATGGAAGGAGGAAATTAGTATAATAGAAATATAGAGGGAAGTGCTGGACCTATGGAAAGGTTGAACCAAAAGTAGAAAACAAACATTGGGGCAATAGAAATGAGGGGACCATGCATTCTGATAATTTATTTTACTCTATAGTATGTTCTCTGATATTGTTCCAGCTTTCCATCAAGTTCCCAGATATGGGGGTGTGTGTCTAAGATGGCAAACATGGTGGTCACTCTTTTGTGAGCTCTACAGAAGCTTTGCTTTTATCTGGCATACTTGCTCATCCAGAGGGCCCCCATGAACCTGTGGTGGTCCACCCTCACAAAGGCTCACGCAAAACTGGTCCGGGCTGAAAATGCCCTACCAGTGCCTCCGGCAGCCATGACTCAATGAATCGTGAGTGCACCTTGCAGCAGGTGAAACCAGTAGGCTGGGAACTGGAGCACAGCGTTTCTGTGGTCAGCGGTCAGCTCCGCTCCCCCTAAGCCTCAGTACTGGTGGAGGCAGCTGCCCGCAGAGCCCCACCAGTAATCCTGAGAGGGACTGCGGAGCGACCCCTGACCTTGACTGGTAGGTCGCTCCCCCACCACACAGCTCCGTCTGTGTGCCCTGCTGCTGCCCCTGATTGTGCTCGTTTTTTTCCTTTCTGTGCCCCCTTGCTGCCCCTGATTGTGCTCGTTTTTTCCTTTCTGTGCCCCCTTGCTGCCCCTGATTGTGATCGTTTTTTCCTTTCTGTGCCCCCTTGCTGCCCCTGATTGTGCTCGTTTTTCCTTTCTGTGCCCCCTTGCTGCCCCTGATTGTGATCGTTTTTTCCTTTCTGTGCCCCCTTGCTGCCCCTGATTGTGATCGTTTTTTCCTTTCTGTGCCCCCTTGCTGCCCCTGATTGTGATCGTTTTTTCCTTTCTGTGCCCCCTTGCTGCCCCTGATTGTGATCGTTTTTCCTTTCTGTGCCCCCTTGCTGCCCCTGATTGTGATCGTTTTTTCCTTTCTGTGCCCCTTGCTGCCCCTGATTGTGATCGTTTTTTCCTTTCTGTGCCCCCTTGCTGCCCCTGATTGTGATCGTTTTTCCTTTCTGTGCCCCCTTGCTGCCCCTGATTGTGATCGTTTTTTCCTTTCTGTGCCCCCTTGCTGCCCCTGATTGTGATCGTTTTTCCTTTCTGTGCCCCCTTGCTGCCCCTGATTGTGCTCGTTTTTTCCTTTCTGTGCCCCCTTGCTGCCCCTGATTGTGCTCGTTTTTTCCTTTCTGTGCCTGTTTCCCGCCGCTACGCCCCTGCGGCCCCGCCCCCTCACTGCCCATTCGCTGCCCCATTCCCTGCTCCTCCCTCCCACCTCCCCTTTTATGGCGGCCGCTGCGTGGTGAAGAGAGCAACCCCTGACCTTGACTGGTAGGTCGCTCCCCCACCACACAGCTCCGTCTGTGTGCCCTGCTGCTGCCCCTGATTGTGCTCGTTTTTTTCCTTTCTGTGCCCCCTTGCTGCCCCTTATTGTGCTCGTTTTTTCCTTTCTGTGCCCCCTTGCTGCCCCTGATTGTGATCGTTTTTTCCTTTCTGTGCCCCCTTGCTGCCCCTGATTGTGATCGTTTTTTCCTTTCTGTGCCCCCTTGCTGCCCCTGATTGTGATCGTTTTTTCCTTTCTGTGCCCCCTTGCTGCCCCTGATTGTGATCGTTTTTCCTTTCTGTGCCCCCTTGCTGCCCCTGATTGTGATCGTTTTTTCCTTTCTGTGCCCCCTTGCTGCCCCTGATTGTGATCGTTTTCCCTTCTGTGCCTGTTTCCCGCCGCTGCGCCCCTGCGGCCCCGCCCCCTCACTGCCCATTCGCTGCCCCATTCCCTGCTCCTCCCTCCCACCTCCCCAGCGCCGAAGGCGCGCCTAAGGCAAGCCCGTCTGCGCCCGTCCGCGCCGTGGCCGCGCCCAGCGCCAGACCCCCTGGTCCGGGCATCCCCGCGCCCGCCACATCAACAGACGCCGATACGACGCCAGCACCCTCCACGCACTCAACCCCGGAAAAGATCACGCCTGCTACCAGGCCACCCCGAAGCGCACCCAAGGGCCCTTCACCTGCCGGAACTGCAGCTTCGCCAGCACCCGCCCCGCCAAACCACCGCCCAGGAAAGAACCCAACTACCTCAGATGCATCCTCCTCAACACCCGCTCCGCCCGCAAACACGCCATCGAACTCTGGGACCTTCTCGACTCAACCTCCCCAGACGTCGCATTCCTGACGGAGACCTGGCTGAATCCCGCTTCAGCCCCCGACATCGCCATTGCCATCCCGGACGGATACAAGATCACCCGCAGGGACCGCACCAACGGAGTCGGAGGAGGCATCGCCATCGTCCACAGGAACACCCTCAGAGTCTCAACCAACACCGACGACACCCTCAGCACCGCCGAACACATGCACTTCCAGATCCACACCGATCCCAACACCACCCTCAGAGGAACCCTCATCTACAGACCCCCGGACCCCGACCACAGTTCAGCGATTCCATCGCTGACTTCGTCAGCACACACGCCATCGCCTCCACAGACTACATCCTCCTCGGGGACCTGAACTTCCACCTCGAGAACAACAAGGACACCAACTCCACCACCCTGATCGACAACCTCGCCACCCTCGGACTCAGACAGCTCGTGACTACACCCACCCACGCCGCCGGCCACACGTTCGACTCCATCTTTTCCGCAAGCCCACACATCTCCTTCAACCACACCTCCGAACCCCACTGGACTGACCACCACTGCATCCACTTCACCTACAGGAAGCCCACCACGCACCACCGCACCGAACAAATGCCTCGCCGCTGCTGGAGCAGAGTCACGGAAGACCAGCTAACCACAACCCTCGCCCTGAGCCCGCCCGCCGAACCCTCCGACCCCGACACCGCCGCCCGCAACCTCAGACAGTGGATCGACGACTGCGCCAACACCCTCGCCCGCTCAAGAATCCGCCCAACAGCCACACCAGCAAGAAAGCCACCTGGTTCACCGAAGACCTCCAGGCCTCCAAACGAACATGCCGAAAACTGGAGAAGATCTGGCTCCACGAACGGACAGCGGACAGCTACGCCGCCCACAAGAGCGCCACCCGCAGTCACCATCACCTCATCAGATCCGCCAAAGGGCCTCACTCAAAGACCGCCTAGACAACAACGCACACAACAGCAAAGAGCTCTTCAACATCGTGAAGGAACTCTCCAACCCCAGCTCCAACACCAACGACATCCAGCCGTCGCGAGACCTGTGCGACTCACTGGCCACCTTCTTCCACCGCAAAATCGCCGACATCCACGACAGCTTCAACACCACGACCGCCCCGGCAACCACCGAGACCACTGCCCCCACAACCACCAACCGCCTGCTCTCCTGGACCAACATCAACGACGAGGCCACCAGCGAGATCATGAACACCATCCACTCCGGTTCACCGCTAGACCCGTGCCCTCACCACATCTTCAACAAAGCCAGTACAGCCATCGCGCCCCATCTCCGGAAAATAATCAACATCTCCTTCGAGACAGCAACCTTCCCGGAAAGCTGGAAGCACGCCGAGATCACCGCCTTACTCAAGAAACCCAAGGCAGACCCCAAGGACCTCAAGAACTTCCGACCCATCTCTCTGCTCCCGTTCCCCGCGAAGGTCACCGAGAAAATCGTCAACAAACAACTGACCCGCTACCTCGAGGAGAACAACATCCTGGACCCTTCCCAGTCCGGCTTCCGCAGCAACCACAGCACCGAAACCGCCCTCATCGCCGCCACCGATGACATCAGGACCCTGCTAGACAACGGAGAAACAGCAGCCCTCATCCTCCTGGACCTATCAGCCGCCTTCGACACGGTCTGCCACCACACACTACGAACACGCCTTCACGACGCCGGGATCCAAGAGAAGGCCCTGGACTGGACCACATCCTTCCTTTCCGGCAGAACACAAAGCGTCCGCCTCGCCCCCTTCCGATCCAAGGCCACCAAGATCATCTGCGGCGTACCCCAAGGCTCCTCCCTCAGCCCAACGCTGTTCAACATCTACATGGCACCCCTCGCCCACGTCGCCCGACAGCACAACCTCAACATCATCTCCTACGCCGACGACACCCAGCTGATCCTCTCCCTCACCAAAGACCCTCACACCGCCAAAGCCCACCTCCACGAAGGAATGAAGGCCGTCGCCGAATGGATGAGGACCAGCCACCTGAAGCTGAACTCGGACAAGACGGAGGTCCTCATCCTTGGTTCCAACCCTTCAGCCTGGGACGACTCCTGGTGGCCAACATCACTGGGAACAGCCCCGCCACCCACCGACCACGTACGCAACCTAGGGGTCATCCTCGACCCCACCCTCTCCATGACTAAGCAGGTCAACGCCGTTTCCTCATCCTGCTTCAACATCCTCCGAATGCTCCGCAGGATCTTCAAGTGGATCCCCACCGAAACAAGAAAAACAGTCACCCAGGCCCTCGTCACCAGCAGGCTGGACTACGGAAACGCCCTCTACGCAGGAACGACGGCTAAGCTCCTGAGACGGCTGCAACGCATCCAGAACGCCTCTGCACGTCTTATCCTCGACATCCCCAGACGCAGCCACATCACACCCCACCTGAGAGACCTGCACTGGCTCCCTGTCAACAAGAGGATAACCTTCAAGCTCCTCACCCATGCACACAAAGCACTCCACAACTCCCGGACCAGCCTACCTCAACAGACGACTCAGCTTCTACACCCCCACCCGCCAGCTCCGCTCGACCAGCCTCGCCCTCGCCACAGTCCCCCGCATCCGGAAAGCGACCGCCGGCGGCAGATCCTTCTCCCACCTCGCCGCCAAGACCTGGAACACCCTCCCCACCAACCTCCGACAGACCCAAGACCTACTGGCCTTCAGAAGACTCCTCAAGACCTGGCTCTTCGATCAGTAGCAGCACCACCCCCCTCTTCCCCCAGCGCCTTGAGACCCTCGCGGGTATGTAGTGCGCTTTATAAGTGACATGATTGATTGATTGATTGATTGATTGGACCAAGGCCCCCAGAGGCACAGACGAGCGGATGGGGAGCAGCCGGTGGAACGGTTAGAGCCCCTCCCCTGTCCTCATACTCTTCTTTCAATGGTGTAGGGATGGCTACGAGCGGGGCTAATACCCAACACCAGGAGATGCTGCAGAGGCCCTGACAAGACAGTGCTGAGCTACGGCGAGTGCAACGATATAGGAGCGGGGGAAATAGGACAAAATTGTAACACCAGCGTAACAGGTCCAGTTCTAAATGTTTTCTTACCCCTCGTAGAATTCGCAATGTCAGAAGCGGCGGTCGATCTTTCTCCTTTCTCGCACCTGCATTCCAGAATAAACTGCCATCTTATCTCCTCTCCATCACAGACCATAAGCTGTTCCGCAAAAAACTAAAAACCTGGTTATTCGAGCATCCATAACTATGCTAATCTGACTGTCAGTCTCTACGGAGTCTTTCGCTAGCACCATGAGACCCTATGGTGATATGTGCGCTTAGTAAATTCCTCTGACTTGACTTCAGTTCACAACCTGGAGATGCAGGCAGAAGATGCAGAGGGGTGCTCCTGGAGGAATAACATCCGGATGGAGGGAATCCTGAGGGGGCACAGGGGTCGCCTCCCACCACGTTTGTGACAACATGGCTGTAGACTTCACTTCAGAGGGAGGAACTTTCCTCTTGCTTTGCCATAGAAAGGGCACATACATCTCTGATGCCAAAAACTCCTCCAGGGGCTCCCTCGTGCAACGGCATTGCTCGCATATTCAACTTTGCAGACTGCGACGTTATCATTCGAACCTCTCGGAAACGAGAAACCCTGCTTTGTAACTCAACTAAAGTGATGGTCTTCCCAGACTTCACGCTTAAAGTTCAACAACAGAGATGCACCTTTCTGGAAGTCAAACAAAAACTGGGAGGTCCCCAATCCAATGTATGTTACTTTCCCCATCAAGACTTAAAGTTATTCACCAAAACAAGACATTCTTCTTTGATATCCCGGACACGGGAAACATCCAGCACTAAGTGGCCTGAGCCACGTGTTCCGGAAGCCCGCAAGCGTAACCACGCTTGCCCGAACAACGCATTTGCCTTAACCAGGCATATGCGTGGTTAAGGCAAATGCGCTCTACTGTTCGGGATGGGCAGGGACTTTAAACAGAAACAGGAGCGTCGGAACGGGAAGCGGACACGGACAGATAAGTGGAGCTGGATCTGGGGGTCGCTTTCGGGGGGGGTTGGAGGCAAGTTTTCAGGGCTCGGGTCGGGGGGTCGCTAATGGGGGGTCAGTGGCAAGTTTTTAGGGCTCAGGGAGGGGGATAAAGTCAGGGTCCTTTTAAGGAGGGGGCATGTTTTTAGGCCTCAGGGCAGGAGGAGGGGGTTGGGGTAGCTTTAAGGGCTGGATTTGGGGGGTATTTAAGGATTGGGCCATTTTTAGGGCTCAGGTTGAGGTGCCAGGTAGGGGGTTCGAAATTTAGGGCTCAGGGCAGGGGGGTAGGTAGGAGGTTTGTAATTTAGGACAAGGGGCAGGTAGGGGGTTTGTAATTTAGGGCTTAATGCGGGGGGTCATAGTAGTGGCAAACTTAGCAACGCATACACCCTTACCATTCATGCCATTACCAAGAATTTGCGTGGTAAAGGCGTTTCATGGTAAAGGAATGCGTGGTTAAGTCGCATTCGTGGTTCCGGCTGCGTGGTAGAGGCACACGTGGTTGAGCCTTGCGTGCCTCTATCATACAACCCCTGGAGACTGCCTGGGAATGGCTAGAAGAAAGACATGACCTTAGGCAAGTAGCACAGTTCTCACCTATGCATCAAGAAGATCCTGGGAAACATCGAGGATGGAAGCAACTTCCACGAAGATCCCGCCACACATGGAGGCACTTTCATTCAGCTGAAGGATATGGCACCAGCCCTGGACATCGCAGTTCGACATCCTTGGATCCTGAACCCCTGAAAGAAGCTCTCCCTCCCTCACTGGAGTGGAAGGGACACAAACTTCCTCAGACGCCTACCTTTGGATACGCTGATTTCAACAATGCAGCAGTGACATTCTATAGCCTGTCAAGGACTAAGTTTCCTTTTGTTATTGTGGGGATAAGCTTTGGGTATTGGCATGAGTTATGGTACACAGGAACAAAGTTGGGGTGTGGTTGCCTGGTTGGCGACAGTTCTTGGTTTATTCCGCCACAGATACTTCATTTTCTCGAGGTATGGGGTGGGGGAGGGTTGTTGATTTCTTTCTACTGGTACGTTTTTCTTTTAACACCATATGTGCACACCGGCCACACATCATCCAACACTGGCACAACTGTATATGGGCATTGTGCGTCTCCCCCTTGGATGGCCCACACAGACATGCATGTGCCCACATGACTGATCCACACAGCAGCTATGAGGTATGCGCTGTCCGCCCCTTGACTTGGAATGTTAATGGTATGTTGGATTCCGTCAAGAGGGGTGCAGTGCTTAAGGCAACCAAATGCTACAAAGCAGTCATACTCCTCCTCCAGTAAAGACATTTGGCAGGCAATAGGTGTTCGGTCTAGGCCCGCATGGGCTAATCTCGGGTGTTACATGCAGACTTCGTTAGAGGCTCTCGGGGGATAGCCACCCTAATCCATAGTTGCCTACCTATCATAATGACAAAGATATGACAAGACAATCAAAGTCGCTATGTAGCATTGTCTGGCCTACTCTATGGTCATGATTATGCAAAAAGGTTATCCTGCGCTCCAAAGTGATCCTTGTCTACAAATTAATTAATAGTTAATCTGAGTGTGTGTGCTGCCTTTTGACGTCTCTTACTGTCTGTCTGCCACACGAGTTCACTTGAAGGTGTTCTAGAAACGAAGTGCACTACTAGATGAGCCCGTGGGCTATAATGTATTCAATGCTTTAGGCAAATTCAAACAATAATACACATTACATTTTTGATTGGTTCCAAAACGCTTTTATTTAGCACATAAACATATTTTTCATGCACTTATCAGTGCATTATTTTCCAACAATGTTACATCACATTATTTTGGGATTTAAGAACATTCACTAAGTTATTAACACAATGGCAAATCACGACTTGTGTATAATTCCCAATGCATTTCGGGTGATTACACCCTTCTTCAAGGGCAGTTGCGAATACAATAATTTTTCAATTACCGCATTGTTAGGAACAAGACTGATTTCTGAAACAAACCGATACTGACTGAAGCATAAATGAGGAACAATAGAGAAATGCCCATAACAGTATTGTCAACCAACTATGTGAGTCTCAGACATCATGCGCTGTAAATGTTCATCACAACACCTGGGTGTGCTTAAAACCATGTGCTCAGACACCAATGCTATGGTGCCAAACTTCATCTATGTTCTCAAAAACACAGTGATGAGTCCAAAAAGAAAAAGAAAGAAAGGAAAACGAAAAGGGTGGCAGACACTACTCCATGGTCAACCATTTGCAGTAGCTGGTGTATACGCCCCCTGCCACTTACACTCAACTTCCATAATATATTAGGGGCACTGCTTGCCCAGTTCCCGTTTGGGCCCTGGGTGCTTGGAGGGGTCTTTAATGGGATAACGTATTG
The DNA here is from genome assembly GCA_963921515.1 of Calotriton arnoldi. NCBI lineage: Eukaryota > Metazoa > Chordata > Amphibia > Caudata > Salamandridae > Calotriton > Calotriton arnoldi. The sequence goes on from CAWUFW010007934.1 coordinate 395,674, forward strand.
GGGACTAGACCGGTCCACCCAGATGTAAAGAGAGACTAGGGTACCTCCACCACTGGCTAGATTCATAGCGAGAACGGGGCTAGAAGATGGATGGCGGGCTCTACACACCCAAGAAAAAGAGTACACATACTACTCAGTGGTGACCGAGCCTTTTCTCGGCTCAACTATTTCCTTCTGCCTCAATCTGAATTCCATAGAATAACCTACGCCACATCCATGCCAGGGGCTTATCACACCACTCTCCAGTAATGACACAAATTCAGCTGGGCCCCCATCGTCCCCGTTCGGGGTGGCACTTAGATGCCTGGTGGCTCCAGGAAGTCACGACCAGGCCACAGATTCAGACAGCCATAGCAGACTACTCAAAACCAATAAAGGTTCTGTTAAAACCCCAGAGACTCTATGGGAGGCTCTCAAAGCCACCAATAGACAGGACATTATAAGCCATATAGCTGGGGCGTGTAAGAGATGAGCGTGCAAGATCACTGGCCTTGTGACTCTTGTCCTTGCTCTGGAGGCAGATTATGACAGATCCCAGGCTCGACAAGCTCAGGAACTCCCTACATAATCAGACAGTCCCCAAACAGTTGCTCCTTGACAAAGCAAGTTTGGTGTGGCTCGCCACACAAAGCCGCATCTACCACTGGATGGACAAAACAAGCAGGATCCTACATCAACTCTGCACTACCTCAACTTTGCGGACACTTATTACCTGTATTACAGACACAGGTGTCAGATATGCTGGAAAAACAGCAGTCACCCAACAATTCACCTCTTACTACACAGATCTTTATGCCCCACCACCAGAGACTGACCCAATTGCCTTTGGAGATTTATAAATGACCTACCTAAACGTCCTCTGACCAACGCTGACAGGGACTTGCTGGAGAGTGCTCTTAGAAATATAGGACTTCTCGAACCACTTCATGGGATTTTCATGAATGTCCAACATACGGGTATACTCCTTCCCGATCTGCGACTAGCGGATATTGTGGTCATCCCCAAGCCAAGATTCCTGCCCAATCGCTGCTCCTCTTATTGGCCTATCTCCCTTTTAAATATAGAAGTTAAAATAGGGGCTGAAGCCCTAGCGAATAAGCTGATGCCACTGCTAGCCACTTTGATTCGTCCTGATCAATCTGGCTTCATGCCCCAACGGGCCGCAAGACATAATATTAAGCATATCTACAATGCCTTAGCAGTGGCGAATCGCATACCGGGTGCGGGTGAATTCTCACAAGGTTTTTGACTCAGTTAGATGGGACTGTTCTGCTTATTACAAGCACTGAACTTCGGACCTCGATTCCCCTCTTGGATCCGGCAGTTGTATAAAGACTGGAGAGGTAGAGTGTGGGTGGGGGGAACGTTATCAGACCCATTCCCAATACATAGAGGAATGAGACAAGGCTGCCCACTGTCACCCTTGCTCTTTGCCATCGCCATCAAACCTCTGGCGGCGTGAATAAGGGTGGACGCTCTGGTTAAGGGCCTATATGAAGTCTGTGTGTCTCTGACAGAATCACCCCATATGCCGACGATATTTTGGTATTCTTAGATGACCCACAAGACTCTGATCCCTGAGGCCTTCAGATTCTCTGCATTTTCTGAATATTCTCAGGACTCACAATCAACAGGGCTAAATCCTGAATATATCCCATGTTGCCTCTCTACTGCTCTTTGCTGGGCGGCCAAACTACAGGTCCTGAGAGATGGGCTCCCATATCTAGGGGTGTACGTTACAGGGGAACCCCACCTTGCCTTCACAGGCAACATTCAACTCCAGGGGACCCCTTAAATAAACACCTGAGATTTTGGACAACACTACCACTACCAGTATACTTTATGGGGTGATCGACCATCTACAAAATGGTAGCTCTCCCCCTCCCCAGACTGTTCTACTAGCTGCAGAACTACTCATTTACCATACCACAGAACATGTTTAGGAAGTTAGTCTCTCTTATCTCCCTACTGTACTAGTTGTTTAGGGGGGTGCTCTCCAATGACCTGCCACCACTACGTCCGTAGCACTCCAGACTTGGAGAGACACTCACAAAGCCCTTGGCTGGAAGGGAGGCCTAACAAAAACAAAACACTGCACTGTGGGACCATGATGCCGCAGGTTTCCAACCTACAGTGATTCAAATCATGTGACATGGTTGGCATTTCCAAGTTGGGGGTGTTATAGTAGGCAACATGATAATATCCTTTTTGGACCTCTAAACAGAATTTGACCTACACTGCATGTAATTTTATAGATACTTACAGCTCTGACATGCTCTTACACCTTATGAGGTAGAGTTACCAGAGTGCAGCCCATTGAAGGCTAAGATCCTACTAAATACACTGACCAAACACAAAATTTCTAAAGTGTACTGTCCACTGGTGATAAATTTACCAGGCCATATTTCTTGTCTACAAAAGGCCTAGGAGGTGGATTTGGGACAACTGCCTGAGAAAGACTGGAGGGAGGTCTTGGCTTCACCTCGTGAATCAATCATAACCTCCAAGTTTAGATTTATACAATCGAAATACCTCCACAGGATGAACTACACACAAGACAGGCTGTGGAAAATGGGGGCCATCGCCTCGCCATATTGTTTAAGGTTCACTGCAGAAAAGGGAGACCCTCCCCACATAGTTTTGGGATCCGCAAAATTGAAACCATTCTGGGAGGAAGTGATGAAAAGCCTAGCGCGTGTGTTGAGCTGGACCCTATCCGAGACCCGAAACTGACAGTCCTCCACATTACAGAGGAGATAGACAACCATAGATATAAGGTTGTATAAGACTCACACCGGGTCTGTGATGAGAAAATCCGGAACTACTCCAACGACCCACAACGTTGGGGGTGAGGGGAAGGGAGACTAATGTGTAATACAGTTGACTTGTCATGTGTAGTAGGGTCGCAGTGGGAGACTGTTAGACCTGTCAGACTATGGGTGGTCATACCCCGAACCTTTTGCCTCACCGCCTCTATTTTGCTGAACTCATTTTTGTTGGCCTTAAGACTCTGTGCTCTTCACCACTATCAATAAGTGCTAAAGTGTCTGTGCACTCTCTCTTCAAACATGGTTATATTGCCTTATACCCAACTCACATATTTAATTTATTTATAGGTCCCTTGTAGAATGGTATGCCATATACCCAGGGCCTGTAAATTAAATGCTACCAGTGGGCCCGCAGCACTTAATGTGCCACCCACTTAAGTAGCACTTTAAAATATGTCCCAGACCTGCCACTGCAGCCTGGATGCAGTTTTGAACAGCCACATCGAATTGGCATTAAAACCCCCTGGTCAAGCCTTAAACTCCCCTTTTACTACACATAAGTCATCCCTACGTAGGTAGCACATAGGGCAGTGTGCTGTGTAATTAAAGGTTGGACATGTACTTCTGAGTTTTACATGTCCTGATAGTGAAAAACTCCTAAATTCGTTTTTCACTACTATGAGGCCTACCCCTCCTATAGGATAACATTGAGGATTCCTTATTACATTTAATAAGCTGTATTTTCCAAATAGGAGCTGGTAGCTAGATCATGCTTAGTGTCTTTGGAATTGTAATGAAAATCCCTATTTAAGGGGTCTTTGATTACAATTTTTAAAATGTCAATTTTAGAAAGTTGCCCTTTTTCTTCCCGTAGCCCTTTTGTGTCGGTAGCCTGGCCTGGGACACATGACTGGGTGTACCTGACAGTTAGACTTTGCGAATTCCTCCCAGACAGTCTCACATTAAAGGGATTAGGTGTGCCTGAATGGGACATTTGCTGTCACAGCCCCACTTGCAACGTAATAGCCTATGCTCTGCCTTCACAAAAAGGGCCTAACGACCTCACATTGTCACTGCAGCCAGCTTGGAGCCAGGGCAGTGGAGCCTGGAAATTTCATGCAATTCACAGCCAACGTCTAGAAGCTTCTCCCACCTTCCAGAAGGAGGGCACCAGGGTATAAAAAAGGAGACTTCAGACACTAACTCGTAAGTACACTTCTGGACCTGTGGATACTCTGCCAGGAAGAAGGACTGCTGTGCTGCTGGAAGGATGCCACTCCTCTGGACTGTTGCTCTGAAGGACTGATGCCCTGCCGGATTGCAGCCTTGTTGTCCTTCTGCTCTGCTACCTTCAGCCTGGGTTCAAGGATTGGATCTTCAACTGTTCAAGGACCTTCAGAGTGACTCACATGGGCTAGTTAGCTGCCCTCCTGTTCAGAGCCACAGGGACACAAAAGGGTTCCTCCATCTTGAGCCCACACCTGGACCAAGCCTGAGTGAGTCCTGACCCTTCAAGTGGTGCACCTCCAGTCCTGGACCCTCGGAAGTGGTGCTGAAAGTGCCCAGATAGCCAAAATCCAAAAGTGGGGACTTAAAATGTTTTTGTCTAAAAACTGCTCTGAAAACCAGGAGGAGACCGGGACCAACCTGCTTGCCTATCTGCCCCAGGTGCCTCACGGGTCAGATTGACTTTGTGGCTTCTCCTGCTATATTCTTCTCCTCAGCAGCAAATCTTTTTCTACAGTCCTTCGCCAAAGAGGTATCTGACCTTGTGGAATTGCGTTTGGCTACAGCCCTCGGTCTCATCCCTCTGGAGAGTTTCGACTTCCATTCCAGAGACTAAGGGGCCGATTCCGATTCGGGCCGGAAATCTCTCCGACCGAGCCGGACCCGGAGAGATTTCCGACCGAATCGGACCCGTGCAGCCCGACCGAACGAGTACGATGCGTCCGTATGCTATCGTACTCGAAGTCAGTCGGACTCCCATTGAAGTCAATGGGAGCCGGTCGTACAACACGTACGCGGGCTCCCATTGCCTCAATGGGTGCGAGGCGAACAAGGGCGCCCCTACAGCGGGTACGCGGCGAAGCGACTCGCGCCGTACACGCACGGGTAGGGGGGACCCATGGGTCCCCCTGTGTGCGACTCACGCGGCTACGCGTACAGGGGGTCCGACACGGACCCCCGAAGTACGGCTCCGACTGCTCTTTCAAGCCGGACGGCGCGTGTCGGTCGGACTGCTCGCGGCGTGCATCGTACTTACCCGGCCGGGGAACGTCTCCATTGCGCGGTGCGAGTCGTGTCCGAGCGAGTCGGTCGGTGCGGTTAGACCCGGGAACGAGTCGGTCGGAGCGGTTGGGACGCCCGAACGAGTCGGTCGGCGATTTCGCATCGTACTCGCTCGTCCGGAAGCGCGTACGAATCGGTCGGGAAATAGGGCTCCGAATCGGATCCGGTCATGCCGAATCCGATTCGGAGCCCTACCGGCCGAGATCGGAATCGGCCCCTCAGTCTGAACGTAGAAATCTTCACCGCAGGCTTGATCCAAGGTTATCCGACGATGACACTCCCTCTGTCGACACCTTCTTGTGCCTTGCCCCATTGAACTCTACCTTCTCAGAACATTTTTCTCAGAAATCTTTGAAAGTCTGAAGGTAAGCGTTGACTAGGCCCAATCCACTTCTTGCATCCGAACCGCGCGTCATCACGGTCAGCCACATTTTTCGACTTTGACCCGGTCTTGCAGTACTAGATGTCCGCGGTTGGCGCTTTGATCTTTTAGGCACTCGTTTTTACTACAAACTTGAAAAATTCACAGCTTCGGTTCTAATGAGTGGATTTTTGTAGTTTTGGTGTCAATTTAAAAAAAATGTATACGACAAAGAGAGGAAGCCAGAGGAAGACAAAAAGAGGGAGGAGGGGGAGAGGGAAATCAGAAAGCAAGAGAGGGAATGGAGACTCGCTCTTGGAACAAGAACAAACAATGAGAACTATGGATGTTGAAGAAATACAGGTGATTAATTTGTCTAAAATAACATTATCAGAAGAAATGCTTTCTGTCCTTGGTAAGGGATTGAATTTTTGCCCTACTTTGAAATGTGATATGTTGAATGTGAAGATTGACCTGTATAAATTTGCCCGCAACTTAAAACTGAAAAAGTTCTTTGCTACTAATCCTGTCCCGAATAAACAAACTGCAAGTAATATTGTAATGGGTGATCAATTAATACAGGATATTCGTGACACTGTTTTACTTTTATCTATTACTGAGAGTGAACACGATCCCGATTTATTGCAGCGTGTTTTAACTGATTTGGAATGCAGTACTGATTTTAGCATTGACAGCGGTTTGAAACCTAAGTCTCGGTGGACACCACATTTGACCAGTGGTAACAACTTTGAGGTCTTTTATAAAATAGTCAACAATTAACTTGATAAATGTGAAGAGACCATGAAACATAAAAGGGCTTGGTCACATACGAATAACCTCACACCAGGTGAACAAATGGCCCTCAAACAACTTAGTGCAAATGTTGAAATCACCATTAGGGAAGCCGACAAGGGCGGCAATATTGTTGTGATGGACAGTACATTGTATGAAGATGAAATTATGGGTCAACTAACAAACACGAATTGTTATAAAAAACTAACAAGTAATCCGATCTTTAAGATCAAGAGAATTGTCAACCTAGAACTAAAAAAATGGAATGAGAAAGTCTTAATCAATGATGATGAATATAGATATCTATTAATTGACAAACCTAGATTTCCCTGTTTGTACACACTCCCCAAGATTCACAAGCATGCCACTAGACCACCGGGGAGACCAATAGTCTCAGGAATAGGGGGTCCAACTGAGAAGATCTCAGAATTTGTAGACACCTTCCTACAACCTTATGTTATCAATTTACCTTCCACCATTAGGGACACTAAACACATCTTGAATATCCTTATGGATCTCAATTGGGATGTCTCTATGACTCTAGTACATTAGACGTAGTATCGCTTTATACCAACATCAGACACGATCAGGGCCTTTCGGCTCTTGAATACTTTTTGTTCAAAAGACCTGTGGAACTTTTAGAACACTCTGAGATGCTTATTACTATGTCACGTATGATTTTAGAGCATAATGTGTTCCTATTCAAACAAGATTGGTACCAACAACTTTGCGGGACCGCGATGGGTTCTAGATTTGCGCCGTCCTTTGCCTGCCTTTTCATGGGTAGGTTTGAGGCGGCGCGTGTCTGGGGCCCATCGGGGACCAAATGGCAAGAATATATAGTCTATTATGGCAGATATATTGATGACTGTCAACTCATCTGGACAGGAAGTGAAAAAGATCTAAAGGAATTCTTTGAGTACTTAAATGACAATGTGTACAATGTGTCTTTTACTATGTCATATAGCAAAGAGAGTATTGTATTTTTGGATGTGGAATTAACTGTAGATGTTGATAAAATCAAATGTAAACTGTACAGAAAGAGCACATGCTGCAATTCGATTTTGCACTCTACTAGTGCACACCCCAGAGTACAGGTGAATGCCATTCCCTATGGTGAGTTCTATAGAGCCCGCAGAAACTGTAGTAATGATGAGGATTTTTCAGACTGCGCTAAAGACATGGAATCAAGATTCCTCGCTAGAGGATATGATCAAAGCGTGGTATATAAGGCTAGACTCAGAGCTACAAAACTTTTGAGAATGGACACCCTAAAAAGCAGAGCAAAAAAAGACTCAGCGGTAGCGCCACCATTGAAACTAATCACGAGTTATCATCCGTGGTCACACAAGATCCTTAATATTTTAAAAAAACACTGGCATCTCCTGACGTCGGATCCTAGCTTATGCCCATAGATTAGTAAACACCCAGGCATTATCTATTGTAAAGGGAGAACCTTGCGTAATATTGTTAGTCCTAGTTATCCCAAACTTAAAATAAGGGAGCACACATGGCTACACACACTAAATATGGGATCATATAAGTGTGGCAACTGCAGCAAGTGCAAGTTTGCGATACAGAACAAACTTGACTTTCAGTATAATGGATCAGATAGATTTCAAATAAAACAGTACATAGATTGCTCAACCAAGTTTGTAGTGTATGCTATTGTATGTAGATGCACTAAAATATATATTGGCAGCATTATTAGATGCCTGAAGGAACGTATTTCTGAACATTTTAGGGCGCTGAAAAACCTAGACTCCAGATACCCTATAGTGACTCATGCACTTGAGTGTCAAGCACAGAGTCCAAAACTATCGTTTACTTTCCATGGTATTGAGTCAATTCCAAGTGACATTAGGGGTGGAAATAGAGAGCTTAAGGTACGACAGTGCGAAGCCCGCTGGAGTTTGAAACTGCATGCAGTAGAGCTGGGTATTAATATTGATTCAGAACTACAAAATGTTCTCGGTACATAAGCTAGAGTTTCACTAAATGGAGTGTTCTTTATGTTATTGATTGTCTGTTATGAAATGTCCAAAAATGACTGATCAATGCAGGAGCTGATGGGATTAGTTATAAGATGTGTGCATATGCTGAATAGAGACCATCACGAAGACCACAGCTTGATATGTACTGATGGAGGGTGTATTTGAGTATGCCTACGCTGTATAAAATGGCTGGATACACTGTAATATATGTACATTTTATCTGTTTTACTTTCTTCGGTGGTTACCTTTTTGCACACTTATCGAGATGTTTCTATATATACACCTTCTGTACCTTTTGGATCTTGTGTCTTTCCTCTCCCATCCTTTTTTCGGTGCTTCTTTCATTCCCATTTTCTGTTGTTCTTATCAGATGGGATTCCATTTATCATTAATATGAGATAATGTATCACTAGGCAGTATTCAAATTGTTGACTATATCATAAGTCGTCTTTACATCTATTAATATATAGTGTATTTAGCTTCACATAAGGCTTAGGACCTTATTCCTGACTAGCGCCGGACTAACACGTTACTTATTCACAGTTTTGGCTCACCGCGTGGTTTGTTATCTCCTATCTTGATACTAAATTTGGGCCAATGGAATATTACCTAACATGGAGGTGGGTTGTAATCTTTAATTTGGACGTCTCAGAGTCTTATCATTGAGCTGTGTTCGGTGTTTTATATTTGTGGAAGGAGCCTTGGTCAAGACTTTAAGAACTTTATCCTTCATTTAGGATTTGCGGGTTTATGCAATCTACGTGTTACATATGAGCACAGATTCGAGTATTGTAAATAAAGGTGTTTAATTTGATAGATTTTTAAAAAATAACTTTGACTGTATATATATATTTTTATTACTTATTGGCACTATGAGGACTTTTACCTCTCTTTGCAAGACTAACTATTGTATAAGATTATAGTAGTGGAACAATATGTTTGTTTTTTAGTAATTATTGACCATACTAAAATGGCGCTGGTTTATGTAGTCAGTTGAATCCGCCGCAAATAGACAGTTTTTATTGTTTACACAGTGGTATTGTACAAATAGCCACTGCAAGATGGCGCGGGTGCAACACGCCGGTTTTTGGTGCGGAGCACTCTCCGTTTCAGAATTTGATTCTTTGAACAGGTAGGATGCGAGTTGGTGACCGTTGAAATTGACTTAATAAGGATAGTGGCACTGGTAATACTTTATAGACACGCTGTTACTAAGAGATAAATGGTAACACTACGTGTTGAGTCTACATATATTTAATGCATTTGTCGGTTGCTCGTATATTCAATGGGTGACTGTTTCATGTTCTAGAAAGAAGCGTGGGCTTGCTTTCTGCTATTTGGTACTACGTACGAGAATGGAAGATAATTCCTAACTAAAGGGAGAACGTTGTGGATTTTTGCTTCTTAACTTGAAATGAATGGAATTACGTTTTTAGTCAGGATATGACCCGTGGGCTCCTGCGATGCCAGTGTGTTTACAATATTAGTCTATTACAGGAATGTTTTCTAAGATATTTTTTGCAACATTGGAATATATTTGTTCTATATAAGGTTCTTTTTCCTTTTATTCTTTCCCTCCATGGTCCCGTTAGGACAAATTTCCATATTTTAACAAGAATATTCTTCATTGGTAATATATTGCCTTCCTCATGACTTGCATATTGATTGGTGAGTCTTTTACTTATTGTCAGTTTAATTTGTGAGTTATAGTTAGACATTTTCAAGAGGCTGATTAATACTGAGTATGGTGTTTATTTGCACTCTACTACAGGGCACTTTTTTACTTTGATGACAACATCTTATCATCTCAGATAGAGAGACTATACATTTATCAACTCTTTGGAGATTGTTGTTCGCGGTGAGTTTCTTTTTTGGAATATAGTAGCTTAATAGATTATTGCACGAGATAAATTGTGCTTTAAACTTTTTCACTGTTCCCCCTTTTTCTAGAAATAATGCACTTTGGTTGTGGTTCTATTAATAATCAATTAACCTTTGGAGTCTGGGTTCTTCTTTTCCTCTTATATTTGGAGGAGCACTTTTGGGTATATTTCTATTATAACGTTTTTTCTTTATTTGACGAAACTATTTCATTCTAATATCACTCTTTGAGAACCATACTGGGTCAAAAAGTATGGTCTATCTTGAGGTGGCCTTTTTCTTCGTTTTTCAATTCACTATCTTTGGTGATAGTGTTTGCGATTATTGTACATCTTGCTTCATTGTGTTATAATGGAGCCTTTGGGGCCGATTCCGATTCGGGCCGGAAATCTCTCCGACCGAGCCGGACTCGGAGAGATTTCCGACCGAATCGGACTCTGGCAGCCCGACCGAACGAGTACGATGCGCACGTATGCCATCGGACTCGAGTCGGTCGGACTCCCATTGAAGTCAATGGGAGCCGGTCGTACAACGCGTACGCGGGCTCCCATTGACTCAATGGGTGCGAGGCGGTCAAGGGCGCCCCCTACAGTGTGTACGCGGCGAAGCGACTCGCGCCGTACACGCACAGGTAGGGGGACCCATGGGTCCCCCTGTGTGCGACTCCCGCGGCTACGCGTACAGGGGGTCTGACACAGACCCCCAAAGTACGTCTCCGACTGCTCTTTGGAGCCGGAGTGCGCGGCTCGGTCGGACTGCTCGCGGCGCGCATCGTACTCACCCGGCCGGGGAACGTCTCCATTGCGCGGTGCGAGTCGAGTCCGAGCGAGTCGGTCGGTGCGGTTCGACCCGGGAACGAGTCGGTCGGAGCGGTCGGGACGCCCGGACGAGTCGGTCGGCGAATTCGCATCGTACTCGCTCGCCCGGACGCGCGTACGACTCGGTCGGGAAATAGGGCTCTGAATCGGATCCAGTTAAGCCGAATCCGATTCGGAGCCCTACCGGCCGAGATCGGAATCGGCCCCTTTGTATTTATTTATTATAGCCCTGAGGAAGTCTTGGGTGAATGCCGAAAAAGACGAAACACGTGTTGGCTTTGTGGCTATCTGTTGTTGAAAAGAAAATAATTCAATTCAATTCAATTCAGTTTTTATTTGTTATGGAACTCCGACGGAGGTCCACAAAAATACACCAGTACAATAAAAAAGACATACTTTAAATACAATACAAAAAACGTTTCTTTTTAAAAAAAAAAATACACCAGTAGATTAAAAGGAGGAAAGAGGAAGAGACATACTTTGTATATAGTGCAAAATTCTTCAATGTCAAACCATCAGACTTTACAACATACAAACTAAACTTTAAATGTTTTAAAAAATTGAAATATCTTATGGCAGACCACTTCATTTGGTGGGGACAAGACAAAAGTTCGGGCCTCCTGAGCAGAATGAATGTTAAATTTAATAAATGATGATCTTAGAAACATACGCCTGGCCCTTTGTAGTTCCGGGAGCACAAATAGTACGTGATTAAGATCCTGAATTTGCAAAAAACACAATTCACAAATTCTCTCCTCTCTTGGTATTTTATCCCATATACCAGTAACTTCTCTCAAAGGCAACAGGTTGGTTCTCAAAAGAAGTATCGACCTTCTAATCCCATGTGGAAGATTCCATGTTAGATAAGGCTGTGGTCTATTCCCCACAGAAAAGAAAATAAGAACTGAAGTACTCACCTGACAAGATCTGGCATAATAAACTACCAGGAAGAACACTGGAGAAGACTAAAGTGTGGACTTATTGTTGGCATTATTATATGAGTGTTGCTCAGGACATTGATTCTGTTCTTTTTACCATATGTGTGCAGACAGTGTCTGCACTCATCTAACAACGCTGGGTGGTCGCTGTTCAATGCCCTTTGAGCACTCTCATACATGATAGAATTGAAAAAACTGTTTTGATAAGTCTAGTTGCATTAATTTGCGCAGTCCATACCCCACCACCCGTTAATTTTCTATGTTTTCAATTTTTTTTTTAAATTTACTCTACTTTTGTAAACTTCTTTGGGATTTATCTTGTGTTGTGTTTTCACTTTATTACTGTTTGTGTGCTGCATTAATACTTTACAGATTGCCTCGAAGTTAAGCCTGACTTCTTTTTGTGCTAAGCTACCCAGGGTTAAGCGAAGGTTAATTTAGTGACTTTATGTGGTTCACCAGGCAAGGTATTGTGGCTGTTGCTTGACCCCAGTCAACCAAAAAACAATTTCTCACAGAGACCTTTCTGGCAATGATTAGCTGTACGTCATTACCTCATGCTATTTCTGTTGTCAAGTGCTTCTTTTTCCTTTTTCTTTTTCTGGTTGTTCAACATACCATTTGTTGTATGAGAGTAAGAAAATCAATAACATTTTTATATTAAAAAAAAGTTCCCAGAGACAGCGCTACCCCTCCACTATATTGTCAGATGTGGTTCCCCCGAGCACCTTATTCCTTGTCTCCCTACTCATTCAGTGTTCATTAATTTTATCCAATTCCATCTACAACTGTCTCTGGTAATGTGCTCCCCCTATTCAGCGGTGACTGGGATTTTTCACATCCTTTCCGATGTGTTTCATGGTATTGCTTCCCTCCCAGATAATATTCCTTGCTGTTTTTTCATCCCCAACTACAGTGTTCCATGATGTTGTCCCACGCCTTTCACCATATTTCCAAATGATATGCTAACACTTCCACAATATTCTCTGATATTGTACTGCTCATAATGTTGTGCAACCTTGTTGCCAAGCTCCCCAATGAGTCGTACCTCTGTTTAGCTCCCTGAGGAGCCTATCAAATCCCATCACTTACACCCTATTTCCTGACATTGTTATCCCTTTTCTGCCAGTGTTCCATAATAATGTAGCTGAGCCTTTGGTTATCTGGCATGGTGATGTAACTTCAGTACGGTTCTTCTTTATGCCCATCCTCACCTTCTGGAATGCATTTGTCTAAGAAAAAGTTATTACCATCCAAGGATACTCAAGAGAGGAGGAACATTTAAGGTCACCATCATTATTCTCCACATCTTCCTAGCATCAGATAAAGATGCCCAACTCCTAGTGATCGAGTTCCATTATAAAAACTGTATGAAGCAATTAACTCTGGCCTATTGAGATAATGCATGAGTAAATGACTATGCACATCAGTTGTGAATTACTGAGTGCCATAGAGGTGTACGTTCATATTCTGCAGAATTTGATATTTTATGTACACCAATCTGGTTAAATACATAAATATATTTATACATCATTTTCTGCCATTGCATATTTTATGATGCAGTACAAAGTTCATGATAACAAGTCCAGGACATATGATGCGGTTTCAATGATTTTTTAAGATACATATTACACACACATGTGATATAATAAAAACAGCCATACTCTTGTTCACTTGACTTTCTTTACATTTTAGATCATCTCAGAAAGGACAAAGCCAAGGATGCAGGAGTTCCAGTCTGAGGTATTTATGATAATAGGAGGGTGCACAAAAGATGAAAAATTCGTCTCTGAAGTTACCTGTCTCGACCCGCTGAGGAGAAGCCGCCTGGAAGTAGCTAAACTGCCAATCACAGAGCAGGACACTGAAAGCGAAAACAGGAAATGGGTGGAGTTTTCGTGCATTACATTTAAAAACGAAGTCTACATTTCAGGTGAGGATGTTGTTGGCGTAGCTAGTACCGACCTGCTTGCAATCATAATTTGTGCTCTGATTACATATGCTACTAGAACGTTTTAATAAACTTTTTTAAAGTGTTATTGAGGCCTTTGTAACTCTACTTGACCTGTTTTTTCCTTTTCCCAAACTTGTTTTTACTGCTTTTATTGGTCCAAGACCACAGCCGAATAAAGCATGCACGCATTCACATTTGCTCTTGCGCTTTGATTTCTTATGTTTGCATCAATCATCAATTTGCAACTCTCATTTTCTGTGGCCAGTCTTGTTGCTACATCCTGGACCACAGAGCATGTCTTAAGTTCCTGCTCAACGTATTTCACATTTGCCCACTGAGCAATAAATAACCCGAACAAGAGCGGACCCAAGTGCCCAGGCGACTAATAACAAGGACAAGGCATGTAAGTTCTAAGCATGTGCGGGGGAGAGAAGGGTGTACGGCAGAGCACGGAACATTCTGGGAAACCTGCCAACTCTCGTGATTTCCTCGGAGGTCACATGATTTTGTTTTCTTTACTTGGCTTGCACGCAATTTCAAACGGAAGGCAGAGAATGTTGTATAACAATTTTTATCCCCTAGCTGAAAGTGAAACTATAAGCATGTCGAAGTGGCTTGATAGAGACTTTACACTAGAGGGCTGAGGAGAAGGCGAGCAGCCAGCACTGAGAAGTTGATGGGGGCTGGGGGAAGCTGGTGGTTTGAAGGAATCTTGTAAGTATAGCACGGCACAATGGTATCTGGATGTAATAATGCAAAGTACGTTTGCTGTGTGCAGTGCCCCTATGTGATAGTATGGTATCCCCAAATGGGTGTTCTCTTAACGAGCATTTCAGATTGAAACCAATTACCATTCCCAGTGCAGTGTAATGATGCAAATTACCCTGCACCTGATCAATAGAACTTTCTGTGCAGAAACAGGAGTTATGCATTGGTGGTCAATAGAAATAATAAACATTTTTGTTAACTTACTCTTGAAAACAGAATCACCCCTGAACACTCCCAAAATTTCAGCAGCTAAGTGAACTGAACAACAGGCACATTAAGAGGATCAAGCATTAACAAAATGCAGAAGCTGAGATGGAAACATCGAATCCTTCTTTTGTGAATTCGGCACTCCCTTTACCAACCTGTTCCTCATATTTAATCACATCCTCGTAATGGAAGACTTCATCTTCTGGCTTGAAGACCAAACCATACCCTTATTTAGAGAATCCATCCACACCTGTGAAAGCTCCAATCTGTAAATCCTCTTCGAACACCCCACACGCATCAAAGGTCATTGCCTAGATGTAGTTCACCGTGGCCTACAGATCGCCGACCTTGACCTCCTCAGGCATGTGGTCAGACCACTACAGTGTCTGCTTCAATATCCCTAAACCAGGACAACCCAACATTCTGCTGAACAAAAGAAAAACAAACCCAAGACTTTCAAACCAACCTAGCTGAAAATCTCTTTCTATTAACATAAACAATCCTCTTAGCCATCTCAGACAATTTCTACATACAGGCATCAGCAAAACAGCTGACACATGCTCCATCCAGAAGGATCCTCAAACGAATAGAAAGAACCCCTGTTTTTCTGAGTCTCGGAAATGGCTCAATAAACAATGTTCTAAATTAGAAACTGCCTGGCACAGATACCATTCTCCTAAAAAAAAAATCACCAGCCCTCATTACATCATAGCCATTTTCCCCAATTTCGAGATTTCTGCAATGCCCAGGCTCTTTCTTCATAGAAACAGTGTAAAACAACAGAACCAACATTGCAACCTTGCTTCTCCATCCCCAGTGTCTCAACCCCCATATCGCCTAATCAGACACAGCCTTAGGCATTCAACTTCTCAGAAGTGCTGAGGCCCATATCTCTAAACTCCTTCATGGTTTCAAACAAAACAATAACTCTGTTAGTGCCTGCCTAACAGACACAGCCTCTAAACATGCAGACATTCTTCGCTTAGTGATCTCAACGTTTATAAACAAATATTTGCAAATTGAAGTCCCACCCGACTACACAAAATCTAAAATCGTCCCCTCCAGAAAATTAGCCAAGCTCAGCCCATCTGACCCTAGCCCACACCACCTTGTTGCAGGGATCCCTTGGATCTCGAAATTCATGAAAACAGCAGCACCTCTCTCCTCCTACCCCATCTTGAATCCAACAACGTTTTTGACTTCAACCAATTAGAGTTCCACCCAACACATGTGACAGAAACACTTCACAGTCATGTGGGATGACACTCAAAATAGCTGAGCAGGTATTGGTTTGCATGCTGATCCTCCTCGACATGTCTGCTGTCTTTCACACTGAGAGCCACACTCTCCTTCTGCAAAGACTAAAATCAGTGGCCTTTGTCAATCACAAAGATGTAAAGTCCTTTCAAGAACAAGCATTTGCAATGCAACAGGTCTCGCATTTACGCGAGTTTAAGCTATTGGCATTGTAAATGACAATGCGTTTTATTTATGTTTAAAAAACGAAACCATAAATAAAACGCATTGTCATTTACAATGCCAATAGCTCAAACTCGCGTAAATGCGAGACCTGTTGCATTGCAAATGCTTGTTATTTACAGCAGCTACCATCTACTCCTCCCTCGCCCCTTTAAAAAAAACAGGAGCGCCTCACAAATAAAGTAAGGGAGCACTGAATGAGTGATACGCAGACATGGACACACAACCCCCCACCTGTTACGCAGTATGGACTGTTAGGGGGCTTAAAGCGGATGAAGCTCTCATGGCAGCCTGCCAGCGAACAAAGGCTAATCTTACACCTAAACAATCCAAGCTTAAAACACACAGGAAGCTTTATCTCCAGACCTATTCCAGAGGGGATAAACGACAGACATGCCTGATGAAAACAAAGCAGTGTGGCGCTAATGCCTGTTGACAGCAGCCCTTAAAATACAGTAGAGCCATTAACGCCCTGCCTGAAGCTGAAGAGGGGCCACAACCAAGCATCAACTCAACACCCCCACCAACACATCCTTCGGCGGGGCCGCTTCCAGCGTATCCAAACAGTGCTGCTCCATCAGTGCTCCCACAGAGCAAGGATTAACTACACCAATGCCCTCAGACCGCACTTGCTCATGTTTTGATCCACAGTGGTCAGTCAGCTCTAGACTGGTAAACAAAGGTACATTTTAAACTGAAGAGAAACAGTTACAGAGCATGTTTGGATCACACTTCTACACCACCGACCAACTTAAATACCAAGAAAAGAGCACCACCTTACTAGTCAACACACAAAACACCCCCCCTACAAACCCACTTGCTTCCAACAAAGCACAGTCCGTGGAACAGCATGCCTTAATAGGTTGTGAAATGCTACAACTAACTACCACCACCACATAGTTCACCAAGACATCAAGTAGTGAGCATGCCCAGAGGTGTGCACAATTTTGCTGGCTGGCCGTAGGTTTATGACTGCCCACGGCTATATGTCAAGAGACAAGGGTACAAAAGGCACTGGGGTAGACCACTCGCTGCCAACCTCGACGGAACACCTCACTTGAACACTACAAAGCTCACCTGCTCTAAACCATCAAAGACAATGGCCACGTAAAGGCCTCAGAGAGCACCATACAAGCAGGTGACAGGCCATTAACAATCCGCAGCGCGCTCCGTGCAGGGGCCATATCAAAGTGCCTATGGTAACAAAGACGTTGTCAGGGATGACAATGTTCTGTGTCCCCATTGAACCGTTGCTAGCATTTGGTTATTTGCCATAAAGCACGCATAATTTGTGGCTGCCAGAAGTCCAGCTAATGCCCAGTTTCCCCCGAGAGAACTTCTGTCAGACGTAATGAGAGCAGCAAAGTCCTCTCCAAAATATAATGAGCACTTAGACCATGCTGGTGATCAGTCAGCAAAAAGCATCAATCGCAGGCTAGCTGCACCCCAGGGCCCGGCGTCGCTGGCTACAAGGAGAGTTATGATTACTTGTGCCGGGGCCTCGTATCACTTATTGTTGCATTGCGCACTAGGAGCCCTGCACGTTTACTTCATGACGTAAGCCCCCAACCCCCCTGCACAGGATACCGGGCCCTGCCTTTTATGCGCCGCTTACAGGACACCCCACGAGGATGCTTACGGCATTTTTTGCTTCAAATTATAGGCTCCCTCTGTGCATAAACGTAAAAGCTACTCCATGTGTGGCAAAGATAAGAGGAAAGAACACTGTGGGGGACACACTGCCAGAAAGGCATAGGCTTGAGCAGGAACCATGACATCAACAGCTGCAAACAAGGGGGTTTAGCATTGCGGTTTGGGAAGGCGGCATACGGCAGTGCTGCATAACATGAGCAGCGCTCGTGAAAAGCGCTCGTAAAGGAATAATAAAAAACAAGCGTTGGCCGCGCGGCCGTGAAACTGACACGGCCGCGGGGCCGTGAAAGTAATCGCGAGCGATAAAAGCCGCTGCGAGTTATCATGGTGGGAAGCCAGATGGCGAGGGAAGCCATATGGCGCCTGATCGCGCGTGCACGCTCGCGTGAACGCAAGCTGGTCGCCAGCAAAAGCCACTGCTGTTTGCACTTCCAAAACCCTCTTACTAAAACTCTCGCCGAGAGCAGCGCTAAGCGCTGGCTCAGGCGAGACCTAAAAACGACCTCAAGAGGTCAAATTAGGCACATTCATTTCCTCCCCTTACTCACATGTGGAGTGACTCAGCCGATTGCTTTGTCACCCCTATTCTTCAGCGTGTACATTAAACAACTCGTGGACTTCCCAAAATCCCACAAGCTAATGTTCCATTGATATGCTGATGAAACTCATTTATACTTGAGTGGTGCAGGTGAAGGGAATCAGTTTTCTACTGTCTCAAATGGCTTTACTGCAATCGAAACCTGAATGCATTGGATCAGCCTAAAACTTAATGGTTCAAAGACAGAAATCATGGTGCTAGGGTTTCTTTCCTCTTAAATAATTACTCTTTCTGCCCTCCTCTAACTTTCTTTGCAGATACAGTCCTATTCAAAATGAAGGTGAAAAACCTTAGCACCCTCTAAAATGCCCTAACTCACAAATCGGGGCAGTGATGAAGTTGTCTTTTTACCTACTAAAACTACTTAGAAAAACACTTCTGTTTACCCTTGCCAAATAATGTGTCATTTTAAGGATTTTGGGGGCCGCGGGGAATTTTTTTTTGGGTGACCCTATTCTGAACAAGATTGAATATAGTGACCCATTTTCTTTTTTTTTATAATACATTTTATTGTTTTCCTTTTTGCAGAAAAACCAAACAGCAACAAATCTCAGGCCAGCAGGGCCCGCTTTGAAGCACCAATCAATACACATATAGCAAGCAGAGTTACACACATCAAAATACATCTTCATAATCTCCAGTCCAGTGTCAGGCAAGGTTATGTTCCAGTAAGAGAAAAGAGCCATCCAGCATCTGCCCGCAGGCTCAGTTTACTTGTCCTTTGACTCTGGTCCATGCACTCCAAATTTGTTCGTACTTCTGAGGGACCCCCACACCTTCTACACCAGCAGTTCGATCGCTGGGCAAGAGTCCATACCTCTAACCCATTCGTTCATCTCCAGCACCTGTAAAACCCTTCAATGCCTGGGCAGGTCTTTCTTGTCCACCATGTCCGCTGTGGCAATTAAGGAGCATGTGGCTCTAGAGTTCCCCACTGTATCCGTGATCCCCAGCAAGATAATCTTGGGGTTGAGAGCTAGTGGTAATCACACCACCCACCGAATCCAACTGTTGACTGCAGTCCAATACACCTGCGACCCTGGGCAGGCCTACAGTACGTGGTAGAGAGAGGCCAGAGAAAAACAACATCACAGATATGCAGAGCCCAGAGAACGTCCCATACACCAAAGACGCTCAGGGGAGTAGTAAATCTAAGGAAAATACTTGAACTGGATCAAGCGGAAGCGCATAGATATAGAAAGTGTCCTAGTGGCCATTTTCTCCTCCGCCCACTCCTCATCCTTCATGGCCCCCACATCTTCCACCCACCGCACCCTCAGGGTTCCCAAGGGGTCTGGTGTGTTAGTGACTAGTGATTTATACAGTTGGGCTATGCCTCCTACACCCAACTAGTCAGAGACCAATTTGCATTCCATCGGGCTGAATTCAGTGAGAACCTCCAGTCTATCCTTGCAGCTCTCCAGGGCTTGCCACAACTGAAGGTGACAATAGAATTGAGGGAAGTGTAGGTTGAACTCAGCCATCAGTTCCTGGAAAGTCTGCATATGCTCATCTCTCCTGACGTCTCCCAGTGTAGAAATCCCAATCAGATCCCACAGTCGAAACCCCACCAGGCCCAGCGTTTCGACCATCCGCGTCCCATTGCCAGAGGGAAGTTGTCCCTGTGAGGGTGCCATACTATTTTATATGGCGAAGTGCCACTTACCAGCAGCGGATTGGGACCTGTGTAACCGATGGCAGTGAGTGCGGGGGTGCCCGACCATAGAGCAAAGAGAGTAGTCCATGAGGATGGAGCAAGGTTAATTCCAGTCTGTGGCCCGGGTATTCCCTCTCCGCCCGGAACCAGTCATTAACATTAACAGTTGTGAAGCCCAGTAGCATAGCCGAATATCTGCGCATGCTAGCCCTGCGTCAAACGTAGAGAAACTGCACTTTTCCAAGGACAGCCTTGGGGTCTTTCCTGCCCACAGGAAAGTGGATAGATGCACCTGCAAGTCGGTGAAGAAAGAAGGCGGCATTATATGTGGATAGTGCTGCAACACATATAAGAAGCGAGGGAGAGATACCATCTTAAAAGGCTCCCTACGGCCTGCAATCGAAAGCGCCAGCCTAGACCACTCCTCCATGTCTCTCTGAGCCCTGGCCACCAGTGTAACTATGTTAAGGTCCCAGTATCTTGATTTAGTGAGGGCTACTGTCATGCCCAGATAGCAGAAACGGTCCCCGCTTTCCGCAGTCGATGATCCACCCACTCCCGGTCCAGCACCCCCTCGAATAGGTACCAGGGTTGATTTATTCCAGTTAATTTTAATCTCAGATGCCTCCCTACCGATCTCTAATATGGCCATAAGCCTTGGAGGGGTGTTTTGTGGTCTCTGGAGGAAGAGGAGCACATCATCTGCATAGAGAAAAATCTGATCCTCTACCATCCCCCCCCCCCAGTCAAAGCCACTGAGTCTGGCGTCGATCTGAGTAAGCTCAGTAAGGGGCTCCATCAACATTGTAAACAATAGTGGCGATAAAGGGCAAACATGCTGTGTGCCCCTCCCAACAGGGAATCTCCTGGACAGGGCCCCATTGACTTGGACCTGGGCCCACAAGTATGCACACAGTATAGACACCCACCTTTAGAACCGAGGCCCAAAATATATGACCCATTTTCAACTAATTTAAGCCCTGTGATGCCAAACAATATTGAATTATATGTTAAAGATTGAGACAGAGAAATAGACAGAAGTAAGATAGAGAAACGTTCACTTATTCAGGGGCCCCCTGAAAGGTAGGGGCCCTGACCAATCACCCACTTTACCCATGCCTTGAAACGTCTCTGACCAAACACTGTTCTGGTGTAGTCAGAGCATTGGTCAACTCCGCCTTCATTACTGCAACTCCCTCTACTGTGGACAACCATCTTATAAATTAACAGGCTCCATAAAGCACAAAATGCTGCGGTCTACCTCATCTTTGGGCTAGGAATAACCCAAAACATCAGCTAGCACCGCAGACTCCTCCACTGGTTGCCAGTAAAAGACTCTGGGCCTGATTTAGATCTCGGCGGACGGGTTACTCCGTCACAACCGTGACGGATATCCCGCCTGCCGACATATAAATCCCATAGAATATAATGGACGAGATATCTGTCACTGTTGTGACGGAGTAACATGTCCGCCGAGATCTAAATCAGGCCCAGAATCACTATCAAAATTGTCTGCCTTACCTTTAAATATGTGGAAGGCGTGCCACCAACATTCCTAAGCAACAAAATCAGTTGATCCTGCCACTACAGACACTAAAGCAACGCTTATCTCTTTACAGTCCCCAAAGCAAACAGCAATATCCAGGGAGAGAGGTGCTTCTCTATGGCAGGCCGACACTTCTGGAACAACTTATCCTCCACATAGGCAACTCCTGCAATCTCTATGAATTAAAACAAACTCAAAACCCACCTCTTAAAAGCATACTGCTCCTCTCCAGCTTTCCACTCTCTCACAAGTGCAATCATAACTGTATATATTTTCAGGTTTGTAATACTGAAATTCTGTAAGACAGATGTAATTCCAGAATGACACATTTTCAGTACTTCTAAATTTCTATATTTCAGCAGCAAAGTTAGTCTAACATGAGTTACGTTAGCTAATATACATAAAAGAGTGGCATCGACAACATGCAGAAATCAGACCTGTAAAAAGAAGGGGCATGACATTAAAATTCATGTGCTGAAAATTTCTCGACCAGTGCCAGGGATGTACTGCAGATGGTAGAAAGACACCTTGCAGCACTTTTTACTGACATAGTAAGAAAAGGAGATGGGGTACCTAATGGACCATCACAACATATGCTGCCCCTTCTGTGGTAATGCTATGTGCCTATAAATGTAGGCCCATGGGTATGCAAATGCTATGACTGCAGTGAGGCCTGCACTGAAATTCCCATCACCAACACTGAATGCTGCTGTGTGTGTTACAGGAGCCACCACGGGACCATCTGTGACAGATGAGTCATTTGAGGGGCAAATCATGGTAAGATCATAGACAGGGTCACATATGATTGAGCCAACTTTACAGCATTCATTTTGACTGGACATTTGTGGAGTAATACCTCCTCTTCCTGAACACAGATGACACATCCTTTGGCACTGAGATGGAACATCCACCTAACCAAGTTACCTCCACAGCACATGAGCTGAAATTTGCAGTAGCTCTGCAGACACTACCATTACCATAAAACCCACAACTTCGCAGAGAGATGTATGTGATGAGAGCAGAATATTTCTTCAACTATTCCACCCACAAGTGTATCTTCTACGATCTCTGCCACAATCATTATGTTTCCCCGAAGTGCTGAACCAAAATAAATAGTGAAATTTGTAAGAAAGAGCTTTGCATTCACGGTGCAATGCAAGTGTAGCCATTTGCACTCATTAGTCCTATACAGTAGAACCTGGGAGAATGAAGGAGTGTACCAACATTCTCAAATGTAAACTGTACAGGGAACACTTATTAATGACAATTCAATCTTCATTTCTTTTGAGTAAGGATAGTGTGGTAGTGGGGTTTGTTGAGTTAATAATGCTCTAGCTTCCTTCTAGTTGGAAAAAAGTGCTTGTACTTTGTTTTGAAGCTAGAGCCAAATAAGAAGCTTAACACTATATGTTGCAAAGTGCTCCCTTTTTGGGTAGTTGTCCCCAGTTTTTTTTTTAATGTTGGACTCACCTGCTTTTTATATTGAACTCTAACACTAGGACACTACAATCCAGTGCCCAGTGTATGTGCTGTGACTCCTAAAACATGTTGAAATGTCCTTAAAACCTGATTGGCACATTTAGCTTTCCTACAATGCCTTAATATATGGTGCCAAAGTACACCCATGACATGGTAGATTAAATGGCACTTGTGGCTTGCAGCACCTTTTGCGTCGTCCACTTTAGTGGCGGTGAAAACATGGCTTCTGACCTAACTTTATGTAGCCTGGTGGCAGCAGCTCAAACCTTAATGCAGGGTGAATAATATTTAAGAGACGAATATGTGTGACATTGGAAATGGCACGTTCCCCCTGTAGCTGGGCTCAAAACTACATTGTCACTGGCCAGACTGTAGTTGGCACACAGGAAAAGTCAAAGAATGGATTATACTTTAATCTATACATTTTTCACCTTTTCCAGCCACATACTCTACTCAAACCTGTATTTTTATATTTAATAAAAAGTCCAATCTAATTGTGAAGCCACATTTGTATTAAATATATTGGAAATGTAATGTTTAGAAAGTTACCTTTACCTTGTCTGAAGCTGCTGGAGGCTAATTTGCATTAGGTCTCCCACAACTGTACAGCTGGTATTTTGCTTGAATTACTTATGAAAGAGGTGTGAAAACTGCTCCCAGAGCAGATGTGATGGACTGGAAGTGAGGAGGTGTTGTCGTCTCCTGGCAGGAAGACTAGCTGGGGCAGGCACAGGAATTTAGTTTACTTCAAAGGAGCCTTCTTTGTCACAAGTAAGTGTTAGGTGACACCTGTTAAGGTCCCAGCTTTTCTCCCCCTAGTCAGGCTGACACCAAACCTAGTGGTGCGGGGTAGTTTAAATAAAGAAAAAAAGACAAGACTCCTTTTGGCAAGGCAAATACAGCTCTTTACTGTCGCAGGAGGGAGAACAGCTATCTCCACACAGGTAAACAGCCGGTCTCAATTTGCTGCTTCACAGGCAGCCACTTATATAGCAACATAAACAATACTTATTACAAAAGGTCATATAATAGATTGCTCAGCAGTTACATATTGGTTACAGAAAACATCTCGTCACTTGTGTTCCTAACCTCTGAACCTTTTTCCTACACATTCTTCATTGTAATTTCTAACAATGCTTAACAAGCCATGTATTTGCTTTTTTTGAATGGATGGGTATTTGCATGTGTGTTTTATCGTTCTGCTCCCAAGACTTTTGATCAGATTCTGTGTGCTTTTGGCTAATTCAATCTCCTGCACCTATTCTTCATTCATGTTTTTAATTTACTGGGAAAACAGAATACGTGCTTGTACTGAAACCATAAATTCCTTCAAGCTTACAAGCATGAGGTTTCCTTTAACTAGGACCTTGCAGGTCATGCACTCTATTTTCTAGTGAACTCTTCACCTCTCTGGCATCAGCACGGATTTTAGGCCTGCACTGCTCTTTCACCACATACAATTTTATATTGTTTTCAGCTGCTGTCTGCTGTGGCGTAATTTCTTTATGTTTCATTTCCTCTCTAACATTCCCCCCTCTAGTTTATCATTCAACTACTGGTTCTAATCCTAGGTCTACACTTGGCTCTAGATGGTATGGTATGTATTGCCCTCAGCATCTACTACTCGTGTTGGCGCCTTGACTGGAAACAACACTCCTGCCTTTGTAGTGATCTTACTACAACATGCTAAAAGTAATTGAACTCCAAACAATCAATCAGGATTTATAAAGGAAGGCTAATCACCTGATAGGGGATCCAGGCGCTTGCAGGCCCGGGAGGCTTATTTGAACACACAGTTTTTGAGGGCCATTCGGAATTCTGAAAGTTAGGTGATGGGCCAGAGGGGCGTGGGGAGGCTGTTCCATGTCTTTGCTGCGATGTGGGAGAAGGAGCGTCCTCCACTGGTACTTCGGTAGATGCTGGGAGTATAGGCAACAGAAAGGGAGGCGGAGTGTAGTCTTCTAGATGGTTGGTGCAAGTTCAGGCGCTGGTTAATGTAGGTGGGTCCTTGGTTGTGTAGAGCCTTGTATATCACTAGCAGGGTCACAAGAGTGGGCAACAAGGCTCCCAACAGTCCCGACATCCAGGATGGTAGTAAAGAAAAACACCCACTAAGCCAATTATCTGGTGCACCTCCTTCATCTACCATTTTCTTTTGTAGTTTATGCATAGTTTGTATAGCCTCTGACAAAGTTCCATTGTCCGCATCAATTACGTAACGATGTTGCATTATCATCATGCTCATGACACATAGTTTTTCCTTTAAGGCAATAAATTCATCTTTCATAGTATTTATGGATCGTATGCATTTCCATTGAGTTATCTGTTGCCATTGAGAAGTTGCCTTTGCTTGAACAAATGGCAGAATACTTCCAAAGAACAACTGTGCATTATTAAACAACCGGAACCTTTGGGGAACATCATTCCAAGTGGTAGTACAATAATACTCTGCAGTTCGTCTCCTTCGGTAATGATGTAACAAAGTCATTGGATGGCTCATGGGGTGTTCATGAAGTATTGATAAATTAACTCCTGGCATTACCAAAATAAGCACATGCAAGGTGACCAGGGTGCATAGGCCACTCCAGTTCAGTGGTAGCTGAACATACAGTAGTTCTCCACACTGCCAATAATAGTCCATGAGGCTTGAGGAGCCCACCTGCATGTCAGCGTTATCTATTGTGGCACTGCAGTTGATATTCCTGCCTACATTAACAGTGCTGTTTTCTCTGAAACATAAAGAAACAGACGTTAATCTCATGACTTTCTGAGGACTTACTGTACTTTCTATCCAAGCATAGCGTGCAACATTATCATCCCATATATGCGCACACTTTATTACTGCATACTGACTAGTATGAGCACCATTCCATAAAGACATCATATCAAAACATGAAAGATATCAGAATGCCATTGATCATGGGCATTAACTGATCCAGTAACTCTAAATTCAGGCCTACGAAGACAATCTGGGGGTAAAGGATTTACTAAATAACTATTACACTCAGTTGGCGGGCATGTTACTCCTAAAAATCCTAAACCTAAGACCATTTGTATCCATTCTGCAGTGTTAGGACAACCTGTTCTCGTCATTCATGCTATCTCATACTTAATGTCCTGTTTATCTGTAAGGATATATAAAACATCTGCTGAAGAGTCATATTTTGTGGTATTAACTAGAAACTGTACTACCCTAACATGTTGGCTGCATTCAGGCTTTAATCCTACACAGGTAAAGATGCAAAAGACATAGAGCTGTGCTTGGGGATACTTCTTTAGTTGAATGTAGCCTATCTGATCCTGTGGCATGAGGAATTAAAGAGCAAATGAAACGTGATTCATTGGTACTTTATGAACCAATGTCTGACATGTGCTGATTCTACACATTATCTAATAATCTGATATGAGTATTATGGGACACATTAACATGAGTAGAGAGTTCTCTTTGCAGGTGTGCGATATAACTAGTAGAGCTAAAATATACTTTACTAAAAGGAGCAATAGTAGAAGTGATAGTGTTAAGCGACAAAAAAGGGAAAAGAATACATAACTTTTGGTTCGCTGGTTCAAAAAAATTGGCCCAAAGCAAAAAACTGTCCAAACACAGAGGTGGAGGGGATATTATTACGGTCACAATCTTCTCCCCCCTCTTATTCCAGTTACATTGCTAGCAGTACTTGGCATGATGCTGGATTTAATCGAATGTCCGATAGATGAATCCAAGTTTTCCTGCCATCTACCTTGAGGGAAGTGGGGGTTACCATTGTCACAGTTAAAGACCCGTCAAACTTGGCTTCTCTCCATTTCTGGACAAGGATTTTTACGAATACTTCATCACCTATGTGCGCAACTGGAATGTTGATCTCAGCGTTGGCGTGCTTCTCCTTTGCTTTGGTTACCTGTTTAGAAATGAACTTTGCAACTGTGGTTAATTCATAGAGATAAAGATGCATTTCATCATTCAAGATATCAGCGATTCTTTCTCCTGCACATTACTTCTAGTGGCAGGTATTTCAACATTTGTAGCTCTCCCTGTCACTATCTGATGGGGTGTCAGGTGATGATCAGAACTAGGGGTGTTCCAAAGAGAAAAGCGTACCAATGGTAAGCAATACAACCACTTTCTATGCAACATGGCGCATAGCTTGCTGATCTTATTCTTCAGTAGGCCATTAAGGGTTCAACGATGCCATTGCTTTGGGGATGATAAACAGAAGATAGTCTATGTTTTATCCCTAACATTGTCATGAGATGTATGAAGATTGCATTAACAAAGTGTATGCCGTTATCAGATCTTGTCCCTTCTGGAATTCCCCAGCAGGGAATCACCTCACGAATCAGAAAAGTAGCAGCTGACTTAGCATCACAGTTGACTCACAGTCCTGCTTCAATCCATCGAGAAAAAGGACAAACTACAACTATAAGATACTGATACTTGTTGCATCTATCTAACATGTCCACAAAGTCAATATGAAATGCCTTAAAAGGACCTTGTGGTCGTGGAATGGTAGAAGTGGACAACTTCACAAACTGGATCATAGCAAGCGCTGACAAAGTCGCCCCGATGAAACCTACCAACTCCAAGAAACGTACATGACACCCCTACTGGTTTATGGAAGAACTAAAAACCCAGAAACACAACTGCAGACAGACTGAAAGAAGATGATGCGCCAGTAAGAGCCTCTAGGACCAAATATGCTTCAAAGCTGTCCTCAACCACTACCACCACCTCCTGAAAAACACCAAGAAGACCACCCTATCCACCTGCATCAATGACAGCTCCAACAACTGCAAGGAACTTTTCAACATAGTCAAGAAATTCACCACCCCTTCAGCAACAGAAAACAACATCACACCCTCCCAAGATCTATGTGACACCCTGGCAGACTTTTTCCACAGCAAAATTAACACCATCTACCAAGATTTTGCACCCCAACCCCCTGCCGCAGACAGCATCTGCTTCCTCATGCTGACTGATGCCCACCCACACCAGCTCACCTCGTGAAACCTCCTCGCCAAGCCATCATGAGACCCATCCACTCCGGACCCCCTGCAGACCCCTGCTACATTTTCAACCTCGGCAATCAACTCATCAGCAAAGAACTCACCAAGGTCCTCAACTCCTCAATCACCACAGCCCACTTCCCCCAGAATTGGAAACAATCCGACGTGAAGCCTTTGCTGAAGAAGCCATCCGCAAACTCAAGAGAACTGAAGAACTACCGACCCATCTATCTGCTCCCCTTCCCAACCAAGGTCATTGAGAAGCCAATCAACATCCAGCTCACCAGAAATCTGGAGAACCATGGCCTCCTGGACCCCTCCCAATCCAGCTTCAGAACAAACCAAAGCACTGAGACAGCTCTAGTTGCAGCCACAGATGACATCCGAATGCTGCTAAACCAGGGAGAAACAGTGGCCCTCATCCTCCTCAACCTCTCAGCAGTGTTCAACACTGTATCCCACCACACACTGATCAACAGACTCCACCAGATTCTGGATTGAGGGAGCAGCCCTCAAGTGGATTGCATCATACCTCACAGGAAGAACGCAGAATATGATCCTCCTCCCCTACTCTTCACACCTTAAGAACATCACCTGCCAAGTACCTCAAGGCCCATCCCTCAGCCCAACTATCTTCAACACATACATGACCCTCTAGCCAACATCGTCAACAATCACAGACTCAACATAATCCCCAACGCCAACGATACCCAACTCATCCTCTCTCTGACTAACAATAAAAAAAAAATCAAAGCCAAGTTTCAAAAATGCCTGAAAGGTGTTGCAGACTGGATGAACAACAACTGTCTCAAACTCAACATGGACAAGACAGAAGTACTCATTTCAGGGAAAGACACACACTGGAACAACGAATGGTGGCACCCAAAGCTGGGCCCTACCCCGATACCCACTGAACATGCCCGCAACCTCGGCATTATCCTCGGCAGCCAGCTATCCATTAAGAAGCAAGTCTGCACCGTCTCCACAGCCTGCTTCCTCACTCTCCATTTGCTCAGGAAGGTTTTCAAATGGCTCCTGATAGACACCAAGCGAACCATCATGCATGCTCTCGTTACCAGCAGACTGGACTATGGCATCACCCTCTATTTAGGAATAACAGCCCAACTCATGAAGAAGCTCTAGACGATCCAGAACACAGCGGCCAGGCTCATCCTCGACCTCCCCAGACAGACGCACATAACCCCTCATCTCAGGAAACTCCACTGGCTACCAGTCATGAAGAGATACCAGTATAACCTACTCACCCACGCATACAAGGCATAACACAACGAAGGATCGGCGTACCTCAACCAATGTGTGACATTTCACCAGCCCACCAGAAAACTCAGATCCAGATCCCTCACCCTAGCTGCCAACCGTCACATCCGCTGGACAAACAGCTTAGGCCGCTCCTTCTCCAAGACCTGGAATGACCTCCCCCTGCACCTCAGAGCCTCACCATCATTCCAGCAATTGAGGAAGGACCTCTAGACATGGATGTTCAACCAATAGGAGAACAGGCAGCACTATCCAACAGCACCTCAAGACCCTCACGGGTGTAGTAGCTGTGCTCTACAAATCTGGATTGATTGATTGAATTTATCACCATCATAGTGGGATTGGAAGAGAATTGTTGACAAACAGTACAATTATGAAGGTAGACGTTAAGCATATCATGTAAGTTGGGAATGAGCCAATCTTGTTGTATTTGCATAGACAAATGATCTCTCTAGATGTGAGCTGGTACGTGCAACTGATCCAGAGCTATCATAAGTAAAGCCTGAGGCATCACTGGTTTACCTGTAGATATTTGTTTATAAATTAAGTAATCCCCTGACTGGGAGCATCCTCTAGCTTCCCATAACTGTTTCTAATGTGGTGGAGCAGCTTCCTGCAGCTCTCGAAGATGTAAAAGCGCTGTTACAGCATAAGGAGGCATGACATTATCTGTGGTAGTGTCAGATTCAGACTCTGGCGGTGAGGCAGTCTGGGCTAACAAAACAGGGACATGCTGCAAACCTGATGGTGCAGACGGGGGTGTGCGCCTAGCAGAATCTTTAGCTGCCCAGTCTGCTAGTGCCTTTCCCTGTGACACAAAATCTTGTCCATTTGTGTGTGCCACACATTTCACAACTGCCACTGCCTGTGGAGTAAGCAAGTGCCTCAATTAAAGCCTCTAAAAGATCCCTATGCATAACAGGACTTCCATCTGACTTAAGATAGCCTCTCCTACTCCATCTTATAATGCTAGAGTGTACACTAGTAGTCATATAAGCCGAATCTGAATAGATCATGATGACTTTTTCTATTCCCTGTTTAAAAGCCGCTATCAAGACTATCAATTCTGCTGCTTGGGCAGAATAATGTGCTGGTAGTGTTAACTGCTCTACTATGAGGAATGTGTCTGAAGAATCATGCTGTTGTGCCCTGACTACTGCTGCACCTGTATGTCTTACTCCTGTATCCTGGCCAATAGTAGAGGAACCATCAACAAAATAGACAATACTACCTGGAATAGGATCTTCTGTTTCTTGACTAGATTCATTAGGGATAAACGATAACAACTTCCTGAGATTCTCCTTTGCGGCCAAGGAACATAATGAGGTGCCCCAAGTGCCTTGCATATCAAGGGCATCTGATATATGGGAGTGACAGAATGTTGATTGTTGTGCTGTCTGACATATCTTTGACACATACACAAACATTTCTGCATACAGGGGTAATCCCAGTCTGGATCTCCCTCACCATAAAGAATACAATCCTCAGCATTTGCCATGTCACGTGGATCAAAGGACCCTTCACATGGTCATGGACCCATCTGTGGAGCTAAACCTTCGGTCCATCCTGCTAAAATATACACATAAGGTACAACACTGTACCAACTATTTTTTCCTTCGGCGACTATCTCACTAGGGGTGGGATCAGTGCTGCGCAAAACTGATTGAACACTCATCTGCTGTGTTGGTCTACCATGTAGTGTAAATCCTCCCATAGCTTCACAAGATCCCATCCTGGGGTCTGGCTGGTCATGTGTGTGTTCCCTGAAACCGCTCAAGCTCAGTCGCTCATTATTTCCTAGTTCTAGAAAACATGTCCTGTTCCTCTCCTCTTGTATTGGTGCGATTAGGCAATCCCATTGCTCCCTTTGTATGGTCAGAATCAATAAGGGGCCTTCCTTGAGTACTAATATCATAAGTAGAGCGCCTAGCCTCATAAGATCGCAATTTCACCTATGTTATCTCCATTCCTATGTATTGACTCTAGTCTATTTGCAATCCTCCCAAAACTTCCCTGAATCTGTCCTGAAAGATCATCACAATATTCTTCTCTCCTTGCTTCCCCTGCATCCCTTCTGTACTCACTTCGTGACACCCGTTCCTGAACACTTTCCAGTGAAACTATTACACTCCCCTTCTCCTTCTGCCAAGGTGGTAAATTATCTTCAGTCCTTCTAAAATTCTCATCTCTTCCTTGGGGTATTGGCCATCGCGCCATGCTAACAGCCCTGTCTACATAGTCATTCCATCTAGCATCCTCTGCATCTCTCCGTTGTGGGGTAGATATTCGCTCCCTAACTACTCTTCCTGATGCATCTTACTTCTGTAATAGATGCAATGTTGCTGATTAAACGTGTGACTGATCGTCACTGTCTCCTGGACCTTGCTCTTCACCTCTATCCTCCTGGGGAGAGGCTGGATCTAAATGCAGTGTAAACTGTGCTTCTAATTGTTGTGAAAATTGAGAGTCACCCACCCTTACTTGCTGTCTAAGAGTACTTGTGTGTCTTGGCTTTGACATCTGTGGGGCAACATTAGGGGTTCCCTTTGGGGATTGTGAAGGGGGTCTCAACATCAGGATTCTCAAAACCCACTGTGGCTTCCTGTAGCTGTATCAGTGGAAAAATACCAGTTACCTTAGGGGAAGTACTCATTGAATCATAGGGAGGTGGGAGAGCGAACGTGGTACTAGGGGTATCAACATTTCAGGAGTCCTTAGACTTCTCACAAAGAACTTGCCATAAAGCTAAGGTGGCTTCTCGCTTCTGCAATTTATCTCCTGTATATTTATGCTTAAGGTGTGTAACAATGTGCACTAATATTTTGTCATCAAATGTCCCTTTCTTTGGCCAGGGATACATGTGCTTCTGAGTAGCCTTAAACTATTATTTGTGTAGTTTTTTTCTGGTCACCTGGAAAGGTCTTTTGCCTGTGCTCTAAGGGAGTCTCCATATTCCCCCATATTTCTAACAACTTCTGCAATTTAACTTTTATCTGTCTACTCAATATTTCTCCTTTTAAATTTTTTTACACCAGTCCTCATAAACAAGAAACCTGTCAATTTGTCTATTCAGTCATATATTAAACATTAAGAAACATAATAACATTATGCAACATTATACAACAACATCATTCTGTGGCTACATTTCTATTTTCATGCTCACACACGCATTCACCATATTTAAAATAGGAACACTTCAACTACTTCTAAATGTTAATCACCATTGTTTTGACTCTAAACTGTAAATAATGTTGGCCGCAACTGGCCACTTCCCTCTGCACTCAAGAGAGAATAACCCTCAAACCATGCGTCGCATAGACCATGGAATGACTTCTGAACATTAGGTCCAGGACAGTAATTTAAGTGTTCAGATCGTGCTTGGAGGTAAAATTTAGCAATATAAGCCTTTACGCTGTCCCTCTATGGCAAATATTGGAACACATATTATAAACCCAACTTTGAATCACCCACATTGACCACTTCCAACTTTATATTGGGATAAACACTCTACCGACTATGCAGCGCCTGAACTCAATATTGCACAACACATGTACACAATCTTCCATCCGATAACCTTATATCCTTATATTTACATTACATCTGTGTTTACCATTGCCAGAGAGACAAGTCATATAATGTTCAAAACATGGAACGAAGTCCGCATCATCCTCACCTTAAAGACGGCAGTAGCTGGGTCCCCCGTGAATAGGCAGAACTTTAGTCAACATGGTGTCTGCTTATCTCATCAAAGATGCGCAATGATCTATGCAGCGGGGGTAGGCGGTATTCCAGTGGCAGTAGTCGGTTGAGGCCAAAAGGGAC
The DNA here is from genome assembly GCA_963921515.1 of Calotriton arnoldi. Taxonomy (NCBI): domain Eukaryota; kingdom Metazoa; phylum Chordata; class Amphibia; order Caudata; family Salamandridae; genus Calotriton; species Calotriton arnoldi. The sequence continues at coordinate 428,960 of CAWUFW010007934.1, forward strand.
TCCTATGCTGGCTCGCCAAATGTTGCGGGGTAACTTAAATAAAGAAAAAAAGACAAGACTCCTCTTGGCAAGGCAAACAGTGCTCTTTACCGTTGTGGCAGAGAGAGCAGCTATTTCCATACAGGTAAACAGCCGGTCTCAATTTGCTGCTTCACAGGCAGCCACTTATATAGCAACATGAACAATACTAATTAGAAAAGGTCAAATAATAGGTTACTCAGCAGTTACATATTGGTTACAGAAAACATATTGTCACTTGTGTTCCTAACCTCTGAACCTATTTCCTACACATTCCTCATTGTAATTTCTAACAATACTTAACAAGCCATGTATTTGCTTCTTTTGAATGTATGTATATTTGTGTGTTTGTTTTTATCATTCTGCTCCCAAGACTTCTTACCAGATTCTGTGTACTTTTGGCTAATTCAATCTCCTGCTCCTATTCTTCAATCATGTTTTTAATTCACTGGGACAACAGAATACGTGCCATAAATTCCTTCAAGCTTGTTAACACAGTTGTTCCTTTAACTAAGACCTTGCAGGTTATGCATTCTATTTTCTACTGAATTCTTCACCTCTCTGGCATCAGCACGGATTTTAGGCCTGCACTACGGTTTAACCACATATCATTTTCTACTGTTGTAGCATAATTTCTTCATGTTTCATTTCCTCTCCAACACTTGTTTCCATAGCCTCTGCCCACCACCCAGAAACAAAGGACATCATTACGATGGTGGGCGGAGAAAGTCCGCCCGCCACCGCAGCGGAATGCGGGACCGTCCGCAAGGGGTGCGGCGGTCCCGCACATGATATTAGGATGCCACCGCCACCGTGGCGGTGGCAAGCCTATTCACAGCATTGTGGCGGGCGGTGCTCACCGCACCGCCCACCACAATGCTGTGAATGCACGTCGTGCATTTGCATGCACAACCTGACAGGCACCGCGCGGTGCCTGCCACCTTGTGCATACAAATGCAGGGGGGTACCACAGGTACCCCCTATGTGCACACCCCACCCCCTCAACACCGTGGGGGCCCGCAACAGGCCCCCAAATGCAAAGACTGTATGCCTTTCCATGGAGACACCGCCACCATATTATCCTTGTTTTCCGCCGGTCGACGAGTCGACCGGCGGAAAAGCGGCGGACGGTCTTTCCATCCGCCGTGGACCCCCCAGCAATCGTAATATGGCGGGGGGTCTTTGCTGTGTGGATGGCGGGCGGATCGCCCCCGCCAGGCTGGCAGTGACTACCGCCGGCCCGGCGGGGGCGATGCGCCCGCCATCCTAATGGGCCCCAAAGTATTCTAAACTAATTTCTCACTACAAAGCCTTTGTACACATGTGAGTCTTGTTTCCTATCATCAGACTTCAGCCTGATTCCAACACTGCTTCCGAGACGTGGCAATCCATAGCAGAGCACTAAAAAATGCATTGCGGCTGGCCTGCCACATAACATTGTAGGGTGGTCTAGATCTGTAAATGAACAATGCAACCACCATCCTGTGCACTGCACAGGTACATTCTTATAATGCTTAAGAATGAGCTGTAAGTATATAAGGGCAGGCATGTAATAAACGATAAGTAGTGATATTCACCACTCTCAGGTGTGCCCAGTGTGTGTGCAGAAGGGTTGTTTCCATGCCATATTATCAGGACAACGACAAAAGATAAATATTTAGAGTTTAGTTTATATAATCAAATGATATCCTGAAAATATGACAGTGACCCAATCCTCCTGGGCATACGACTGGCACCCTTGTGGAACATGCCTGCTATTAGTTTGGTATTGAAGCCCTTTTGTCCATCTGGAAAGTATTCTTGTGACTTATTCTCGGTTTTGACTCTTGCCAAATACAGATAGTTGGGTATCTTTGTGTCTTGTCTGTTTATATTCTCTGTAGTGCTTGAGATATAGAAAGGGTGTCCTAGTTCGGAGCGAGAACAAAAGGTGAATTACATGGAAACTATTCCTGTCATAAACATGGCTAAAATACTCTGGAGAGCGAGAGAAAAATATTTTCAGAGTTGTGATACCTGGTGGAGACATCTTAGGCCCTGCAGATCTTGTGACCCTAAAGTAAGTGAAACAAGGAAGAATTAAGAGTGTGCTTTGGGACATAGGGCAAGAAATGTAAACAGGAAATCAGCACCAGAGCCTTGAATAGCATGTTAACAAATGCACAGAGATTTAAAGAGAATAGCTAATTATCTGAGAGCAAATGCAATGTGGCAAGGTAGGAAGAGAGGGAGGTGTGGCAAATCAAGTGTGAAAAGTGAGCTGGGCAATTAGAGAATTAGGGAGGCCAAGATCAAGAGTGGTTCCACAATCCAGTAAGGAGGTCATGATGGCCTCAAGCCTTAAAACTCATAAAGGCACAATTAGAAGGCAACAGGTGGAGCCACATAGTTAACCAATTCTTTAATGCAAGAGGTGTCTCTCATGACTCCAAGATAAGCTGCAGGTCAGAAGGGACTCCAAGATCATTAGGCCATCAAGTGGATGACCAGACTAATGAAGTGCCTCCCAAGACAAGAACTTCAATCTTGGTGGTTTTGACATCAGCAACTGAAATGGAGAGAGAGATGCAGAGAGTGCCTCCTTTGTGCTGGTAACTGCCTCTACTCTCCCGCTGATAATAAATCATACCTGCATAGAAATGTTTGTACTCATCCTGTCAGATGAAACAAGTGTAGATTGTCAGCGGCTTATACCACCTGCCCATTTAAAGTAACTGTTTACCTTCAAAGTGTCACTAGTCATCCATGTACCATTGGAGGTCATGCAAAGGTGGAACTGATCCTTGGTAAATGATTATTAAACTAGGTGTCCTCAGCACAGGAATGGAAGGCAGACCTATAAGAAAGAATAAGGGAGGTTAGCTGTGCGACATAAATGTTAAAAAGAGGAGGGCTGAGAGAAAAGCCCTGATGGTACTCACAGCAAAGTTGGCAAGCAGTAGATTGTAAAAGTGGACATTACACAGCTTGAAAGTGTTTCTGAAGAAGTTACAAGATCAATGCCAAGACCATTGCCCTGATTCCCATTCCCTATAGTCTGGATACAAGCACAGTATAAGCTACATTTTCGAAAGTGGCTGACAAATCTAAAAGAACAATAGCATGACACAATTGAAATCTAGAAATGAAGAGAGGTTGTCAAGGGATAATACCCATTTTTTCTCAGTACAATGCGTAGGACATTGCACAGGTTCATGAAAAGTACTACTTTCCAAGAAGGAAGAAAGTAAGACATTGATTGCCTTTTCCAGGACCTTGCCAGGGAGAGGCAGTAGAGAGGTGGGTGGAGAGGTTTCAAGTACTGCAAGATCCTCTGTATGCCTTTTCAGCAGAAGAGCCAGAATGGTCCTGTTGCTTTGGTATGAGTGAGTGAATCATAAGTCGTTGTTCCTTGAATATGTGTTTGTACAAATGTGTATGTGTGGTATGGAATAGAAAGACAGATAGATATCTCTACAGATTAAAGTAATATGCTTTTTATCACCATTGTTGAGCGTGTGAAGGGGCCATGACTCATGAGATGAGAAGCCTCATGTGAGCCGTGCTGCCCCTTCCCTCTCTCAACAGTGGCAATAAACTGCATATCACATATCATATAGATATATGAACATTTGCATACGTGGTTTACTCCATGTTGATTTCTGTTTAGCAGTCATAAATAAAGGTATCTGTCTAGAACTAGAAAACAAAAGGTTAAATCATTGCATTGCAAGAACAATCACACCAAATAAGTCTTGTGACTTAGTTGTTTTTCTGTCATGTCATTATAACATGAATTGTGTCATTCAGTAATGATTTTTTTTAAAAAGGTGATAGGTGGAATGGATCACTGACAAAATATCGAGTGACAGAATATCGTGTTCCCAAAATATCGGGACATAAATATGGATGTCAAAAATATCGACATCCTATCTTCAATGGTAAGTACTAAAATATCGAGAAAAAAATATCGTTGTTTTAAAAATATCAAAGTACAAAATATCGTTTTTTTAAATGTATAAAAAATAATGTAAAATGAATTAAATAATACATATAACTTAAAAAAATATTTAGAATTATTAGAAAATGTTAACAATTATAAGTAATAAATGTAATGTAAAAATAAATTAAACATACATATATAAAATGTAATATATATATTTACTTGATAATAATTAAGAAATAATTATTTTAATAAATTATAAAATGTTAGAAATATATTAAAAAGTATAAATACATATATATATATACATAAACCTGCAACATAAAAATAATATATATATATATATATATATATATTATAAATTAAAATATTAAAATATGTATTATTTTTAAAACTACATTTTACACTACATTGAGTACAACAGTAGGGAAAGTGTTGGATAGCAGAGGTGAATAAATTACTATTCCCACTCCAGCAAGTGCAACAGTAGGGAAAGTGCTGGATAGCGGAATAATTTACTATTCCCACTCAAATGAGTGCAACAGTAGGGAAAGTGTTGGATAGCGAAGGGAAAAAAATTACTATTCCCACTCCAGCGAGTGCAACAGTAGGGAAAGTGTTGGATAGCATAGGGGTAAAAATCACTAGTCCCACTCCAATGAGTGCAACAGTAGGGAAAGTGTTGGATAGAGTAGGGGATAAAATTACTATTCCCACTCCAGGGAGTGCACCAGTAGGGAAAGTGTTGGATAGCGGAGGGGTAACAAGTACTATTCCCACTCCAGCGAGTGCAACAGTAGGGAAAGTGTTGGATCGCGTAGGGGTAAAAATTACTATTCCCACTCCAGCGAGTGCAACAGTAGGGAAAGTGTTGGATAGCGGAGGGGAATAATTTACTATTCCCACTCCAATGAAGGCAACAGTAGGGAAAGTGTTGGATAGCGGAGGGGAATAATTTACTATTCCCACTCCAATGAAGGCAACAGTAGGGAAAGTGTTGGATAGCGAATGAGAAAAAATTGCTATCCCCACTCCAGCAAGTGCAACAGTAGGGAAAGTGTTGGATAGCGTATGGGTAAAAATTACTATTCCCACTCCAGCGAGGGCAACAGTAGGGAAAGTGCTGGATAGCGGATGGGAATAATTTACTATTCCCAGTCCAATGAGTGCAACAGTAGGGAAAGTGTTGGAGAGCGAAGGGGAAAACATTAATATTCCCACTCCAGCAAGTGCAACAGTAGGGAAAGTGTTGGATAGGGGAGACATAAAAATTACTATCCCCACTCCAGCAAGTGCAACAGTAGGGAAAGTGTTGGATCGTGGAGGGGTAAAAATTACTATTCCCACTCCAGCGACTGCAACAGTAGGGAAACGGTTGGATAGCGGAGGGGAATAATTTACTATTCCCACTCCAATGAGTGCAACAGTAGGGAAACTGCTGGATAGCGTAGTGGATAAAATTACTTTTCCCACTCCAGGGAGTGCAACAGTAGGGAAAGTGTTGGATAGCGGAGTGGTAAAAATTACTATTCCCACTCCAACGAATACAACGTTAGAGAAAGTGTTGGATAGCGTAGGGGTAAAAATGACTATTCCCACTCCAGGGAGTGCAACAGTAGGGAAAGTGTTGGATAGCGGAGGGGAATAAATTACTATTCCCACTCCAATGAGTGCAACAGTAGGGAAAGTGTTGGATAGCGGAGGGGATAAAACAAAACATTACAGCTATTGAACCTAAATCCCCAAACAAAATAAAAACAAAACAATTACTAACAATATTTATCAATTAATAAATGAATATTAATGATCAACTAATGATTAATTTATTTAAAGTATATTACTTTCAACCCTTTACCACAATAAACACAAAAACACACACCTAAAAATTACACAATTTCCATAACTAATTTTACATTAGTAAATTAATAACAATTAACATCAAATCATTCATTCATTTAAAAAAAATTCTTCCCAACATTTACAACTATAAACTCCACAACTCACACATCAAAATTATTCCACAATTAGCATATTTAATTAATTAATTAGCATTAATTAACAAATAATTAATTAATTATAAATATTTTACCTCCCACCATATTCCCCTATAAATGACACCACCAATGTCGTAAAACATGACACAATTAACATAATTTATTAACAATTAATTATTTAATAACAATTAACAAGCAAAATAAAAACAATTAATAATAAATTAATTCACACAATTAACACTATAAAATAACATAAAATACCCCTATCACCCCACAACGCACTCCTAAAAAAATGTCACAATTAACATAATTACCAATTAATTCATAATAATTAACAACAAATTAATAAATAATTAATAATAAATTAATTACCACAATTAACAATATAAAACATTAAAACATAAATATAAATTAATAAAAAATATTAATTAATTAATTATAATTAAATTACTTCCCACCCTACTCCCCTATCAACCCACAACCCGCTCCTAAGAAAATGACACAATTAACATAATTACCAATTAATTAATGATAATTAACAACCAATTAATAAATAATTAATAATAAATTAATTCCCACAATTACCAATATTAAATATTAAATACATAAATATTAATTAATAAAAAATATGAATACATTCATTATAATTAAATTACTTCCCACCCTATTCCCCTATAAACCCACAACCCGCTACGGAACTAAAACGCAAAATTTAATTAAATTATAATTAATAACTTCTAAAAATGATTAATACATTAATTATAATTAAATTACTTCCCACCCTATTCCCCTATAAACCCACAACCTGCTACGGAACTAAAACGCAAAATTTAATTAAAATAAAATTAATAACTTCTAAAAACTTAACACATATATTAAAAAACAAACGCAATACTTAGACAAAAAAATAGAACACATACATTTAAAATACATACTAAAATACATAACACTAACTAAAAAAACGATATTTTTAACAACTATATTTTTGCAAACGATATTAATGACTGATATTTTTTAAATTATATAAATGACTTCGATATTGTTAAAAACGATATTACTTACCTTAGACTCGATATTCTTGACCACGATATTCTGACAGTCGGTATTTTTGTATCACGATATTCTGCACTCGATATTAGTGCACGTCGTCATAAAAAACTCGATATTTAGACTGTTTACCAGGTTGAATGCTTGTATTAATCTCAGCCACAAGTAATTACTCATGCCCCATCATTTTTTGCTTTATTGCCCATCATGCCAATCCAGAGACCAGCCTTATGCACATCATACTTGGTTCTGCTCCAGTAGGAAAAGTTTAGCCAAAGCTGCCAAAACAGGTCCCCTTTGAACAAGAACACAAGCAAAGCCACACTAGTATAGGTCCACCTTTTTGTAAGACAATAACAGTATTTTCTACACTGTACTGCGGTTACAACATGGATATAGATTATAATGCCTCAACTGCCTTGGTAACAGTGCAATGTGCAGATCGGGATTGAGAAACTTTGGGAGAGCTCATGGATGTTTCAGCGTTAGGATCGCTTTGCATGGGGCAGGTCAGCAAAGCACTTAGTATATTTCAGTGCTAGGATAATTCTGCACTGGGAAGGTCAGAATAGATGTTCATTGGGAGAACCTGGTGCTGGTTTCAGTCGTAGGATAGTTTACATGGGAAATATCTGGATAGAAGTGTGTTACGAGGGTTTTTGCAGGTTTCAGTGCTAGCGTAACTTTGCATGGAATAGTTGAGGATAGGAGTTAATTGTGTGAGCTCAATGCATGGCTTAATGTTTTCCATGGGGGAGGGCAGGACAGAAGTGCATTTTGAGAGTATGGCACATGTCTGAGTGCTAGCTTAGCTCTACATGGGCAATTCCAGGAAAAGGTGTGTTGACAGAGATCTCTGTGCATGACTGAGTGCTCGTTTTATGTCCCTCAATCCATTGCATACTGGCATTTCAATGAAATCCAGCTGCATTCTGTTGAAAGGACCTCCAGATCTCCTTTGTGAATCAATGTAACAATAGTTCGCTTTCTTGCATTCATTTGTTGGTAAATCACACATCTGTAACTCAATGCCTCAGCCACCGCTTGAAACTTCGGGTTAAATTAAGTCTGTCTAAACAACCTCACCATGGCATCTCTTCCTATATGCATCAACCCATGATAATACCTCGTCAACGGTGGCAACAAACTATTAGGCAGTACTGGCCTTTAATCTCCTGAAGCCCAAATGTTGTCATCTCGTTTTACATATCCTGCTCTGATCCATCCTTGCTGTTCCTCCTCAGTAACTTCCTCTTGTAATCTCATTACTTCCTCCCATGTATCAGAAATGGTCATCAAAAGGTTGAAATTGGTTCTATCAGCTCCCTTATTTGTGTATGCGCCACTGGAAGTGCAAACTTTTAATGCACAATAATGTGCAACTTCGGCTGCATAATGATTTAATGACAGCAACTTGTCTTGCATTTGTAGAGCGTCCAACAGTTTTCTCACATTTTCTCCATTGCAGATCGGGAACCCTGACAAGGTCATAAATCTCCTTTGAGACCATAACTTTCCGAAGTCGTGAACAACACTGAACCCGTACTGACTATTGGTAAATATTTTCACTTTCAGCTGGTCTGAAACGCAGCATGCTCTGGTAAGAGCAATCAGTTCTGCCACCTGCACGGAGAATACTCCTTGAAGCCAGGCAGCTTCCACCACTCCCATAACAGTATAGACAGCAAAAGCAGCCCTCAGGTTTCCCTCATTGTCCCTGAGACAAGAGCCATCCACAAACAGGGTATAATCAGATTCAAACAATTGCTTGTCAGTAATGTCGGAACGGGGCTTGGTGCATAGTTCAGTGACATCGAGACAGTCATGCTCTACTTCGAGCCTACTATTGGTTAGATGCTTGCTGAATACGAGTTCGAGTCAACAATATTTCAATCGAATGCGGTACATAAACAGGCAAAGGGTGACCCATTACAATGCTCTCACATCTCTCTATGTTGACACCTGTTGTATCAATGGATTTAGGACATCCTGGAATCGCTGATGCTACTGGATCCAGAGTAGCTGAGAAGTAGGCAACTGGTCTATGGGCACTTCCATGACTCTGAGTCAATACTCAGAGAACACAACCTTTTACTACAAAAGAGCGAAAATGCTTTGTTGTAATCTGGCATTCCTAATGCAGGAGCGTGACAAAGGCTTTCTCTCAGCTTCATGAATGCATTGAAGCAATCATTGTCCAAGGTCACCAGATCTGACACATCCTTGTGTGTCAACCTCTGCAGAGGTTTGGCCACTAGGGAAGAGTTGGGAATTCACTGGTGACAGTAGCCCACCATTCCCAGAAACATCCTGACTTCTTTCTGCGTGCGAGGCGGATTCATTTGCCTGATCGCCAAGATTCTTTCTGTGATACCCTTCTTGTGCCTTTCACAATGTGATATCCTAAGTAGAGGACTTCCGTCATACAGTAATGTAGCTTACTTCGGGATACTTTATGTCCATTTTCAGCCAAAAGGTTCAGCGGGGCAATTGTATCAGTTTTACACGCTTCTTCAGTATTCCATGCAACCAAAAGGTCATCGATATACTGGACTAGGACAGAATTACAGGGCATGACCAGAGACTCCAGATGTTTCTTCAAGATCTGGTTAAAGATTGTAGGACTTTCCGTATACCCTTGTGGAACACTGCACTATGTTAAAACACGATTCCTCAGCCAGAAAGCGAATAAAAATTGGCTTTCCTCATGGAGGGGAACAGAAAAGAAGGCCTGGCAAAGATCAATGACAGAGAACTATTTAGCCTCACATGGAATCTGAAATAATATCACAGATGGGTTCGGTACCATGGGACACCAAGGGACCATTGTGTTATGAATTTTACAGAATCCTGTAATATGCAGTGCTTACCGCTCAGCTTCTGCAAGCCCATAATGGGTGAGTTATAGAGACTCCCCAGGATCTTTTTTAAAATGCCTTGTTTAATCCTAGTCCCCAGCATAGGTGTAATTCCAGCCACTGTCTCGGACGTCAGGTTATACTGCGGTGCTCTCGGGTATTCAGCATTTGGCCTAACTTGGATACGGACTGGCTCAACTCCTCAGATGAGTCCGATGTCCTTACCCAAAAAACTCCAAACTAGGGGGTCGATTACGATGTCGGGCGGACTTTGTCCGCCCGCCATCGCCCCGGTAAATGGGACCGCCCGCTATGTGTGCGGCGGTCCCGCACATGTGATTAGGATGCCACCGCCACGGTGGCGGTGGCACCCCCCATTTCCAGCATTGTGGCGGGCGGTGCTCACAACACCACCCGCCACAGTGCTGGAAATGCATGTTGTGCATCTGCATGCACAACGTGACAGGCACCGTGCGGTGCCTGCCATAGGTACCCCCCATGTGCACCCCCCAACCCCCAAAATACCTGGGGGCCCGCTACGGGCCCCCAATGTCGGGACCGCGAGCCTTTCCATGGCGGCGACGCCGCCATGGAAAGGCTCATCACCGCTGGCATCATAATGTGGATCGCGGTGTCTTGCAGACACCGCCACCATATTAATCCTTTTCCGCCCGGTCGACTGATCGGCCGGGCGGAAAACATGCGGACGGTCTTTCCGTCCGCCGGGAGTCCCCTCCGCCATGGTAATATGGCGGGGGAATTTGGTGGCGGACGGATGAAAATGGCGGGCGGATCGCCACCGCCATGCGGGCGGTGGCGATCCGCCCGACATCGTAATCGACCCCCAGGTCTCTCACTGTACCTCTGAGATCCAACGGTAAGTCTTCTACTGTTAACATGGGGAACAATGAAACGCACATGTTCTGGTTTGCCAGTTTGAAGGCAATGTCCTTATCATTCATCTGAAGCTCAATACCCTTTGGTGTGCAATAGATGGTGCAATTTAACTTGCACAGCAGATCATGTCCTAACAGGCGCACATGACTAGAATCACACACCACAAATTGATGATTATCTTCAAATGCCCCTATCTACAAAGGCACTTTTCAGTAAGAGTGTTTGACCATCTTTTATTTACTTTACATTTACAACTCCTACACCTTGGATTGTTTGTTTCTGAGAGGGGTTGGTTTGGAACCTCTGCTGTTCTCACAGTAGAGCTGGTAGCACCAGTGTCAATCAAGAAAGTGATGTTGTGGCCATCTACATCAGCATCAATGTATCGTTCACTCTGGTCTACCTCTAAGACAGCACCAAGTATACAGTCTTACTCCCCCCTCAGGCACCGTCATAAGGACTGATCTGAGCTGTACCCATTAGATGCGTCAAATATAGGAAACTGTTGGTACAGGCCTTTATGATGGGACATATTCTGTTCTCCATTCATGTCTGCGTTCTGATTAAATCAGGCGCTATTTACAGCTTGCTGTGGGATCAGGGGTTGTGATACTTGCATCATAGGCCCTTGGGAACCAGCTTAATTTTGGAATCTTGATCTGGATACATTCTGGGGTTGCATAACATTACCCTGGGGTTGATTAAACCCTCCATTCTGTTCTTGATTTGGGGGATTAAAGCAACATTTGTGCTTCCAATGCTTAACTTGTTACAAAAATGGCATAGGTTTGACTTCTTTAACGTGGCAACATCAACTCCAGTCTTGGGATCTATAGGAACACCTTTTCCCCTTCCTCGTCACTGAAATCCTTCACTTTGTTGCATCGGAGCCCCAGACTGGTAGACTTCCTGCATAGGGGCAGTATCCCCTACATAAGGCTGCCCCTGACCTCCACTCAGTACTTCCTGCAAGGGGAAAGCCTTGACACCCATCCCTATTTCCCCAAAGGAGGAGATTCTCCATTTGTTCTTTTGGAGCCTTTTCTTTTGCCCATCTTTCTTCCTATCTGTCCAATGTACTCCAAATCCAAATATTTAAAAATAATTCTCAAATTTGGACCTTCAATCCTGGTAATCTCAGATTCTCTATGTCCTGATCGCTAAATGCAAGTGTATGATTTTTCTGCAAAGCATTTATTCATTCTATATCAACACCGTATCTCTGAGCCAATTCAGATAATTTCTCATGAGCCTGTCTCGTTCTCCTAGTGACATCTTTCCTCATGAATAACAATTCATTCTGTTGGTGGGTATCTATTCGATTAAGCTTCAAACTCCCACTTATCATTTCATCCAATTTAGTTTTTAATTTAACCACATCTATCAAATCTACATTTACAGCCGATTTTATAGTTCCATGGCTCACCTCTGTACTCTGATTTTCATTTGAAATATTAATATTATGCTCCTTCAACCATTGAATCTAAATCTTGGCCATCAAATAGATGTTGGCTCTCAGAAGTCCTTTTTTGTGTAGTGCTGTCTTGGGGCGTACTATTAGGTACATTCAGGAGAGTTTCCTATACAGGTGAATCCATACCTGCCAATCCAGGAAAAGACCTTATAGGTCTGAATCAATTCTGTACAACAGAGGAATCTGCACTTGCTGCACATGGTGAGCTCGCATTCATTGGAACTAACGGGACAAATTGCATTCTCTGGCTATCTGCTCCTCTATCTGGTATCTTTGCTTCTGTAGAAACAGGCACTCTCTGACTTTCGTTCCCAGCAGAACTAGGAGAGTACATAGGTACTATAGGACCAACAATGTAAGAGCATCCTGAAGTTTTGAAGCCAAATTGGAGTCACAATTTCCTGAAGAGCCTGGGACACACGCTCACATATTTCCTCCTGCTATAGTCTCTGTCATGCCAGTTGATATAACGCCAACAACACCAGGACCAGAAGCAACTGGTGCTGAAGCACTTGCAGAACTACCAGTAACACTCAGTCAGTAAATAATACTTTTATTTGATTTCGTTAAAAATCATAAAAGAATGGAAAAGACACATAATACAAAATGATTTAAAATGAAGTTTTGTAAAATACGAGAGATAAAAACACAGTGAGGTCATATCCTCAATCATCATCAACGGTTAGGATAAGATATATTAAATTGTGTAATCAGTGCAATTTGTAAAAGGTACAAAACGGTTCAATAAGGAATAATGAAAAAATAGTGCCAGTGCAGATGGAATGTGTCCAGGCAGTTCGTATCAAAGCCACTCAAGTTAATTAGTTTTTTTGTCCAATTCTTTGGCCGCCATTTTCCAAAATGTAATGGCTCTGCAGGACAGTTGGATCGACAAGCCTCCAAGGCATTGTATGACTGCAGCTCTGCATGACCTTATTTGTTTTTTCCTAAAAATCTCGCGAAGGACGATTTTTCGGGTTTCTAGTAGTGAGGGGCAAGTACATAGGAGGGGTAGTAGTGTCTCTTCTCCTTGTCCGCAGAGGTAGCATTCTTTTGTTGGCCATGTAAACTTCCATTTCGGGGTCAAATCCTTTGTGGGGAATGACCCCAGCCGCAGCAGCGTCAGATAATGCTTTTTATAATGTGAGAAATATTCAGACAAATACGATTGGGGTTTCAGCGTCTGATAAGATTGAATCACTGCCTATGCATGATATTTCTTGGAAAATGCTGTTTTATCCATTGACAACGAGATTCGTTTAGTTGCATTGTTCACAGCATTTTTGAATCCAGAGTAGGAGGTAATTGTATGCCAGGCCTCCTCGAGGTGTAGGTCCAAAAGAGATTCTTTTAGAACTGTAAAGATAGAATTGTTTAGCCTAGCTTGATTTTCAATCTCTTCCCAACAAAAGTGGGCTAAGGTATTGTCTTCTGCTTGCCTCATCCGCCAATAATATTTGGCCACCGCCCCTTGTCTGGCTGGTTTCTGGGTTTTGAGCCCATATTCTAATCGAATTTGTGCCTGAGAGATATATCGGGGGATTAAAAACAGGCTCTTAAAGAAACTCGATTGGGCTAGGTTTAGGGCGGCTGCATCTTTTGTGTTCAAAATTTCTGACCTATACGATATGGCGGGTATGAATTTTGCTGCAATTACCTTAAGCAGGTGACCAGTTGAGCAGCCTTTTAGCTTCTTCTGTAGGATTTTGAAGGCAAAGAGGAGTTGTTTGGCTTTCATTTTCCTTTGGTCCAGGTGTTGCTTGAAATTAAGGTTGTGATCGAGTTGAAACCCTAAATATTTGTACGAATCCACCTGGGATATTGGTTTCTCATCCAATTTCCAGGTGACTTTGCCTTATGACCTTGTTTTATGATGTTTGGAAAAGCATAGCACCTTGGTTTTCTGAAGGTTTATCGTTAGTTGGGCAGAGGTGGTATAAGCTCCTAGTTGGGTCATCGATCGCTGCAGACCTATCAGTGTTTTGGCTAGGAGGACAATGTCGTCCGCGTATTGGAGGCTGGGGATTGGTGTTTTGCCCAGTTTTGGGGGGTCAGTTTGTACTAGTCGGAGATGCTTCTCAAGGTCGGCGGTATAGATGTTGAATAGACAGGGGGCCAGCACGCACCCCTGTTTTAACCCATTTGTTGTTGGAATCTTGTTTGTTATGCTGCGCCCATCTCCTTTCCTTATTTGAACCCACGTATGTGAGTAAAGGTTAATTATCGCCTCCAGAAGTTTAGTTGGTGCCCCCTAACTTTGCATTTTGGCCCATAGCTTTGCTCTTGGTACTTTATCAAACGCCGCTTTGAGGTCAATAAAGCACGCATACAGGGTACTGGATTTTGCATAAGCTTGATTAACTAGAAGGGTGACAGCGGAGATGTTTGTAAGGGTGCCTATTCCTGCCCGAAATCCGGTTTGCGTGTTTGGCATCAAGTTTGTTTGGCTAACCCAGTCCTCTAAATCTACCAGCAGATTCGAAGCATACATTTTTGCCTCAACATCGATTAATGCTATCATTCTATAATTCGCAGGATCCGAACGTGAGCCCGATTTGTATATGGGATTTAAGATACTTCCTCGCCAGGAGTCAGGGATCGTGCCAGAAGCTAAAGCGTATGTGAAGAGCGGAGTGAGGATGCCAGACCAGAATGAAGGGTCATGCCGGAATAGGGCATTTGGCAAGCCTTTGGGCCCTGGAGCTCCCTCAGGTCTTAAGTTTTTTATGATTTTGAGAACCTGTTCTTGTGAAATCTGCGGGGAGAATTCTGATGGTTCTAACTTGGATATATCGTGGGCTATTCCTGCAATGGGGACCCCTTTCCCTGTTGGCATTCCAGGGTTTATAACGCCTGAGGATGGAATAGCGTTATATGTAAGTTCAATATAGGCTCTCCAGGTGTCCTCCATTATGTCCGAGTTGAAATGTCGGTTCTTGCCATTTGATAGCTGGTTGATGACTTCCCAGAAGAGTTTGGAGTCTCTTTGTTTACTGGCATGGAGGAGTTTCGTCCAAAAAAGTTCTCTGAAATCTTTCTTAGCCGCCTTGATGTCACTTTTTAGGTTTTTCTTGTTTTTGATATTAGGGAGAGGATGTCCTGGGAGGGTTCTGAACCCCGGATTCGAAGTTGTCTTAGATATTTATTTAGGTGTTTTTTTTGTTTCCTTAGGCTGTTGGTGAACCATGCTGCCCCTGGTGATCTTCCTACTTTACGGCCATTACCCTGTCTTGAGAATTCATTGTTTAGATCGTGAGTAAAGGATACCCAAGCCTTTATACATGATGATTCGACATTGAAACTCTCCAAAAGGGTAGTGCATGTGCCCATGATGTCAAGAATGGTTTCCTTTTTCCAAGTGAGTCGTTTTAAGTTATAGCATTGCGTTGGTAGGGACATCACGTTGTCTTTTATTGATTTTACCGTGCTTATGAGCAAAGTGAATGTTTGGGGATGGTGATCACTTTCTGCCCTTTCTTTTATTTGGAAGTTCGAAATGTGAGGGAGAATGTCATGATCTGTAAGTGTATAATCAATAATTGAGCCTGTTTTTGTGTAACCCTTGATTATGCAGGGGGGCTCTTAGACGGACCTCGTCCATTTAGCCACACATTGAGAGTTCTTCCAGCAGGGACGCACATCTGTTGCCATGTGTATCACGTCGTTTGCTGGATTGTGAGTGGCCTATTGTACTTTCTTTCCTGCCATATAGTAGATTCATATTGAAATCTCCTGACAGAATGATGTTGGCGTGTAGATGAGCAAGTTTAAGAGTGGCTAATGTTGCTGTTAGATTCTCAATTCTTGACCTCTTTTGTTTAGGTGCAGGGTGGATATAGACGTTCAATATTAGCAGGCTAACAAAGGGCGAGACAACTAATTTGATACATGACATCCAAGTCGAGTCAAGGTCCAATTCAGAGACATGCCATGCGATGTCAGTCGAGACAAAAATAGAGAGGCCTCCTTTAGCTCTTCCATATTTTGAGTCTCTCTTGGCCGGATTGAGATATTCTTTATATCCTACAATTGGTGAAGGATTTGTCTGCCATGTCTCTTGGAGAAGAAGTAGATCGTGCTGTGTAATGAATTCCATAAAATCGGGATCTTCTAATTTTGTGCTTAGGCCATTCACATTCCAGGAGCAGATGTTACAACCGTGGTCTGGATTTGATGCTTTGGTTGGATTTGTTCATGCCATTCCGTGGCGGGTTCCGGCTGTATTGGTCTGCCTGTAACCCGGAGGCTTAACTGCTTCAGGGTGAGCAAAGGTGATGGTTATTTTCCTTGCGGTTTGGTCTGTGCCCTTGATTGGGCTATGATGATCCGGGCCTTTCGCACCTCTTAGCATGCCCTCTGATGGGTTAAGTTGTTGTAGCGGTCTTGGATAACTGGGGGGAACAAGCTTTTTTATCTCTATGCCCCATTTAGCGAATAAATCCTGCTGCTGCCAGATCTGCTCGGTGATGGAGTTGTCGAAAAACGTTGCTGTAGTGATTTCATGACCGGTTGAATCGAGGTTTAGTCTGAACTCTATGCTTTCTATATTACGGGTATCAATGTGGCTCAAAGAAGGAAGTGCTTTAAATAGTTTTAGTAGTACACTTCTGTTGAGGATGTCATGAGTTCCCCTCGAGACGTAGTGGGGGATAAAGTCCAGCTTATTGTTGTTGTCGAAAACATCCAGCCCTCGTTCGGAGTCTGGGCGCTTTTCGATTTGTTTGTCAACCGCGATTCACCCCGAGTAGATCGGGCAAAGTTTCAGAACGTTACATGTATTGTTTTGTAAATGTATATCATTGTTCTTTGCGGAGATAGCTGCACTGCTTCCCAGGCAGTAACTATTTGTTGTTTCAAGGTTACTCCTCTCCTCTCTGTCATCCACCTTGGGCAAGGTGGCCTCCTTCGAGCTAGTTGTGATGGATTCTATCATATTACACCCTGGTGTGGGTGTGGTTTTCATAGTTTGTGTAGCCTGGGTTGTTAGGTACCATTTCTTTTCCTTTACGGAGGGCTTGAATATACTGTATACATTTACTGGTGGCGGTTGTTCCGTTATATGTTGATTATGACTATTTGGGACAATGGGTTGATTGGTTGATGGGATCGGGTGATCCTCAATACTAGCGTTCTCCGTGATTGTTGGAGTGACGTTGTCTTCGCTTTGAGTCCCATCTTGCTCAATCGTGGCGCTGGTTGCGTTCGGTGCCTGTCTAGTTTTTTTGCCATTTCTGGCCTTTCTCAAGCGTTTTCTCTCCCGCTTGGATAATAAAGTTGTTACTTTTGATTGCCTTGCGGTTGGCTGGTTGCAGTGATCAATGGGTGGAGTGGCCAAGGTGCCTGTGCTGCCAGATACTCTTGATAGTTGTGGTGTATTTGTGCTTGCATGTGTTTGAGCTGAATTGGTCCCCATTACTCTTGCATTTTGCCCCCTGAGAGGGCTAGGGCGTGCCTGATCCTCATCCCTCAATGTTTCTTTAGCTTTCTCAGCTGATAATGTGGTCTTAGATGAGACGTCCCTGGTGACCCCCAATAGTTTGGTCATTAGAGTTGGGACTACAGCTAGTTGATCTATTATTTGAGTGCAGTGGTAATGACACATTTGATAAGTTGTTTCCCGGTCTAGCTGTACCCTCATGATCATCTCATTAAAGTTTTGCAACTTTTGTTCCACCCCCTGAACGTGGGTGGCTAGGGTGTTTAAAAGGTCAACTTGGGTGTCTAACTTATCTGCATGGTAAATCATGGCTTTACCAATGGTATCCATGGTGTTTAGCAAGTGCAGCCAGACTGCGGATGATGGTGAACTGACTGGTCCTGCTAGGGGTGAGCTGACTCGTTGTTCCTGAAGGAGTTGAAGATCCAGGGATGGAAAGTCCAGCGAACCCGGAATCTCACTTGATTGTTCCTTTTTTGTGAGAGTGGCATCATAGGAGAATTTTCAGGGTTTTTAAATTTAAAATGCATGTCATCGTGTTGGTTGAAAAACAGGAGTTCCTGACCGGGTTGGTGGACCTTTTCCAATGAAAGAAGTGGCGAGGCAAATTGATCTTGCTTATTAGTGTTTACTTTAGCGGAATCCGAGTCGTCTGCAAGTAGGACCACCGGCGACATGTGTGTTTCCAAAAGGACTAAGGATATTTAAACTAGTCTGATGTGTTGGGTCACCCTCGTTGTAACCGTTGTGACCGAGTAAAGATTGTTGTTGCTGCGGCGGTTGTGATTCTGAAGAGAGCGGATGGCAGTGAATTAGTGCCTCGATGGCTTTGAGGTTATGACTTTGGCCGCTTTCTGAAGGATGAAGAGCTTTGGTCGTTAGAAATTGCGATCCTTGGACTTCTCTATTTAGCGCGTGCTGGGAATCTAGTCCCGTTTCCCGAAGTACTTCCGTTTCGTTCTTATGGCTCTTGCTGCTTCTATCATAGGAAGGATTCATGTCGACTTTGCTTTGAAAGTCAGTAATGTCGTTGCTAGGATTGGTATGTTTGGGGCATTCGAAGTCATTACGGTCCTGGTTTTTCTTGGTGGTTTTTGTGGCCACTTTTAAAAAATCAGTAATCAGCGCCCGTTTACTGCTGTTTGGGCATGAATAGTGCCTGGTAGGTGCTGATAGAATGCCTTTCTTGCCTCCTTCATGAGTGACGTGTGGGGCTGACTGTGACTTTTTTGCTGGTAGTTAACTTAACACTTGCCATTCCTGAGGTTACTGCGGTAACTGTGGTTAAAGCTTCCAACACATGCCGCATGTCGCTGTTTGTTTGCCTCGGCCCTGTTTGGGACCCTCCTTTTCCATCTCTTTTTTGGAAATAGCTGACGTTTTTTTGTCTTTCTTCTCCCCCACTCTCATTTTTCCAGACCTCATACCGAGTTATTGCCCACCCGCTTGGCGAGATTGGGCCACTGGAACGGAGAATTTGGGGGTGAGTTGAAACTATTAACTATTGACAAGTGGCAGTTTTCGTTTTCACTTGAAAGACTTGGTATGTTGTTGGATTGATTAGTCGATTAAATAAGAATTAAGTATTGGTTTCAGCCTGTCCGTCCTATGATCTTGGAGCAGTGATTGGGCAATGAAGAGGAAGCACTACAATGGTGGCAGGGTAAAGACGAGGGGCATTGATGGTTAAAGGCGGTTGGGGGCGGCCTGACCCCTGAGGTAGATGGCGTCTGTCTAACTGGTGGCGGCGATGGCCGAAATTCCCTAGGAAAGTGACAGTGCGGGGGCGGCGTGCGCGCGTGCGCGATCGGGCCGGCGGAGATAGCGCAGGAACAGCGATAGACAGGGAGACGCAGGGTTGAGAGCAGGGCACGCTGGGTTGCCGCAAGCCGCACCCAACCTAGTTGGGCCACTTCCGCGGACACACTCTTCACTTCACTCTGCAGCCTCCGCTAAGGGGGGCCGTGCTCTCTCTCTCCCTCACGCACTGCTTGTTCTCACCTCGTCACGCCACACGTTGCACCGCCTTTCCCGTTTTTTTGTTGTAATATTTCACGGGATAGTTCGTGGGGCCCTCCACAGAGAACGGTGCAGCCCGGCGGCCCCGCCACTCCAACTCCGGCTCCGGCTTAGGCTCTGGATTCTGGAGAGCAGCTCCGCACTTGCACCGACACCCGGCTCCTCTCTGGTCTCGCTGATCTCGCAGGATCAGTCAGTCAGTCTCCGTGCGGGGGTAGAGAGGCAAAGACCAGCAAAGTTCAGCAGAAGCTACGGGGGCAGGCAGCAACTCGGCGTCCCGGTGGTGCACAGAGGCACAGAGACACAAAGGTACAAAAGAACAAAGATTGGCAAGATCAGCGGGAACTGCGGGAGGCAGCGGGAAGCAGCGGCGCAGCGAGGCAGCAACTCGGCGTCCTCCTCGCACACTCGCTCACTGCGGCCGGTGGTCAATGCGAAAACACGGTCATGGAATTGTTGTCCATGTAGGGCAGTAACTCTCGTATTTCCCCCACATCCTAAGTGTGTTTGATTATATGGGGGTGGACGTTCGGCTAACAGTCCATCCAAACGTCTGTCACTTACATAACTGTCACTGTCCTCGTGCCCCTCTCCATCCGTTTTCTTTTCTTTTCTTCTTCTCACAGCATCATTTCCCTCGCTTGTTATGACAGGGTATAATCTCGCTCCCTTAATCATTTCCAGTCTCCATCTCTTTTGTTGTTGATTCCATCCCACGTCTGCATATGTACACATCACTTTCTTCAGCCTCCCTTGATATTTGTCTCTTTGTTTTACACACACTGCATGGTCCCATGCATTAAGCACTTCAAACTGTGTGGGTCTAGGTAACAATATTCTCTCAAATGGTTAATTATTCTCAAATTAAAAGTACCATAGCTTGGAAACATTAATGCACCCTCTTTCTCTGTGACCTTGGGCCAATTCTTAAGCCAGATAATAGTATGGAGCCCTACATTCATTGCCATATAATGAGCTGGCGTATCCTCCGCTGGCGCTTCCTCGCCAACCCTAGTAGGCACATCTGTATCTCCTTGTATCATATCCTTTATTGCTTTAAAACATCTAATTTTTTCAATCTTTTATTTTAACATTTTCAACTCAAATCCAAATTAAACTAATTTCAGGTTCCACAACAATGCGATCACCAATAACAGCCCAGCATCCGAATGACAATTGCAACCAATCCCAGCGCAGCATTACACCAACAGACCTATCCCAGTGCGGCACACTCTAACGTCACTCTCACGACCCGCAGCAGTTCACCCTCGTTCACAATTTTCCCCACACTCTCTCTCTCGCTCACTCTTGATTATACTAAAACAACAAATAACAATTGCCTGCTCTGCTAAAAGAATTGATAGAATTAAATCACCTAAGGAACACACATACATGAATCAAACCTCGACCGGCGGGGAATCACTTAAATCAGTATAGTTTTCCCTCTGCGCAAAAAGGTCCACCACACTAATTACAATTCTATCTTGCACACGAAAGTTCCCTATCTCAATTGGGCCATTTACGACATCTCACGACGAACCCCACAAAACATTAGTAGACAATTACAACACAGTGTCTTCTGCACCTTTATTACATATCCCGGGATCTTAGGTCACGTCGGACCCGAGAACAAGTTCAACAACAACTTTAACAACTTAACTCCACATTCATATAACTCTCACCACTTCTCCGCCAGACATCACACAATCAATATTGCACCGCAAGCTAAGCATGATCCTCATACACACAACCCTACGAATACTCACTCCATCACCGCCGCTGTTTCAACGCACGCCACTGGAACTCCATCTAT
Organism: Calotriton arnoldi; assembly: GCA_963921515.1. Classification (NCBI taxonomy): domain Eukaryota; kingdom Metazoa; phylum Chordata; class Amphibia; order Caudata; family Salamandridae; genus Calotriton; species Calotriton arnoldi. The sequence goes on from CAWUFW010007934.1 coordinate 450,439, forward strand.
TCTCTACGTCTCAATTCTGGATTCTAGACTAAGGCCTAGACTGTTGGGGGGTTGGGGTCTAGACTGTTCTAGGTTAGATTCTATCTCCCTCTGCTTCAAGATCTAACCATCCTACTCTGCTGCCAGCTGCGAGAGCTTAAGCCCACCTAAACGTTTATCTCGAATCTGAAGGTCTTGGCAGCAGTTTGAGAGGTAAGAGGGAGAAAAGAATCACAGTTGAATCTTAATACAGTGTAACCAATTTGGTCACACAATAATCCACTCGACAACTAAATATGAGATTAGTAAGATTTCATTATATATTTAGAAACAAATCGATATAGATCAGCCTCATATATCATATAGAAATACAGAACGAACAAAATGAGTCCAAATCTCCTAAAGAGATTCACCCTACATAACATAAAGCAGACAACCAACTCTATAATGACAATGCAAATAATCAGCATAAAGAATCGAGTATTAAACCGCATCAAATGATTCTCCAAGGTAAGCATGAGCAAGCTATCTCTCCCTACACTGCCTTTAAGGGGGCAACCCTAAACTAAGAAGTATTTAGTAAAGATGAAATTAGAAAGGTGTCAGCTGTCAGAGTCTTCAGTAGAAAGCACTCAAACCATGGGTCATGTAGCAGCATAAAGCCACACAAGCAGACGCATAGATCTGCTCCCTGTGAAGTCCTAAGATGTCTCTTCTGACTCTCACTAAGTTACAGCTTAAAATATCAATTGCATTCAAGGTAGACAGTCCCACGTGACTGTCGCTAGTACTTTTCCATGATTCCGGCAGAACTGGATACTTGCACCACCTTTCCCACATCGATAAGATGTAACTTCATTCGTCCTTGGTCATTCTTCTCCTCCTCCATGAGAACTCGCCTCCTTGCTCATTACCCCCTTTCTCCTTGCCAAACTTCCTCTTCTCATAGCTTGCTATCTAATAAAAACAAAACCCTTCTATGCCAAGTAATGAGGTGTTGTCCACACCTACAGTGGAAACCAAAATACAGGCAAATACATTCTACGTTGAAGGTTAAATACAAATTACATGTTAGACTTTAAAAGTGAGCTTGAACTGAAAGGTTTCTTGAGGCCCACTCTTATGTCAACTTGGCAGTACACAAGGTTACAGAATAAGCGCCCATTTCTACACATATAATAAATGCAGCTTCTTAATACATGAATAAATTGTAAAGAATTACAAAGATGTCATTCCAAATGCATATGCATGGAAATAATTCTTGTTACACATATAAATGTTTAAACATTAGTCTATGCATAAACATTATATTTTATCAACCTCACAATGGGACACATTTTAACCGTTAACTTCTCCTGTCACATTAATAGGTAAATGTTACATATACGTTTATTAGTCCTGTTCTATGCACACAATTATAATGTCTCATTAATCTTCACGTGGAGAACTTTAAATATGCAATACTTAATTTTCCTTAGTAACATTAGTCACAAGGAATATATTCAAGTGCTGACTACGCATTATTAGGGTGCACTCCTACAGTATCTCAGATTGAGATCAAAATTACACTGCTCCAATATAAAAAGGTTCAGTGTGGTTTGATGTTGGAATAGTTAATTTTACAAATGACAAGAGCAATAGCATGGTGGGAGCGAGGAAAGAACTGGGGCCAAGATGAGCTTCACAAGCGAGACCTTGGGCTAAAGGGTCTGTAAGGGAAGAACCTACAGAAACAGAGGCAGCAAGGTGAAGTCATAGCTTGCAAAGGCCATCACAGGGAGCCAGGTGTAAGAGGGCCTGCAACCGTCAGCTAGGGGGCAGACAGGATGAAATGGGGGAGTTAGAAAGTGAAAGATGTCCTCAGTTAAGAATGGGGGGGGGAAAGGGAATCCAACAGGGCTACTTGGTGGTGAATTGGAGGGTTTTGGGAAAGTGAGACAATGGACAAGATCTGCAGGTGGGATTGAAAAAGAAAGAGGAACAGTGATAGAAACCATAAGGAGAATAGTACCAGGTGAAGCCAACATTTACACAATGATATTCATGACTTGTTTTGATTTGTTGGAACAAACCAAAGCTGACCTCTTTTATTCTCTTGGTAAGAGATGTGCTCAAATGGAAAGAAAAATCCATCTCTAAATGGCCATTGGAAAGACACACTTCTCTGTGTATAAAAGCCAATCGCATGCGGTGACTTCAAACTGAGTAAAGTAAGATCAGTGTGCCATGCTTGTACAGGTATGTGCTGCAGCATGGATGCACACTTCGATACGTAAGTAGAATGTGAATTGTACTGTGCAGTCTTGCCCATCAAATCAATAATGATCAAATATATTGCCCTAGTTGTGCCAATAGAACCGACTGTATCCACGCCTAAAAATATTTGCAAGCAATCTTGATCATTTTCTTTAAGAGTGCTCAATTTACAGTGAAAGCATGATGTCCGTCTGAGGTCAATGTGACTGCGTTTGTACTTTTATCAGACAATCTCTTATGAAGAAGCAGTTCACTATGACGGCTTCTCAGCAAGCTCCAGACAGTGTTCTGTAATCGACTGTGCTATTGATATGCTTTGATTGTTTTACCAGTCCCCTCATTTGGTGACCCGAAGTGCCTCAATAGCCACGCTTTCTGAACCAGTTGTTTGTCCATCATATGTAAGCTTTGTTTGTGGTTTCATACAGGTGGCAAAGAAACACAACATGATGTCTGGAAATATAACGCCTCGATCAACAAATGGATCCAAGTCGAGTACTTGAATTTTGGTCGATGGCGGCACAAGATGGCAGTGCTTGGAGGCCGGTTGTACGTGATCGGAGGCTTTGATGGGATACATCGGGTCAACAGTGTGGAAATATATGATCCTTTCCATAACTGTTGGACAGAGGTACTGCAGAGAACTTTGTTTAGTTTTTCCCTGAAGCTTGCTCTAATATGAATATGTTGTGAAGATAAATACCAAACTGCTTGCCACTGAGGGGTTGATGGACATCATACCAGAAAAACAAGTCTTCTTATGTGATTAATCTCTCCATAAAAGATTCTCATTTTATAGTCAAAGCCACAGAAAATGAAGATGTATTTTCCCATCTTCCGTGCTCAGCTCTGCTACCTATGCCCTGCCATCAATCTATTTCAGGACACAGAGGGAGATATAGGACAGAAAAGTAAGGAAGAAAATAATGGCCCAACACGGGGGTTTGACGTCAGAATCAGGAGCCCTGTTGAGGAATTTGAAAGGAATATATTGGTTTGATAGTTGGTTCTACATTGCAGGTAGCTACTGCCTACTGTCTGTTACAGTTCCATCACTGATCAACTTGGTGCCTACTTTTGTATGTACTTGGTTGCTTAAATTGAACCCAACTGAGGTCTGCAACCATGGTGTTCGCAATAATTTTCAATTCTAACTGTGTAAGCAGGAACTATGCCACCTTATTGTTTTTTCTATTGGTCTAACATGCCACTGATGTGGTCTCAAGGTATCAGAAGAATATGATGAGCAGAGGCCTTTTACAAAGCATTCAAATGCGGATTATTAGGTGAAAAAAGGGTTTTGGTTGCTCTGCTGGAGTGAGGGCTATTTTCAATTTTGTGCAGTATATTAGGAAAATAATTCCTGTGTGACGCCACAAGGACCAAAAGTGCACATCACTGTTTTATTGTCCCTGATGCAATAGGGGGCAGAGAAAGTGAAAAAAAGCAGCCACAGTGCAAAGTAGGTGCAGGGATACATCCCTGGGAAATCATGACCACATAAGCTGCTGTTGACGTGAACAGTGACTTATAGTTTACTCTTTTTCCTACTGGTAGCCAGTCAAGGCCTCTGATAGAGGCAGTGAAGTGGTCACACTTGTTAACTCTGGCAAGTATGCGACAGTCACTGTCCTTAACCCCCAATTTTTTTTTGTGGTTGTTGGACTATGGAACTTCCACACCTCTGAACTCTCAGCAGCACTAGAGAAGGGCGAGCCACTGAAAGCTCGAGCCAGATGCCTGGCTTAGCTCGAGGTTCTGTTGGAACATCAGGCCCAAAAAGATGCAAGCTCTTATGCGGCTTCTGCCTGCCACCCATGCTCTAACCTTGTGCACCAAGAATTAAACACAAGGCAGGGACTATAATGTAAGACGCGCAAAGCACAATGTGGAACCAGAAAACCTAGGATCAATCCTGGCTTCCTCACTTCACCAAATTGTATGATCCCTGACAAATATATTATTTCACCAAGCCTCCATCTTTTTCATTGTCACTAATGACAACACATTCAAATACCTGAGTTTGTGATGCACAGTCTACCAAAACCTCATGTTTCATTTAATACACCATAGTGTTGCTATAGTAGAATATAAAATTTCCAAGCTTTCAGTAACGGAAAGTTTAAATTCTATTAAGGAAACGGAGGTGAGGATTATTCTTTCTTTTCTTCGCTTTTATTAAACAGCAGCCATGAAATAACATTAACAAAACTACAAATCCCATGAACATTTGGGATAAAGTTCATGGGAGTTAATTGAAGATCAACCAACCAGGGTGCATGAATACCATTATACTCCCACAGTGTCCTTTCCTACTCTTTCTTTGAGCGATAAATAGTTGGAAGTTAACCATTAGTCCTGCTTGCCCAGATCATTTCCTGTATGAGAGGACAGCGTTAGGAAATGCATTCTGGAACATGTTAACCATCATGTATAACAAAACATAAATTACTGTGGCAAGGTTAAATGATAGCGCAAACCTAGAATATTCCCAACTTAATTTAAAAAATCACGGTGCTCCAAGGGGAAAAAGAGCGGCCACCAACACTCTCAATTTGATTAGGAAACCTCAATAATTTTAAATAAATATAACCCCTGAGCAACTAATATTCAAAACTGTAATATATGAGTGCAAGAAGTTTTTTGTTCTTCATTTTTTATTTTCTTTCTTCACATTTCATTTGATGTTCTTAATACACTTCATGGTCACCCCGGTAACTTCTGTAGCCAACACGTGTTTCGTAAGTTTCGTCAATCACAAGTTCTTCAGTAAATCTATGTTAATAAGCTGAACTGCTGTTGGAAATATGGGCAATTGATATCCTGGCTTATGGAGCTTGCTATACTAAAAAAGAGGAGCTGATTATAAGTTTAACATAGATTTACTGAAGAACTTGTGATTGATCATTTACACTCAATGTTACAATATTAGATTTTTGATGACAACAGTCCTGATGAAGTCAGAGGTGTATGTACCCAACGGCCGAAACACGTGTTGGCTACAAAGGTTATCGGACTGACCATGAAGTGTATTAAGAACATCAAATGAAATGTGAAGAAGAAAGAAAATAAAAACGAAGAACAAAGAAACTTTTTTTTTTTTTAATATGGAACGCTTCACGAATTTGCGTGTCATCCTTGCGCAGGAGCCATGCTAATATTCTCTGTATCGTTCCAATTTTAGTATATGTGCTGCCGAAGCGAGCACAAGAACAAAGAAACTTTGTGTACTCATATATTACAGTTTTGAATATTGGTTGCTCAGGGGTTATATTTATCATGCATAACAACATGAGTTCAACGTCATAAAAGCATTACAATATAGTCTGAGACAAACTCTGTCAACATTGTAAATTCACTATAAATCTAAATCAATTACAGTCATTACGAAGCATTATCTGTTACCGGGGTGGCGAAGGGGGGAGTGTACAGTCATTCCACGATCCCAGGAGGGATAATCCTCACATCTGTGTCCTTAATAGAATTGAAAATTTCCGTTATTAAAGCTGGGGAATTTTATATTCTATGTCAGGACCGGAGGCGAGGATTATGCTAGTTTAAAGCTTATCCACCACCAAGGATGCCATGTTAAGAAGTGGCTTAAAATAAAAACTCTTGAAAAAGAGTCTGATGACCAGTCTGCTGCGTTCATGATATCCTCTAAGCGAGCTCCCAAGGAGAAGGCTTTAGACACCAGAGCCACTCTGGTGGAATGGTCTCCGAATGTCTGAGTGTTGATGCCTGCCTCTTGCATGGCCCATCTGACCCATCTAGTGATGGTAGAGGAGGAAACTGCCTTACAAGGCTTTGTGAGAGCAATAAGAAGTTGCCGTTCCCCATGGGGACAGAGATCCTCCGTCATAGACTCATAAGACTTAATGCATCTCATTATGCATAACTTGGGGGAATGCGGAAAAGCTGGGTATGAGATCCCTCTGGAATTATTTTTTGTTCTCCTCGAAACATGAAAAGTAACTCCATCCGGAGTAAACACTCTTCCGGTGATGTCCAAAGGCATGACATCAGCAACCCGTCTACAGGAGATGAGACAGAGGAGGGAAGCTAACTTAGCAACAACTGCTTCCTAGACAGATACTTGTCTCTCAGCCAAGAGAGGAAAAGATTGAGAACCACGTTCACGTCCCAAAAGGCCAAATATCGTGGCTCTGGGAGAGTGGCGAGTCATACTCCCCTAAGGACTTTGGGTGTCAACGGATGTTCACCCACAGAATGTCCATCAATCGGGGGATGATCTGTGGAAATCCCTGATCAGAAAGTATTGATCATCCTGTAAGCCATGCCTTCTGATGCTAGAGAGGCCAAGGAGTCCAGAACATAGACAATGATGGCCCACACGTGATCCAAATGTCGTTGACTATACCAACCCATCCATCTGGACCAAGCTGATCTATATCTTCTAATTGTGTTATTAGCCCATGCCTTGGAGAGAAGGTCTACAGCCTGGAGCGAAAGTCCTGGGACATGCCACCGTCCTTGGTAATCCTCCATGCCATAAATCACAGCAAAGCCTCCAAGATTAGATAATGGGGATTGCCAGCTGGATCTCTGAGAAGAGCTGGAAACAGGGATAGATGGACTGGAGTATCCCAAGAAAGTTCCATCAGAACTGGATACCATGCTTGAGACCACCACAGGGGAGTGATTACCACCACCTCCGGTGCAGTCGTCAGACTTGTGCGGGCAATCTCATTATCATTGAGAAGTAGGGAAACGCATAGTCCTTTTCCGCCTCCAATTTTGCATGAATGCATCCATTGCTTGGGCTGAGGGGTCTGGTCTGCAGCTGAAGTACTTGGCTATTTAGTGATATAGCCTGAATGCAAATAGGTTCACAGAGAAAGAGTCCCATCGGAGATTCATCTCCCGAAAGACAGAGGAATCCAGCTTCCAGAGGCTTAGGTCTCTCAGGTGTCGAGACAGCCAGTCCGCCACCTGATTGTCCGAGCCTGGAAGGTGTTCCACTGTGACTGAGATCTGGTTCTCCACGCAGTACTCCCAGAAGCTCTTGGCCAGATCCTATAGGGGGTTGCATCATATCCCTCCAGGATGGTTGATGTACCTAACCACTGCTACATTGTCCATCTTGAGGAGGACATTGCATTGTATTAGTTCTTTTGTCTAATATTTGGCAGCAAATGATCCGGCCATCAGCTCCAAACAATTGATGTGAAGAGAGCTCTTTGGTTCTGACCATTTTCCTCCTATGGAGAATTCCACCCTTCCATATGGACCAGCTACCATTGCATTTCCGCTTTTGCTTTGACTGAGAGGGGTACACACTTCAAGTATGTCAGACCTTTCCGCAAGTGTGAAATTTTTTAGTCGTTGCAGGGTCCTGTAATGCAAGGGACCGGGAAATATGGACTGGAAGGACAAAGAGAGAAGTCCGACCATCCTCGCCACCTGACGGAGGGAAGTGACTGGTTTTGCCAGGGTACGGATCAATTTGTGTCTGATCTCGGTTATCTTTCTGGAGGAGAGGCTTAGAGTTGCTTGAACAGAATCTACTACAAAACCCAGGAAGACTATGGATTGTGTTGGAGATAACACTGGCTTTTTCTCGTTGATGAGAAAGCCTAGGTCTTGCAAGAGGGAGAATGTCCACTGTAGGTGGCTCTGTAAGTCCCTTTGGTCCTGGTTCATCAACAGATTGTTTAGGTAGGTGATCAGTCAAACCCCTCTGGCGCGAAGGTACTCCACCACTGGTCTGTCTGTGATTGGCAGACACGAAATGGGTCGATGATTCTTAGCCAGGTGCATGACCATTGGTGGACAAGGGTCCTTCGGGGATCCCGATTTAGTTGACAATAAAATTTTATTCACCTCTTTTGGAGTGAAGGAATTAAAACTAGTTAATTGGCACTGAGGCGTCATTTCCTCCAGTGCTGAGTCTGGGCCGTTTTCCGCAGACTTCAAATTATTGTGGAGATCATCATAAATTAGTTGCACCTTGGTCTGAAAGAAATCACCTGAAAACTAACAATGGCTGAGCTGCTATTAATTATTTTTAAATACTTGCACTTTGCACTCCGCTTCCTGCACTCGGTCATCTGCGTCTTCCCTGGTCCATCACGGATTGTTCCGGTTGAGTGGAGGGAAGTTTAACGCAGACCAGAAGTGCTGTTCAGGGTCAACTCACACAGCGGCGGTTAGCAGTCTAGCGGCGAAACCGGCTGCTTAAAAACCCATGCCTGCCTCGACGCGCAGCGGACGCGCGCAGCGGGCGTGCCTAAGGCAAGCCCGTCTGCGCCCGTCCGCGCACGACAGGGCCCAGGGGCCAGTCCCCCTGACCCCCCACTCCCAGCCCCCATCCAATACACCAAGGAAGAACTAATACATCTGCAGTTAGAACATAAGTCACTTTGTGCCCATACCTTCTCTCTTGAGAAGTCACAAGATAAGTGCCTACACTGCTCTTACGAACTTACTCCGATGACCACTCCTCTCCCCTTAGCAGGCAATGCGTTCAAGATGGCGCTATTAAACTGCAGATCCCTGCCTAAACACACGATGGAAATTTCTATGCTTCTACAAGACACTAAACCAGATGCTCTCTTTCTCACGGAGACTTGGTTATCGCCTAGTTCAGATCCAGACATTGTTCAAACGCTCCCCCCTGGCTACCTGATCCAACGTTTAGACAGAACCAGTGGGAAGGGGGGCGGAATTGCAATTATCTATAAAGAACACTTAATTTGCCGCATTCTAGACTCTCCTCTCTCAGACTGCGAAAATATTCTCTTTTCCATTGAATTTGGTCCATCACTCACCTTCATGGGCATTCTCCTTTATCGCCCTCCAGGAGGACTGGGCCAATTCGGCACCTCACTGCTGGAAACTGTCGTGAATCTTGCTAGTACCGCACCTAATCTCAATCTTTTGGGAGATTTTAATTACCACTTTGATAACCCTTTAGACAAAGTGGCTAATGAGCTGGTCCATGACCTGGCAGCATATCAACTAGACTTAAAAGTAAATCAAGCAACACATGCCAAGGGCCACCTCCTTGATCCTATCTTCTCTAGCCTAGCCGAATTAAAAGGGAATGTCCCTATCCCCCTTCCGTGGTCAGACCATTTCCTTGTCCCCTTCTCATGGCACCCTCCTATTTCGAGGTCACAATCTCTAGCATCACGTATCCAAATTCGGTCCCTGGTCCAAATTGAGTGCTGAGGACTGGACCCGTCAACTGAAATTAACCACACCCATTCATGACCCCGATCCTTCAATAGCTAATAGTAAGCTCTCTGCTTGGATTGAGAATTCGCTTGATATAGTTCTCCCCAGGAAAACCATTCTCAAAAAACGGGACCCAACAAATCCCCTGGTTCTCTCCTGAACTCCGCAAACTGAAGCAACTATGTAAAAGATCAGAAAGAGCATGGAGGAGAGACTTTTCGAATGAAAAAAATTACAATATAGGCTAACTATCTCCCACTATAAAACAGCACTAAAAGCAGCCCAGGCGGCTTACTATGATGAAAAAATCTGCGCCTCCCGGAACCCCTCCAGAGAAATATTCCAGATCGCTAAGAAACTCTTGAAAACTCCTGATCCCCCTGCAGTCTCTGACACGTCCGGTCGTAGATGTGAGGAGTTAGCTGGATTTTTCTCCATCAAAATCCAGAATATCCTCAACTCCCTCCCACTCACTGACAAGGACCACCCCACTGAGCTTTACGATCCAGAACCTCCTGTCATCCCCCACCCCCTAGATTCATTCACCCCACTCACCGAGGAATCATTCCTTTCTATCTTAGTCTCACTCCAAGAGTGGGTCTCCGCTCGACCCGGCCCCTCCTAATATCTTGAAGTTGGTAGCTCCTACAATCTCTTCCCCTATCACTAATCTAATTAATGCCTCCTTAGCATCGGGTCTAGTTCCCCAAGCCTGGAAAAACGCAATAGTGAAGGCGCTCCTAAAAAACCTCAACTGGACCCCACTGAGCTTGGCAACTATCGACCCATCTCATTGCTCCCCGGTATCAGCAAGTTGGCAGAAAAACACGTCAATCGGCTTCTTTCTGGACACCTGGAGACTTTTGAACTTCTCCATTCATCCCAGACCGGCTTTCGGCCGGGTCAGGGTACAGAGACTGCATTAATAGCAGTAGTGGAAGAGGCAAGAAAGATTCTAGATTCGGGAGGATCCTCAGCTATCATCCTCCTGGACCTTAGTGCAGCCTTCGACACGGTGAACCATGATATTCTGATTCACCGCCTTAAAAGAGTAGGAGTGTCAGGTACGGCCCTATCCTGGCTGAGATCATTCCTGGAAGACAGGTTTTCCAGGTATTTGAAGGTAACTCTCGCTCCCAACCAGTCCCGTTGCAGTGTGGTGTTCCTCAGGGCTCGTCCCTAAGCCCCACACTTTTTAATGTATATATGGCCCCCTTGGCAGAAATCGTAGCCTCCTTCGGAATCCACCTCGTCACTTACGCTGACGATACCCAGCTAATTGTGGCACTGAACCAGACTGAACAATCCCTATGAATCTGTGTTCTTGTCTGAAGGAAATTGCCCGCTGGATGAGCTCATCTCACCTGAAACTCAACGGTGACAAAACTGAGCTCATGCTTCTGGGCAACCAAGCAAGCTTTGATCCAAACACCCTGTGGCCGATCTGCATGGGCTCTGCCCCAACGCCTAAAAAGAGATAAAAAGCTTGGGCATCTGGCTTGACCATGATTTGTCATTCCGTGCTCACTCTAGGAGAACGGCCGCCGCTTGCTACGCTCTGCTCAGAACCACCCGGAAAATACTTCCCCTCCTACCAAGTCACTCAAGAAAGCTCCTGATCCAGACGCTCATCCTTTCCAGACTGGATTACGGTAACGCTCTCTATTTGGGCGCACCTAACTCAGCCATTGCCAAATTGCAGGTGGTCCAGAACTCAGCAGCTAGACTCATTACGGGCACAAATAACCGCTGCTCTGCAAAGTCAGCCATCCGTTCTCTTCACTGGCTCCCGGTAAAAGAGAGAATCCAGTTTAAAGCTCTCTGCATTGCGCATAAGGTCTGCAAGGCAGAGGTCCTCCCATTATTAAGCATCTGGTCAAACCATATAAGGCCACGCGCTGCCTCCGCTCGGACGCGCTCTACCTGGCGGAGGTCCCCAAAATCAAGAGAGCCAGAACAGGCGGTCGGCTCTTCTCCCATAACGCCCCCAGGCTCTGGAACTCCATGCCGCTCCCGATCCGCAAGGAAGCCAACCACCGGACATTCCGGAAACATCTGAAAACTTGGCTATTTCCATGATTCCACCTATTCTCCTAGTCACCTCCGCAGCGCTGGGATGCCTCTGGGTAGCCATGCGCTATACAAGAGCCCGTTTCATTCAACTGACCTGTTGTGGTTTGGATAGCACTTGGACGGTTTTAAAAAGCTCCTAAGTATTGTGTTGCACAATACAATGGCCTGGGTGAGGTGTCCCAATAGTAGGGTAGTCAGATGAGCAAATATTGCCTCACATGCTAAAATTTGCAGGTTAAACAACCTCTAGAGGCCCCAGATCGGGCGCCTGATGTGCACGTTATGTAGAGGTCAATGACCTCAAGTACAAACCGCATGGTGCATATGGCGAGAAACGAGCGCAATGCAGCAATTAAATTGATGTTGCCTATAGGCCAGAATAATCACTTCAGGCCTGGGGATTTATAGAAGATGCCGGCTGTGAGGCCAATCCGATCGTAATGCCTTGAGGAATGCGATTGGACTGGTGGCCTGTCTGAGTCTCCAGAGAGACGTGCGGCTCCCCCAGCAGTCGGTTTGAAAAGACTTTCACTCTGCATAGAAGCCAGCGTGCTTCTGTGGGTATTTTTAATTACCCTGTAAGGGAAAATATCATTTGCATATGAATAGACATTCAAGGGAACAGTTAAATAAGAAAGAATTGGCCATGGTCCTCCACTCAACTGATGGCTGCGAGGAGCAGCAAAGAGTGAGGAGGAATGGACAACGATGTGAGACTATAATGGGACTCATGCACCCTGACTGGTTGATCTTCAATGAACTCCAATTAACTTTAACCCAAATGTTCATGGGATTTGCAGTTTTCTTCATGTTTTTTCATGGCTGCTGTTTAATAAAAGTGAAGAAAAGAAAGCATAATCCTCGCCTTCAATCCTGACATAGAATTAGAGTTTAGGACACATTGGCAGACAAATGAAAAGTGACATGACTTTTAGTGCACCAGTGGTATTGTTGTCAGGGTGGGGGACATGACCATTTTCATGTATCTGTTAAAAAACTATCCCTTTTAATAAATGGCTCTCAATGCATTGGTATAATCTGATGTACTAAGGTGAAACACATCAGTGTGCTAATGAAATGTAGTTGTTTGAATTTTGAAGTGACTTTATCATTTTTTTATACAATGTTTGTTGCATGATTTAAATTCCAAAATGTGTCACGCCTCAACCTGTCCCTTTTGCCATGCCTCAACTTAGAGCACCTCAATTTAGGGCAAAACCAGACCCTTGGCTCGGCTCTCCCTGTTAATTTCTTGACTCGCCTTCCTCTACTCAACACTATTATACAGCCATGATCTACACATTCTGGCATTGACTGAAATATTGTTCACTAATAATAACTCAACCATCAACAGACACTGTGCTATCCAGTGAAATAATATGCAAAGAGAGAACATCAGAGGAGAGTTCCTTTTTTCAATATGCAACACCCCACTTATAGCATGATCAAAACTTAATAACTCCCCTCTTTCAACTGCCTTTCCACTGACATCACATCCACCACAGACAAATGCAAGTTTAAACTTCAGTTGCTATCCATCAGAAAGAGCAACTCTTTCATTGATGACATAACTGAATTAATTGTGAAACAAATTCCAACAGAAATTCAAGGAACTTCATACATTCATTGCAATATTGTAAAACATAATTGGCAAAGCACTGCTACATTTTAAAGCTGTTCTGTGTAAGAATAACCATGTTCAACATGCTTCATCTTCTACACACCTGAAAGGTTCCACATTGCATCTGACCATCACTAGGCATGAAATTATACAAATATTAGAGCCTCTCTCTATGGATTGGCCTGACTACTGGACATCCCCTTATTCTCAGCACCCCCATTACTAAAAACACAATATTTGAAGACCATGAAAACTGTAATGGACTTTAAGCATATTGACTCCAAACCCTTCCTTGACATCATGACATGGGTTTACACTAAGGAGTCTCCAAACACGGAATTACTCATCCTCCTGTACACCTCCATGAGTAAAATAAAAACTCTACCTACAGACTGGGTAAAATGTACACATCTCCCACAAGAGTAAAGAGGACCAGAAACATTCTATTTGTACCAATTAGAAGTTACCAACAGGAGAAAGGTTTGGAGACCCTAGATTATTAAGGTGTGTCAGGATTCATCAAAGAAAACTTGAGGGTTGGAATAAACATCAGGCACAGATAAGGCTCGCTCAGAACCAACAGAGTAGCTGGAAGATCTTAAAAGCATGCCATAGCAGTATATGGAGGCTGGGGCTGAGTAGCAGGCGGGCCGTAAGGGGCAGAGGGAGAATCAGGTCAAACAGAATTGCAGATTCACAAAGGCAAACGTTCCAGGACAGCATATGAAAGCGGCAGTACCTAAACCATGTTGTCTCGCAACTTTATTGATTGTATGGTTCCCGTGGTGTTAGTTTGTTCACCGTTCGGTTTCTGATCTGTTTCTGATTTTCCCTTCCTGTTTTCCTTTCCTTTACTTCTTCCAACCCTGTATCCTAGCATTGCTATTTGGATTTGCCTAACAAATCTTCTTACCCGAGTTCAACCACTCCTGGCTGTTCCTTGACTTATGCGTCCTGGTGCTCCAGGGCCCGGCAGGTTTTACCGATACTGCCTGAGTCATAATGGGCTATTGTCACTAGAGCATCTGGGGAGACGTTACTCATGGCAAAGGGGATTGAGGCTCATATATGACCAATTACTTTATCCACAGAGATATCCATTGCATATTTACCGTAAACAAACCACCATACAAGTCTATTTTACTGAAGGATGCAGTTGACAGCTGAAGGATGAGGCCTGTGAGATTCCCATGTTTCTCTCTCCTTCCTTGTACCCTATTCCCCATTTCCCCCTGAAACAAATACATTATGGCAGTGGTTCACACTCTCCACCCTGTTTCTCCCAGCCCGAGAGATAATCTTACAAAAATCACTTTCACAAAGCAAAATCCAAATTCTTCAAAGCAAGACTGCACAGAACAAAATATGTAATATCCAGCAACAATAATCTCAGCCTGTGGACCTGATCAATAGCTTAAGATGTAATGAATGAGCAACTAATTCTCCAACAAAGTCTCTGCGCTCAGAAACAACACTGAGTATTCCCTCCCAAAATCAGTGACCTTTCCTATTACGAGTACCCTATCACATCACAGACCATCAAAACAGCGGACATTGATACCAATCCTCTGTAGTCTTCTGCGAAGCCTACCACTCCACACTTGTCAATTTCATTGAAACCTCTTTCGAATATTTTATCATTGATTATTCTCTGATAATAGTATGTATCCAGCTTTTAATGAAAATAATTGATGCCGACCTGAACCTTACTGAAAATGTTCGATGCATCACATGTTTTTCATTCCTTGATAAAATTCTTGAGAAGTGCATAGGCAAATGGATAGGCAATCTATTCAATGACTACATCTTCAATCATCAAGTCCTTGACCGTACCTAATCAGGCTTCAGAAGTGGTGGTAGCATAGAAAATAGCATCCTTAAGACAATATCCAGCTCTTTGAGAAGGAAAGCATCATCTTATTAATACTATATCGCTCATCACCCTTTGACTACACTGACCATTCCTCTCCTTTCTACTTGACTACAAGGGTTTCAGTGCTAATGTTCTGAACTGGTTCAGAGCCTATCAATAAAACAGATGCAAATGTGTCAAAATTGAGTACACTTGCCCATGGGAGTAGCTTTACATTCAATCCTGGCCTTAATTCTCCCCAACTTTTACAAGGAGCAATTTGGCGAGCTTCTGTGTAAACATGGAGACGTGCTTCATTAGTCTGCTAATGACAGCCGGCTACGCTTGAGAATAGTCAGCACAGATAGTCAGATGTGCCCTGCCACATTTCAACATACACAGTTGATGTTGATGACTTCTTATTCCCCAAGCAAAGGCGTGAGCTCCCCACAAAATGGACTGATCTGAGTGGCATTGGTATGTCACCATAAATTGCCACCATAACCAAATCCTTAGGTCTCATTCCTATGTCTCACCCAGATCCAAAACTTAAGTTTGATGCCTATATCTAGTCTCTATCTAAAAGTGAAAATTACCAGTTGAGAGCCGTAAATAATGTCAGACACTTTCTGAAAGGATCTGAGCACTATAGTTCAAGCCAAAGTCATCTAGAAGTCACAGCAATGTGCTACTCAAGGTCCTCCTAAAGTTCTGGCATACATCCCTTAATGTTGTTAGGAAATGTGACCCTAGTGCACCGTTTGTGGCCTCCCTAAACTGGCTGCAGATTGAAGCTTGCAGCACATGTGGGACCATCTGCCTCAAATATAAGCCAGCATACCTTTGGACACTTGGATACCTGACCCACAAACTGATAATTTCTGGAAAGACTAGCTCATCAATAAACACATCTCTACAGTGAAACGCTTCTTTGCTGACAGCACCCTATGGTGTGGAACTCTCTCCCAACATTTGCTTTGCTACCTCTCTAACAGAGCTCAAATCGGACTAAAAATCCATGTACTTTCTACCAACTCTACTTGATCATGACATGATTTTAAGACAATATCTCCATTAAACAAAGCTGCTGTAGTTCTCAAGCTATATTAATTATCTGTGTACTGTACATCATGTTATATAATGTATCCGTTTTCAAACGCCACAAATCCCTCTCCTGCATATGAATTAAATTGAATATCTGATTTTGATATGTAATGCTTTTATCTACTTATGTCATATTTCCCTGTTTATCCTGATATACCTTGGTCTCTGTCCCCAGCTAAGGGGTTAGATTGCTCTTTATAAAAACAAATGATTAAAAGTAAAAATAAAATAAGAAAGGGCTGTTACAGGTGTGAAATGATGATTATGAAAAAAGGTGGAAACGGATTAGGTGTCTGCATCCTCAGGGGCACTGCTCTGCAAGGAGCAGTTGTCTCTTGTCCTCAATATGTAAACCTATCAGAGGGCAGCAGTAGTATGGTGACTTAAGACATGTCTTTGCTCCAATGTGGCCAAGACAAAAAGACATCGATTAAAAGTGACTTTTATAAGGGCAAAATGATAAAACAGGTTAAGTTATCCCAAGAGTAAACTCCAGCAGCCGCTGGTGACGCGCCTAACTATGATTGGGAGGTCGTAAGACAGGGTATCCGAGCTGGAAGAAAATTCCTGCTGTGCAGAGAAACACCACTCCCTGTCTGAGTTTGCAGATTAAACATGACAGAATGCTGTGTGGTTTAAGGGCATGGGCGGACCTGCAGACATCAATCCCGAGGTGTATGTAACAAGGCATATGAGGTTGCCCTTGCAAAAAGGCGCCTATGGAAAATAGTTTTTTAAAATTATTATTATAAACACGTGGATGGGGATTTCATATGTCATTAGCATATGTCGGAGCTCGCAGTGAATAGAGGCCTTGTCGTCTCAGCTGTGCAGCAGGATGTTATAATTATTTGACTTGGAAAATGTGTCTTAAGATCCCGCCTCAAGAGCTGCGAAAGCACGGTGCTCAGGGCCTGCACAACGAAAGCCAGTCAAACTGTGATAGCACATAGACTTTACAGACGTGAGCAGCATTTTAATGTCCCACCCGTACAAAAAATAGGAACGTTACCGTAAGCCGGTATTTTTCCTCTTATCAGTACATAGTTAAAACAATAATTTGAAGAAGAACGCGTTTTAAAATAGGTTCTAGAGATCCCCTGCTGGTAATTAAAGTAAACAAAGACAGAAAGGACATGTTAAAAACGAAAACGGACGATTTTCTATAAAGTTCTATTGAGGTATCATATCCGAGCCTTTGCAGAATCTTAAAACGTAAATAACTGGTCGGTATTTTATCTGGAAGGTGGCAGCCCTCGCAGTTTTATAGGCTTTGTATTTTGATGAGGGCGTGCACTTGAGTTCGTGGGATGCACAGTTTAGCGTTCTGCGCAGTCAGGTAAACGCGGCGGTATGTGATGGGGCCTCGCGCTAATGCGTAGTAAATGAAAGACATGCACCATGGTGTGATGGTTGGCGGAAAAGACCTCGAGCGGTCTTTCCCGTTTATTTTATCACCTCGGGCCACGCCTGGCCTGAGGGTGAAGTGTGACAGTATCCGGTTCGCCTGCCGGCGGTGGAAAGACAAGACCGCTGACCTTCCACATCCCATCCCAACTCAGTCCTTTGCAACAGTTCTGATGTTGTCATTCAGGTGGCATGCAAAGTCCTTGAGCCTTAGGCTCGGTTGAGGGTCGGGCCTTAGACAATACCATGGATGGTGATCGCGGCCTGTTGGTTCCTCTGTGGCCGACAACGGTGATGCACTGGGAGTTTGAATGTCCTCGCTCACTGTGGCGGGCCTGCAAGTTGATTCCGCGTTGGGAGTTGAGTCTTCACTCCATTTTGGCCATCCCCCTTCCTCGGTTTCGTACTCTTCCGGTGTTTGGCATCACGGAGCCACATCCACCTTTTTGAACCAGGAAATGTTCCGCGCCACGGTCTCTTGTCCCTTCGCGGCTGTTACCATTGTGCCTTCCACTTTCCTTACTGTCCACAGCCCTGGCTCGTACGATTTCCTGAACTTCCAGCCAGGCCTCTGGTCTTTTATGATAACTTGGTCCCCTGGCTGAAGGTCTCGGTGTTTGGCCTTCCTTTTGTGGCTAGCTGTTGTGTTCCGCTGTTCTCTTTGCGCCTGAGTTCCCCTGCCATCATACTGGGGCAGAGCCCACCCAGGGCATACGGGGAGCATGTCCCGGCGCGGCCCATTGAACATGAGTGTCCACAGGGCCTGCAGGGTGGTGCTGTGTGGCGGGCTCCTATAGTCTCTCAGGAACAGTTGCAGGCGACGTTCAGGGTCAGCGTGCTTGGCCACCGCAATCCACAGCGTCTTAATGAGTGTCCTCATAAATCTCTCAATTTCTCCGTTGGCCTGTAGCCACTGGGGGGTGATGAGGCGTTGTCGCACTCCATGAAGGTTTAAGAAATCGCAGAATTCCCCTCCTTGGAGGGGAGGTCCGTTGTCGCTCTTGATTTCGCCTGGGCAGCCAAACATTGCAAATACTTTCTCCAGTACAGGGGCCACATGTATGAACACCGTGGAGCTGACAGCTTCTACGATGGGGTATTTGGAGTATGTGTCCATCATTACCAGCGTGATTCTCCCGTCTGGGAAACTCCCGAAATCTACGTTCACCTTCTCCTAAGGTACAGTGCATGGTTCCTCGGTGATGATTGGTGCGGGCCTGTCAGGGACACTCGTGAGTTGGCAGGCCGGGCATCACCGCATGGTCACTTCCACCAGCTCTTCCAGTCCAGGTAACCAGACCTTCTCCCGCCTCCTTGATTCAATTTTCATCGACCCCTGGTGTCCCCCGTGTGCCAGCTGTGTTACGTGACGGCGTGTTAGAAATGGGATCTCTAGTTGGCAAGGGCTTGCACCTTTGTCCAAGTAGGGACCCTTCTTCCTAGTCAGGGTAAGGGTGTTACACTCGTGAAGTAACCCCTGCTCACCCTCGTGGTAGCTTGGCACGAGCAGTCAGGCTTAATTCAGAGGCAGTGTGTAAAGCATTTGCACATAACCAACAGTAATACAGTGTAAGCACTACAAACGGACACCACACCAGTTTAGAAAAATAACCAATTTTTATATACTCAAGACAAGACCAATTACGACAAAAATCCACAATACTATACTTTAAAACGAATGCTTGATAAGGTAACTTCTTCTTTGCAGGAATAGTTCAAAAACAAAGTTCGTACGAGTCGGTAGCTCCGTCCGAGTCTACCGCGATGCTGAAAACCACAGAGTCTAACAGTTCCAGCTGACCGCGTCGATACGGGCCAGCAGAGTCGTGAACAGACTCGGTCACAGTACCTTTCTCGTTGTGGCTGGTACGGAGTGTACGAGCCGGTCGGCGTTCGTCGCGGTTGCGGTGCAAGACGGAGCGATGCAAGGTGCGGTGTCCCTCGATGCGGTGCAGGCAGCGGCTCGGTGAGCGTCGTGCAGACGGAGTCGGTGAGTCCAAGGCGTGCGATGCAGGGTGAGACGATGCTCGATGCGGTGCTGACAGGTTGCGATGCAGGCGACCAAGCCGGAGTGCGGGAGCTGGCGTCGGACAGCGGTGCGAGTCGGAGCGGTGCGTTGCAGACGTGCGAGCGGTGCCCCAAGTGCGGTGCGGTCACGACTCTTGAGCCAGTTGCAGCGACCGCGTCGGTCGGGTCCGGCTGGTTCAGTGAAGCGATGCGATGCGAACTGCGGTGCCCACAGGTCACGGTGCAAGCAGCGGCTCGGTGTTGGCGGCGTCGGACGCCGCCCACGGTGAGACCAGGGTTGCGATGCGAGCGGGGCGATGCGGTCTGCGGTGCAAACAGGTCACCGGCCAGGGATGGATTCGGTTGACGGAGTCGGTTGCGGTTCCCTTCCTCTGTGGCAACTGAAACAGCGTTCCAGAAGCGGTACCCAGAGGCTTGTGAAGTCTTTGCAGTCCCTGAGACTCTTAACAGGAGGCCAGCTCGGTTCCAGGCCCTTGGAGATACTCAGCACAAGTTTGTACAAAGTTCCTTCCTTTCACTGCCCAAGGCAGAAGCAGCAGCTGCAGGCCAACCCAACAAAGCAACAACACAGCAAAGGGGCAGTACTCCTCCTGGCAGCTCTTCCAGCTCTTCGTCTTGGCAGGTTCCTTGATTCCAGCGAGATCTAAATTCATGGGGTCAGGGCCCCAATATTTATATCCCAAATTCCTTTGTTCTCTGAAGGCAGAGAGGCCTTTGCCTAGTCCAAACCAGTTCTGGAGCACTTTGTTGACAAGTCTCCGTCCCTTCTTTCAGTGAGTAGGCCAGGGACATCAGACGCACCACAGGAGGTGGAGCCAGCTTTGTGGAGGGAAGGGACTGTCCTATTCAGGGCCCAGGTGCAACTCCTCCCACCCATCTACATGTAGATCTTGCTATTCAGCCCTGCGCTGACTCACCCTGTCTCCTGGCATCCCCCAGTCCCTGTCACTCACACTCCTGTCAAGGAATACACAACCTCGCAGAGGCAGGCTTGGATGGTTAGACAAGAAAATACCCACTTTCTAAAAGTGGTATTTTTCAGACACAGAATGTTAAAACCAACTTCACTAAAAGATGCATTTTATCATTCTGAGACCAGGCATACTAAACTCGAATTTCTACCATGTTCCCGGGGTCAGTTAGGATTATAGCGGTAATAATCAAAACTGCCCTTTCTGGCCTATGGGGAACAGGTAGCCTTGCAATAGTGAAAAATGAACCAGGCTGTAATTCACTATCAGGACATGCCACACACACCAGGGCATGTCCTACCTTTCGCATACAACGCACCCTGCCCACAGGGTACCTTGGGCCTACCTTAGGGGTGACTAACATGTAGAAAAGGGAAGGTTTAGGGACTTGCAAGTGTGCGCACTGCTTAAGTCGACTATGGCAGCCCCAGGCTGCGCACAGGCTTTGCAATGGCAGGCCCGAGTTACACTTTACGGGCTGTTTGCGTGGGTGGCACAATCCAGTGCTGCAGCCCACCAACAGCATTTGGTCTATAGGCCCTGGCACTCGCAGTGCACTTTACAAAGGGACTGACACATAAACCAAATAGGCCAATCATGGAAACGCCAATCCATAACACATTTTATACAGGAGCACTTGCACTTTCCCACTGGACAGCAGTGAGGAAAGTGCGCAAGAATCATTACACCAGCAAAAACAGAGTCAAAACCGGGAGGTCAGAAAGCAAAAGTCAGGAAACACGCCAAAAGATGCCAAGTCTAACACATGTCCCCTCCAGCTGAAAGTAGGGAGAACTACCCAACCCCATTGGAGTTCTCTTCACTAAGGCGGAAGAACCTGGACAGACCATCTGCGTTGGCGTGTTCTGTACTCAGGACGGTGTTCCACCGTAAAGTCCATTCCCTGTAGGGAGATGGACCACCTCAGCAGTTTTGGATTCTCACCCTCATTTGCATCAACCATCTGAGGGGCCTGTGGTCTGTCTGAACCCGGAAGTGAGTCCCAAACAGGTATGGTCTCAACTTCTTCAGCGCCCAGACCACAGCAAAAGCTTCCCTTTCTATGGCACTCCACCTCTGTTCCCTGGGGAGTAGTCTCCTGCTAAGGAAGACTACAGGCTGATCCAGGCCCTCTTCGTTGAGTTGTGAGAGCACCGCTCCCACACCATGCTCTGCAGCGTCAGTCTGCACGACCGAATTCCTTGGAGAAGTCAGGTGCCTTGAGCACGGGCGCCGTGCACATGGCTGCCTTCAGGGCATCAAAAGCTTTCTGGCAGGACTCAGTCCAGATCACTTTCCTGGGCTGCCTCTTAGAGGTGAGCTCTGTTAAGGGGGCAACGATGGTGCCATAGCCCTTAACAAATCTCCTATAGTAGCCGGTGAGACCTAAGAAGGCTCTCACCTCTGTCTGGGTCTTGGGGGCTCCCAAGCCAGAATGGTGTCAATCTTGGGTTGTAGGGGCGCCACCTGGCCGCTTCCTACCTGGTGTCCCAAGTACACCACAGAACCCTGCCCGATCTGGCACTTACTGGCCTTGATCGTGAGGCCTGCACCTTGCAGAGCCCTCAACACTTTCTCAAGGTGCTGTAAATGTTCTTCCCAGCTGGAACTGAACACAGCAATGTCATCCAGGTAGGCGGCACTGAAATCCTCCAGCCCAGCCAACACCTGATTGACCAACCTCTGAAAGGTGGCAGGGGCATTCTTCAACCCAAAGGGCATCACCCGGAATTGGTAATGACCTTCTGGGGTTGAGAATGCTGATCTCTCCTTGGCCCCATCGGTTAAGGCAATCTGCCAGTACCCAGACATCAAATCAAACGTGCTGAGGAACCGGGCAGCTCCCAACCGATCAATGAGCTCATCAGCTCTGGGGAGGGGGTGCGCGTCAGTCCTGGTGACGGCATTGAGCCCACGGTAGTCCACACAAAACCGGAGTTCTGGAGTGGCACCGGGCGCAGCAGCCTTTGGGACCAAGACCACTGGGCTGGCCCAAGGACTGTGGGAGGGCTCAATCACCCCTAACGCCAACATCTTAGAGACCTCCTCCTTGATGCTGGCTCTGACCCGGTCAGTCAACCTGTAAATCTTGTGCTGTCACCAGTGTCCACGTCATGGGAACACCAGTGAGTAACACCGGGGGTCAGAGAGAACAGTGGGGCGAACTGTCCCAACAACTGGCGACAGTCCCCTGCTGCTCCTGAGTCAGAGTAGGGAGAGGATCACACCCTCTACTGACCCATCATGCTCCTTGGTAGACAGGAGGTCAGGGAGAGGCTCACTCTCCTCTTCCACCCCATCATCTGTCACCAAGAGCATACTCACTTCGGACCTCTCAAAGTGGGGCTTGAGGCGGTTCACGTGAAGGACCCTCAAAGGGTTCCTGGGAGCCTGCAAATCCACCAGGTAGGTGACGTCACTTTTGCGCTCCTTTACCTCATATGGCCCAGTCCACTTGTCCTGCAAGGCACAAGGTGCCACTGGGGCCATGACCCACACTTTTGCCCAGGTTGAAATTCGACCAGAGTGGCATTCTGGTCATACCATCTCTTCATTTCTTCCTGGCTTGCTTCTAGGTTCGCCTGAGCGAGTTTCCTGAAGCTGGCAGTTTGGTTTCTAAAGGCCAGCATGTAGCTAAATACATCCTGGGGAGTTTTCCTGGGAGCTGCCTCCCAGCCTTCCTTTACCAAACTCAGAGGTCCTCTGACAGGGTGGCCATACAGGAGCTCAAAGGGGCTGTACCCAAGAGACTTCTGAGGCACCTCCCTGTATGCAAAGAGTAGGCATGGCAAGAGGACGTCCCACTTACGCCTCATGGGTTCTGTTAGACCCTTGATCATGCCTTTCAAGGTCTGGTTGAATCTCTCCACCAGACCGTTTTCCTTAGTGGGTGGTAAGGAGTGGTGAACTTGTAGGTTACACCACACTCCTTCCACAGGGATGTCATATACTTGGATATGAAATTGGTCCCCCTATCAGAAACCACCTCTCTGGGAATCCCACACGGAAAAGATCCCCATTAACGCCCGGCCCACCACTGGCGCCGTCGTTGTCCTGAGAGGGATTGCCTCCGGGTACCGGGTGGCATGGTCCACCAAGACCAGGATGTACCTGTTGCCCATGGCTGTCTTGGGATCCAGTGGCCCCACAATATCCATCCCTACCCTTTCAAAGGGTGTTCCAACAACAGGAAAAGGTTGGAGAGGAGCTTTGACCTTCCTCCCACTCTTACCACTTGCCTGGCAAGTTTGGCAAGACCTACAGTGTGCATCTGACTGCCTTCGCATTTGGGGCCAAAAGAAGTGGGTGACAAGCCTGTCAAAGGTCTTGTCCTGCCCCAAATGTCCTGCCAAAGGCACGTCATGAGCCAGACCCAGTAGGAAGGTCCTGAAGCGCTGGGGTACCACCAGCACACGGGCCGACCCAGGCTCAGCAACCTTAGGCTCACTGTATAGGAGACCACTCTCCCAGTAGATCAGATGTGACCCGGACTGATTACCAGCTGCCTGGTCTGCAGCCTGCCGCCGCAGACCCTCCAGAGTAGGGCACCTCGTTCTGCTCCCTGCAGAACTCCTCCCTGGTGGGACTCCCTACTTGCTGCCAATGGGTCAGCTCAGAGATGTCTCCCAGTTCGGCTACCTGCTCCCCTGTAGGCACCGGGCATCCCCTCGAGGTCCGCCTCCTCCCGGTCCGTGGGAACTTCGGGGGCCGGTTTCGCGCCCCCTGCCCTTTCTCTGGCAGGGACTTGGGCCACTGTTCCAGGCTCCAAGTCCTCTTGATCACCCTCTCTGGCTGCCATTGACCGAGTAGACACGCATGCCCACTCTGGCAACCCAAGCATCTCCAAGTGAGACCTGAGCTCAACCTCCTTCCATAAGGACTGCTCCAGGTCGTTTCCTAGCAGACAATCTACAGGCATGGTAGGGCTCACAACCACCGTCAAGGGACCTGAGACCCCCCTCCATTCAAAGGTAACCTGCGCTACCATACATTGGCGCTCTGAGTTGTCTACAGCAACTACTTGGTGGAATGCGCCGGGGACTACTTGCTTCTCAGACACCAGGTGACACCGGACTGAGGTCACACTGGCTCCAGTGTCTCTGAGAGCCTCTACCCTGTTCCCATTAATGGTCACCCAGGTGCTATATTTCTTTGTGTTAGGGGGCACCTGGTTTCCTGGGACCATCTCACTGTCCCCTAGTGAGACAAGGGTCATTTCTGCGGGATCCCCACCCTCCTGTGGGCACCCCTCCTCCCCAAGCGCTACACTAGCCAACACTTTGGACTGTCCACCGGTGGGTGTCTGTGTCCCCTTTGGGCACTTGGGGTCCCCCTTAAAGTGACCTACCTGGTCACATGCATAACACTTGCGGGGACCGGTCTCAACAGCTTCCCTGTAGAGACCCCTTTCTTCTTATCACCGGGGGGCTGGGAACCTTTACCCTGGGTATTAGTTTGGGGCCCTTTAGAGAACTCCTGTGCTTTACCCTTGTCCCCCCACCTTTCTGCTGGGGACCCTGCCCACCTTTGGCTGAGTCTCCCCTAACGCTTTCTTGTGGACCCTGGTACTCACCCAGCGGTCTGCTTCCATAGCAAGCTTCCTGGGGTCAGTTAGCTTACTATCAACTAGGTGCTGGCGCAGATCTGCAAAACATAGACTAGACAAGTGCTCCCATGCAATCAAGTTGTAGAGCCCCTGAAAATCTGTCACATTACTGCCCTTCACCCAACCATCCAGAGACCTGCAGAACACATCCACACATTCCAACCAAGTGTTGGCATCAGACTTCTTACTGGACCTGAACTGATCCCTGTACTTTTCAGGAGTAAGACCATACTTCGTGAGAAGGGCATCCTTCATGTCAGCATAGGTGAGGTGATACCCCTTACCCAAAGCTATCAGAGCATCCCTTGCTTCTTCAGGGAAAAGTGGCCACAATCCTGCTCCCCAATTCTCCTCAGGGACCCAATTCATGTGTATGGCTGCCTCATAACCCTGAAACCACCTTTGTATGTCATCCCCCTTCTTGAACTCCTTGCCTACATTCTTGGGAATGTGCACAATCCTGTCTGCCTTTCTGGACGAATTGCTGCCACCATCTGAGCCTGACTTACTCCTAAGTTCTAGCTCCTTCAGTTCTCTCTCATGCTCTAAGAGCATCTTCCTCTCCCTCTATGGCCAATCTCTTCTCCTCCCGCTCACTCTCCAGCCTGAGCTTCTGCAGCTCAAACTGCCTTGCCTCCGCCTGTCCTCCAGCTCCTCTGGGGACAGACTGCTGCTGCCTGACCTGGTGGGTTCCCCCTACCCAAAAGCATATCCACCCTGGAAATAGGCTCCTCCACCTCCTCACTGAGGTTACCAGGCTGCCCACTGGCATGTCTGGCTGCTACCCAGGCCCTCAGCGCCTTCTGTAGCTCCTCCTTCCTTGTGAGGCCTTTAATTTGGACTTTCAGGTTTTTACAAATTGCTCGTAGTTCCTTTACGGCGTAGGTTTCCAACCTATCCTCCTCAAAGATAATTTCCAGAGATGCAACGGATGATGCAGCTGTGTCAGGCATGACAAAAGTAGTGAGTTGAAAACTGGCAAGATCAAAAATAGGCCAAAAGAAAAAGAACCTGTATGTGGTACGTAATGGTCTGCGATATGGTAGTAGTGCACACCAATCACTGTAAGTCAAGTGCAAACACAAGTCCTATCCTCACCGCTGACAACCAATGTTAGAAATTGGATCTCTAGTTGGCAAGGGCTTGCACCTTTGTCCAAGTAGGGACCCTTCTTCCTAGTCAGGGTAAGGGTGTTACACTCGTGAAGTAACCCCTGCTCACCCTCGTGGTAGCTTGGCACGAGCAGTCAGGCTAAATTCAGAGGCAGTGTGTAAAGCATTTGCACATAACCAACAGTAATACAGTGTAAGCACTACAAACGGACACCACACCAGTTTAGAAAAATAACCAATTTTGATATACTCAATACAAGACCAATTACGACAAAAATCCACAATACTATACTTTAAAAACGAATACTTGATAAGGTAACTTCTTCTTTGCAGGAATAGTTCAAAAACAAAGTTCGTACGAGTCGGTAGCTCCGTCCGAGTCTACCGCGATGCTGAAAACCACAGAGTCTAACAGTTCCAGCCGACCGCGTCGATACGGGCCAGCAGAGTCGTGAACAGACTCGGTCACAGTACCTTTCTCGTTTGTGGCTGGTACGGAGTGTACGAGCCGGTCGGCGTTCGTCGCGGTTGCGGTGCAAGACGGAGCGATGCAAGGTGCGGTGTCCCTCGATGCGGTGCAGGCAGCGGCTCGGTGAGCGTCGTGCAGACGGAGTCGGTGAGTCCAAGGCGTGCGATGCAGGGTGAGACGATGCTCGATGCGGTGCTGACAGGTTGCGATGCAGGCGACCAAGCCGGAGTGCGGGAGCTGGCGTCGGACAGCGGTGCGAGTCGGTGCCCCAAGTGCGGTGCGGTCACGACTCTTGAGCCAGTTTCAGCGACCGCGTCGGTCGGGTCCGGCTGGTTCAGTGAAGCGATGTGATGCGAACTGCGGTGCCCACAGGTCACGGTGCAAGCAGCGGCTCGGTGTTGGCGGCGCCGGACGTCGCCCACGGTGAGACCAGGGTTGCGATGCGAAGCGGGGCGATGCGGTCTGCGGGTGCAAACAGGTCACCGGCCAGGGATGGATTCGGTTGACGGAGTCGGTTGCGGTTCCTTTCCTCTGTGGCAACTGAAACAGCGTCCAGAAGCGGTACCCAGAGGCTTGTGAAGTCTTTGCAGTCCCTGAGACTTCTTAACAGGAGGCCAGCTCGGTTCCAGGCCCTTGGAGATACTCAGCACAAGTTTGTAGAAAGTTCCTTCCTTTCACTGCCCAAGGCAGAAGCAGCAGCTGCAGGCCAACCCAACAAAGCAACAACACAGCAAAGGGGCAGTACTCCTCCTGGCAGCTCTTCCAGCTCTTTGTCTTGGCAGGTTCCTTGATTCCAGCGAGATCTAAATTCATGGGGTCAGGGCCCCAATATTTATATCCCAAATTCCTTTGTTCTCTGAAGGCAGAGAGGCCTTTGCCTAGTCCAAACCAGTTCTGGAGCACTTTGTTGACAAGTCTCCGTCCCTTCTTTCAGTGAGTAGGCCAGGGACATCAGACGCACCACAGGAGGTGGAGCCAGCATTGTGGAGGGAAGGCACTGTCCTATTCAGGGCCAGGTGCAACTCCTCCCACCCATCTACATGTAGATCTTGCTATTCAGCCCTGCGCTGACTCACCCTGTCTCCTGGCATCCCCCAGCCCCTGTCACTCACACTCCCGACAAGGAATACACAACCTCGCAGAGGCAGGCTTGGATGGTTAGACAAGAAAATACCCACTTTCTAAAAGTGGTATTTTCAGACACAGAATGTTAAAACCAACTTCACTAAAAAGATGCATTTTATCATTCTGAGTCCAGGCATACTAAACTCGAATTTCTACCATGTTCCCGGGGTCAGTTAGGATTATAAGCGGTAATAATCAAAACTGCCCATTCTGGCCTATGGGGAACAGGTAGCCTTGCAATAGTGAAAAATGAACTAGGCTGTAATTCACTATCAGGACATGCCACACACACCAGGGCATGTCCTACCTTTCGCATACAATGCACCCTGCCCACAGGGGTACCTTGGGCCTACCTTAGGGGTGACTAACATGTAGAAAAGGGAAGGTTTAGGGACTTGCAAGTGTGCGCACTTGCCAAGTCGACATGGCAGCCCCAGGCAATGGCAGGCCCGAGTTACACTTTACGGGCTGTTTGCGTGGGTGGCACAATCCAGTGCTGCAGCCCACCAACAGCATTTGGTCTATAGGCCCTGGCACTCGCAGTGCACTTTACAAGGGACTGACACATAAACCAAATAGGCCAATCATGGAAACGCCAATCCGGAACACATTTTATACAGGAGCACTTGCACTTTCCCACTGGACAACAGTGAGGAAAGTGCACAGAATCATTACACCAGCAAAAACAGAGTCAAAACCGGGAGGTCAGAAAGCAAAAAGTCAGGGGAAACACGCCCAAAGATGCCAAGTCTAACACGGCGCAGTGCTGCTGGGATGACGATGAGGGACACCCGTAGGAGGACACCTACCTGGGTCCTACTCAGTTCATTCCTCACTCTCCACATTTTCGTGAGATACTCTCAGTCTTGCCCTGACCAGTCGTTGGCAGAGTGCAGAAAATTCTGCCAAGTGCCCCCTTGGAAAGAGTCCTGCACCTTGGTGAAGACTGGGTCTGTGTCTGCGGCTTCTACGATGTCAGACAGTGTCAGGGCTTGGGGGCGCACTGCAGACGAGATCTTGTTGACGTGTGCTTCCGTCCTCTCCCTTTCCTGGATGGTGCCTTGGATATCCCACTGTATCGGGTGACGGGAGAGGAAATCGGCCGGGTTTTTCACTCCGGGCTGGTATACGACTTCCATCAGATACTGTTGTAGTTGGGTGGCCCACCATTCGATTCGGGGAGGTGGATGCGGCGCTGACCCCCAAAACAGCGGGACAAGCGGTTGATGGTCAGTGATGACCTTAAAGGGATGGTCACTTACGTAGAGATGGAAGTGCTGGCATGCCCACTCGATCGTCAGGGCTTCACGTTCAATTTGGGTGTATCACGCCTCAGTGGGAGGGAGTGCTTTGATGGCAAATGCTAGGGCTGCCCACTGCCCTGGTTCTTGTTCCTGTGCTAGCACCGCTCCGAGGCCTACTGGGCTAGCGTCCACTAGCAGTTTAGTGCATTTTTCCCGGGTCGAAGTACACCAGCGTGGTGTTGTCGAGTAGGGCATACTTAATGCGCTGGAACGCTGCTGAAGAACTCTATCTTCTGCTGGAAGAACAGACACTTTTCTCGGTGTAGCATGACACCCTAGTCTTGAAGGCTCGTCAACGTGGCTCTGAGATGCATTTAGTGTTCAGTCGCCGTGGTGGTATGAGGATGTCATCGCTGACATTTAGGACACCTGGCAGTCCTGTTAGGATCTCACTCACATCATTCTGGAAGACCTCGGATGCTGAAGAGATTCCAAAGTTGAGACGTTTATAACGGCGTAACACCAGGTGTGTGCTGAAGATGGTTATGTACCTGCTTTCTTCCGCCGGAGTCAGCTGATGATATCCAGTGTTTAGATCCAGCTTGGAAAACCATCGGGAGCTGTTGACATCAGCTACGATTTCATCCATGGTCGGGGTTATGTGGCGCTTACTCTGAATGGCTTTATTTGGGAGCCGCATGTCTATGCACAGTCGTATCTTCTCTGGCTGTTTTGGCTTTTCGGCGATGACCATAGCGGAGACCCAGGGGGTTGGTCCTGACACTTTTTCTATGACCCCTTGTTCTTCTAGTTTTTGTAGGTCGCGCTCCTCCAGTGGTCGAAGGTGGAACGGGATCTGGCAGTGATGGAGTGCTGTGGGCGTTATTGTAGGGTCGATGTGCAGCTTAACGGGTGGGTGCTTGATGCACCCCAGTCCTTCAAATGGTTTTGGAATTGGCCAAGGAGGTCATCCGTTTGGTTCACTCTCACGCTCCTTGCACACAACACTAAGCCTAGTTCTTCTGCAGAGTGGCTGCTGATGAGCGTGTCCGCTTCTTGGTTGATGACATGGATCGTTGTCATGATTTGGTTGTCTTCCGATTGGATGGGCACAGTCATCCGCCCCCGGAGGTGCAAGGGTGACTGGGTCCCATATGCGAATATCTTGGTGTTGGACGGCACTAGCTGTTGCTTCGGCCGTAGGCGATTGTACTGTTGTATTCCCATGACGTTCATAGAGGCCCAGTGTCAATGACAGCTTTTACTTCTGACCCTGCTATGCGGATTGTGCATGTGGGTTGTGGCCTCTGGCGTCTTTTTAGTTCCCTCGTGAACGAGATAAGGAATGTCCCTTCGTCTTCATCCTCCTCTGGCGATGAGTCTTCCAATCGATAGGTCGACTGAGGGTTAGTCTTGGACTTGCCAGCATGCGTGAGGTTGGCGCTCGACAGCTGGTGTACCAATTTTCTCAGGGGCTTGCCTCCTCGGGGGTCCCTACCTTAGGTCTTCTTTCAGCATACTGAGGCGAAGTGGTTGGGGATCCCACAGTGGGAGCATATTCTGCCTTGGGTGGGGCAGGAAATGATTGGGTGTTCTTCCCACCCACAGTATCCGCACTTGCCTTTCTGTAACTGGGCCTGGTGCCCTCTGGGACCGTTCCCTCTGTCCTTCGTCCTCACTGCGTCCGCCTGCTCCGTCTTGACGACGACATTCTTTTCAGGTGTCCGTGTTAGCACTATGTCCATTACGTCAGCTCTTGCGGCAGACAGGTCGTGTGACCTTGCGAGCATTAGGATGTTGTCCAGGCTTATGTTAGGTTGCCTTAGGATGAGGCTGCACAGCATCTTGTTGCCGCACCCCTGGATTAGCTGGGATCGGATCTCTTTCTGCTGGTCATCAGCCATGCAGGTGCTCACTAGTTCTCTTAGCCTAGCATAGAAGGTATCAATTGATTCGTTGTCTGGCTTGTCGCAGTTTAAATCCCTCAAAATCCGGATTGAGTTGCGGATCAAAGTAGGCATTGAGTGATCTCAGGGCGGCGGCGTGGTCTGTGGGTGCGCCTATGTTCAGTAGGTGTTTGAATAAGAGGTAGATTTCCTCGCCTGTGTAGTGTAGGAACAGTGACCGCTTAACGGCTCCATCCGTTTCGCATGTGGCCATAATTTAGTTATTCAGGCGCCCTACCCATGTTTTCCATCTGGGGGAGGCAGTTGCGGGATCAGCCAGTTTACTGAATGGGGGTAGTATCCCTGTGAGCGCATGTTGCGTGACGACGTGGCCAGGCTGTTATGCAGCGTTTGGTTCATCCCCCATTTCACAGTTCTAACGTGCAGCTGTTCTCTGCCTGATGGGGTTGGTGTTATATCTGCTTGCTATGTAGTTTATTAGGAGCTCCCTTGTCTGTTGAGTAGTCTTTTCTTGGTACCACTTCCCTCTGATCTGTGCGTGGTCCTCTTTTTTTTTTTTGCAGATGGATCTTTTGTGTCAGGCTGTTGCATTAGCCACTGCTTGTTGAGGGCCATGTGGAAATGCATCCCCGGTGAGACACAGTACCTCAGCGGGAGTTCCAGGTGCTGGTGCGTGGGAGCGCCTGCAGGCTCCAGGCAGGGGGTGACGTTTGTTCGCTTGCGGCATCTGCTTGCCTCTTTATCCCCACACGTGTGCTCGCTGTGCCGTTTCTGGCAGGGGCGGGATCAGCGGCACGCTGCCGGCTCAGGAGCAGGTGCTGGGGAAAGTCTTTGACTCAAGCATCAGGCAGGCTCGCCCCCGTTGCCAGTGTAGCGTTCTGCGCAGTCAGGTAAGCACGGCGGTATGTGATGGGGCCTTGCGCTCATGTGCAGTAAATGAAAGACTTGCCCCCTGGTGTGATGGTTGGGTGAAAAGACCTTGAGCGGTCTTTCCCTGTTTATTTTATCACCTTGGGCCACGCCTGGCTCGAGGGCGAAGTGTGACAGTATTCATTTCGCCTTCCTGTGGGGGGGGGGGAGGGAAAGGACCGCTGACCTTCCACACACAGTATTTTAGATGAGTGAGAATAGATTACCAAAAATCCAAATGTAAAGACATCGATGGAAGGGCGGACATTATTTCGGGTTGATAAGAAAGGCGAGGAGGCTGAATGTTGTATAGGACTAATGTAGTCTCTTACTCCTACAAAGAATGACGTACCTTTCAGTCTGATGTCAAACTGAGATACTCAATTCAATACATGCCTTGTTGTGTGATCTTGGGTGTTTTAAAAAGTACTGTAACAGCTCCTGTTGGTAGAAGACATTCTTTGTACTGATCATGTCTGCATTGTATTGGCTCCGTCTCCTGTATATGTAACTATCAGCACACCTAGAGACAAGTGACAAAGTAGTAGAGAGTGTAACATTACTATTCTGTGAAATCAAACTGTGAATTAAAAGTATCAGGCTAAAAAACTCTGACACCTTCAGCTACCGCATCAATACTCAAGTGCTTCACAAGCTCAAACATTCTCACCAAACTCTCGTGCCAACCAGAATTAATTTGGGCTGAGTCCCATGTAAAGCATACAATAAATAATTTCACCCTGCACAAATTCTCAATGAAAGTGTAACTGAAGGGTCTAAAATCGCCTGCCCCTGTTACATGCTGACCAGTTTTACAACTTCAAGACTAATAGTTTAGAAGAAGCCAAAAGATTTGCAGTGAGTTATAAGTAACAGGAGGAACTACCTATTGGGTACAAGTGTAAGCCTCAAGTCAGTGATGCTCCAGAGGCCATGGCAAGCGTAACTGTATCTGTGGCTGGTGTGAGAGATGGTAGGCCTTCCCTAGTGGTGAGAAGAGAGAGGACCTCACTCCTTCCAGAACTGCTGACTGATTTAGCTGTGATGCTTAAGGCTCTGTGTCAGGGAGCAGCAAACCCAGCCCAGTTCAAGCAACTCTAGCTGAATATTACTTAGGGGTACTGGCACATATGTGTTCACAATGGTGTTGGATGGCAGGTTGCCCCTGTTCGCTGCTATGCTTCTGTGTCTTGTCTGTATCACTGGATCTGCTGGGCAGAGTGAACCACTTATATGCAAGCAGGGAAAATAGGACCGCCTTAGGGATGACATGAAGTGTGAGGGCCAGATTCCACTGTTAGGAGCCATTTGGAGGGTGCTTGAAAAATGATAGTTCCTTCGCATGACACACACTAGTACTAAATAAGAAAGTTATTCATCACATTCTGTGATGCGGAGAATGCCCCGCAACATTGGCATAAAGCAACAGCAAATCTTGCACAAGCATGTTGAGGACATCAGAAGACACTCGAAAATAATTTGAAAAAATGATGTCCACTGATTGTATTTTTTTTAATTATTTTTTTTCTTTTAATTTAACAGAGTTTTATATAGCGTGAACTTGACCCGAAGGTATCGGGTATCAGAGTGCTTTACATAGCACCAGTTGCGTTACATGAGGACACATTCAGTTTTGTTAGGCACGGGGAGATTAATTGATTTGCGCAGAATCACAGAATGTTCAGCGTCATTGCCGAGACTCGAACCCAGTTCCCCAGATTTGAGGTTGACTGCCCTAGCCGTTAGGCCAACTCTTCTCCCCAAGGTATTGGGGTATGTGCACTGGTGGCTTTGTCAGCAAGAATCTAACAAAGCTGTTCTTGAGAGCTGTAGTCCCCACTGTCCAGCCCATCATAGCCGAACGGTCCTCTGGCTTAGAGGACAGCAGCTTTGCTAGCTCTGCTTCAACGTTTAGGGGAAGCTCAGGACAGGATCCAGAGGGTTACTGGCTGAATTTAAAAGCAAAAAGAAAGATAAATGAATGTGTAGGATGTAAAGAAATACTTCTACTTCGAAACTATGATGGTACAAAAGGATCAGAAGATAGATGGAAAAAAATAATAATATGGGGCTCATTACGATGTCGGGCAGACTTCCGTTTGCCTGACACCGTAGCAGTCTAGAACCGCCCGACCTTAGGCCGGCGGTTCCGACCTCAGTATTAGGAAGGGCGGTCGGAAACATCCATTTTATAATGGCAGCTTATGCGGCGGGCGGAAAAGGCCCGCAGCACAAGCTGCCACTGTAAAATGGATGTTTTTAAACATCCCTGCACCGTGTGGCGGGCACCACACAGTGCAAAGATGTTTAGGGGTGCACCATAGGTGCTTCCCAGGCCCCATAGCGGAGGCCAAGGGGGAAAGGGGCCCTGCTTGTGGCCCACAAAGTCACTTTCTGACAGCCTTTCCATGTCCGAAAGGCCGACGTGAAAAGGCTGCCGGAAAGGGCCATCATGATCCCGACTGCGGAGCCGAGCCTACCTTACTATCATTAGGGGATTATGGTGGCTTCCGACGCTGTGAAGCGCAGCGGAATCCCCCTGCAGATTTCACTCCGACCACCGTCATCATAATACAGCAGTCGGACTGAAACCTACGATGTCGGGCGGAAAGCCTCTGACAGTTGTTCGGAGGATTTCGGCCCGACAGCATAATCGGGCCCTTAGTATCTCTTAGCATAATTATGCAGGGGTGATAGACACAAAAAATCTGATAGTCTTTGAAAATCAGAGACTGGGAAACAAGGGAGAAGTCTAAGAAGATAGATTGTGATGAAACAGTATTCTGCCAAGTATCCTGGTGGAGAAATAGGAAGTCATAATTTAGACACTTTTCGTCTTGCTTTCTTTGGAGATACGTTATTACTCCATATGACAAAAAGAATCATTAACAATAGAATGCATTATGACTCATCCCACCTAAGGGAATCAGGCCAAGGGCATTCACCTTAAGAATTTTCATTTTCTAGCACAAACAGCTGATTAGTTCTGCATACCTTGCAGATGATGTGGTGAAGCTAAAAGTCATCACTATCAGATGGTTCCCCTTTTCTTTTGGCATACAGGAGAAGTAGCCACAAAATAAACCTCTAAATCCCCAGATTATAGGACTATTATGATCTGATGTGTTATCTTGAAAATCAATCTATATGTCAGGTGCATCATGATCAAATGCGTAAATGATTCAGCATCCCTTCAGAATTCATGCTGTATCCAACAACACGGACTACGGTCACTTGAGAACATGGTGGCTTACAGGACACCACTGTTGCCAAACAATTCATTAATACACTCAATAATCCTGGGAGGCTAGAGTGATCTCATGCGACCACATCTGTTGTCACAGAAATAATAGTCGAGAAGGTCGCAGCAGTCATTGTAGAATAACAAGAAATTATTTATCTTAGTAAACTAAATTGATGTAGTAGATCAACAAACCAAAGGCTAATGGTGTAAGGTTGTTACAGTAAGTTTGATTTTGCCCTAGCAGTGATTTGTGGCCTAGCTTCTTCCACAAACTTAGAAGGAATGCACTGAGTGAGTTGGTCTGTGAAATGTGTTACATGCCACCTACAGACCATTTAGAATTGGTCTATCAGTTCCATGGATGTGACATATTGAGGTGGTAGTTGATTGATCTTAGGGGACCACGGTCCATGTCCTGAGGAGACTCACAGATGTTGGCCAGTAGGTCAAAATATTGACAGACACTGACAGGGCAATTTTTTTTCCAAATAAAGACGAAGCCCTAAGATGTATAGTATTGTACGTTTACAGCAATTACTTTGATTCAGCCTAAAGTCTCTCTCTTTCTGTTGTACTTTCAACCTTTTTCAATTCAGCATTTTGTAGGGCTATATACTTGCTACAAACCCTACTAAAAATTGAATAGCTTTTGTGAATAATTATTCTTGTACGTACACTTTATGATAAATATTAATTGTACAAAACCATATTTGTGCTGTTTTCTTTTTGCTGTAGGACTTAATCTTTTCAGCAATTGAATTTACTATTTATTATGTTTGTGCTATTTAATTAAAGACTACCCAGTAAATAACGACATAGGGACAGGGTACCATATGTCATGGGAATGATGCCATGTGTTTCTCAAATGAGGCATTGGGAAACACAGTTACTTACAATTAGAGTTAAACCAAGTTCCTATTGGAATAGTGGGTGTACCGTGTTACACCTTTACCTATTTTTCTTCTGGGGCATTTCCACTGCAGTTAAGCATCTCAAGCGCAGTGTCTCTACAAGCTTTCACATTGCAACTAACTACTGTCGCTCTTGTTCATCCTGCCTACACCAAACAGCATTGGGCCTTATTACTTGTCACTCCGCAAGTCATGAGACAATACTCTTCGTGTGGTTGGTGACCCACTTTTCCTGGTCAGCTGTCTTCAAATCTGCTTCCCAGTGCCATGATGCACTCCACTCTAAATTCGCTCACAGTGCTGTTTGTGCCGGTTAACTCCATTTTGCAACTCCTCACCGTGGGCATGTGGAACCTGCATGGTAACTGTCCTTTCGGTGCCACCAACATCTTTGAGCTTCAGCACAGGGATACAGGGGAATAGAAACCTCCTTCTCCATAGCTTAGTGATGGACACAACAGATAGTGAGGTCACTCACTAGGTGGACTATCACTTCATACTTGTTGTTTATTAATGGCAACACTTTGACTAATCTCATTCATGGTAGGAGTATAGGTAACTTGGTCAATAGAAAATCACTATTGAAATATGTTCAAGAACTACGAGCACTTGCGGCCTCCCTATATGAACCTTCTCTGCCTGAGAATAATTTGAGGAAATGAAAAAAGATTGGATCAGTCAGGGATATAATTAACTCTACATATCAACAGATAAAGATGTAGAATAACTGCCACCACAGACCGCTGGACCAGTATCCCAACTTATCTTTTCAGTAATGTAAAACTCCCCACAGTTTAAAACAAGCCATGGTAATTCTACAGCTAAAAAATGTTGCTGTACTGCGGGGATCAAGCTTTCATTAGACTTATTTCTCAATGGTAATTTATATGGAAGATCTTTGAATAAGGGGCAGTGGTTAAGCTTCAAGCTTCAGGATTTTTTTGAATTAAATGTTATCCTAGATCATTTCTAAGTTGTCTTTTATCATTAAAGGAGGACCAAGTCACAGGGGGCCTGGCTGAATGCCGATGCTGTAGGTCGGAGGTTTTCGGAGCTCCCTCCCAGTGATCCCCCATCTGACTATAACCTGTCCTTATAATGCACGCAGGGACCCCCAAACACATTGTTGTACCCCCTGAGCTCCGTTGCACACTGCAACCTTCTTTGGACGTCTGTCGGCGCTGGGGGGAGATGATTTTGGCTGAGCTGTGATCCTGAAGCGGCAGCGGGCACAAGATGACAAGTGGCGATTGCTGATCCCGAAGCGGGACCCAGCACTTAACTGCCGCTGTGACCCTTACTGACACCGGGGTCTGCGACATTGGCTGGCAGCGCTGGAGAGTGGTGTTGCTGCCGGCCAGATACTCTCGTCGGTGCAGGGCTGCCACGAGGTCCCGGGCTCAATGCAAAACTGCGGAGCTGAGGGCGCCAAGACTGCCTGGGTGAGTGAGAGCAGTGCTGCAACCGTGCACCAGCTGCGGGAAAGAGAGAGCATGGTCCCTGGGTGCAGGTGGAACATTGAGGCTGCAGGAGCACCCTGCTCTCACAGAGGATGGATGTTGGGGAGTCCCCAGGTGACACCAAGTGCGATGTGAACAGAGTGTCGGCCCAGGCGGTGTGGACGTATGCCTAAGATGGCAGCCGCTGGGAACCAGTCCCCATGGTGATTCCAGGCTTGCGTGAGGGAGCGGCCACCGAGGGGGGCCTGAGGTGGTGCTCTGAGAGCAGTGGCACCACGCGGCGCATCCAGGCTGCTCAGCTGCCCGACCCCAACAGGGGTTTGATGGGAGCTGAGCCCACTTAAGGAGGGGCACAGGAATGGTCTAGCTCGAAGGGTGATCACTGTGATACAGCGGCGACTGGCAGGGCGAGAGAGCCGGAAGCTGTCTAAGCCCTATAGAGTTGTTCGCGACCCACCCGTGCCCGGAAAGGGCTTGGGTGCATGGCTCCGCACTGGGGCCCCTCTACAGAATGCTCCAGGGGTCCACTGGCAACCGGCGATTGAGTCCGAACTAGCGGCCAACAGTAACTGAGCCACTGAGAAAGGGGCGCCCCTGCTGAACATTGGACAGCTGCCATCTGCCCCTGTGGGGGCCGCCTATGTGTGGTGTTGCCTGCTGGCCTGGGGGCCGGGCAACGAGGTGAAGAGCAGCACCTTCGTGGTGGTGAGCCAGCCATGAGAGGTGAGGTGAACACCTATCGCACTGGGATCCTGTGACAAAGTTTGTTGGACTTTGGAGCCTCATGGGGCCACCTGCGTGCTTCGGTCCTGGGCCCCAGGGAGCCATAACTGTTGCTGCCTAAGCGGAACCAGGAGAGGTGGGTCCTGTGCACCAATATTCCAAAGTGCAGCCCTGTTGGGCGTCCTGTGTAGACAGAAGGGGAGCTTGTGGGAGGCCCACTGTCAGAGCGGAGTAGCAGGAAGACTTGTTGCTGGGGGCTGTCCTGGCCTATCATTCCCTGGGTGCTGGTGGGACCGGGTAAAGAGGTGCTGCAGCCCCAACAACTCGAGAGCTCACTGACAAAGACCAGGGTGACCTCCGCGGTTCAGGGCCCATTACCCACTGATCTGCAGCCATGGGTAAAGTAGCTTGACGGAGAGACCTGGACGCAGGGGGTTTGACCATGGCCCTGGAGTCCACCACTATGGTGGTGAGTGCACTACCGCCGTCCCAGGCGGGGACCCAGGAGGGGCCCACACTCCAAGATATTATACAGGCCATCACAGCTTCCAGGGAGGCACAAGAAACAAAGACTGATAACCTGGGGGCGGACCTGAGCATCCCGAAGGATGACCACTGGGGTCTAGCTGAAATTTTCATACCTGCGGAGAGAACATTAGCAGATGTACCTTCGGATACGTCAGCGCTGCGAGAAAGACTTGCTATCATGGAGGTCAAAGTCCTGACTCTAGAGGTCAAAGCAGAAGACAGCGAAAATAGATCACGAAGAAATAACAATCGTGCCACAGGCCTTCCGGAGCACATTGAGGGGAAGAACATGCTAGTCTACCTGGAACGCTGGCTGCGCAAGGAAGTGGCGCATGAAAGCCTCTCCTTATTCCAGTGGTCGAAGTGGGCGGGACCGACAGGGCACCGCGTGCCTCTACTTCTTTAATTCCATTGATTCCATTCCCCTACTTTTTTTTATTTTGAACATGTGTCCCAGGACGGCAGAAATAGCCAAGGCCTATAGATAAGGCTCGGCGTTCATGGCAGGTCGGGGACGGGCGGGGCGGGCAGAGAAGGAAAAGGACTCTGTCTTTTTCTTCTTGCCCAGAGAATACAACAACAGTGTCCACTTCTGATCTGTTGCTTCAGCTGGTCACCCTCTTTTTTTTTCCCTCTTATTCCCTTTCTTTCTGTCTAGTAGCTCCTCCTCACTTACTGAAAACCGTGACTTCAAGAAATGGTACTCACCCTCTCTTTCCTCCTTTCGTTTATTTGTTCCCCTGTGAAATGGATCCAAAAATTAAAAACTTTTGCTGGAAATGTCGTTTTTCTGACATTTTTCTATTCCAAAGTAAAAGGTTAAAAATATGAAAAATAAATAAATAACTAAAGAAAGCAAGACAGAGTGGTAGCAAAGTGGCCAGATTGATTTTATTCACACCCAAACACTGTAGCACCACTTTACAGAGTTTGCCAGTGAAGAATACTTTTGTTTTCTTGTCTTTCTTTGAACAGCATTGTTTTCCCTGGGCGGGGAACTACTGCACCAATCCTGGAGGTACTGCAGTTCGTAGATTGGAAAACAAAAAGTGTACTGCACTGCAGCTCTGTGTTCAGGGATGTGGTCTTTTTACCATACTGCTTACGCTTTGTAAGGATATAAGCAATGGGCATTGAAATGGGTCCATTCCGGCCTTGTAGTCGAGTCCTTAACTTTTCAGGCAAAAGCACTCACTGATTTCTGAATAGTGAGTGGAAAAGCGTTAAGGTAACCATGTTGTTTCTGCTTACATTTCACATACTTTACTTAATTTTGCCTTCCCTATGAGTGTTTTCTTTTTCCAGGATGTTGTTAATTTTTTTTTTAGTCAGCATATTGTTCTTGACTAGTGCGTAATTTAAATTGAGCCGCATCTAGTTATTTATAGCGGGGCACAATTGGGTTGTAGTTGAAGGAGTGCAAGTTTCTCTCAGTGGGGCAGTATGGTTTTCAGTGGGGGAGAGGATGTGGCACTATTGTCAGAGCTGCAGAATTTGGAACTTGGGAACCAGGTTCAGCCTTCATGACCAGTCCACCAGACCTCTCTGCTGAGGGAGCACATTCCCATGTTAGACCTTAGAAGCCCTGGTGTCTTAGCACAAACAGGAGGACCCTAGCGGTGGCAAGTGTGGGTTAACCTTCAAGACTTGTCCACCACAATACATACTGAAGTTCACCACCAGTTGTGTGGGCATGCCTATGAAGTAGCACACCTTAGAGCAACAGTGACTCTGTCACTGAGATCACAGGACCCTTGAGAAGGGCCAGCTCTAGGGCGGTGCGACCGGTGTGACAGCACCGGGCGTTGACTTTGAGTGGGTGCACCGTGCTTGCAAGTATATTATGGTTTTAAAAGCCTTGCTGCCTCCTTCCTTGACTCCAGCAATTTTCGACAACAATAAATATTTCATGATAACTCTGGTGAATAATGATCATCCTAGAGAGAGATCGGAGATTTGTCTAGTGGAAGTTTTGACTCATGGAAAGGTAGCACAGAGGGTTCATGTGCCTGCTGCAAAGAACATGTACCATGCAGATCACACAGTGCACATAATGTAAAAAGGTCAGTGGGTTACTGCTTTTTTCAGAGAGATCCTTTTGTTACTTGCAGTTTATAAGTTAAAATCCTAACATAGAACAGTGGATAATTAACTGTCATCTAAGAGCTGCATACAAACTGCAAGGTATAAATTAGAGCGTTATGTTTTTTCCACAGTCTTTGATTATCCTAATGTTGCAAAAAGTGTTCTTTTGAATAGAAATCAATTCTGATTATTAAAGAGAACCCCCCAACCATGGTATTTTAGTTTTAAATTCTGAGTTTGTGTTTCTCCAGACCAATCACTATTAAACTATACGGCCTACTAGTATGGTTGTCATGTGACTCCTACACCTTGTAGTCCTTAGTCTTATACAACATTTTCTATACAGTGATTTACACACGTATAATTGATTGTCTCTGTGTAATGTGTGTGATGTAAAGTGCTCTGACACCCTACACTGGCATGAGTGGCTCTGTAAATCAAATTAAATGCATCTGAGAGAGGGGCACTGTTAAAGGATGGTAGTGAGGGAATCCATGGCAAAAGTGGTCATAGGCGGGCACTAACAAACATTGTCACCACTAGTGCTAAAGCCGGCCCTGCCCTTGAGGCCAGTCCGTCTCACCCATTGGTACCTCCATTGGCTTTGTTTCAGCAGTAGTAACTGCAACTCACCAGGGATCGGCAATGCAAGATTTGCACGCACACCAAACTAAGTTCGCAAACTTCACAGTCTCTCTGCTTCCTTCACAAGCACTTTTAACATGTGCTGCCTGCTTTGGAGGCACTGGAATTATGCAGCAAAGGAGGACAAAATTATGCCCCAGTGTTAACTAAATTATGCAGCAAAAAAAGGCTGCAGCGTAATGCAGTATATTTTTTGATATTTTATTATTTTGACATTTGTACACATGCTAACAGTCTCTAGAAAGATTTTGCCTTATTAGTACCAGTGTAAGATTCAAATGCAGCAGTGAGAAAGGTGATCAGTCAACCTTTACAAAGGGCCGTCCACTTCGCAGCAACACAAGTCACATTTTTTAGTAACTTTTGATCCGTTTGAGCTGCAAACAATTTATTAGTTAAAATTGTCAGATTATGCAGCAGATCTTGTATTATGTGGCAAATATGGCAGAGCCATAATTATGTAGCAAACGTTTGCAAACTAGGATATTTTGCCATTCATGTTTGAACTGCTATTGTGGAAAAAGGGAGGAGAAGTGCTGATGACAGAAACTCCATGGCTCGGAGAAAATGGCTTGTGCTTCCACTTTTAGGCGTATTTGGGACATTCTGTGATTGAAAATATATCCTACTTTGTGAATGTATTTTAATGTCAATAACTCATATTAAACCTTAAATAATCATGTGTATCCATTGATTGAATTAAATAACATAATAAGCAGTAACTGGGCAGTGAAATGCCAAACAAATACTAAAAACTGGGATGTTTTGCGCATTCTGGCCACACCTCTGACTCCGCCCACTGACCCAATTATTGGGTTATTCCCACCCTCTGATTCTCCGCCCACTTTTCCCCTACTTTTTTCCCCCCACTTCGACCACTGCTATATTCTATGCCCTGGAGAGGGCGCACTGGGTTCCGTTTCAACTGCCCTTGCCGGGGTGCCACCATGACCAGTAGTAGCCAGGCTCCTCCATTATAATGACTTTGACCACATCCTTGCCCAGGCCAGGTTCCAGGGAAAAATCCAAGTTGCTAACAGTAAGGTCATGATCTTCCCAGACTTTCTCAAGGAAGTAGAAAAGCAACGCTCCACATTTCTGTACACCAAGCGGCGACTTCGCCAGATGGACCTGCCCTATGCCATGTTGTTTCCAGCCCAGTAGCAAGGGATGGGGGGGGGGGGGGCGGTCGGCCTTGGGCAGCATGAGTTTTGGGGGCGGCGGCCGTTGCCGGCGGCTTACGGAAGGACCGTGGCCAACCTCCACACTCCCCGCTCTTACCTGCGGCCGTCGTTGGGTGGCAAACGGACCTATCGCCACGGGCGGCAAGAGGCCTAGCTACTCCAATAACTGTGGGGGAGGTGACCCGGAGGGGGTGCCATTCTTTAGGAACCCCCCAGTAAGTGTGGGACTGGCATGAAATGCCCCCGCAAGATGGCCCCAGCCAGTGGTCCCCATGACACACACCCAAGTGGAAGAAATCAAAGCGACGAAGCCCCTTCTGGTGCAGAAGTACAGAGAGAACAGCCGCGAGCGGTGAAGTGGTGGCAGCAATGAGCAGTGGAGGATCGATCCCAACTCCATCACCAAGTGAAGAAGACTCCAGGGACTCAGACCTTACTCAAGGCACCAGCTCTGCTGAGAACTCGGACAGTGAAATGCCTAAAGTCACACGTGGCACACCTGACAAATACATACAACAGAGTTGGCGAGCTGAACGACTTATGAAGTGTCTGTTGTTAGAAGGGACTCCTTAGTTACTTATCTGCGGGTTAGTTTGGTGGTACAATATTGGTGCCTCCGGGGCCAGACTTTTCTTTCCTTCATTTAGTTGGCTGGGGGGAAAGCCAGTAGTGAAGCTACTGGATAGTCACTGCCTCGGGTTCTTTGAGGTTCCTGTGGGTACACCCCTGAATGCATGCATGTTGCCTGAATGTTTGGATGGGGGGTGTTGTCATGCTTGTCCTGGGGTGTGGGCGTTGGGGAGTTTCTTGTTTGCTTGTTGAGAAGAGGGATTCTGTGTGTGCCTTGTGTAAGTGCTCCTTCCCAAGCGGAGATGAGGGAATCCGTAGGGATTACGACCCACGACGAGTCCGTTGGTGCCATTCGATTTGTCCTTCCCAAGCCCAATGGTGACCCCTGTGAAGTATAACATTCTGTCATGGAATATTCAGGGAATGCACACTATGGCTAAAAGGCACAAGGTTTTTTCATATCTTAATAGACGAAGAGTTCAGATAGTGCTCCTCCAGGAAACACACCTCCTTGCTAAAGAGGGAGCAGCGCTGCAGCGTAGATGGAGAGGGCAGGCCCATTATACTAACTATTCGGCTTTCACGAGGGGAGTCATGGTATGGGTGCGGCTTGGGGTCCACTTTTAGCACACTGGACATCTGATTGAGCCAGCGGCCCGCTACGTGGTGGTCGCTGGACGGTTGGATGGCCGAGATATCACCATAGGCAGC
The DNA here is from genome assembly GCA_963921515.1 of Calotriton arnoldi. Lineage (NCBI taxonomy): Eukaryota > Metazoa > Chordata > Amphibia > Caudata > Salamandridae > Calotriton > Calotriton arnoldi. The sequence continues at coordinate 494,363 of CAWUFW010007934.1, forward strand.
ATTTACGGACCAAATGTAGATCAGACGACCTTTTTAGCTGAATACTCAAGGGTACTGGCCCCCCATTTGGTGGGCTTGGTTCTCCTGGGAGGATATTACAACTGTTTAGCAGACTCCATACTTGATCGCTCCCACCGTCCGCTACAGGACTTCCCAACAATCAGGGTGGCCTGCACATTCACAACCTGGCAGACGCAATGGGGCCACATTGATTCCTGGCGGTTGCATGATCTAGGGGAGGGGTCTCCAACCTTTTCTGTATTAAGAGCTACAAATTTTCAATGAAACTCTTCGAGATCTACTAATATTATTAGTGTTGTAATAGTGACCACATCAGACAAAATTACGTTTGTGAACACCATATGCAAGATTACTACAAGCGATCACGTCAATGCATGGTTGCCAGCAGTAATGTAAAAAAAGCTTTATCAATATGGAATGCCTCTACATGGGTAATACATAACAGACATAGCTGCAACCTCTCTGACACCAAGCTAATAACATTAGTAAAAATTCTCTCCAATGCCACATGGTTTACCCCTCAAATGTCAGCTTTAAATATATTTTGGAAATTCAGCCAGTTTTATCTTAATATCAGTTTATGAGTACTGAAAATAAACACATTTCTATCTCTAATATACGCTCTCAATTTTCGTATATACCTATATTTATTTAACCAAAGAAAAGCTTCTAATTTTTTAGGCTAGCCTGCACACAGGAGAGCTACTTATATGAACCTGGAGAGCTACCAGTAGCTCACGAGCTACTCGTTGGAGAAGCCTGATGCTAGGGGAATGGGGCTGAACCACTGAATATCTTTCCAGAACAATCTTTGACCACAACCCTGTGATGCTTGGGCTGGGTTGGGAGGAGGAGCGGACCTGCATTCCTTCGTTGAGGTTGCAGCCAGAGGCACTGGAGGACCCGGTCTTCTGTGATACAATCGGGATGGCCATTAGACGGTATTTTGCTGAAAATGCCGGTTCCGCCTCATCCCCCCAAGTGGAGTGGCACGCATTTAAGACAGTGATCAGGGGAAGGTGCATTTCGGAGTCATTAGCAGTCCGGAGGACCTTTCTGACAGAAGTAGTGGCATCTGAGGAAGCACTGAGAATACTATAGCGGCGCATATCAGGGCACCCAGAGGTGCAGGCCGAACTCCTGGAGGCTAAAGAGAGAGTCGCTGATTATGTAGAATGGCTGAATGTTTTGACTACAAGAACTATATGATACGAGCACATGCGGAGAGGGCCGGTACTGGCTCGCTACTAGCATAGCTTGCAAACCCAGCGAAATGGGGCTTGTTTATTGTGGAGTTAGACTCTGACCAGGGACCCAAACTCTACCGACAGAAAGACATCAATCATGAATTTTATGACTATCACTCTACCATTTATTGTAGTGCTGCTGATTGCTTAGTCAATGACATTGAAGCCTTTTTGGCACCGGTGGCTTTCCCAACCATTACGCCAGAGGAGGCGGACGTGTTGGGGAGACATTATACCCCTGGAGATTCGAGCAAACATAAAATCTATGGCCAGGAACAAAACGCCTGGCAGGGATGGTCTGCCGGTTGAATTCTACTCCACCTATGCGGAGGATTTAGCCCCCAGATTGGTGGATTTATATAAAGCAGCCAGGGACACGCTCCCAACATCTATGCAAGAGGCCCTAATTGTGCCCCTGATGAAACCTGGAAAGCCAGTCCACGACAAGAGAGCCTACCAGCCATTAGGGATGCTAAATATTGATTATAAGATCTTGAGTAGGATCTTAGCCACCGGTCTCCTACACCATATGCCTACTCTTATACATCAAGAAGGCTTTTGATAGCCTGGAGTGGGCCTTCCTTTATAGTGTGATGACGCACTTTGGCCTTGGTCAGAGGTTCGTGGCTTGGAACCGTCTATTGTACAAGGACCCCTAAGCTAGGGTTCAGATGGGTCGCATCATTTTGGACGGCTACAAGGTGGAGCGTGGTACAAGGCAGGGCTGCCCTCTGTCGCCCTTACTTTTTGTCCCGGCAATGGAGCCACTGGGTTGTTATGCCAGGACCATGGTTGCGTATCGGGATGTAGCAGTAGGCGAGCAGACCCAGCATATTGCATTATACGCAGGAGGCCTCTTGCTGTTTCTGCACGACACAGAGGAAGGTCTGGCGGATGCTTGCAGGCTCCTGGGGCTGATCAGCTCAATCTCGGGCCTTTGGGTTAACTGGCAGAATTTTTTTTATTCCCCACGCTGTCATCCAGAGCTTTGCCAGAGGGATTGGGGGAGTTGCATTGGAAGCCCAGGTTCCTGCCTTATCTTGGTGTGCAGATTTACCATGATCCCGCAGATCTCTTGGAGGGGAATGTGGGAAAGGCTGTTTGTGTGCTCCGATCCAGTGCTGAGTTTTGGAAAAAACTCCCCCTCTCTGTAGCGGGCAGGGTTGCATAATTAACAATTATAGCCTTCCTCCCCCTGCTGTATTAGTTTTGCAGATTTGGAATCCTCTGAGATTCTTTTGCGACATAAACACGCTCCTGACGGGTTTCATCTGGGGATCGGGCTGCAGGAGAGTGGCATTGACCACACTTCAGAGGTCAGCGGTGGAGGGTGGGTAGGCTGTTCCCGATTTTGAGACCTACTATCTGGCAGCACAGCTTCAATGGCTGATGCAGTGGATGGTGCTCAGAGTCACCCCTGGGGGGGGAAATGGGCCCTAATGTCCCTGATCTTTGCAGGCTATCTCGAGTACTGCTTCGTCTCCATAGTCCTAGTGCTAGGGACAATATGGAATTTCAAGTGCTACGCTGATGCTGGACTAGAAGTCTGCAGAAGACACGGATGAAGTTACTGTACTCTCCTCACATCCCCCTGGGATTCCTGGCAGAACTCCAACGTGAGGGAGATTGGCAGGAACCATTCAAAGAATTCAGCGAGTGGTATGATCTTCCTCTGGGTCATTCCTCATGCATGGTGTGATCTCGACAGCCATTCGTAGGCATTGGAGGACAGGCAAGTCCGAACCACCTCATGCCAGAGGCTACCAATATGTGGTCACCTCATCGGGAACCTTTAAGGCTGTCACCTGTCTATTTAGGAGGTTATGAGAGGGATATGCTGTTACACCTAGAAAACCTTAATGCCATCTGAGAGAAGGACATGGGGATTCCCATTTTGGAGAAGGACTGGGAGACCATTGTGGAATGAATACCCAAAGTGTCTAGAAACTCCCATTTTAAACTTATCAATTTTTATGTGATACTCAGAATGCATCTCACACCGGGGAGGATTAGCAGACACTTTGCGGTAAACAATGCGAAGTGCCCTCGGTGTGGTGAACAAGGGGCTGAGTTTCTCCACGTGTTCGGGGGTCCAGGATTAGTGGATTATTGCCAAAACTAAGACCAAAAGCAGGTTCCAAGATCTGGCACTCATCTTAGCAAATAGGGAAATAACCAGGAACTGGAAGGCCCCAGGGAGACCAAGGGTGGACGTTTGGAAAAAGAAACTGATAAGATGGGTGGACTATGAGGCGCCGTGAAGCTCCGAGAAGCCCAACGGGGGCATGACTCGCTCGAAGCAGCTAGGGCTTTGGAGGCATTGGTAGATGCATTACAGCACCCTGACCCCTCGTCACCGAAGGAGATGCCAAGCACCCCCTGACCTTTGCAGCTGCACTGGGGACTAGATTGCCCCACGTGGATCACACACGAGCGGTAGTAAGACATCTTAGAGGTCCGGGATGGCACACAGACTAATATAGTACCATTTACACAGGGATACTAATGTATATACCACTTACGGAAACTGAAGTAGGCTGCAGCAAGACGAAGGGAAGCTGGAGGGCTGTTGAGGGAGGGGGGATGGTCTTTTAATAATGTAGTTCACAGTTGAGAGCCTGCCTAGAGTGGTGAGGAGCCCACACTGTTTGTGAAGAGACAGCTCCTAGTACATATGGTACGATATGCAATATTTACCTACCACTTGTACGTTAATACCACTTTTGTACGAATATCGTGGAACTTCCTATTGGAGATATGAGTTGGCACACAACAGTGCCCCATATAATGCTGTGTGAGATGTTTTTAAACTGCAATAAATTTTGTTTAAAAAATAAAAGGAGGACCATGTCAGATGCTTGATGACCTTCAAGGGCTGATTCATCAGGAAAGTCCAGGTGCATTGATTCTCCTGAACCTGCCTGCATCTTTAAAAATGGTTACTCAATAGATTACTGTGGACAGTCTGAAACTTCTGGGTGTTCAGGGGCTATTGTTGGACTGGATAAACGTTTCCAGGGCTAACTGGGTCAAAAAAGTGCCCTTTCCACTATTCAGCTTACCAGCCCAGCCTCTGCCCAGTGCAGCCTCCTAGTGTTCCTCAGTGAACTGTTCATTTTTAAACTAATCTTGAGGTCTCTAGCAGTTCTGATCTGACTCCATAGTTTTTTGTGTGTATGCTGATGACACTCCGATCCCTCTAAAACAGAGCTGTCATTTGTGAACCTGTGCTCAGATCCATAGCCATCCACCCTCATGCCTGAGTCAGTGGGCTCCTGCTGTATGGTTGTGCATCATGTAAGACTTTACATGTGATAGAGGACAACTCTTCAGCATGGCAGTGTCAAAAGTGCAGATTTTTCCATCTCAAAATACTGAGACATCTCTGTTTTTTTGTCTCTTCCACATTAGGGTGCATTGGTCAATGCATTTATCACAGCTAGCTTTTCTACTTTAACACTGCGAATTACATTTTGTACATTTTTATAAGAGAAATACAATTTAAATGTCACATTTCCAGACGAATTTTTAAAACACTTCATAAATGAGAACAGATTGGTGATTATTCAGTCCACTAGATGACCACAGCCAACACGTTTTTTTGCAGTATTAAACTTAGCTTCTTCATGGCTGTTTCACCGCTTTCACATCAAACATTACATGATCCCACGGGCACACATCAAAACGTTACAAATTAAACAAGCATTTGCAATGCAATCGGTCTCGCCATTGGGACCTTGTAAGTGTTTAGCCAGAGCTATTGCCTCTGCCAATGTGTTTAAGTCATATTATTAAAAATTACTTAATTTAACGACAGCCCACAAACCACTCTGTACAGACTTCCCACTGCAAGGGCTACTCGCCTTTGGGGCTTTATAAGTATTTCAGCTATGTAGCATAATATGTGCAGCTGGCCGCCCGCCCTTATTTTCTATTTATTTACTTTTGATTACGCTAAATTGCACACCTGATGTTCCCTACTACATATAGCGTAAGCGATCGATCTTTTATTTACCTAAAGTGGTTGAGGGGAGGAAACAACTCAGATAATTATCAGCAAAGTTGTCATGCCTGGAAAGACCACCAACTCCAAAGTGCAGTTTGAATATTTATTATAAGGCCAAAAACAATTGGATGTAAATACATCTCAGTAGCAAAGTATAGAGATACAGAAAAATGAATACAGAGCCAAGTTTACGAATATAAGTAATTCGGCCCAAAAGACAGATGATTATAAATTCCAAAATCACAACACAACACAGAATTGATGCGATATTCAGCTCTCGACTCATTGAAAGAAATCAAAATCTTTCCCTACACTGCTCTACATTGAGGGCCCTTCCTGTCTCTCTTCTATCATTCCCCAACGGTGTCAGCACGTGTTGACTTCCTAAGAAGTACTCACGTCAAATGGGTCGTTTTAGCTTATGGCTATGGAGCTCGCTCTAAAATGCTCCTTCTCCTCCGAAAGCTAGCAGAAGTCTGGACTCGCTGTCCCTCCGCATCATACAAAAGATGGGATTCAACCCACAATACGTCATTCTTCTTAAAACTTTCCATTGCACCTCTATGCAGTAGCTTTTTCTTTTCAAGGCACAAATTTAATTAGTGATATCTTCTTTCCAGTAGCCTTGGCTTTCAGACAGACCAGATACGCAAGGCATCCTCCCTTCTCGCTTCCTAGCCATCTTCAAAGACATTCCGGGTCTCTCCTTAACTCTGAAAATAACGATGTGTATTCTTGCACCTGCAGTTGGATGAGAACATTCTCATTTCGAACACAACAACGTTTAATTATTTATTTCTCGAGAGCAAGGAGAATCGAAACTTTAAGACTTTGGGCCTACAATTCAGGCAATTTAAACTAACCACAATTACGGTGTATAGAAATAATATCGTCCTGCACATTATGCATGAAGGAATCGTAATACATACAAAGTTCAATGCGTTCACTAGTTTTCAACATCAAATGGTTCAAATAAATGTTTCTTAATAATCATAAAACACTGCAAACAATACGAATACATGAGAGTGCGTTTAAACCATGAGTATGGTGCACTCATACAAAATAGAGTGCTATCAGCGCTCTATCAGTTCCCCCCTCTTATGACTAGTGTCATAACACCAACTTTCTATTCTCCTGTAGTTTCTCCTTGTAGAAGAGACCGACCTAAACAGAAGCTGTAGCTTGCCGTCCCTGTCTGAATCGTTCTAACCCCTTAAGGTGCTGGTAATGACTGTCCTGCAATCGTTCAAGTTGGCGCTCTCGCTTTCTCGAAACAGTCTCCTGATGTCGTGCCCTTTGCCATTTGTGAGCCTTGATGGCTCCTAGTAGGACAATTATACAAATGACAGCTATTATAATAGGCTTCAAGATATATCCCATTATTCCTTGTCCCAAACTTCCAAACCAACTGCCTATCTTGCCAAATCCTTTCCCCACTTGCTCCCAGAGTCCTTCAGCAGCCATCTCACGTAACTCTTGGTGTATATCTGAAATATTGTTGATGTATTTCCTTATATCCCGACTGTTGTCAGGAATATAAGTACAGCACTGTTGAACTTTCAATAATTTGCAGACTCCTCCGGCTTTTGCAAGCAGCACATCTAGGGCAAGACGGTTTTGCAAAACCATAGCCCTTATCGAAACCATCTCCCCATCTACAAGTAATAAAATCTGAGCTGTATTTATTGAGAGCTTATCCACTAGTGTTGCCAGCTTTCTGATTTTCAAATCATTCAGAATCACACCCATACTCGGTATCATAGCCCCAAATATGTCTCCAATCACTTCTCCTGCACTCACACCACGTTTTCCTCTGTGAGGTCTTTTCCTTTCTAGGGGCCATAAATCAGTCACATGAAAAATCTTGGGAAATACCACAGCCAAATAACAAGTGCCATACCAATTTTTGGGCAACTTCACATAGGCATTCTTTCCACACACAAAATACACATTGGGCACTATTGTTATTTTGTCCAATAAGGCTTTTCTAATTGATTCTTCGATCAAGAAGACGTGCTCACAATCACTCTCACCCACAAATATCTTATCGTAGTATGTGGTCGGGTGTCTAATACACAACTTCCCCTTCTGCTGGAAATCTAATGCTATGGGTCCAAACCCCCCCTTTGCTTTATGATCTAATTCTTCTTTAGTCCATGGGGTAACCTTGTGCTTTGGATCTGGTCTAAATAGAGTCTGTCTATGCCGATCTTCTAGCTGATCTATAAACTTCTTTTCAATGTCAGTTAACATACAGGTTAAATTGTGTCTATGGGCATAGGACGTATCCAAAGTAATGGTAGGCACGAAATACTTGGACATTCGCTCTACTTCCTTATAATAATCATATTTATTCATGTATTTAAGAACTGGGACTTCTGAGAGTACCACATCATAATTTGAGAAATAGTACTCAAAGTGTGCCTTGCTATAAAACATGCTCAACAACACACTACATGTAATGCCATAGGTCAAAGGCAAATGATGGTATTGAATGCCTTCTTCTACTGAGGCTGGTAATTGCATACACACATAGCAATCCTTCGCTTCCATGGTATCCACATACTCATACAATAATCGAGCATACGCATTCAAAGTGAAATCACCCTTTGACAAATCAACATGTAATCTACGACTAGTTTCCTTACTCATTTCTAGATCCCTTGCGGATGCATCCTCATCTATCTCAGAGATTGGTGTAGTGAGTGTTGCCTGTACCCTATTCTGTCCGACATCCTGAGATCCAACTAGAGATGTAACGATCACCACAGTTATAACAATAAGCACCACTACAATGAGGGTGCAATGATGCACTTCTGTTTGCGTGTTGATTTTTCGGACACCATGGTTTCTACTGATTCGTTCCGAAGCACAAAAAGGAAAACACAGTCTCTTTCTGTCTTCTTTGTTTAACAATATCTTTCTCACTTCTCTCCTCCCGTGCAATTAATGTCAAAGTTCCTTCAATTGATACTAAACCTATTGAAGAGATGTAGTCAGCCCTACTCCTCACTCCATCATCTACTAGAAAGTCCCTAATTTTAAATCTTCTTAAACTGGGGTCTAAGTTATCTTCTTTCTAAGGCCTAATGCTTTCTTTGGTTATGATTCAAGCTTCATCGTTAATGATATTTGATCCAAGTATTTCGAGGACAAATTGCAAAATCTCCGCACAAAGTTCTCCTAATTCTTGCGCGGTGAGCTGTCGGCCAAATGAAGGGAAGATAACCTGATTGAGGATCAGGAAACGCAATCCACTCAGCTTTGGAGGATTTGGAACTTGCAGAGTTAGCTTTCCAAATGCTTCTACGCCTGGGACCAGCAACTGTATTTCAATCGAGAGGGTGTCCCCTCCGTAGCTCACCGTACCAGCTCCCAACCTCCCGGGCTTCGCTGGGCTCTGCATCTGCAGCTAGGTACGTCCACTCAGGAGATGCGTATCTTCGAGACACTATTCTTTCTCTTCTGGAGCATCTCAGACCATCCGGTCTTTCTTCAGCGTCACTTTGATCTGATTCAGATGTTTCAGGAATCGGAGTGAGATTTTTCTCGGATGCGAGCCTTATATTCAGCCTTTCTTTTCTTGCTGGCCACTTCTCCGCTCTGGCATCTGTTCTCCTCTCTTCCTCTTGATTTGATCCTTCTGAAATAGACCTCTCACCTTGTTCTGGTGCACAGTTCACTTCTGCAATATCATCTATTTCAGGATCTGGGCTCAGTTCAGGAGCACTCAGCTCTCGTCTCTCGTGCTCACTCGGCTGTTCCGTTTCATCCGAAACTCTTACAGCTGGGTCTGTGCCTTCGTCGTTGTCTGTGTCAGGTCCACACACGCTCCTCGGAACCAGGGGACTCTCTTCCTCTGAAGGCGCTTGAACCCGGTGAGTGTGGGAAGAGTGTATCCAGTTCGGCAATCCTCCACACTTCACAGCGGTACTTGTGACCAATATCACCTGATATGGTCCTCGCCAGCGAGCATCAAGACAACTCTTCCTCACGTGCTTGCGAACTAGTACCCAATCACCTGGATTAAGATCATAAAGCAGGTCTCTCGAGGTGGATGCAGTCACAGCCTCGACCTGGTGGGATACAGAAGTAACCACATCAGCCAGTCCCTTACAATAATCCAACACTAAATCATCAGTGATGTTTAACAATGCTGTAGCTGGCACCATAGGCAAACGCATAGCTCTTCCGGTCAAAATTTCGTGGGGAGAAAGCCCTGTTCTCCTATCAGGGGTGCTACGCAGGCTCATAAGCACCAGACGCAGGGCATCTGGCCATTTCAATGAAGTTGACGAACACACCTTTGCCACTCTCGACTTGACGGTGCCATTAACCTGCTCTACAAGACCTGAAGCCTCCGGCATGTAGCTACAATGCAGCCTCTGATCTATGTTCAAAGCAGAGCACAACAATTTCATGATTTCACTGTGGAAATGAGTTCCTCTATCTGTCTCCACTGCTGTCGGAAATCCATATTTCGGGATCACTTCCCTCAACAACAACTTGGCTACTGTGAGACTGTCACATCGTCTAGTTGGATATGCTTCCACCCAACGTGAAAAGATACACACCACCACCAAAACGTATCTCAACCTATTGCACCTCGGCATTTCAATAAAGTCTAATTGTATCCTATTGAAGGGACCTCAAGATCTTCCAATGTGACTCAATGCAACCACAGTTCTCTTTCCAACATTCATTTGTTGACAAGTAACACACCTGTGACATACCGTTTCAGCCCACACACGAAAGCGTGGATTAAACCACGTCTGCCTAAACACTCGCACCATAGCATCTCTTCCCAGATGAACTGCTCCGTGAATTTGCCTTGCCATTGGGCTCAGTAGACAGTTGGGTAATACTGCTCTTTCATCTGTGGACACCCAAATGCCATCGTCTCTTTTTGTGCAACCTGCTCTGACCCATGAAGCAGCCTCCTCTTCTGGGACTTCATCCTGCAACCGCTTCACCTCATCCCAAGTATCGGCTATAGCTAACATCATGCTGAGCTCGGTCTCTTCTGTGCTCTCGCCTATATATTCTCCATTGAAAATACAAGCATGTTCAGCACAAAATCGTGCTACTTCATCTGCATAATTGTTGCCCTTAGTGACAAAGTCTTCTCCTTTTCCATGAGCTGCACATTTAACGACTGCTATCTCTTTGGGCTTCTGCAAAGCTTCCAATAGTTGGCACACATACTCGCCGTTACGTATAGGTGACCCTGAGGACGTCAGAAACCCCCTTTGTGACCATAACTGCCCAAAGTCATGAACCACACCAAATCCGTATTGACTGTCAGTATACACAGTTACTCGAATATCAGCTGCAATGATACAGGCGCGTGTCAAAGCGACAATTTCGGCCACCTGAGCAGAGAATACTCTATTTAAACAGGCAGCTTCCACTACTCCCATGATAGTGCACACAGCAAACGCTGCTCTCAAATACCCTTCATTTTCTCTTAACCCTTTCGCTGCTTCTGTCGGCCAACGGCCGTCGCGAGCACTACCTCCGTAGTGCTGCGCACGTCCGTTGGCCGACGCGGCCCCGCCCACTCTTCAAAGCCGCCGCACCGCGGCGAAATTTCGGCCGCGGTAAAGGGGTTAAACATGAACCATCAACAAAAAGGATCAAATCAGATTGGGGCAAAGGTTCATCGACAATGTCAGGTCTGGGTTTGGTAGATAGGTCAGTAACATCTAGGCAGTCATGCTCTTCACAATCCTCATCTCCTTCCTCTGCCGGAACAGGTAACAATGTAGCAGGGTTCAGGGTGGTACAATGTCTCAGGGTAACATTTTCAGCGGCCAAGATAACCTGCTCATACTTGGTAAGTCTGTTGTTGGTCAGATACTGTGTCTTCGTTCGGGTCATCAATAATTCTACTGAATGGGGCACATAAACAATGAGCGGATAACCCATCACTATGCTTTCACATCTTGCAATGCTGACACCGGTTGAGCAATGGATTTCAGACATCCGGGCAACGCAGAAGCTACAGGATCTAATGTAGCTGAGAAGTAAGCTACTGGTCTACGGGCACCCCCATGTGTCTGTACAAGGACTGCTAACGCACATCCCTCCTTTTCACAGCAAAAGAGCGAAAACGCTTTGTTATAATCCGGCATTCCGAGAGCTGGAGCACGACAGATACTTTCCTTCAACTCACGGAAGGCTTTCAAGCACTCGTCATCCCATGGTACCGGATCACTAACATCCTTTCGAGTCAGTTTCAACAGAGGCTTTGCTTGCAAGGAAAAATTTGAGATCCACTGTCGACAATAGCCGACCATTCCCAAAAACATGCGGACTTCTTTTTGTGTTTTCGGAGTTCCAATTTGCAGAATCGTCTCTATGCGATCTGGTGACACCCTTCGTTTTCCTTTCTCAATCCGGTGACCTAGGTACTGAACTTCAGACAAACAATACTGCAATTTGTTTGGAGACACTTTGTGTCCATTCTCTGCCAAATGATTCAGCAACGCCACAGTGTCAATTCTGCAAGCATCCTCAGTCTCTGAGGCGACCTAAAGATCGTCTATATATTGCACTAAGACTGAGTTTTGGGCCATCACCAGTCCTTCAAGATTCTTTTTCAGACATTGACTAAAAATGGAGGGGCTTTCTGTATACCCCTGAGGAATTCTTTCCCATGTTAATACACGATCGTCCATCCTAAACGCAAATAAAAACTGACTTTCTTCATGCAATGGTATGGAGAAAAATGCATGACACAAATATATCACTGTGAACCATTCTGCTTTGCATGGTATCTGGAATAGAATAACAGCTGGATTCGGTACCACAGGACAACATGGGATCACAATTTCATTAACCCGACGCAGATCCTGCACTATTCTGTACTTGCCACTTGGCTTCTGCAGTCCCATGATAGGTGAGTTGCAGGGACTTCCTCTTATCTCCTTAAGAATACCTTGGGCAATCATAGTCTCAATCACAGGTCTTATTCCGGCCACAGTTTCTGGAGTCAATTTATATTGTGGCGTTCGTGGGAATTCAGCATTGGGTTTGACCTGTATCCTAACTGGCTCAACCCCTCTCATCAGACCTACATCCTCGCCTGTAAAATCCCACACTTTCGAATCAACTGAGTCTCTCAAGTCATGTGGCAATTCTGCTATTGTGAGCACCACAAACATTTCTGCACACAGACTCATGTTAGCCATCTTAAAATCAGCATCGTCATCATATGTTTGCAATTCCACACCTCTCGGAGTGCACGATATAGTACAATTGAGCTTGCACAGAAGGTCTCGTCCCAAAAGACAGACCGGACTTGAATTGCACACTACAAATTGGTGTTTATCCCAAAATGGTCCTATTCTCACGGGTAATTCGTTTGTCAATGGATTAGTCATTTTCTGATTACTAACCCCCACTACTTGAATCGATTGTCCCGAAAGAGTTAAATTTGGGACTACTTCAGTTCTCACCATGGAGCGAGCAGCTCCAGTGTCTAATAAGAAGGTAACAGGATATCCATTCACATCTGCATCTACAAACGGCCCACTCTGATCTACTTCTAGGATCGCATCTAAGGTGCATTCCTCGTGCACCCCCCTCTGACACTCTTGAAATCTTGATTGTGATCAAATCTATCTTGTATTTCAAAATAAGGCATCTGATGGTATAACTGATTATGCATGGGTATCCTAGGAGGTTGAGGTACTTGCACTTGCAGGTCATATCCTCCTCCATACATAGACCTGGGTCTTGTCACAGTATTGACAGTCTCGGACAGCTGTCCCTCACCTTCCATCTGTATCTGATTTGCTGGATTTGATCTACACTCGCGCTTCCAATGCCCGATTTTGTGACAATAATGGCAGGCAGTGACCCTTTTCTGTTGGGCCACCCACTTACTTACACCTGGATCCATTCCACTTCCTCTACCCTGACCAGGTTGGGTCACCATCTGTTGTCCCATTCCTCTTCCACCTCCTCTACCTCTACCTCCTCCAATCCCCTGCGTCATATCAGCGTTTCTCAACTGCACCAACATCAACTTGTCCTTCAATTTCTTCTGTGTCGACTCCACTTGATCGCTGCAATATTTAGCATAACGCAGAATCTCGTCCACCGACTTATTCTGCCAACATATCAAGTGTTGTTGTATCATCAAACTAATATCAGATTTGAGTCCCAACACAAACTTCGAGACAAACTGTCCCATATCTTTCTGTTCAATTGTATCCAATCCACTATGCTTCTTAAAAGCTAACAACAATCTTTCATAATAATCATGTACTGATTCCTTAGAGTCTTGAGTGGTGCGATCAATCTTCAACCAATCAACAGTCTGAGGAGCTACCTTCGACTGCAACCATGTAATCACTTGCTCGTATTTTCTCATTACATCAGGTGAAGGACCATGAGTCACTGAATCTCTAGGTGGCTCTGCAGTAGGCCACTCAATGGCAATCTTACATGCCACCCACAAATCCGCCGGCACTACTATATCAAACAAGGTGTTTAAATCAATCCACAATACTTTCGAAATCTTTACAAACCGATCTATTTGCTTGTACCACTCAGCAGGTTTTCCCTCAGCCGAGGAAAATCATTCGTAAATGCTGCTAAATCACCCCTGCTCCATGGCACATGTACATACCCTCCATTCTGTACCTCCCTGAGGGGAAATTTCCTGCAGCTCCCGTCCCTCCACCCGGAGGCGGAGTATTTCCTATTCCAGCCTGGAAGCTTTTCTTTTTGGCCCATCTTTCTTTCCATCTGTCTAATTCTTTCCATGTCCGCATCCCTATCACTAATTCTCTAATTTGTGCTTTCAATCCAATCGTTCGCTTCTCTTCCAAATCCTTATCTGTGTAATTTAATCTGCAAGAACCCTGTGTCAGCTTTGTCTTTGACAAATCAACCTCATACCTTTGTGCCAAAAGCAACAATGCATCATAAGCTCGTTTGGCCTTTCTTGTTATGTCCTTTGCTACGAACAGTATTTCGCTCGAGTCATACGTCTCAATTCTGATCAGGGTAGATTACCTTCAATCACCTCATCTAGTTCTGCCTTTAATCATACCACATCTAGCATTGGCGCTTTTATTGCGCTTTTTAACACTTTCTAAAATTCCTCATTTCTTGTATCTTCCCTGTCACAACTTTGGGTTCTCCTAGGAACTGCACCCTCTTCTATCTTTGAAGCTGGGTGTCTATCTCTTTCCAAGCTTCGACTTCTCCAATGGTCACCTGCACAAACAACCTGTGGCTCAAACAGTACTCTAGGCGCTTCTTGCCTCTTGCTTGTTTCTTCCCTCGGCATCATTGACTCTCTCACTGGTTGAACCCACATTCGAAGGTCAGACCTAGAATTCGCTATAGCTCCTGTCCGTCTTCGTTCTGACTCACTATCCATTCTTGATGGATCAGCTGTAGCTGGCAGTGGAGTACTAGATTCCACTGGTATTCGACTTAACCCAGTCCCACTCATTGCAAGGCTCCCTCCAGACATTGTCTCTTCCCCTTCACTTATTTGCTGTTGACTGTCATCGGTTCTTTCTCTAGGAGTATATATCGGAACCACCGGCCCTATTGTGACTGGTACCGACAAAGCATCTGGTAACTGCATGTCTCCTGCAGGTTGTACTGGCTCAGGGTTTGGATACCTCATTCCTCCAGATCCTCCCGGAATGCGTACCATTGTAATCTTGCCTCTTACTCCTGCCGATTTTTCCTCTGAACCCAGTTGTCCCACACCTAAAAGCTCTTCTGATGGGCGCAACCTCTCTGTCTCTGATCTAGAGTCGCACGGTGGGGGACGGTCCGCTAGCAATCTATCGAGGAAGCTGTCATCTGTATCACTGTCCTCCTCTGTCGTCTTTTTCCCTTCAGCCCCCTCTCTTAACGTACGAAATGGGTACAAGCGTTCTCCCTCTATGGTGTCTACTCTCCATCTTTTCAACTGGGCATCCCATCTAGCATCATGATATGCCTTCATTGCTTTCCTCATTCTTCCTTGTGAAGCCTGTCTCCTTTTTACTAGAGCAGCTCTCATCCATGCATCTAATGCCTCAAATTGTGTGGGTCTAGGGGGAGGTATCAGTGCATTCATCACCCCCCCTCAGCTGGGTCAGCACTTCCATATGAAAAGACCCATAACGAGGGAAAGCCAAGTCACCCTCTTTCTCTGTAAGTTTATGCCAATTCTGAAGCCACACTATAGTATGAAGTCCTACATTCGTTGGCATGTAATGTGCCGGTGTGTCTTCTGGCGGAGCTTCTTCTCCTACCTGAGTCACTACCCCTGTGTCGCCTCTACACAAATCTCGCAATACCCTAAAGCATCTCATTGTAAAATCGATCAATTGCAAGCCCAAAATACACTGTTCCACTGCAAACGAACTTCCACCAATCCCAGCGTGGCGTTACACCAACCAACCTATCTCAGCGCGGCGCACCCTGACGTCACTTCTCACTCCTTGCAGCGGCTCACCCGCCTTTACAATTTCACCGCAAACTTGCTTACACACATTCGTACCACAAGTAACTGTATATCCAAAAGTTATTAAACCAAGTAACTGTTCCTACACAATTACAATAACTTACAGTCACATAAAACAAGTAATTGTCTGTCTCTAAAGATCGATAGAACACTCTCACAAGAACATTCAGCCGTTGTGACCCCCGACCTGCGTTGGTCACTCAATCGCCATAGTCCACCCCCGGTACCTGAGGCTTTCTACCGCGACCTATTACTCATTCACACAAAGTTCCCTAACACAAGTGGATCGTTGATAGCGCTTCACAACACCCACATTTCATCAGACAATTACAATACGAAACTATCCCGGGATCTTGGACTTCTCTTGAGTCCGCTCACCAAAACTTCCTGCTCCGCACGTGTCTGGACCAGTAAACCAAAAACCACATTCACTCAACATACATCCCAACTCCGCAAGACATCACCCATTTACTCATCACCGCAATCTAACACCACAATTCCTTTCATACTCACACCACCACTGTTTCCGCCGCACCATCAACGTCCGCCAGTCTCCGGTCTCCGCCGTCTTCCACTCCACTTCAGGGTTTTTCAACCTTCAACCCTACTCCTGATTACTCCCCTCACCTTAGAGGTAACTCACTTTAAAGGTAAACCATCCTCTGCTACCATTTGATTACGCTAAATTGCACACCTGATGTTCCCTACTAAATATAGCGTAAGCGTTCGATCTTTTATTTACCTAAAGTGGTTGAGGGGAGGAAACAACTCAGATAATTATCAGCAAAGTTGTCATGCCTGGAAAGACCACCAACTCCAAAGTGCAGTTTGAATATTTATTATAAGGCCAAAAACAATTGGATGTAAATACATCTCAGTAGCAAAGTATAGAGATACAGAAAAATGAATACAGAGCCAAGTTTACGAATATAAGTAATTCGGCCCAAAAGACAGATGATTATAAATTCCAAAATCACAATGCAACACAGAATTGATGCGATATTCAGCTCTCGACTCATTGAAAGAAATCAAAATCTTTCCCTACACTGCTCTACATTGAGGGCCCTTCCTGTCTCTCTTCTATCATTCCCCAACGGTGTCAGCACGTGTTGACTTCCTAAGAAGTACTCATGTCAAATGGGTCGTTTTAGCTTATGGCTATGGAGCTCGCTCTAAAATGCTCCTTCTCCTCCGAAAGCTAGCAGAAGTCTGGACTCGCTGTCCCTGCGCATCATACAAAAGATGGGATTCAACCCACAATACGTCATTCTTCTTAAAACTTTCCATTGCACCTCTATGCAGTAGCTTTTTCTTTTCATGGCACAAATTTAATTAGTGATATCTTCTTTCCAGTAGCCTTGGCTTTCAGACAGACCAGATACGCAAGGCATCCTCCCTTCTCGCTTCCCAGCCATCTTCAAAGACATTCCGGGTCTCTCCTTAACTCTGAAAATAACGATGTGTATTCTTGCACCTGCAGTTGGATGAGAACATTCTCATTTTGAACACAACAACATTTAATTATTTATTTCTCGAGAGCAAGGAGAATCGAAACTTTAAGACTTTGGGCCTACAATTCAGGCAATTTAAACTAACCACAATTACGGTGTATAGAAATAATATCGTCCTGCACATTATGCATGAAGGAATCGTAATACATACAAAGTTCAATGCGTTCACTAGTTTTCAACATCAAATGGTTCAAATAAATGTTTCTTAATAATCATAAAACACTGCAAACAATACGAATACATGAGAGTGCGTTTAATCCATGAGTATAGTGCACTCATACAAAATAGAGTGCTATCAGCGCTCTATCACTTTTATAGCATTTGTGGCACACCACGCTTGAACTTTACATGCTAAAAGCTAAAGCACGGTGTGCCATGACTGGTGAACAGTAAATAAATAGAAAAGAAAGGTGGCTGTAGGACCATGTCTGGGGTTGACGCTGTCTTTTATCTTACCGGGTCGATGATCTGAGAAACATGACGTGGTCACCCAGGAGGGGGCTCGGTGTACTTTGTATAGGCTGAGGAGGTGGAGGGGGCTGTGTACTGCTCACACATAGGAAGAGGGGGGTCGGTGTACTTTGCACAGGCAGGGGTGTTTGCGTACAAGGAGGGAGGGTCGGTGTACTCTGCAGAGGCTAAGGGGGTGGTGGGGGCTGTGTACTGTCACAGACAGGGAGAGGGGGGTCGGTGTACTTTATATAGGCAGGGGTGTCTGCGTACTGCCGACAGACAGGTAGAGTGGGTCAGTGTACTCTGCACAGGCAGGGGTGTCTGTGTACTGCCCACAAGGAGGGAGGGAGAGGGTCAGTGTACTCTGCACAGATAGGAGAGGGCTGAATACTTCCCAGAGACAGGGAGTAGAGAGAGTCTGTGCACTGCTCACTGCCCGGCAGTGGCTTTGCGTACTACGGAGAGACAGGAGGCGCTGTGTACTGGCACAGAGACGGAGTCTGTGTAGCACTCACAGACAGCGGGGGTCCGGTCCATGCACCACTCATAAACAGGAAAGGTTCTCAGTGTTCACATACAACAGCTGCTCTGTGTACTGTGTACAGACCGGGTGGCTGTGTAATACTCACAGGACTGTACTGCTCACAGAGAAGAGAGGGTCGGTAGTGGCGCTGTGCACTACAGAAGACAGGAGGAGGGGGTCTATGCACTGTGCACAGACATCCAAGTCATCGAGGGGGGGGGCACTGCGATCAATACTCTGGGGGCCAGTAGCCTCGATCACTTGGCGACACTGAATTCCCGGACTCAGGCACAGCTGGGTCCCTGCAGCCGGAGCTCCGTCCTTCGCATCTGTTTCACCCTAGAAACCAAGATGCTTCTCCGCTGCCTCTGACAGCATCCAGAGCACCAAAGCAGCGAGTGCAGCCGAGTGGAGGGCACTGCGATCACTGGTTACTGCTGCCGCAGAGTGGAGTTCGTTCTTCTTCACTGCACACCTGGGACAGCGGTGAGTTTGAAATGACTGAACTTTCTGCTACACTGAATGAGTGTCCCTCGTAGCGTCAGAACTGGAGAAGTGCTGCACAGCGCTAAACTGGCTCACTGGAATCACTGCTGCAAAAAGGCACCTCCTCTCGTTCCAGTTCAAATCCAGTGTTCTCCTGGGAACTGCACCAGGAGCAGTGTTGCTGGAAGTTCTTCAAATGGTTCACTGGAAACGGTACTGCGCTGCGGTCGTCCTAACTTTGCTGCTTACTACATCCAGTGCAAGGCAGAGAAGTGCTGCTGAGGCGCTGTTGTTGCAGTGTCAGCTTCCCCTGCTTCCCTGCATCCAGTGCACTACCAGGACCAAGAGCAGTGCTTTACTACAATCAGTGCTGGTCTGGACTCCCACTGCTTTTCATAGCATTTACGGCACCGCATGGAGGGCGCCCCCTACAGCTCGTTTTTTTTTCTGTTGTCCAGCTCTACGGTTCTGCCCAAGAGCTGCGGTGCTGCCAGAGCGCTACGCTGTGCCCAATACACCACTGCTGCTTCTTGTGCAGCCTATTTGTGTGCCGTCTCGAGGCGGGAGGGAGTAGGGGGCGGGAGATTCAAGATCCAGGAGTGCGGAAGTGGAGGGTAGAACAAGGATGGGGGAGTGACCGGGGTAATAGCAGGGAAGGAAGGCTTGGGGCGAGTGAGGGCAAGAGCTGTGAGAGGGGATGTTTGGAGGAAGAGAGAGGGGCGGGAGCTGTGCCTGGGGGTCCCGAGACTGCTCGGCTTCATAAACACTGGTGAAAGCCTGTGCACGGGACCTCGACCCTCGGAGCGCCGCAGGCACAGGACCCCAGACACACACAGTACCTATTTTACTTTTGCACGTCTGCACGGCCGAGGATGGGTTTATTATTTGCAGCTTTGGCGCGCGTGTTCTCTGCTTCGTGTAATAAAGTAATGTGTTCAGATTCAGGAATTGTGCTCACAGGTCTATTTGTTAAGGTAAACAGAATCGCACATTGTTCCTGCGGGAGCTGTTAGAATATTTCTCACTAAAGACACTTTACCTGGAGAAGTTACAAACTGCGGGAGGGAACGGGGGGAGGCAGGGGAACAAAAGAGTTTTTAAAGTAAAGGGGCCGATAGCCATGGAAGGAGAAAATGACGACATGGCTGTCAGGAGGAGGGACTAACAAGCTGAAAACCAATGAGAATGCAGCATTTACAATTTAAGCCAATGAAAAAGATGCTTGGAAAGTGGGCGGAGCTTCCCCCCACTATACTGTATACTGCATGCCTCGCAAAGCGAGCAACGCTATGCGGGATCTAAAAAAGAAAAGAGAATCAGGTCAACTTAAGTGCCAGTTTGGGTTATTCATAGAGCTCTACGGGCAGATTTACTAGTTTCTCACACAGCGCAGTGCAGCACCCACAAATACTGTGCTGCGCGGTAAGGAGAGAGCAGGAGAGCGCCATATTTGCAGAAATATGGCACTCTCCTCCCCTCTATCTAGTGCCGGCACAGAGATATGCTGCTGTGCGCAACTATAGTGCAAGGGTGTCTCCCTGAGTCTAGCATGGGTGTTGTACTGGAGGGGAACCCTTCCAGTACAAAATACCATGCTTAGACTAACTTGAAACGTGTTCCCACTTTGTATGTGTGCTGTACAGTGCAGCACACATACAAAGTCGGAAAAGAAAGGAGAAATGAAGGCATTTCTCCTACATAGTGCCTCTTTGAAATTGGCACTATTTTCTCACGCTAAACCCTGTCTACTTTTTTAAGTAAATAGGGTTTATCATCAGAAACCTTGGGTGGTTGCATGGGAACAGCCATGCACCACCCATGTTACGCCCCCTTGGTGCTAAGTAATAGAAAGCAGTGCCTAATGCGCTGCTTTGCACTATGCGCTGCTTTGCGCTACTTTTGAGTTTTTTCCAGCGCTAAACAAGTTTAGCGCTGGAAAGTTAATTAGTAAAAAATAGATTAGTGTCGTTTTGCACCACTTTTGTGACACAAACATGGCGTTAAATCTTAGTAAATAGACCCCTCCATGTTATGAAGTTAATATTTAGAAAAACACACGTTAATATATAATATTTTCACACATAATATAAATATACTTAAATATATACTCTTATTTGGACAACTGTGCAGCTCTAGGTGAATGCATAAATAGTCCAAAACTACCATTCTTAGTGATCATCATCAATTAAGATGACTTTAATCTCAGTCTCTATACAAATCACCTTAAAGATCATAAAAGTTTACACTTGTCAGCAGGGATCAGTTTTTATAAAATGTACTTTACTGTTTTGTTAGCGATAATACATTCATTCTATTGAGTAAAAGATCCTCAAAATACTTAATTTGCATAGTACATTAATTTGAGATGAAAAGCAAATTCTGCCACAATCACATTCATATATTCCGAACTTCATGAGGAGTGATCCAAAGTGTTGATTCTATAGCATTAGAATGCACACCTTTTGATAATATGGCCAGGACCCTGGTCACTAGTGAATGATAAAAAAGCAGTGCTTTTAGAGATACTAACCTCAAAGCATTTAACAACATTTCAGAGGGACAATGTTAAGAGAGTTTAACATTCAAAATTCCAATATATTCAATATATCCTTATAGTAGACAATGCCTGTTATCTCTTAAAAGATATGCTGTGAAACCAGTGCCTATCATACGCGATCTAAAAAAAAAGAAGATGAAGTAATGATGCAAATAGGTTCAATTTAATAGTAATCCTTTATTTATCTGAGGAGCGCAGGTGGACGCTTCCATCTTCCAGTCCACCCAGTAACGTCTGACCACTACAACATCAGTGGAACCAGAACATACACTTAAATGGAAACATTCTATAAATGTCACGAGAATGTAAATAAGCAACCTAGTTGCCAAGCAACACAACACTTCCCCCTCTTTACACTTGAGGAAAAAAACAAAAGGAAACTTACTAAAAAGAGGAGGAAGAAAAACACTAAGAACTTACATATTATTAACCACAAAATCTTTAAGCCAAGTAGGGGTTCTTCTTTCACGGGACAACTTCTGTTTAAGAGTAGGAGAGTCACAAGACGTGATGCCAGAGCTCTCCCCCAAAGTTGGTCCAGCCGAAACCACCCCATCCCCTTCCCGAACGCCAAAAGGCTCAACAGTAGAATCCTTTGTGGAGTCCGGGACAACAGACGAGTGAGAAAAGGACGCATCATCAATATCATCTTCTAACCATTCTGAATTGTAAAGATTACCACTAGTTCTCTTAGAATGGTAAGGTCTATCAATGGCAACTCTTTTTAGATTCCAGACTTCACCATTTTTAAGTCTCACAGCATTTTGCAGAACCTCAACAACTTCTTCAGCATCAAAGAAGGCACTCTCACCCTTGCTCACGAACCCAGGTTTTTTAACCCTAACCCAATCACCAACTTCGATGATGACAGGCTTGGTGGAATGCTTAGCATTGAAATAATCTCTGCTTTTCTCATGAATACGTTGCATTCTATTCCATACCTCCTCCTTAGACCAATTGACTGTGCCAGAAGGACACAACCAGCCAGGATTAAATTTGGATCTGGGTTTGCGACCACGCATCATAACAAAAGGAGGTAAACCAGTGGCATCAGTGGCAGTTACACGATAGGCCCATATAGTTTTACCGACCTGTGTGATCCAATCCTGAGAACCACTGGTAGCAAGTTGAATTATGCCTTTTAACACACGGTTAAACCTTTCAACCATTCCATTCCCGCTAGGGTTATAGAGAGAAGTGGTTCTGTGGTTGATTCCAAGCTTGGTAAAGTAATTCTTAGCCTTATTAGACACGAACTGAACCCCGTTATCACTAATCAATGATGTGGGAATACCTTCCGAAGAGAAAACTTCGTCCAAAAACTCAAGGACGGCAAGTGTATCAGCATTATCAACAACCTTAACCGCTGGCCAACGTGAGAAGAGATCCATGAGCACAATAATGTACTTTTGTGAATCACCACATTGATCTCTTATAGGTCCCAAAATGTCAATGGCCACGGTATCCCAAGATTCTTTCGAAACTACACTGTCACACATAGGTGGCCTGAGAGTCTTTAAGGACTTATCAGAATTACCACACGCAGTACAATTTCTGACAACTCTTTCTGTTTCAATATCCAAACCAGGCCACCAGAATAATTTCTTCAGCACATATTTGGTTCTGGTAATACCTGAATGCCCTTCATGACATAATTCAATAATGAAGGAACGGAGCTTCAGAGGGGGTATAATTCTCTCTCCTCTCAGCAAAAATCCATCACAAAAAGAAAGTTCAGACCTGACTTCCCAGAAAGGTTTGACCGTATCAGGTAAACTGTCTTTACGGGGCCAACCGTTCAACACAAAGGACATTACTTTAGTAAGAGTTTCATCACTATGAAATTCAGTCTCCCATTCAGCTTTGTTAATTGCAGAACGACCCTGATCATGAACTAATGCCACCTGAAAATCATTCCACCTGTCATCTTCACATCTTTCCAACATAACAGGCATTCTGGAAAGAAAATCAGCCACAAAGTTATCCTTGCCAGGAGTATAGACAATTCTGTAAGTAAAATTTTGCATCCGCATAGAAATCCTAGCGAGTCTGGAGGAAACATTTGATGAACCTTCGGTAGTCAAAATTTTAACTAAAGGCTTGTGGTCACATCTTAAAGTGCAAACTTTTCCCCATGTGAAAGATTTAAAGTGATCGAGACCCCAAGCACACGCTAAGGCCTCTTTTTCAATTATAGGATATTTTTCCTCACATGGAGAGAGAGACCTAAAGGCAAAGGCGATGATGTGTTCCTTGCCTTTACAATCGAGTTCGGATAACACAGCACCCAAGCCTTTATTACTTGCATCAGTAGTCACAATACTTTCTGCTGCAGGATCAAAACTACTGAGACTGGTGGCACCGGCAATCGCAGCCTTAATAGCTTTAAAATCCTTATCACACTCAGTAGACCACAAAATATTCACATTTTTCTTAAGTAGTTGACGGATGTTAAAGCATTTGTCTGCAAAGTTAGGAACATATTTGGCACAGAACTCTGCCATGCCTAAAAAGGATCTGACATCGTCCTTAATAGTAGGAGTCGGTGCATTTTCAATAGAAGAAACCAAGGAATGTTTTGGTCTAACACCACTACGATCAATGACGTGGCCTAAGTATGTTACACTTTCACATGCAAATTTACATTTAGAGAATTCAATAGTAAGCCCTTTACTTTCCAAAATGCTCAACACCCTGATGAGTCTGGAATCATGTTCATCCTTAGCCCCACCAAAGATCAGGATATCGTCTTAAAAGAATGTTACTCCAGCCTCCTTATTAAATAAGTGAAACATTAAGCGCTGAAATACAGCCGCAGCAAAGGCGAGGCCAAACGGCATGCGAGTAAATTGGTAACAGCCAAAAGGGGTTATGAAGGATGTGAGATGTTTGGAATCATGAGACAAGGAAATTTGATGATAGGCTGCCGAGAGGTCGATAGTGGAAAACCACTTCGCTCCCTTGAGGCAACTTACCATCTCGTTAATCTTAGGTAGGGGAAATCTGTCGATTACAATATTATTGTTGAGATGACGGAGGACAACACAGAGTTGGATTTTCCCATTGGAACGCTTGGCGATAACAATCGGAGAAATCCACTCCGAGGCCTCTATAGGCTCAATTACCTTTGCGGATACCAGTTTTTCAAGTTCTTTGTCCACATCATCCTTTACCAAGATAGGCACACTACGACAACGATGAACCTTAGGAGTGGCATTCTCTTTAAGATGGATTAAATGTTCAAAACCAAGTAAATTGCCCAGATTACCACTAAATACAGAAGGAAATTGTTTCATCATTCTTTCCCCTAGTGATGAACCCTCATCAACAATCAATACCTGCTCCTTGCTGTTGGGATCCAGAATAATATGCAGCTGCTTCTGGTCCAACCAACCCAAAACAGGTGGGCCAGTCTTAGCTACATACAATTTCCCACGACTACATCTGTTCTTAAATTCAAAGACAAACCACCTGTAACCAATAAGATTAATCTTCTCCCCACTGTAGCCTTCAGGGTGAATGTCCGGTTCCAATAAGTGCTCGCCAATTTTACCAACAAATTTGGTTTTCCATAAGTTTTCATCAATTATAGTGTAGGGTGACCCTAAATCAGCAATGATGTCAACGTTCACACCACCAATCAGCATGTTACAAATAGGCTTGTTAGTACAAACAACACCATCAATATTGAGCATCATGTTACTTCTGTAATTCGTAGATAAGTCATCATTTGAAATAATATCACTCGATTCAGGAATAGTATTGTCCACAGTACTATCCATATTCGCAACATATTGGACTCTAGGATTTCTTCTTTTACAAACTTTAGCATAATGACCTATTAAGCCACAATTGGTGCATCTTTGCTTAATGGCCGGACAAGTCTTGCTGTGAGCAAGATGATCAAGGCTGCCACACCTATAGCATTTAGCACGATCTCTAAGGGGAGGTCTATCCTTGAATCTGGGAGGGCCTTTAAAGTGATCATAAGGAACATTGACTTTACCTACTAATGCTACATCCTGAGTGTCATTTTTTAAAGCGACAGCACATCGGCCAGAAATTTCAGCTTTTTTTACGATTGCGAGAATATCATCCAATGAGGCATCACCATTCACCCACAATCTGTCTTGAATTGCAGGATTGGAGGTATGCATGACCACTTGATCTCTGATAAGATCGTCATGTAAAACTCCAAATTTACAATCAAGAGCCAACCTTTTTAATTCGGAAACATAGTTATCAATAGTTTCAGATTTAATGCGAAATAAAAGGGCAGTGGTTTAGAGTATAGGAATAATGGCGCCACTCAAGAGAATACCATCTAAATCAGTATAGGGTTGTCTATATCGGTGACGGTGCTGAAAGGTGAGGAGCACCACCAGTCTCCCCAAGCTATCGGCCTGTGCCAATTTTTGTAAACAGAAGAAATGTCCCCAGCACACGTAAGCAGTAATGCAATAGTTAGAATGCACGTTGTGAGCATAAATATACACAAGTGAGAACTTATCCGGGAGTTTCATCTGATTTCCACCTTGTGCAAGCATGTCTTTGATTATTACTGTGGATTTGTTGTACACCTGTTATTCTGTAAGGTGGTACATTGCTTGCTCTTGTTTGTTTTCCGAACAGCCTTGATAAAGTCGCGGGAGTATTACCCTGTTTGCGACGAAACACGTGTCGGCTGTCCAAAGAACCAGAGAATAAAAGAAAGAAAATTACAAGAAACAACTCACTTGTGTATATTTATGCTCACAACGTGCATTCTAACTATTGCATT
Organism: Calotriton arnoldi; assembly: GCA_963921515.1. Taxonomy (NCBI): domain Eukaryota; kingdom Metazoa; phylum Chordata; class Amphibia; order Caudata; family Salamandridae; genus Calotriton; species Calotriton arnoldi. The sequence goes on from CAWUFW010007934.1 coordinate 520,430, forward strand.
ACTGCTTACGTGTGCTGGGGACATTTCTTCTGTTTAGTTTCAGATTTAGTCTGTTTCCTCTGAAAAAATTGATATCTAGTGACACCTATGCATACTTTAGGTTTGAAATAGTTATCCAATTGTAATAAAGCAATTTCAAAAACATTGAAATCTCCAGAAGTTACAACATTGGTCAAATGATGGAATGCTTTTAGACCTATTGGACCAAGGGCATGCAATAGTAGTCTTTTCTTCTGTTCTGCAGCCATTTTCTTTGCTTCATCAACAGCTTCAATGTAGTTGATAAAGTAAGCCTTCCACTCAGAGCATTTAAGGGGAGGTTCAATTCCAGTGGACCAAAAAGGTTGAGGAGGAGAAATGCTGAAGTTAGGAGTATTGACAATAGATGAGCCCTCCGTATTCATGGTGACGAAAATGCAGTACAATAAAATAAAACAGAACGATAAGTTCCAATATCTTTAGTGCAGTACAATGAGCAGGAAGTACAGTATCAGAAAATACCTAATAATAGGTGATGGTAAAGCAGTACCACGGGATGCTGGTTGTTCGTCGGAAGCGTGAAAACGAAGGTTGTTCGTCAGGGGCGAGAAGACGAAGAAATTGTAGCTGCGGTAGGCCTGGTTACTTAGCAACAATAGCATAAGGAAGAATAATCCAAAATGGCCGTCAGGAAGGTCACGTAGCGTGAACTCACGTGATGACGTTGCTCCGCTGGTTCAGGAATTCCGGTTAGGAGCGGAACGGCGTCACGTAAGAACCAGACGAATTAAAGGATCCGGAATGAAAGGTAGCCGAGAAGAAGAAGTCTGGAACGTTGAGAAGACTTCAAAGATGCAAACGAGGCGATCCTTCAACAGCATCCGATTCCATGACGTAACGATTCTTCAGCGATCCGCGTAAGTTTATTAACACAAATGCGGTCGAAATGCTAAATCGCCAAATGGTCATATAAGTTTTCAGCATGTCCTTGTAAGCAGCACTCTCGAAGTAGAGGCAAATTGGCGTAGGTATGATCACGAGCATGTAATCAATGTAGAAGGTAGAAATCCGTGAGTTGCTGCACACGCAGGTTCGTAGGCTCCTCAGATCCTCGTCGTCAGTGAAGTAATGATGCAAATAGGTTCAATTTAATAGTAATCCTTTATTTATCTGAGGAGCGCAGGTGGACACTTCCATCTTCCAGTCCACCCAGTAACGTCTGACCACTACAACATCAGTGGAACCAGAACATACACTTAAATGGAAACATTCTATAAATGTCACGAGAATGTAAATAAGCAACCTAGTTGCCAAGCAACACAACAGAAGAATACATGTAAAGGCTAAAATTCCACAAAATCAGGAATTCTAGTGTTTCAAAATTACTAAGACGTTATTTTTGCGCCTACTAATAGCATGTACAAAATGATTTCTGTCAAGATGCAGTCTGCATAAGTTTTCCCGCCGCCTTATGGAGGTACTATTACATTTCCTAGTGAGGAGATAGCTTCTGACGTCTCTACATGAAAGAAAGGTGGGAAAACCTCAACAGTCCGACCGCATTCAGAAATCAATTCATCATATCTACAATACCAGAGCACTTTAAACACCATTTCTTTTGAATTTTACAATATCAGAAATTCATAACAAAATGGGGATACACTTATCAAATAATAGAATTCTTTCTAAAACTGATTTTTTTGTAGTCAAATTTCCATAAGCAGTAGCCTGCAACCCATAACTCGCACACCAAATGCAATGCTTATGACCCCACAATATTTATATCAGCAACAGCACAATGTAATTAAATAACATTCTCAAATGTGGTATATAATCTCATCTGTCAGAATTGCTTTCGGTGTGCGAGTTATGGTTTGCATGGATGTTGTGAAAGTAATGAATTGCAGTCTTACACATCATTTGCAAATTTCAGGTTTTTGGGGGGGGGGGGGATGGGGTTAATTTGTAACCTAACTGTAATTTACTTGCTTTTCTCCATTGAATTGAGGTTTTTTTTATCCAAAACTAACCGTATCTTGCTTTTAACCTCTGTTTTTTTTCAGAGAATATGTACATATATATGCTACATAATCCTATTTGTCATGACAATGGTAAATCTCTGCAGAATAGTATGAGGGCTGTCATTATAATGTTGAAATCCATAATTCACTGGGAATTGTGAAATGCTGTCCATATTTCACAATTGCCTGTGAAATGTGAGTTGTTATTCCACTGCAATATGTGCAATAAAAGAACCCACATATGAAATAAATCCATCCATCCATCCATCCATCCATCCATCCATCCATCCATCTATCTATCTATCTATCTATCTATCTATCTATCTATCTATCTATCTATCTATCTATCTATCTATCTATCTATCTATCTATCTATCTATCTATCTATCTACCTGCCTGCCTGCCTGCCTGCCTGCCTTGTCTGTCTGTCTATCCAGATGTGCAGAGTAATATCCTATTTATTACCATTGTCAAGTAGGGGGCGGGCCGAAAAGTGATGGTGCAACCTTTCTTGGGCGATGCCCATAATGCAATTAAAGTCGCTCTCCCAGTAGTAGTATTTGTACTGTTGACACCAGCTTGGATATAACAACAAAGTGTGCTGCCGGACACGTTTTGGGTGTGTAGAGGCCTGACAGATGAATTCTTTTGCCATCTAGTCCTTTAACAAAGACCACAACTCCCTTCTGAGTTTATCTTCTATGAATCTGGCCCCAGGTCATACCCACAACAGGACTCCGCATGCATATGCCAAAAAGGAAGTGAATTACGTTTGCCCCCTACATCTGCATATTAACTTCTCACCGTCTGTCCTGGTAGGATGTGTTTCTTGTAGAAACATGTCTTTTGTGAATGAATTAACCTGATATCTTTTGGTGACATATCCTAAATCTGACACATTCCGGGTCAGATTTCTTAAGGAGTTGCATTGTCCTTGTATCACGCAAGGAGACGCAAGGCAGCACAATTCCTCAATTCAGAATTACAAAGCCACGCGAAGGGCAAGTTGTGCCACCTTGCTGCTTTGTAAAGAAATGCAACACCGCACAGCTGCTTGCACTGCGTTATGTTACATTTCGTGCTGGGCGGTGTTCCATGGGTGGAGCATGGGCATTCCTGTGCATCCACCCATAACACTATGATGCAATTCCAGATTTACAAAAAGTTGGTAAACCTGGGTTTGCATCAAATTGGTACATCTCCCAGAGAAGCATAATGAGGAGAAAAATCTTTTCTTCTTCTAATGCACCAAACATATAAAGAGGAAAATGCTCTTTGAATTGTATTTGTGCAAGAAGGTATGCCTACTTGCACAAAAGCAATACTGTCCGTGACAAAGGCGCCCTTGCACTATGGTGCAAGGGGGCCTGCATTGATGCTAGGCAGCACACAGTGCACCAGCTCAAGGGGGAGCAGAAATGCTCCGTATCTTTGTAAATATGGAGCATTTCTGCTCTATCCCTTTCACACAACGCACTGTGGCAAGCTCCCTTGCTGCCCAGTGTTGCATGAAATAATAGTAAATGTGCCCCTCTGTGTCAAGACTCTGTTGAGAAGAGAGTACGTCTATGCCGGTAGCTTTCTTGCTTCCCATTGCATGAATTGCTGTGCTGGCATATCTAATGGACCTAGTTGCTATGCATTTGCCTGTATATCTGCGTACTGCCTTTTTAATTCTTTTATTCAACCTGTGTGCATTGCTTCTTGAAGTATAACAAGCAACAAAACCCTCCACAGTAAAACTCTACCAAGGGCCAGGCTTTGAACTGCCTCACACCCAGATGCGTGTGAACTATGAAGTAAATATGGGGTGGTATTGTGCAGCATGGGCCCTGTCGAGTTGTTACCTGCTCAGCCCCAAAATGCCTACGCTTGTAGTAGATGGAAAATGCCTATGCTTGTAGTAGATGGATATTTATTTATTTATTTATTTATTTAATGCGATTTTATATAGCGCGAACATTACCCAAAGGCGTCAGAGCGCTTTACAAAAGAACCAGTTGCGTTACATAAGGACTTTGAATTACATGAGTTACAAAAGAAATGCGAACATAGCGAACATTACCCAAAGGTGTCAGAGCGCTTTACAAAAGAACCAGTAGCGTTACATAAGGACTTTGGATTACATGCGTTACAAAAGAAATACAAGCAGAAAAAAATTGCAAATGTACAAGTTGCAAAGTCACTCAAGGAAGAGATACAAACGGATAAACGCTAAATTCCTAGGAATGGTAGTAAGTACAAAGGTCTACTACATATACTAGTGGTTAGAGTAATATCTAAGCATATATACACAAGTAGTGACTTTACTCATGATTACATTTTACCAGCGATTAGGCTTGGGCACCTCAAAATTACATATTAACAGATTGAACGGAGAAATGAAACATCAAAGGGGGTAGAGAGCGGTGGGGGTGGGAGGGGGTGAAGAGTCGGAGGCTGAGATTGGCGAGAGGGGGACCTGAGGGGGAGAAAGAGATAAGGCAGTCCAGCAAAGAGAAATGTCAGAAGTTCGGCACCCTCCCCCTGCGTCAGAGGGCTTTACAAAAGAACCGGTAGCGTTACATAAGGACTTAAAAAATAAAATGTAAATGTACAAATTGTAGAGTCACACAAGGAAGAGATGCACACAGACAAAAATTGCAAATGTACAAGTTGCAAAGTCACTCAAGGAAGAGATACAAATGGATAAACGCTAAACTCCTAGGAATGGTAGTAAGTACAAAGGTCTACTACATATACTAGTGGTTAGAGTAATATCTAAGCATATATACACAAGTAGTGACTTTACTCATGATTACATTTTACCAGCGATTAGGCTTGGGCACCTCAAAATTACATATTAACAGATTGAACGGAGAAATGAGACATCAAAGGGGGTAGAGAGCGGTGGGGGTGGGAGGGGAGAAGAGTCGGAGGCTGAGATTGGCGAGAGGGGGACCTGAGGGCGAGAAAGAGATAAGGCAGTTCGGCAAAAGAGAAATGTCTGAAGTTCGGCAAAGCGAGAGCTGGAGGTCCTCTTGATGTCAGGCATAGTCCAGGGAGGGATGAGTAGGCAAAAGTTCAGCACGGGGGAAGGAGTCACCAGTGTCGGCCATGTTGGGGTCCGGCATCCTGGGCCCCTTTCCAAACCCCTTTGTGGAAAGGGAACGGTCGGACTCACCCCCGGTGTCCCTAGGCTCTCGAGGCGCACGCAGACCCCGAAAGGGCGCTGGGGCACATCACCCACCACGGTGGGCAGCGCTGTGGGAGTCGCCATTTTGTATAGGGAGGGTATACATGAATTTATCACCCAGAGCATTAAAGTTCTCTCGGCAGCGCGGGGGCTTCCAACCTTCAAGAGCGCTCCCGCTGACTGCCGCGATGTACCGTAATACCCGGGCTGCACCAGGGCGATCTCGCGGTGGCAAGGGGGGCCCACCAACACCTCCACCACAGCGGGCCACCCCTCACTCACCTCCCAACGTCGCCGGGGGTCAGTCGCTCTCGTCGGGGGTCCGATCCGCCCCAGTTACTCGGGTCCACACAGGTCGCCGCCTCCGCCGGTTGTACTGCAAGCCCGCAGTCACCCGACACCCCTCAGTGCCCGTACCGGGCGGGTACAGCAGCGCGGCTATCGGATCTGCACGGCGGCGCCACTGCCAAAGGGATAATCTATTATATATGTTAACTCTTATTGTTACAGGTTTTTTATCGTGTCGTGACTGTCTTCAGACAGCATTATATTACCATTGGATATAGTGTCAGGGATTTTCTGCAGTTATGTTAAGTTTCTGTTACTTGGGTTCCTCCTTTTGTGATCCTGTTTTAACTTAAATCACATCTCTTTCGTGTGGGATTTGAGGGTCTCTGTGACCACTGCCCTTCTGCTCCTCTGCCACCCAAGCATTGGTTGCAGTCTTATGTTCCATTGGAGGCGCCTCTGTTGTGGGTTGTATGTCATTACAATGCATGCCTTTACCACGTAAGTCTTTACCACGCATATGCCTTTACCACTAAATTGTAAGTATATATCAGGTAAGTGAAACCCCTTTTTTTACACATATATATTGTATGTTGCTGTCAATAAAAAGCATCACGCTCAGAGGAATTGAGCTGCGGCTCGTTTCTGCCTATGTGAAAGGACGTATGAAGAGAGAGGATTTTTGGCGTTATTGAAGGGGTTCGCCACCCCACTGCGAGCTCGCCGTCATAAGTAGCGGGAAAATCAGTGACTTTGAAAGGTGAATATATATATGCATATATAAATATTATCTACTGGTAGTCGCCAGTAGGTAGTTATAGTTTAGGACCTAATTTCCATAGGAAGAGCATTTTTCCATTTGCCAATAACTTTGGCATCGTTTGACAAATCCTCACAAAATTTTCAAAACTAGTATGACGCTTACTCCAGCTGCTATCTTGAAAGTTTCATGGTGATCCGTGAAGCGGGGGCTGAGAAAAAAGGGGGGGTGTCCCAAAGCGCATTATCCCCATGTTAATTCCTAGAGATTTTAGACACGTCTACAAGCTGAACTGCTGAACAGAATTACACCAAATTTGGCAGAAAAGTAGCGGTTGGTTCAGAAAGCGACCTTTTTGTAAATTGGTGTAAATCCATTCAGTAGTTTTTGTGATATTAAGAGAAAAATCAATTTTTATATATAGGGACGTGGATCCTCTGCGGCGCTCACGTGGAGGTTCGCGCACCCTCGTGCCACAAGATGTAGTGGGTTTGGCTGGCCGTAACCTGTCTAGAGAGTTGTGCTGGCCATTTTGTAAACCGGGACCATGCCCCAGGGAATAAAATTAAAGATTGAAATGTATAGAAGGTTTCAGGATAGTGGTACTCTGACCCCATGGGGGTATTATAGGTGTTTGTGGAGCACCGCTTATAAGTTAGAAAATGCCATAAACAGTTTTTTTTCCACTCCCCGTGTAAGGTTGCGGCAGAGTCGCGAACCTTGCCGACAAAAAATTAAAAAAATGTTTCGCATACTCAGTTATACACTAAAACACACACTCATACACTCACTGATGAGACTCTGGAAGCATAAATGCTGGAGACCCAGTACCTGGAGGCTTACATGCTGAGAATTTTGTTTCTGAGGCTGGAGGTTCAGTCTCTAAAAGTATATGTGCTGAGACCTCTGGAGGCTTGCAAACTGGAAGCACAGGGGCAGAAGCAGGCAAGCTAGAGACTCAGGTTCAGAAAGCAGGCAAGCTAGAGGCTCAGGGACAGAAGGCAGACAAGCTAGAGGCTCTGACTCAGGAGGCAGGCAGGCTGTAAGCTCGAAGTCAGAAGGCAGACAGCCTGGAGGCTCTGGCTCTATAGGCAGGCTCTTTGGAGACTCTGGCTCATATGGCAACAGTCCGGAGGCTTGGGCTCATATGGCAACAGGCCAGCTGGGGGCTCTGGCTCTGAAGGTAGCAGCCTGGCTGAGGACTCTGGCTCTGAAGGCAGCAGACTGGCTGAGGACTCTGGCTCTGAAGGCAGCAGGCCGTGGTGCTTCAAATTATGCCCGAGGGCAAGGTTCCAAACGTGGCGGCTACCAGGAAAGTTTCTGTTATGCCACCTTCTACACTACCCTTGGTCAGTGCTTCAGAGGCAAAGGCAGAGGAGGCACCTCTACACCCAATTCTGGTGAGTGTCATTCCTTCTTCATCGCTAAGGGTCGGGGGTCGACTGGTGGGCTTCGTTCCTGTTTGGCGAACTATTACATCCGACGCCGGGTCTTACAGACAATTCAAGGGTTCCAAATAGAGTTCTACGGTTCTCCTACTCCGGGCGTATCTCCCAGACCAATTCAGTTCTGTGCACAAAAGGCAGCCCTGATAGATGCTGAGATTTCTTTACTTTTAGATAAATGCACAATTTGCCCCTCAGTTCCCCAACCATGGGGATCCACCAGCAATATCTTTTTGGTGAACAAGTCCGATGGTGGTCAGCGACCTGTCATAAACCTTCGCAAGTTCAACGAGTGGCTCGTATACTGCCACTTCCAAATGGAGGGTATCCCCTCCACAGGGACCTCCTACAGCCATCCGATTGGATGGTTCAGCTGGACTTAAAAGGCGCTTACTTATCCATCCCGATCTTTACTTCGCACCGCTGATTTCATCAGTTCTTTTGGTGGGGCCAGGCATACAAGTTTGCCATTCTGCCTTTCAGACATTCTTTGGCCCCCTGGTGCTTCATGAAGGTTCTCAAACCAGCAGTGGAGTACCTTCGCCCGTGCAAGGTCTCCAAAATATGACATAAGTTGCACAAGTCCCTGGGAAGGACGCATGTTTCTCTGCAGCAAATCGCCCGCCTGGTGGGCCTCCTCGCCTCCTCTATTTAGGCAATTTTCCTGGGCCCTTTTCGTTATCGTGCACTTCAATGCTTAAAAGCCGCTCATCTGTGTAAGGGTCTCACGTACTCACAACGAGTAACCCTATCACAGGAAGCAAAGGAGGAAAGAGGCTGGTGGCTTGCTCACATGGAGGCCAAGAATGGCAGGGCGAACTTCGGTTTTTCCCCGGATATCGTCATTGAATCAGACATCAGCAGGTCGGGATGGGGCGCCAGGTGTGGAGATTTTTCCACAGGAGGAGTTTGGGTCCCTAAGGACAGGAGCTACATATCAACTGCCTGAAGCTCCTAGCTGGCTCCTTCGCGGTCCGGTGCTGGACCAGGGACAAGATTCAGTCATGTGTCCTTCTCCAGATGGACAACGTGTCCGCAGTGCGTTATATCAACCACTTGGGAGGCAAGCGGTCCAAGGCTCTGTCGGATCTGGCGACCAGCTTTTGGCAGTACTGCCTCCAGCACCAGGTTTCGGTCACGGCCGAGTACTTACTGGGGCACCAGTATCAGGTAGCGGACTGGCACTCCCACAATTTTCGGGATTTCAGTCTATGGAGACTACACCCAGACGTTTTTGCATCCCTTCAATGGACTTGGGGTCCGTTCTCGATTGATCTGTTTGCCTCCTGATTGGACAATCAGTTACCTCGTTTTTAGGTCGAGCCTATAGCGGCAGCGCGCATGCGCTACTCACTTTGCGAGGCATGCAGTATTCAGTATGGCGTGGAAGCTCAGTGGAAGCTCCGCCCACTCTCCGCCCATCTTTTTCATTGGCTTAGGTCCTAAATCCTGCCTTCCGATTGGTTTTAGGCTTGTTAGTCCCTCCTCATGACGGCCATGTCGTCATTTGTATCCTTCCATGGCTACTGGCCCCTTTACTCTGAACACTATTTTCTTCCCGTGCCTCCCCCCCCCTCCCGCAGTCCGTGACTTCTCGGCCCCCCGCCCCCCCACTCCTGTTCGTGCCTTATCGCCCGCCCGCACTCCCGTTTCCAATGCAATAGGTCTCGCGTAAATGCGAGTCCTATTGCATTGCAAATGCTTGTTGTCCTTCCCCCTCACTCCAATCTTTTGTTTGCATCCCTTACATTATCTTCCCCTCGTGTCAATTTCTTTCCGCTTATATTTTCCTTTCGTAGTCATGGACTCCCATTTTTTTCCTGCTTTACTTTACATTTTATTTTCTGCATTTATTAGACATCGAACGAGGCTGTCGGTGCAAGGAAATTTGGACAGCGTACCTCAGCTCGGAGAGCTTCTGCTTCTGTCTGCAAAAGTTTCATTCTTCTACAATGGGCGTGGCTATAGCGCAATCGTCCAATAGGGCAGAGCTACGAAAATAGCCGAAGGGCAGGGGAAATACGTTTTAGGTGAGATAACAAGATATTACACAACAACAGAACCAATGGCCCCCAATGTCACTGTCTGTGCGTCTTCAGGGCACTCACTGTGCAAAGAGCGTACTCAAGTCTACAACGGTACAACCCCGTCTTGCACGTGGTTGGAGGAAGCCTTTCGGGACAGTGGGGCGGGCTTTCCGGTCAGCACCTTTGTGGTTCTTTTGGGAATGGGAGTGCCTTATTGTTCGGGGCGGGTCACTTTTCTAGCCAGTCAGAATGTTTTGTCTGGAGGCGCTACTGGACGCAATCGTAGCACCTCCCCTCAGCCTCTCAATCAGTTAAAAGTCAGAATTGCATTAGAGGTGACAGGATGCATGAGAAGTACTGAGAGGAGGTAAGGTAACTTTTTGGGAATTGTCCTGATTCTGGAAGGTCAGCATGGTGGTACTGCTAAGCCGGGCTAGTGGAAGTACTGCGTTTTTGGTGGTGTTTACGTCTTCAAATTAATAAAGGTTAACTTTCGATCCATTTGGATTTAAAATTCTATTTTTATATGAATTTCAACAGAAATCTTAGGTGCCCATCATCTGCAATGAGAGTTGCCTTTAATGTAGCAAGCATTCGTCACTATTCATATGAGGTGCTTGGGAAATAAATTGCTATAAATAATGACCTGTTTTGTCAAATCTACATGCATATAACCCGTCTCAATTCCGAACTGAACGAGCTGTTTTGGTCGGCCTTTGCACAGTTAGTATTCAACATTATCTATCAAATCAATCAGTCAGCATTTGCATAACGCAGCACTGTCACCTCTAGGGGTATCTGGGCTCTGAGGGTGCTGTCACCGTCGAAGAGTCAGGACTTGGCAGCTGTGTACGAGAAGGAGCACACGGGTCTTGTTGGTAGGTGGAAGTTTAGTCTATGATTGATGTAGGATGGTCCTTGGCTGTATAGCACCTTGTATGCATGCGTGAGGATCCACAACAACCAACGAATATCAGCCAAAAGATAACCACTTGATCACCTCTCACCACTCAGACACCACAATCACCATGTCATCCATCCACTCCAAGACATACAGAAATATAGACACGAGAAAAGAGTGGGATGATTGTAACTCATTGTCTGGTAGAGCAACTAACAATAGTCTGGATTTGTAGCTTTATGAGGTCACCCTTTCTGGGGAGGTATCAGATGTGTGCGAGGAATAGGGATGAGATGTGTTAAAAGGTCTCCAAGGCCTCAACCTCATAAATTAGTTTCTCATACAAAGCCGTCTTGTACAGCTCATTAATCCACTCTTCTTGCTTGGGTGTCTGGGGGGGGTCGCCAATGCTTCAAGATACAGATCTTGGCTGCAGTTATTGCAGAGGCTAACAAATGCCTTTCTTGGTTCAAGAGTGTAGGGGAGTCGGTCATATCTTGTACTAGTACCAGTCGTTTGGTTAGTGACCCTGGTGTGGGAGTACAAACAATGTTGGGGGACTAATGAATACCAGCTGCTAGGGACTCTAACACAAGCAGGAATAATAGTGGTGAGAGTATGCATACCTGGCTCACCCCTCTGTTCATGACAAAGGGGTATGAGAGAACACCCCCACAATTGACTTGTGCAGTGGAAGAATCATACAGCCTTTTGACTTTGGAGATGAACTCGTCTCCCAGGTCCAATCTCCTAACTGTGAACAAATATGCTGATTCAATACTGTCACCCCTTTCAAAGGGGCCAATTCCGATTCGGGCCGGAAATCTCTCCGACCGAGCCGGACTCGGAGAGATATCCGACCGAATCGGACTCTGGCAGCCCGACTGAACGAGTACGATGCGCACGTATGCCATCGGACTCGAGTCGGTCGGACTCCCATTGAAGTCAATGGGTGCGAGGCGGTCAAGGGCGCACCCTACAGCGGGTACGCGTCGAAGCGACTCGTGCCGTACACGCACAGGTAGGGGGACCCATGGGTCCCCCTGTGTGCGACTCGCACGGCTACGCATACAGGGGGTCCGACACGGACCCCCAAAGTACGTCTCCGACTGCTCTTTCGAGCCGGAGTGCGCGGCTCGGTCGGACTGCTCGCGGCGCGCATCGTACTCACCCGGCCGGGGAACGTCTCCATTGCGCGGTGCGAGTCGAGTCCGAGCGAGTCGGTCGGTGCGGTTCGACCCGGGAACGAGTCGGTCGGAGCGGTCGGGACGCCCGGACGAGTCGGTCGGCGAATTCGCATCGTACTCGCTCGCCCGGACGCGCGTACGAATCGGTCGGGAAATAGGGCTCCGAATCGGATCCGGTTAAGCCGAATCCGATTCGGAGCCCTTCCGGCCGAGATCGGAATCGGCCCCTTAGTGTCCAGAGATTGGGCCATCATAGGAGTCTTTGGCAAACCAGAGTTAATGTGGTAAGGTGTGCATGTGATTACATGACATTCATCCAGTCACAAAGCCCACTTGTGAGTGGTGAACTAGTGCTGGTATTAGCTGTTTCATCCTGGACACCAATATCCCGCTAATATCTTAATGTCCACATTTAGCAGGGAGATTGGACAGTAACCCCCACTCTGCTTTTCTGGGTTTTGGGAGAATGGCAATCAGAGCCCTGTTAGAGAGAGTTGCAAGGCTGCCAGATTGGTCTGCTTCCTTAAAGGCTCCATAAAGAGTATCTACAAGCTCATCTATATAGCCCATTTATACAATCCCCCTGGGTAGCTGTCCTCCCCCAGGGCTTTGTTGTAGGAAAGGTTTGTGATTGTAAGTGCTATATCCTCTTTCGTTATTTCCCTTTCTAAAAGAAGTTGTCCCTCATTATTAAGATGGGCTAATTTTATGTTGACAAAGAATCTATTCTCCCGTTTCTCATCTCGCATTAGTTCTGCGCTATGTAGTTTACCATAGTAGGCAGCAAAGGTTTACGCTATATCCTGCAGTTCCTGGACTAAGCACCAGTGCTGGTCATATTGGCAGGGATGCATATCATTGCTTCATGCTGTCTCAGTTGAGCCGCCAGTGGGTGACCCTGTTTTTCACCTTGTTCGTAATGGTGGACTTTTAGCCTGTAAAACATATATGCAGCTTTTGAGGGATAAAGATTGCGTAGTTAAATTTTTTTCCCTATGAACTCCGTCAGGTGTGCTGCCTACTCCCCAGGCTAATGTGCTGCATAGCTAAATGCATATAAGATCCCAAAGGCGAGACCGATTGCATTGCAAATGCTTGTTTCAGCTGGCGGCCAGATCCGAGGGCGGTAGCCACGGATGCCTTCCTGCAGGATTGGAGTCCAGAGAAGGGCTATGCATTTGCCCCCTTCACGATGATCACCCAGGCATCTGCCCAAATACGGCGTCAGGGAGCGTCTCAAGTATGGTTTCCCGTTCTTCTGGAACTTTCTTGGAATTTTACAATCTGAATCCCCCTGTTTTCGTTGCTCTTTCTGAATCTGAATCAGATACAACACCCGCTGGTCCTGGAGGGCTCCCTCTCCTTGAAGGCCTGGCAGATTTTAGGGGCAGGTGGTTGGTCCCTGGCCTTTTGCAAGAGGCTGAGGACCTCCTCGCAAAGGCATGGTCCAAGAGCACAATCAAACACTACAGATCCGCCTGGACGAGATTGACTAGTTGTTGTGTGCGACTGGGTTGCAATCCCGTGGGGGCTGACGTAGTCCAGCTGTTGAATTTCCTGGCCTCCTTGGCCATTCAAGATTTGGCTTACCGCTCCATTAATACCTTTTATTCAGCCATCTCAGCAGGTCATGTTCCAGTTGACGGCTCCCCGGTTGGGGAACACCCTTTTGTGTGCTATCTTCTTAGGGCATTAGGCTGTCTCTTCCCTCTGAACCGATATACTTGGCCCTCTGGAATGCTAACCAGGTTCTCAACCTGTTTCTGTCCTGGCAGCCGAACAATTTCTTATCCAGAAAGGAGTTGTCCGCAAAATTAGCGATGCTTCTCTGTTTTGTCTCATGTAGACTGGTATCCGATGTGCGAGCCCTAGTTATTACGTGCAGAACCTTTTTCCATTCGGGAGTTTCCTTCACAGTCAGTAGACGTACTAAATGCCATACTAGAGTGATTTCTTATCCGGCTTTCCCGGAGGCTCGGAAATTACATGTGGTGTGGTGCCTTAGGGCGTATGAAGAGATGTCGGAAGAGTTTAGACCTCCGGGTGAGCACCAACTCCTCATATCGCTCCGCAAACCCCACAAGGCGGTTTCCCTACTACAGCCCATTGGCTGAGGTGGGTGATGCAGGAGGCAGGTATTGACTTAAAAATGTTCAGGGCTCATTCTGCCCATGAAGCAATGGCTTCTAAGGTCTTCAGTCTGGGCGCCAGGATGGTGGACATTATGAATGCGGCAGACTGGTCATCAGATTCCACCTTCAAAAGGTTCTATTTCAGGCCTGTTCTTGATATGGCTTAGTTGCTGGTAGGCAAGCTTTGAACATGTATAATCCTCACCTCCGGTCCTGAAATAGAATGAAAAATGTCCTAGCTATCATAACGGAAAGTTTCAATTCTATGAAGGACTCGTAGGTGAGGATTATCCCACCGCAGAGTTTTGCATTCCGAATCCTCCCCCATTACCAGTAAGTACCTAGGCTTTTCGTTTTGTAAAGGGAAAAGAGGGGAGATATAAGGGGTTCTGGTTTATGATTGAACCTTGCTCCTGTTAATTTTTGTACCAATGTACTGCTTAAATGAGTATTAACAATGATTTTTTTCCAGCAAGAGCGACCTGTGGGTAACTACTCCTATTTATATTTTCCTGGCTCGGACTCTGCCAGACAGGATGCTTAAATCTGGATGATCAGCTTGGCTCACGCTTCGAAAGAGGACTGTGGGGCTATGTTGACAATGTATATGACGGCATGTGGAGTCCTGATTGGAGGTGCTCTGGACCTGAATAACTATTGGTGCACACTGTTATGAGCACCTTTTTTTCCTTTTCCCAAGGGTTCATGGGAATAGTAGTTTTGTGATGTGCTTTGAAAAGGCTGCTGTGAAATAAAAGCAAAGAGAGTTATGCATAATTCTCACCTCCGAGTCCTTAATAGAATTGAAACTTTCTGTTAGGAAAGCTAGGACATTTTTTATTATAGGTAATGGAGTTTCAAGCATGAGTAGACTAGCTTCCACAAAACCTGGCATGGATTGGGAATGGATGGCAATTTCCAGATAGTCTCCAAATGGCTGGCAGTCAATGTATGCAAACAGGGGAAGGTCTGAAAGCTTATTAGAACACTCGAGTGTGCCACAAATCAGCCCCCTTGTGGTGGGCACGAGAACGCAGGGAGCGAGTTGTGACAGTACACCCCCTCCTACGATTGGCTCCCGGAATCTGGACCTGGATTCAATGCATTTGCTCCTGTGAAATAAATCCATTTCCATCAGAGCTGTAGTGCAAGATACCAGAGGACTGCTGTGAAAAATGTGATGGTCTGGAGGGTAGAATAATAGACTGTAAATTAACAGCAGTATTGGAGGCAGGCTAGAGTAGTACTCTGAAAACGAAGGCAGAATGACTGTAGGGTCAAAAGCAGAGAAAGGATTGGCAGAAGGCACAGAGGTCAAAGGCAAGCTGATGGAAGACAAAGAAAGTAACAGGAAGCAGACTTGAAGCTCTGGCCCTGGAGGAAAAGATGGACTCACAAGCAGGAGACTCTGGAAGCGTAAATGCTGGAGACCCAGGCCCTGGAGGCTTACATGCTGAGAGTTTTGACTCTGAGGCTGGAGGTTCAGTCTCTAAAAGTAAACGTGCTGAGACCTCTGAAGGCTTGCAAACTGGAAGCACAGGGTCAGAAAGCAGGCAAATGAGAGGTTCAGGATCAGAAGGCAGACACGCTAGAGGCTCGAAGTCAGGATGCTGACAGGCTGTAAGCTCGGGGTCAGAAGGCAAACAAGCTGGAGGTTCTGTATGCAGGCAGTCTGGAGCCTCAGGCTCATAAGACAACAGGCCGGCTGAGGGCTCTGGCTCTTAAGGCAGTAGGCCGGCTGAGGGCTCTGGCTCTGAAGGCAGCAGGCTGGCTAAGGACTCTGGCACAGAAGGCAGCAGCCCGGCTGAGGACTCTGGCTTTGAAGGCAGCAGGACGGCTGAGGACTCTGGCTCTGAAGGCAGCAGGCCGGCTGAGGACTCTGGCTCTGAAGGCAGCAGGCCGGCTGAAGACTCTGGCCCTGAAGGCAGCAGGCCGGCTGAGGACTCTGGCCCTGAAGGCAGCAGGCCGGCTGAGGACTCTTGCCCTAAAGGCAGCAGGCCGGCTGAGGACTCTGTAGACTCAGCAAGATGACTTGCTGAAGGCGGAGAGGCACAAGGTGAACAGACAGTAAACTCTGGGAATGGTAGGAGCCCATGAACAGTAGATTCCCTGTTGACAGTAGTGAAATCTTCAAAGTTCCTTGGCTCATTAAAACACACTAAAGCTCTTTCTTCGGGATGGTTAAGAATAGTGCTTGTCTTATAGTCTCTGGTGATCAGACTTCCTTTACCATTTGGCAGTTCACATCTCTTAGGTAGAGGAAATAGGTCAGAGATTAGTTGGTCATGGGAGATTTTCTCAAATTCCTCTGCATTACAACGTGGCACAAATTCATTAAAGCAGTACAGATATCTCCTGACTTTTCAATATGTGGTGTGCTTAAAGGCGAGTGAACAGACAAGGGGTCAGGGTTTTGTTCCTTCTCAGTGAGGAGGTTGGCTTCAGTCGCAGCAGTTAGATCAAGAGCGTGGACTGAGTACCAGGATGTTGTCACATCAGGGATTATATGGGGCACTGGCTCAGGTTTTGCCTGTACGTCAATGGCATGTTTATTTGATACATCCGGTGTAGAACTGATCTCACTACCAGGAAGAGAAAGCAAAAAGATATTTAGAGTTTTGCCTGGCATCTGGGGTTCCTTAAAAGTGGAGAGACACATTTCAGATGTAGCACCTAAATGTAATTTAGCACTAAAAGACAAAATTTCAGAAGAGTTAGAACATTCAGAAGTCAAACTAAAACTTTCATTCAGTACACTTTGCGACAAGGTACCATGGCTATTCTGAGTGGAATCTGGGTGGTTAGCCACAGTATTATGCACACATTCACTAGACTTGCTCTGACGGGACCCCAAAAGAGAGTACAAGGTTTCATTCTCCATTTGTAAGGAGGCTAACATAGATGGACAAAAATAGTCTTGTACAGGGGTTTTAGATTCCCACTTGAAGTCGGGGTTATAGCTTTTTAACAGGGTTTAAAAAAGTTTATTCTCTTGTTGTATTTCCAGAATCTTAGATTTGATTATATTCTGTAAAGATCGCAGACCTTTCTCTACAAGGACAGTGGTAGGCTTGGTAATTTTACAACAAGCAACAGAACTACACCTTGGATTTTGTTCAAACTGGGTATTAGCTTCCTGTATTCTAGTAGGTCTTTTCTCTCTTTTGTTAAACTGATTATTGTTTACTTTGAATGTAGTATTAAACATTGTCCCTTTAGTATCAGAAACTGTGATCTTTACTGGGTCACAACACTGGGCTATATCATTTGAATGGAAAACAGGGGTTATAAAATGCATCTGCTCTTTCTTTGTCTGTTGTGTGGTTAAACATGCTATTTTATAACCACTTCCAGCAGACATGCGAGAGTCAGAACTCTTGTTCAGCAAACAGAGTAAAGTATCGTTCTCCTTTTGTAATGTTGAAAGTCATTGAATCGGGATCAGAACAGAAGATTAAGTCAGGATCTGGCAAAGAGGTGTTTGAGAGCCAATAAGCACAATATTCAGAACATAAATGTCCATTTCTCATAAAATCTCATAAGAAGATTCTTTGTTTCAGGACTAGGGTTAATATCCTCAAATTTTAAAGTAGACACTAAATGCCTTTCATTGTTGGGCACTGGGAAACTACCCTGCACAAACGTAAATGAAGCACTGGTGCTTTTCTTTCTTAAACGTTTCATTATGTCATACCTTCAATAATTTCACAACAAATCTAGCAGAAAAATGGCAGAAAACTGAATGCAAAGAAACCTCGCGAGTGAACATGGAAATGTGGGTTAGTCATTCTGTCAAGACTGTTCAGGAGTATGTCTAGAACATAGTCAGGGTCTTGGGCAAGGACTGGTGGCTGGGTAGAAACAGTAAGCAGAAAGAGGAGTACAACGCTGCCTAGGTTCACACAGAGTCAGAGGAGAAAAGGGACTCAAAGGGGAAGCCTGCACAAGTAAACAAGATGGTTAAGACTCAGAAAGGACAGGCCCTCATTAGGCGATTTAGTATTCAGAATAAGTAACACCCAGGATGGACATGCAAGACATATATAACAACATTAACAATAAAGGGAATGTGGGGTAAAGCACTCGGAAACTCTGCACTGTAACATTGAAGCTCAGTATGTTCCACACCCACAATTGCTGTTACAGATGCTGACTGCAAATACCCACATATAGGATATAGATGCAAAGGCAGGGTCTGTGGAGCTGATAACCTATGGTGATGTTACAAATGTAACTCAAAGACAATACCAACACAGCAGTGGCTCCTCCACTATGGTGGAGGAGCATCACCCCCTGCCCGCAGAGGCAAACAAAAAATAAAATGATTATCATTTTATTTTTCGGCCTGTAGCCGAGTTTTGAGGGGGTGGGGCCACAGCACTGCAGCAGGGAGAGGAGGAGTGGTAGGCACTGTCAGTGCACATGACGGTTTGGACGGCCGCCTTAGGATGGCCAAACCATCATGCGGACAAACATCTCTCCAACCCACCTGTGTTGCTGGGTGGAGAAACCAGCAGCACAGGCTCCCAGCACCGGATGGAGCACAAAATAAGCCTGCTCCACCCAATCCTGACACTGCTCTCATGGGTATGAGTGTATGAACAAGCAAGGCTTGGGTCCTCTCACTACCTGGCCTGGACCACTACAGTATTGTCAAACGAACAGAGTGACCAGGTAGACTATTACTACCGAGTTAAATAGAACCTTAGACACACAGTTCTAAAGTCTACGTGCTTTATTTCACTTAAGCTTGTGACTTTTTTTAGGGAACAAAATTGTACCATTCATTTTATGTCATGAGATGGGCAACACGTCATTTGGATGCACATTGTAAGTGTGAAACATTTACATAAAAAACTAACATGAACACATTAAAGCAACACATTTGTGATTAGACACAGTGTGAATAGATCAAAACAAGAGTAAACATGCATAAACACTCATAAACAGTGCGAAAGACCAGTCCTTATTTACAAACTAGCACTAGGCGGACACTGTCTTGTTTAGCAATAAGGCTTACGACTCCTGTCTTGCCTGTGACGTGAGTAGTAGGGTTACACAATTACAACAGATGTTGTCTAAAGGGGGGAACAACAATTCAAACTGATTCCCTCGAGGCATGCCCTGTGTTGGTTAACCCACACTCTGGAGCCAACGCGTTTAGAACCCCAACTTGCTGGGGGGGTTCTCCTCGGGACTGGGACTGGGTCTTGAAAAACTAAGAACAAAAAATGACAAAAATGTAGTGTAAGTGAGACTAGGCTACCCTGTTCAAAAGCTACATTAGTCAGGTGAAAGCATTTAAATAAGTGGGTACCTGATTGTTGGCGTTGAATGAGTCAAGAGTTGTATGGTCAATGGGGCGATGATCCTACTGTTCAAATAATGAGGCTACAAAAATTGAAGAATAGATCAGTTAAGGTATGGACCTGGCAGAAGGCTGCCTGGTTCTCAAAGGGAAAAGGACGGTGAGTCATACCTTCCAGGCACCAAAGGGCACTCTCAGTGATATCTCGGTGTACACGATGTTGTGTTCACGGGCGATCTATTATTCCTTTCTTTAAAAACCTGCAAGGAGACAAATCAGGTAACCTGCGTGTTAGCCCTCTGTTCTGTGCCCCAACACTACTTGTGCAGTTACTTAAAGCGCCAAAACCATGTGAGGGTAGTGATACACCCAGCGGCTGGAGCACGATGGAATTCGAAACAGAACTTGCCTTCTAAAGGCCTGCCGCTTCCGTGAGTGTAAATAGAACAGCTTCGTTGCTTTGTTTCAATTCAGATCGGAACTTTGAAAACAAAGATGAAAGACCCATGTAGCAACTTTGTTTGAAGCGTATTGTGGAGCACGGTCTTAAAGAAAAGCGCACGCCGGCCGTGTGGGACCGGCAGTCCATATATCCATATATATAACTTTATTCGGTCATTTGTACAAAACACCATCAAAGTGTACAAAAATAAAACATAAATATATGTACAATTAAAAATAGTATTAAACCATTCAACACAAGTACAAATGACATCCCAAAACAGGATAAAAAGACAAGGGTACGTGAATACATAAATGCAAAAGACCTGGTCAGCTAAAGTGGAGTGCTAAAGCAGCCACCAGACATTTGAGATGCTAAACCATGCATACCAAGCTTCATATTTAAAATACATGTACAGCATAAGAAGGGAAAGGGTTAAAAGATCGTATCATTCCTTTAATAAGAATTTTTTACGGATCAGCCAGAAAGAAAATAAAAAACGGCTAAGAGCAAAGACTATTGGCCCTGATGTGTCAGTTTTTAAAATCCTAAACGCAAACTGGTGCTGCCTAGCACCCAGATTGAGGCATAAAGGTCTGATCCATCTCCTGCGTAACTGCCGATACTTTGGACAGAAAAACAGAATGTGTTCTTCTGTTTCAACAACTTCACGGCAAGCAGGACAAATGTCTAAAACTAGGCCGATCGCCTCTTTCCCCAGAAATTTCAATAGCAGATTACCATATCTAAACCTAATATACAAGCTTTTGGCAAAGGGGGTGAAATCAAGTCAAGAAAAGATTCAAACAGAAAGCGTGATTTAATGTTTAAAAGTTAGATGTTAGCTGTCCGCTTGTTTGATTACTTATATAATGCTCCCCTACTACCCTCCAATACGTTGCTTTAAGGGTCAAGATGTCACGTTTAGTGGCCCTTTCTGGGTGCTCCCACAGGCCCATCAGGTTCAATAGTTTACACCATCTGGCGATATGTCTGAACCAAGGTAATAGTTTAGCCCCGTTAAGTGCTAGGACCTCCCGAAGCGAATTGCGATATTCAATTAGTTGTGGAGTAGTCCATAGGCGTAGCCAATAGGTCAGTGGTCTCAGGGCTGCCAGGTCGCCTATTCTCTTTAACCCAAGGTCACAAAAAGTGGGATGAGAGGTGTTGTAACAGGTAGCGAGATGAGAGCCCTTGCAAAATTATTCTCACAGATAGTTAATTTACTTACATTAGTAAATCCCCATATCTCTGCTCCATACAGAGCACCACTTTGGGCTTTTGCCCGATAAATTTCAAGGGCCGGTGAGAGAGGTTGAGTATACGATTGTTTTAAAAATCTTAATACTGATTTAGATCTTTGACCTAGTATTAAAAGCTCTTCCTTAATTGATGTTCCCAGCTAAGCGTCTCATTCAAACCTATGCCTAGGTAATCAAAACTTTTACCCGCTCCAGGGGTTCTTGCAAAATCTTAACATCTCGTATGCCACCCCGTACTTTTCCGAACACCATAAATTTTGTTTTTGAAGTATTCAGTTCCAATTTCCTCTCTTTGCAAAAACTCAGGAATTTATCCAATAGTACCTGTAGGCCCATGGGCGTTGTAGATATTAATAAGGAATCGTCTGCAAAAAGCAAGATGGGGACTTTTGCGTCGTTCATTGAAGGGGCATCATTCTTACAACCCATTAAACAACTGACCACATCATTAATGAATAGGGAAAACAGTGTGGGGCGAGAACACACCCTTGGCGCACCCAACGTTGAATCGAAATCCTCTCTGTCAATTCCCCATTTTTCCCCCACCTAATCTGAGCATAATTATCCTTGTGCAATCTGGCAATCATAGACACCAAATTTTCCGGGGCACCTTGGTCAAGCATGGTCTTCCACAACAAATTGCGCGGAACCAAGTCAAACGCGGCTCGCAGGTCCACAAACGCTACATAGAGCAGCTGTTTCCTAAGTAGCACGTACTTCCATGCTATCAGGGAAAACCTGAAAGCCTGGTCGCACGTGCTAATTTTAGCTCGGAAGCCCGCTTGGGCAGGAGACAAAACCATATTAGCGTCCATCCATTCTTGGAGTTTGTCTAGAACTTGCCTGGCAAAGATCTTCTGTAGATTATCTATTAGACTAATGGGTCTGTAATTGGAGGGGACAGCTGGATCACCTTTTTTAAAAATAGTTATTACCTCTGCTCCCCTCCAAGAATCAGGAATGTCCCCACCAGCCAGTATACAATTGGACAGAAGGTTTATGTATGGTCCCCATATCGTGGGTTCTGATTTATACAGATCCCCCGGTATCATATCGGGACCGGGGCTTTGCCTGCTTTTAGTTTACCAATTGCAGACACAGTGTCCTCTAGGCTAAAAGCTAACAAAGGATTATTTGTAGTCTCATCAGAAACAATATTGACTATGGTTGGAGTAGCCAGATCAGTGTATGGGTCCATAATGGCCTTATCATCTGAATATAAGCTCGAAAAATGATCCACCCAGACTTCCTGTTGGATATGATGGTTATTGGAAGTAAAGTTCTCCACATTGCCCTTAGATACAATAAGCCAAAACATACGACTATCTCTGGCTTGGGCTGCTAGGACCAAATCATTCCAGGTCGTGTCAGCGTATTCACGCTTGGCTTTGCTGAGTGCTACTCTATAAATATTACGAGCAGAAATTATATCCAATCTGGAGCGCTCTCTAACTGCTAATTGTAGTTTCTTCTTCGCTCTCTTGCAGTCGTCGTTAAACCAGCTGCGATCCCTTACGCTGGAAGGCCTTCCTACACGACTATATTTTGAGAAGACTGATTGTAGGGCTTTAAAAACTTCTTCACGTGCGGTAATAACATACGGGACATCAGGCAAATCCATACTCCCCTTGTGGCTACACATATTAGTTAATGAGGCCACTAAGAACCACTCAGGGTCAAAGGAAAAGCCTTCAATGTTATTAATAAAATCCATAGTATCAGTCAGATACGAGAGGACTTCCAGCAAAAATCGCTTCAAGAACACGTCCACATATTTGGACAATGGTTCCAAGATAGAGTCACACCCGGACACGATTGGACGGCCGGGTGAATTTGATGCATCCTTATGAACCTTTGGCAGGAAGTAAAGCAAAGGGGTCCGTGGGTATTTTTTGATCAGGTACTCTGATTCGTGGTTCTCTGGTCCAAGGAGGCATACCAAGCAGAAGGCAGAAGTCATGTATACAATTAGCTTTGTTATCGGCGTATCCCACAGGACCCCTCCAAAGACACAGCACAGGAAATCCTGAGGACAGTTACAGAAGCAACCGAGCAGGTCATCTTAGGACCCAAGTAATCAGAGTACCTGATCAAAAAATACCCACGGACCCCTTTGCTTTACTTCCTGCCAAAGCGGTGTCCTTGATCACATGACTTACAGGTATCAGAAACGGAATTTAAAGGGAAAGTGGCGCTTGCATTGACGTAGTCAGCACTGGTAAACATAAAAAAAATACTGTGCGTGCTTGCATCTTTTTTTTACAGAGCTAAACATGTTCTAAAAGCATCATAACTCAAACGTATCCATTTTCTATACAGCCTGGAGCACAAACAGCATGATATAATTGAATAAGCTCTATTATTTTTATATTCTTTTTTTCTTCCCCCTTGCTTATACCTCTATTTATATATGTTGCCATATTATATTGTTTCATCACATCGTTATTTTCTATAGTGCATAGCCATAAAAATGAAAGTGCAAGTGCTTTTTGAATTCATCGACTACATTCACATTATTATATTTGACGATGGATAAAACCAATATATGTATATTTCTTTTAAAACTGTTTAAATATGTGCAAAGGACGCAATTGTGCAAACAGGGCTTTCTTTGTTGAGCAATGTGCAAATACGCTGATATGTGCAAAAAAAGGCATTGATCATGTGCAAATACGCTCATCGGGGCAATATGTATCATGGTACAAATACCTTAGCAGCTCTGTAGATAAAAAGTGCCAGTGCTAGTCTAAGTTCTAAATACGCATAAAGTGCCAAAAAGTGCAATATGTGTGCATGTGCAAAAATGTGCAAAGTAAAAACACCCAAGTATTATGGCGGCCGCTCATATTGTCATACCTATATTTAATCCTTTTGTCGTCCTTAGTCTACTAGAGTTATATCTGTATATTGTCAATACTGATATATTTTGTGTAATCTCATCAGTTACCTTTTGGACAACTATAAAGAACCAACCGTCCATAGGGGAGATAGTGAACAGGGAGCCCCTGACACTACTAAAAATTCTTGGCAATATGAAATAACCTCATACTATCTAAAATGTCAATTCCTTATACTCAAATTGTCGTTTCTTTGATAGACAAATTCATAGTTTTTTAATAATAGCATTTTTGATCAACCTAAGGTGCCTCCCGGATGCAGTTCATGCTAGGCCCTAATGTGTTATCATCTCTTCCAGATATTCATTTCGATGTTAATTCATGTTAGGCCCTATGGTGTTGTCATATCTCACAGGAAGTTATGCAGATCTTCTCCGATATTCAAACCCATAGGGGTCTTGGTGTCCAGCTCGACGATGTATCTAGATTCGAGCTGGCGCAATGTTTTCTCCCTGTTTCCTCCCCGTTTGTTTTGTGCCGCTGCATCAATTACAAAATATTGCAAACAATTCAGGTTGTTATTGTGTATTGCTTTGAAATGCCTGGCCACCGGGTAGGCTGGGTTGGAGTTCACTATCGCACGTAGGTGTTGTAAGATACGAACATACACTTGCAGTTTCGTGCTGCCTATGTAGTATAAATTACAGCTACATTTTAACACATAAACTGCGTAATCAGTTCTGCAAGTGTAATGTTCTCTCAGTGCGATAGGTCTATCTGAGAAGGGTGTCAAGTATGTAGAAGTGTTCATGCCAAACTTACAGGCCCTGCATGAACTACACCTGAAGAAGCCCTTTCTAGAGGACAGCCAATTTTCTATTTTGTTTGTTTCTGGGCTATTCAGCACTAGGTCGTTGCGCATTGCATACGCTCTTCTAAAAGTGACCGTAGGGGTGGTCGGGAGAACCCTTTTCAAAGTTTGGTCGGTCAGGACAATCGGCCATTCCTTTTTGATAATGGTCTTTATATCCTTGGCCTGTTTACTGTAGCCTGTGATAAGTCTCAATTCTATATTGTCATTGCCCTGTATTTCACTTGGAACTGTACTAACTGTTCCTACATGGGGTCGAGTAAGGCTGCTCGATCTTTGACATTTGCCTTCCTCATGGCCACATCCAATTTCGTAGATTCATACCCCCTGGCTTCCAATCTTTTTTTGGCCTCCATCTGGTGATATTCCCGGGCTTCTGATGTGCTGCATGCCCTGTGTATGCGAAGAAACTCCCCATATGGAATGCTTGATATCATGTGCTGTGGGTGAAAACTACCCGCATGTAACACAGTGTTGCCCGATGTGGGCTTCCTATATAGGCAAGTTTCTATTCTACCCTGTACCACTTGTACCGTGGTGTCGAGAAAATTGGCAAATGTCGCATCTATGTTGGAAGTGAAATGTAGATTAAGACTATTGTCCTTGATTGTTTCTACAAAACTGATGGCCTGATCTTTTGTCCCATGCCATACAACAAAAATATCATCAATATACCGCCAATATTTAACAACATGCATCGACCATAATGAGGCATGTTGTGACCTGAGGACATGTTCCTCCCACCAGCCCACATGGAGACATGCGTAGCTGGGGGAGAAACATGCCCCCATAGCCACTCCTCTAAGTTGTTGAAATACTGCATTATCGAACATAAACACATTGTTATATAGACACCAATGGATCATTTTGATTAACATTTGACTGTGGCAGTACATTTCAATTGGTCTCTTGCCCAAAAAATATTCCACAGCTCTTAATCCATCTGGATGGGCAATGCTTGTATACAGAGCGGTAATCTCCATGGTAAGGAAAAGGTACTCATCTGACCACTTTAGATTATTGAGTTGGAAAAAAAAGTCAGTAGCGTCTTTAATGTATGTTGGTAAACTGGTAACAAACTCTTGGAGGTAAAAGTCAACATATTTAGATGTATTCTCAAAGGTGCTATTAATCGATGAAACTATGGGTCTTCCTGGAATAGGTAATTCATTTTTATGCACCTTCGGTATAAAGTATATATTCGGTAAAACTGGAAATTCCTTATTTAGAAACATAAACTCATCTCGAGAAATGAGGCCTTCTTTCCTCCAAACACTTAGTTCGTCTTTGTAGTTTTTTTGTAGTGCTCTTACTTGTGCCATATTTATTTTGCTATAACATGCCCCATCATTAAGATGTCGATATGCCTCTTTAATGTAGTCTTTCTTGTCCCATAGCACAACGTTCCCCCCTTTATATATATATATATATATAGTTATAAGTGACAGTTTTATGTAGTATATTTAGAGTACTATATCCATAGACTGAGTAAGAGAGGCATGTATATACCAATATACTGTATCAAATATGGAAAGACACATCTAAACAGGGACTGACACACTCATTCAGACATGTACTGAGAAACTGACACTAATAACTCAGCCATACAAACCAGTTGCCCTTTCAAAATATATTGGGCCTGCTACCAGACTGCCTGTGTATGAGTATTACTGATAGGCAGAGTTCCAATTTCAAATATGTTCAGAAGTCTATAAAGTCCTCTTATACTTCCTATAATTCACCTGTAATGTAGGTTGTTAGTAGCTCATAGGCACTGAGGTATGTCCTTAAAATATAAGGCATATAGTTTGAAGGTTTAGTGACTGACATCTGCGCTTACAGAGCCATATGTCTAGTTATACATCCAGTCTCACACATGTAGTACCTCTCACATACTCATGTAGAAAAGGATCTAGTCTCTTGCACACATAGCCAGACATGGACAGAGGCTGTTCATTGTCCACTCCCAGACATCCACTGCTGTTTTGTAACTAAGCGTAATGGATGCAGTTGCATACAGCCTTACATACCCCACTACTTTGTAATACACCCAGTAACTAATCCATGCAGCTGTCTCTATACACGTTTACAGAGCCAAATAGTTAGTAAGAGAGGCACTCAGATGCTAGAAAATTTCCTTAAATATGCAAAGACAGAGCCAAGTAGGGAGTGATACATTCATTCAGATATGTACTGAGGAATTGACAGTAAGAAGTCAGCCATGCAGACCATTTTCCCTTTGAACATGTCTCAGGTATCTACTGGAGAGCCTGTGTGTGCAGTGTTACTACTAGGCAGACGACATTTGCAATATATTTCAAGTCTAAAAAGCTGTCTTCTACTGCATATAAGTCACCACTGAAGTAGGTTGTAAGTAGGCCACAGGCAATGGGTTGTATGCTTAAAATATAAGACATATATTTTTTAAAGTTTCAGTGTCTCTGTTGTGGACTTACAGTATCATATGCCCAGCGTTACATACAGTCTTACAAGAATTCTGCAACTTATATATCTATCTGGAAAAGGATATTGAGATTAGCAAGTGAGCCATCTAGAAAACAAGTCCTTTAAACATGTCTCAGGCCTGGTACACTTCCGTTTGTGTTTGCAGTACTACTTCTAAGTTGACTTGTAATTAAAACTGCTTCACAAGTTTTAACCTGCTGCGCTACCACATATAACTCACCGCTAATGTAGGCAGAAGCTAGGCCACAGGGTATGCTTCTATGAGCATTAAACCTAACACATGAAGTTAAAAGTTTCAGTGAGCTGTATGCACACTTACAAGCCCATACAGTCAGTTACACATCCAATCTTTCATTTGCGTACAATCTCATATAACTAAATAGAAAATGGGAGAGTCACTAATAGACCTCCTGAGACAGTATCATAAACATGTAAACATTCACTCACACGCACAGACACAACTTTTGTGTATCTAGCACTAATGAAGGTGATGGCACACTCACTTAAATAACTCAATAGTAACTAACACTCCCAGGAGGCAATTAACACCGCCCGTTACATATACATTTATAGACCGATACAGTCACAAAGAGAGCCAGTGACGTATCAACAAACTTACTTATATATGGAAGCACACCCTCACATAGGGACTGAGAGACTCTTTTGGATATCTACTGAAGAAATTACACTACCAAGTCACCCGTCCAGAGGAGTAGTACTTTATACTTGTCTCATGCCTGGTACACGTGTGCCTGTGCATGCAGTTCTACTGCTAGGTTGACTTGGCATTTACAAGGGCTTGACAAGCCTTAACCTGCTGTACTATCACATATAACTCACCTCTAAGGTATCCTTTAGCTAGGTCATAGGGTACTCTCCTATGTGCATAAAAGCTAGCACTTGTAGTTAGAAGTTTCTATGAGCTACATGCACACTTAGAGGTCCATATGCTCAGTTATACATCCAATTTTTCACTCTGATTTCAATCTCATATAAGTACATACAAAAGCGGAGAGCTACTAATACAGCACCTGAGACAGTGTCAGAAGCATCTAAACATTCACTGACATGCAGAGACAGAACTCCAATGTATCTAGCACTAATGGAGGCAATTCCAAACTTACTTAAATAACCCAAGAGTAACTAACAGACTCAGGAGGCAATGAATGCCACCCCTTACATATACATTTACAGACCCTTACAGTGACTAAGAGTGACATTGATGTACCAAAAAAGTTACTTACATATGGAAACCCCCTCCCCTACATGGAGACTCAGACACAAATTCAGGTATCTACTAAAGAACTGAGACTAGCAAGTTACCCATCCATCCAGAGAAGTAGCCCTTTAAACATGTGCCAGGCAAGGTACACTTGCGCTTGTGTATGCAATTCTACTAGCAAGAACCCCATTGATTCCACTGTACTTAGACCTGACTCAAAAGAAAATTGCCCACAAGATTGAGTGTAGACTTCTTATCTATTGGCACCGGCTATGGACTACACCTGCCCTAGAGTCTTATTGGGTGGGCCTTAAAGACTTTTTGGTTCTGCAGTATGCAAGGAAAATTCCGTGGTTCTGCACCATTAAGGCCCTACTACAAAGGTACAACTTGGACACATACTGGGACGACTTGGCGTTTAAAACGCCCTGAGAAGCCTTAAGCTGGTGTCCTACCGCATATAAGTCACCCCTAAGGTACCCTGTAGCTAGGCTATAAGTTACGCTCCTATGTGCATAAAACGTAACACATGTAGTTAGTAGTTTCAGTAAGCTAAATGCACACTTTCAGGCCCACATGCTCAGTTATACATCAACTCTCCCACCCTGATTTGAACCTGATATAAGTACATGCTAAAGTAGAGAGCCACACACACTCACTGCGACAGTGTCAGAAGCATCTAAACGTTCACTCACACACACAAGCCCAACTGCTATGTATCTAGCAGTGATGGAGGCGGTTGCATACTAACTTAAATAATCCAATTGTAACTAACACACCCAACGAGGCAATCCATGCCGTCCCTTACACATACATTTACCATCATCATCATCAAAAACTTTGTTTCAATCACTTTAGATCATAAAAGTGTGGATAGGACAAAAATATCACACATGTACATAGAAAGCCAATTATAAATAACAATAAATATGCCTTTAAAAAGTCCCAAGAGCACATTTTAAATACAGTTTTAAAAAAACACATATATATATATATATATATATATATATATATATATATATATATAAGCCCCAATATGGGTAGACACAACACAGCTAACTGTAATGCATAAAAGACATAGCAGCATGACAAGGACTGAGGCCTGCACAGAGGAAAAAAAACAGCTGTACTGCACATTCAAGCACAGAGGCATGTTCTAGGCATCACATAACCATTTCACAAATTAAGAGCTGATTGTATATTTCGAGCGCCTTATCCACATTGCTATTAAAAACTTGGCCAGGCAGAAGACCACAATTCGGCTAGTGTCGGATTGCATTAATCTGAATGCATCCTGGTTTTCTCTAATGCCCAGGTTTTTGCAAAGGGAGCAATCCACTTTGAGCCAAGCTGTGTATAAAGGGGGCAGAAAAAGAAAACATGAGTAAAAGATTCAGAACCCCTTTGGCAACCTATACAAAGATCATCATTAGTGCCACTATCATGTTGCCATTTGCTAGTAAATAACTTCACAGGTAGAGATGCATACCTAAATTGTAGGTAGAGTATCCTAGCTAAAGGGGAGCAATTTCATCAAAGGTACTGTCGTAAAGGCTACAGATAAAGAAACCTTACACGGCATAATGTTGTCAATTGCAGCACTCTCCTAAAAAATTGCTTTAAAGCTAGCTTTAGAAATTGAACGCATGATCTCAGAAGAGACCCAGTATGTGTCCAAGTTCAACCTATTGTAGTAGGGCCTTAATGGTGCAGAGCCACGGAATTTTCCTTGCACACTGCAGAACCAAAAAGTCTTTAAGGCCCACCCAATAAGATTCTAGGGCAGGTGTAGTCCATAGCCGGTGCCAATAGATAAGAAGTGTACACTCAATCTTGTGATCGATTTTCTTTTGGGGCAGGATTAAGTACAGTGGAATCAATGGGGTACTTGCTGGAAGTTTCAGTAAAGACCTTAAAAACCTATGCTCCGCTTTGGAGGAGGCATTCAGAAGCACCCGGACGCATTGTAATCAACCCCTAAGATGTCAGTCCATAGTAGTCCCACCATTCTTTCCAGATTTTGTCATATTTGTGGGGGCATCCCCTGGCTTCGTAAATCATTTCCTCCAGTGTGCTGTGCCAATCCATACCCTGAGTCCAGGCCTAGACCGAAGGGGCCGTTGGAGAGGTCCAATTGCAGGCTATGTCCCTTTTGATTAGTAACGTGTCCAGACCCACCAGTGTCCTATCCCCCCTGGCCTGCCCCATATCATCTAGGATACCAAGCAGACCAATCCTTGGGTCGGTGTCAACAGTTGTGTTTACCAGATAAGACAGGAAGGATAGCAGTCCAATAAAGCTGTATCACTGCACATGGTATTCAGACAAAATATAGAGTCAGTAATATCGACTGACACAATTATTGAGTTGTAAATATCGTGCCACAAAAATATCGACAAGAAGAGTATCGTGGACAAGAATATTGATTTTAAGGTAAGTAATATCGATTTTTTAAATATAGAAGTCATTAATATCGTTTGCAAAAATATAGTTGTTTAAAATATCGATTTTTTAATTAGTGCTATATATTTTAGTATATATTTTAAATATATGTGATGTATTTTTTGTATAAGTATTGCTTATGTTTTTAATATATGTGTTACATTTTTAGTAGTTATTAATTTTAATAAAATCTTGCATTTTTAGTTCTGTTGTGGGTTTATAGGGGAATAGGGTGGAAAGTAATTTAATTATAATACATTAATGATTATTTTTCATTTCTTAATATTTATTTAATTGATATTTTATAGTGTTAATTGTGCTTTTAATTTTTTGGGGGGTAAATTGTATGTGTGGGTTGTGAGTTTTATCGGGGTAAAAGGTGGGAAGTAATTTATTTTTTATTAATTATTAATTAGTTGTTAATTAATATTAATTAATTAATTGATAATTAATTATGGTGATTGTGTAATTTTTTTAGATGCTGGTTGTGGGGTTTATAGGGGTAAAGGGTAGGAAGTAATTTATTTTTAATTAGTTAGGGGCCCATTACGATGGCGGGCGGAAGCACAACCGCCGTGCTGGCGGATGCAAAAACCACCAGTTACCGCCGGCACGCAGCAGTCCACACGCCCGCCCAATTACGATGCGAAAAGTAGGCCAAACACCGCCGGCAAGCCAGCAACACCGTCCGCCATCAAAGTGCGCCCGTACACGTAGCGGCGCAGCACAACTGACACACACCGTCCGACGAAACACGTCCCGCCCGGCGCATAAATTACGATGCCGCAAACAAACGGCTCCCACGGCCAAGAGATACCGTACGACAAACCGAAGCGGTAACACGGACGCCGAGCACGGACAACGAAGAAGCGGCTCCCCGAGCATGAATCCAGCACTGCAGGCCCTCCCCATGCTCCTGCTGATGCACCACCAAGGACGCAACGTACCGCGGAGACGCAGGTAGGCACACACACAACAAGTGCACGCAAACAGCGCACACAGTGCAAGGGCGGAAAAAGCGGACAACCCCCACCAACGCGTGTACACTACACATCCACCATTGCATCCACATATGACACACAGGCCAAATCGTAACATCGCGTAACACATGTGTACACACCACCTGGGACTAGGAACCAACCACCCCGTCACGGCCCCAAAGCGGCGATGACGCCGCCACACATGCGCACAATGCAGAGGCCAACCGCAGCGCCATGCATGCGTCGCACACAGACACAGGGACACAACCAAGCAGCACACACATCAGCCCCACCCCGAACGCACATGACACGTGACAGGCCTGCCACAGACATGTCCCCAACGCCCAATTCACGGACAACACCCAACGCCACACAACCGACGCACACATGTCAGTGAAGACACGCAACAGCAGGACACACCCCAGTGTAACAAACATGGCGTAGCACACAGCGGCGGCAACACCAACTAGGAGAAGCAGGGCCCCTTCGGGAAGAGGAACGCCAGTACCACACTGAAACACCCATACCACCCTGCACATATGAACAAGACATATAAAACGGAACACCAAAGAGCCCGGGGACCGACAACAGGTGGCCCAAGAATAACATTCACACACAAGGCCCAACGCAGAGCGGAAAGGCAGCCTGCCGCCCACACAAGGGAGAGCAGACAGCACTGAATGACCTTCCATTCCAACTCCGAAACCACAGCCCTACGACAGAAGCCGGTGAATACAGCCATTGTCCAAGAATAGACCAACACAGGCATGCCGAGGAGACCGACCACAGGGCAGATAGCGCATATCACAGAAGCACACAACGGACGGGGAAGAAAGAAGAAAACACTCCCCCATGTCGGCCACATGCAAGTTAATTGGAAGGAGTCACACATCACTGACCTTGAACTGTCTGAGAAGCATGTGGGAAGAGGGCCCGTGTCCTCCAAACAAGCCAACAGAACACAAGTCCTGTCTCCCTACGACTACACAGAGCTCACAGCAACCTCGGAGCGTGCACATTGCAGACTGCACACACAGCCGGAGCACGCCACCACAACGCACCGCTGTGAAATGGCAACCGCAACACACCTACCCAACTACGCCGAACAGCTCAAGCTGTACAAAACCAACCTGTTTCATACATTGGGATGCGATCTCCTGTCCCTGCTGAACGTAAGTTACCGACTGACTTACCGCATCACATTGTTCAGCTGCGTCATGCCCGTCTTCTACTGTCGGAGGTGTCCCTACCAGCATCCCGTGGAGATATGCCTCTCCAACCCGGCATGTCTGAAGGCGGACCTGCTACCACTACTCCTCCCTCTGGACGCACACGACAGGGCCTGCTCTGCCTATGGGGGCATGGCGTATGTGGCCAACATCGCACCCGCACTGAAATGGTACCACTGTGCCTCCACACGACGGATCATCGAGAACAGCTACATCGAATGTCACCCAGCATGCCCCATCATGGTCCTCCAAGGGACAACTTACGAACAACACCTTGACAGCCACCATCCGCTACATTGGCTGGCAAACATGTACACCACCAATGACATGGAAGCCCTGCTGGACGGCATCGCATACCTGACAACCTGTAAATTCGTCGGACCACAACGCAGGTTCCCCGATTGACCTATGATGTCCAACCCCGCACCCATGCTTAGCTTCCGCACGGACTGGCCAGTCACCACCACAACAGCCATACCAAACGACCGGCAACTGTAACCACACCATCAACGACATCGCCATGACATCGGATATGACCGGGACATGCACACTGTTCCCCATCACATCCAGGAACACCGCATGCATCGTGGGAGGCAGTGGCATGGGCTCTGTGTATCGCACCCACATGGACGGAACTGCACGAACAACCAGGACACGACATGGATCCAGCGCCCATGGACACACACACCGCTCAGTGGACATGAATAGGTCGCCTGGAGTCTGTGGGTGCTGCACCCCTCCCACCCCCGCCCCGGGAATCCCATACCAGGACCTTTGCATGGACGACAAGGGCATACAACAACAACACAACCCCAGTGACTGTGACATGTCCAGTAACCACCACAGTGCAACAACAAGTGGCACGCCGCTGCATGCACGCAAGCACATGCCCTGATGTCATCTCACATGCACGCGTGCATGAGGAACAACCGCAGCAAACCTGTCACATGGAACTGAGATGGACTGTGCCCATGATGCCAAGCGGTCTGGTAGGCTACATGTATACCGTCTGTGTCAAAGTCCGCAGCTCTGCAGCTATACGTAAATGTACATTAGCACAGCCTTGGCCAAGCAGATGTCACTCTGAAGCCCACATCCCACATGCAACAGCCAATCACATGTAACCCCACACCCTATCCCATTTGCAATCATGCTCAGTATATCCTCAACATGTATTCCGCTGCCAGTAGTGTCCACTATACTGCATCACAGAGGACAGAAGACTCAATATAATGTTTGAAACCAAAACTGTCTCCGCTGACTCATTTCACAAGTACGAATGAGAGAGGATGAGAGTATGTGAAGTACACTGCAGTCGTGACATGACCATGTAGTCCACTGGTATTGGATGTCAACGCAAATGAGTAGCACTACTGTGGAAGACACACATGTGTCGTGTGAAGTCGTATGGACGCAGTGCTCAGGTGGGTGGGTGCGACGGGTAGATGCGCACATGCCAAGTTGGAGCACGCCGTGTTGGGAGGGGTCATGAACAGAACACCACCGCTTCCCTGGGCATTGTGAGAGGACACCTGTCGGGGGGAGTGAACACGTGTGTGCACAGCAGCCGGGCACACGTACAAAGCGGTACCAGGCGCACCTCAGCCCACCCTCTGTGGACAAGCTGGATCCTGTTGTGCGCCCGCCATGCCCCTTGACAAGGCACACACAGCCCCAGTCGACCAGGTGTAACCCCAACATAGTCAATCTGCACAGGCGATACAGGGCACGGGATGGCAGTGGAGCATGGTGTGTGAGAGGTCTCCTCGCGCTCCTCCTGGTCATATCACGCAGGCAATAGAACCTCAACGTCTAGCATGGCACAAGTCAAATGGAAGTGTAGGGGGACGCACCACAGCACGAGCAGCACTGACGTCACGGGAGGTGGCTCGCACCATCCCATCCATTGCCCATCATACCAACCACGCCACATGCCATTGCGACTAAGTGCAAGCGCGTGCGCCACCACCCCGAGCCCTCCCCAGAGAGGCCAAAGAGTGAATGTGTGGGCCATCAGCCACAGACGGACGCGGCCTGGCCGCAAGGGCAGCCACAGCCACTGGGTGTCGCAGGTGGCGGATCCGGAAGGCGAAGACTGTGATGCATAGTCCATGCAGGCCGGGTCTCCATTTGGGGCACCACGCAGGTGGACGGCGTCCCGCCACACATCATACCCTGAGACAGCCCACTCGTGCAACTGGACCCACACATACACTCCTTGCCCTCTCTGGTGCGAGCTTGGGGCTGCCTGTGCAGGCGCTAGCCTCGCAGGTGAGCATGCATATTGGGGGAGCGAGGGGAGGACATGAGGGCTGGGGCGAAGATGACTGTATCACTGTCAGTAAGTACAAGGGATGACCCAGATGTGGAAAGGAAGAGACGTGTCCCGTGTGTACTGCAACTAGTCGCCAATCCAACTACCCCCATGTCCGGAATGTAAGCCCGCACCTAGGCCCGCCCATCCGCCACATCGAACATACCACCAGCACGACAACCTTCCCATTCGAAACACTGACTGGGGGTGGCGACCAGTGTACAATCATGTGTAGCCTACCCACGCGTACATGTGGGCCCTCCATGATCCATGTCACCTGCGGCAAAGTCATGACATGCGCAATGAGGGAAGTGAGGAGAGCTGTCCGCCCCACGCGCAGAAGGTGCATCAGCTCCACAGACCCAGCAGCGAGTCCAGCAGGGGTCACATGTGCAGGGGCAGCTGTGCCTGGTGTGAAGGCACATGCATATAGACAGCACATCGACCAATGTGTAGTCTGCCCACATCTACAGTCCATCATCATGCGGACATAGGAATTGAACACAGGGCAACACATCTTCAGTTGGTGCACCCACCGTGACCAACAATGCGCAATCATCGACGTACCCGCCCTGTGCATGGCCCCCCACCCAACGGAGGCACATCCAGTGCCACCATCCCACACACACAAGCCTTCCACGGAACATGCTGTGTCCAATGGTCAGTACAGAGTCAGCGCCCATCTGGTGGATCCTGAACAGGAGACACATGCACACACATGCCAGCTCCCACTATGTACGTCTGCCACCTGGCACGTGCAATGTAACCTCTCACCTGTGATGTGTGACTGCAAGCACACAGCCGTCTTGGCATGGGGCTGTCAATGTGGACACCTGTCAATGTTTCGGGAGGTGTGATCCGTACAGTGCTGTACATAGGGTGCAGTGCTGACACCTACTACTGTCTCATATCCCCTCGTGCCACAGGTCCCACTTGTTTTGGCCGCTCAGCCTGTGCCCACATCGTCGTCGTCGTGTGCCATACTCATCCAGCCGTGGAAGCAGTTCCATGCTCAGCAGACATTCATGTTGCCGTGGCGTTGCCGCTTGACGGATATGCAGTCAGTCCCCATCAGCACGCCCCGCAAGTCATTGGGGCCTAGATCCCCATGTGCATGCACATGGCAGTGGTTTGTATCACTAGCCATTGCCATTGTTGGGAGACCTGTGTAAGTGTATTGTGGCCGTGCCGTCCCAGCTTGACAGCTGGGCTGTGGCTCATGTGCTTGCTCAGTCATGTCAGTGATGTGTATGCGAAATTGCTATGTGTCGTGTTGCTTTGACATGTGTCCTCTGCCATTGTCCCTAGGCGGAGACCGAACATTGACCGCCCATACCAATTGCTGGTGGACATGGACGATACAGAGGTTATTAGGAAGTTTCGGCTGGACAGGCCCACCCTGCATCGACTGTGTGCCATGTTAGAACCCCATCTCCGTCCCCGCAGGGTGTATCCGACTGCTGTCACCCCCACGGCTAAGGTGATGGCCGCCATGCATTTCTTCGCCACTGGGTCATTCCAGCACACAGTGGGCATTGGAGGAGGGATGTCCCAGCCCATGTTCAGCAAGGTGCTGAGGGATGTACTGGCAGCCATGATGCTGTACCGAAACAGGTACATCCGCTTCCCCAGGGCTCGTGAATTGGCGGCAGTGAAGGGTGCATTCTATGCCCTTGGCAGAATCCCACACGTCGTTGGAGCCATTGACTGCACACATGTCGGCCTTGTTCCACCACAGGCCACTGAGCACCTGTACCGCAACAGGAAGCACACGCACTCCCTGAATGTGCAAGTGGTGTGCCTTGCGGACATGGTGATCACCCACGTGTGTGCAAAGTTCCCAGGCTCGGCCCATGACGCACACATAATGCGCAACAGCATCTTGCCACGACTGATGTCCAATATGCAACAGGATCGTGCCTGTATTGTCGGTGAGTATGTGGAGTGGTGTAGCGTGCTGGTTGTGCGATGCTGTCCCCTGTCCAGTTGGAATTGCAACGGTTCTCTGTGTCCCTCACACCCAGGTGACTCTGCGTACCCGAATGGGGCATGGCTGCTCAGTCCATTGAGGAATCCTCGCACCCCAGCAGACGATCGCTACAATGAGGCACATGGGAGGACCAGACGTGTGGTCGAGCGTACCTTTGGCCTCCTCAAGTCCAGGTTCAGGTGCCTGGACCGCACCGGGAGTGCGCTGGCGTACTCCCCACAGAAGGTGTGGCGGATAGTGGTGGCGTGCTGCATGCTGCACAATCTGGCCATTCGGAAGCAGATCCCCCTCATCGTGGATGACGGAGATCAACCAGGGCCCCAGCCCGCAGACCAGGACAGCTCGAGTGAGGAGGACAGCGGAGAGGAGGAAGCTGGTAATGTGCGGCAGCAGCTCATCGCCCGCTACTTCACTTGACGGTGAGTGTCCATGTACGACGGCTGATGTGGCTGTATCTGTGCAGGTGTGTGTGTGCTGTGTCAGGGTGGCCGTTTGTTCACTGCGTGCTGTGTGTCAACGCTCCATGGCCAGGGTAGTATGCCACTGTTGGTGGCTGTGGCATTGTGCCCTATTGCTCTGTGCGATGTGTGTACATTGCTTGTAGTTGTTGACATGTACTGTGTGATGGGTGTGTGACACACTCATTGAATGTGCTCCTGTTCTGTCTCCCACCCCTAGGTCCCTACAGGCCCTCCGGATTCAATTGCCATGCCACGCATCAGGTGCCTTTCCGCCCAAGGTGGCCGTTGTATTCCGTACAAATAAAACACAGGGCACAAACAGCAGTTAGTGTAAAAGGTGCATTTATTACAAACTGTGACATGTGATTGTGTGTAAGGTGATGACAAAAGTGGTGCGTGCAGTGACAATGAGCTGTCGGTCATGGCTGCGTGATGCTCAGGGTGTACCCACTGGTTCTATGTCCATAGTCCAACACACACATGCCATCCAGATGGCTGTGTGGAGTGGGATCGTAGTCCAAGTCAATGCAGTGGCTGGTCAAGGAAGGCTGGCGGAAGACTGGCTGGCTGCCTCACTTGCGTTTGGAGCGTGCGAAGTCCTCCCGGGAGATCTGTTTCCACTTCGGACGGCCCCTTCCACGTTTGCGAGGGGGTGCCTGCTTGCGACATGCTGGTGGTTGAGGTGTGCTCACTGGCTGTGGACGCAGGGGAACTGGACACTGCTGCTCCACCCTGCGCCCGGCAGGTGGTGGCGGAGGGGAGCTGCTGTCCCTGGCTGTGACCTCACCGCCACCACCAGCTGGCCCCATGAGGTCCACGAGTTGGCCCATACGGGCGTCCATGGACCTCAGCACCCCCAGCACCTCACGCGTGTCTGAAGCAGACCGGACCCATTGTCCTTGGGCCTCTTCATAGGCCCCAAGGACTCTGGCCATTTGAGGCAGGGCATGGCTCCCAGGGAGGCTGGCGTTTCCCTGACCCTGCTCCTCCTACCAGTCCTGCTGCCACCGGCCTGCCCACTAGCCACATTGCTCACCACGGTCCTCGCTGTGGCTCCCAGGGTGGATCCAGTCGGCCGGGCCACCACCTGCGCTGGGGCTGGTGCCAGCGAAGACGTGGTGGTGGTGGCGGCGGTGGTGGTCGGTGCGGCGATGGTGGCGGTTGCGGCAGTGGTAGTGGCCACAATGACCGTGGGTGTGGCCGCAACGACAGTGGCAGCAGGGGGCTGGGAATGTTCAGCAGCCCTGGATGATGGGTTGGTGGGTAGGAGGGGTCCTGGGGAGCGGCTGGGCCCTGCCACACCAGATGGGCCTGCTTGGTTGTCCGTGTCCGAAGAGGAGGACAGATCCTCCAGATCCGTGTGTCCTCGTTGGGGGCTTGTAGGCTGGCTGTGCTGGCTGCTGGCTCCATCCCCAGCATCCAGCAGTTCGTCACCTGTGGAGAGAATGAGATCTGTTATTGTGTTGCACCTGGCGAAGTATGTATTTGTCGTCTGACATTAACAGTTCGTGCAATCTCGTACATGGGTTACCCGGAGGCGTGTGTGTGGCTGTAGCATCTGTAGTTGTGTGTGCTTGGCAATGGGACTGTGTGCTGTGCACATGTGGCATGGGACGAATTGGCCATGCCGATGGGTGTGTTGCTGTGCCCCTACTTATTGTGACTCTGGTGTATGCGGGCTCCTGGCCCATCCTGGGTCTGGTTTGTACTTTGCTTTTGGTGTTCAGATGGGACGCTTAGGAACGCATATGGCAACATGGGGGCCATGCCCCAGATTCGCATTTGGGAGGGAATATGCTTTTGGGGTTCAAATGGAACGCTTAGGAACGCATATGGCAACATGGGGGCCATGCCCCAGATTCGCATTTGGGAGGGAATATGCTTTTGGGGTTCAAATGGAACGCTTAGGAACGCATATGGCAACATGGGGGCCATGCCCCAGATTCGCATTTGGGAGGGGATATGCTTTTGGGGTTCAAATGGAACGCTTAGGAACGCATATGGCAACATGGGGGCCATGCCCCAGATTCGCATTTGGGAGGGAATATGCTTTTGGGGTACATGCTGTGAGCCATGGGTGCCGAACGTGACATGTGTTGTGGCAGCATGACAGTGCATGGTTTGAGGTGTGTGCATGCTTGACATGGCCTGCATATTTGCTGTCTGTTGTGATTACTGGACATGGCATTGGACGCATCGTTATGAGTGAGTGATGGTTGTGTGCCAGCCAACGTATTGCAGTTGTCCCATCTCCTTGGTGTGCGTGCTGCCCTGTGCCATGTGCATCACTGCAGTGCTCGGGGGTGTGGCCCATGTTGTGTGTTGTTGCTCACAGTGTGTCGTGCGCTTCATTGACTTCTGGCACATGGTTGGTCATGGGCATGTATCTTAGCGTGACTGCTGTATGTGTGGCAGCTGTGCGGATGACATGCCTTTCATGAGACTGGGGCTGACGGATGGGATGGATGGTATGTTGTATGTGCATGGTGTGTCTGTGTGTTTGATGGGTTCAGTGGTGTTCGTGTGCATTTATGTTGTTCCGCTCTGTTGCGTCTAGTGTTGTTTGTCTTACATAGGCGTAGTTGTGGGGTGTGTGGTTGACAGGCAGTAGGGGCTACATGGACAGGACTTCAATGGTGTTTCGGTTGTGTGTGATGAGTTGCACAGTGGCTGCCGTGTGGTACTATATTCAGTGTGGCTTGTGCATGCAGACGTGGCTCCTTGGGTGTTGCTATGTCTGTGATGGGTCATGTGGGGTGTGAGTCTGTTGTTCATGTCCGTGTGCACATTGTTCACTTGTTCGTGACGGTGGGCGGTGCTGCGTGTTCGTCTGCTACGTGACATGTCCCATGTGTTGGTCGTGTTATGGTCCTCATGCCTCCAGTAATCCAGCCCTGTCCAGTTTCCCACCTGCAAGTTGTTCGTGCGTGCACTGTACTGGATGCCACATGGCTCTAAGCGGGGGTGCTCCATGTTGCAGGTCTGTGGGGGTGGGGGGTGTTGTGGGTCGTGGGGGTGGCTGGACACCCACTGACACCGATTGCTGTGGACCGTGATGTCTGCCTTTCGGCTGTCGTTGTGCACTGCGGTGGCTGACACGTGGCTGTGGGGTGTGGGGGATGCTCCTCCTTGCTGTGCTGTGGGACTAGGGGCCTGGTGTGTGTTGTACTTGGGCTGTCCACCGTCCCACCCACTGCACTTTGTGTTCCTGCCACTTACCTGTTACTTGTCGGTTAGTGCAGCTGTGGCAGACACATGGGTGTGGTGGGTGCTCGTTGTGGCGCTTCTGGCATATTTGGGGACCTGTTGGTGGTTACGTGGCTGGCTGAGTGTACACATGTCCCCACGTATGTTACAGTTGTTCGGTTTGGGCTGTGTGTGGTGGTGTCTGTTGCATGTGTGTGTGATGTGTTGTGTATTGTGTGCTGGACATGGGGGTGTTTGTCCCTGGGAGCTGTGGCATGGTGGTAGTGCATGTGAGTACATAGCGGTGTGCTGGTATACATTAGTTTGTACTTACCAGCCTCCACTCCCCCTGCTAATCCGGCGAGGATCTCCGGATGTATTATGACTCGCACCTTCTCCTCCCACGCTTTGAAGGTCTTGAAGAGCGCGGGATTCCCTCCGCCAGTGACGGCAGCCAGCTCTCTGTTTTTGCCCTCCTTCTTCTTGACCAGGCTCTTTACGTCATTCCAACGTTTGTTTATTTCTCCTCTGTTCCTGGGCAGGGTCCCGACTGCATTGACCTGGTCTACGATCCGGTTCCACATTCTGTTTCTGGTGGCTAGTGGTGTGTGCTGGACCATGTTCCCATAGATTTGTGGGTACACCTTGATGATCTCGTCGACCATGACCGTCAGCTCAATGGGCGTGTACTTGGGCATTCTTTGTGGTGCCATGGTGTTTGTGGTGCTGGTGCGGTGTGTGTTGTGTAATGTGCAGGGGTTTGTGGTGCAGGTGTTTGGTGGTGGTGGTGGTGGTGGTGGTGGTTGTGATGTGTGCGTTTCTGTGG
Organism: Calotriton arnoldi; assembly: GCA_963921515.1. Lineage (NCBI taxonomy): Eukaryota > Metazoa > Chordata > Amphibia > Caudata > Salamandridae > Calotriton > Calotriton arnoldi. Next base: position 562,181 of record CAWUFW010007934.1, read on the forward strand.
TGTGCTGCTGTCCTTGCTGTGTCACTGTGTCCTCTCCTCTCCTCTCTGGTTTGCAATGTAGCAAGGGGTTGTGGTCTGTGGGAGTGCTGCTTTTGTACTCACCTATGTGGGTGTGTCCTCATGGTCTGTTGTTTTCAGGTGTGTTGTGTCTGGGGTTCTGGCCTTTGTATTTTTTGTTTGTCCGGGGGGTGTTTTCGGGATGTGTACTGTGCCTGTGTATTTGTGCGTGCCTTGCTGTGTGGACTTGTTGGCCATGTTGTGTGCTATTGGTTTTGTGAGCGGATGGTTTCTGTGCAGGTACGTGGGCGCCATGGCTTCTGCCGTGTCGATTCTCATCGGCGTTGTTTGCGCTGGCGGGCGGTATATTTGTGGTTTTTCCGCGCTCATGGCGGTGCGATCGTAATTTCACGTGCGGTGTGTCGGCCGTGAGGGCGGGCGGTTTTGTGTTGTCGTGCGTGTTTCCGTCCGTGGCGGGCGGTTTGACTCCGACTCGGACGTTGGCGGGCGGTATTTTGTGTGATTTTCCGCCGATGGCGGTTTTCGGTTTGTGTAATCGTAATGGCGTGGTCGGTGTTCAGATGGTGTGTGCGGGCGGATTTTTGCCGCTTCCATGCCTGGCGGATTTTTTTACGCCGGGTATTGTAATGGGCCCCTTAATAATTAGTTGATAATTAATAATAACTAATTGATAATTCATTTTGTTAATTGTTTAATTACATTTTTTTGGGTGTGGGTTTTCGGTTTATAGGGGTAAAAGGTGGGAAGTTATTAATTATAAATTAGTTGTTAATTAATATTAATTAATTAATTAATTGATAATTAATTATCGTGATTGTGTAATTTTTTTTAGGTGCTGGTTGTGGGGTTTATAGGGGTAAAGGGTGGGTAATTTATTTTTAATTAATTAATAATGAGTTGATAATTAATAATAACTAATTGAGAATTTATTTTGTTAATTGTTTAATTATATTTTTTGGGTGTGGGTTTTCGGTTTATAGGGGTAAAAGGTGGGAAGTAATCTATTTTTAATTAATTAATAATTAGTTGTTAATTTATATGAGTTAATTGATAATTAAATATGGAAATTGGTTATTTTATTTTAGATGCAGGTTGTGGGAGTCAAGGGTGCGAAGTAATTTATTTTTAATTAATTAATAATTAGTTGATAATTAATATCAATTAATTGATAATTAATTATGGTAATTGTTTACCTTTTTTCTGTGTGGGATTTGGGTTTATATGGGTAAAGGGTGGGAAGTAAATTCATTTTACTTACTTTATAATTAGTTGTTAAATACTATTAGTTATTCAATTGAAAATTAATTTTAACTGTGTAACTAATTTTTGTAAAGTTTAATTTTAGGTGCGGGTTGTGGGGATTATCGGGGTAAAGGGTGAGAAGTTAATGAATTCTTATGAATTTTAATTAGTTTTTTAATTAATAATATTTTCTTAATTGTTAATTAATTATGATATTTGTGCAAATATATATTTTTTTATGTTAGATGTGGGTTGTGAGTTTTGTGGTATTATAGGGTAGGAAGTAAATAAACTAAATTTATGTAATAATTAATGTTTATGTTAATACATAATTTCTAAATAAAAATATATATTTGTATGAAAATTATTTTTATTTTATTTAATATAATTTTTGTAGGTATTTGTGATATGTATTTAACATTATAATATGTTTTTATTTTTAAAATTTTTATATTAAATATATTTTTGTTTTAATTAGCAATATATTTATATATTTTTTTATTTAATTTGTTTTTAAAATATTTTTATTTTGTTGATGATATTTTGTTTGTTTTTAATTTTGAACTGACTGGATTGGGAATAGGAAATGTTACGCCTCCACAATCCAACACTTTCCCTACTGTTGTACTGACTGAAGTGAGTATAGTAAATTTTATCCCTCCGCTATCCAACACTTTTTCTACTGTTGCACTCATCGGAGTGGGAATGGTAATTTTTACCCCTCCGCAATCCAACACTTTCGCTACTATTGTACTGACTGGAGTGGGAATAGTACATTTTATCCCTCCGCTATCCAACACTTTCCCTACTGTTGCACTCCCTGGAGTGGGAATAGTAATTTTTACCCCTCCGCTATCTCCAACACTTTCCCTACTGTTGCACTAATTGGAGTGGGAATAGTAATTATTACCCCTCTGCAATCCAACACTTTCCCTACTGTTGTACTGACTGGAGTGGGAATAGTAAATTTTATCTCTCCGCTATCCCATACTTTCCCTACTGTTGCACTCACTGGAGTGGGAATATTAATTTTACCCCTCCGCAATCCAACACTTTCCCTACTGTTAGACTGACTGGAGAGAAATAATAAAATGTTACCCCTCCGCAACCCAACACATTCCCTACTGTTGCACTGACTGGAGTGGGAATAGTAAATTGTATCCCTCCCCAATTCAACACTTTCTCTACTGTTACACTCAGTGGAGTGGGAATAGTAAATTTTACCCCTCTGCTCTTTAACAGTTACTCTGGTGTTGTTTCGGCTGGAATGTGTGCAGTAAATATTACCTATGTGTAATCTATCACCTTTTCTACTGTTGCATTTATTGGAGGGAGATTTGTAAATTTTATTTATATCCAGTCTTAATATTTATGTGTTGCGCTAAGTGGAGTGGTACATTTTTTATATATTTACTTTAATAGTTTGCGTAGTTTTGTTTAAATTGTAGTGGGAATAGTATGTATATTAAATGTATTATCATTTATGTTATCATGTTTTGTTTATTTGAAATTATAATATTTTTAATTATTAATATTTGTAATTTGAAAAAAATGTTACAAAATTTTAAGATTTTTAAATAGTTGAATGTTTTAATTTAATTAGAATGGTTTGTTTTTTATAGATTTTATGTTATTGGTATATATATATATTTGTTATATTTTTATATCATTTTTAAATTATAAAATACATTAAAATTATTAGTTAAAAAATTGTTTTAAAGTAAATATATGTATATAGATATATATATATTAATTATTATATATGTGTGTTTAACGTTTTTAAAATAAGTTTATTTGTTAAGATGTATATTAAATCTAATTTTTTTTTTTAAATAATGTAACTATTTAATATATTTAATATTTATTATTTTATTATATATATATATATATAATTATATTTTGTACAACTATATTAATGACAGCAATATTTGTTTTCTCAATATTTTTGTACTTACCATTATAAATATAGGATGTTGATATTTTTGACACTGATATTTATGACACAATATTTTGGTAAGGGGATGTTTTAGGTGTCGATTTTCTGACAGTGAACCACTGGACATTGCCATACAACATGAAAGAAATCCCCCATATGGTCTTTACACCTGTGGCATGCTGAGGAGTCAGTGAGGTCCACTCTCCACAGATGGAGGGGAGTCATATAGACGGTGTAAATACTTGAATTGTAAAAAGCAGAGTCTAGCAGATATTGTTAATTTGCGATGGGCCATACAAGCATCTCTCCAGTCCACCTCATCCAGGTCCCACACCCAACCCTCTCACTTCTCTTTGAGAGGGATCAGTGATATCGGCAAGTGCACCACTAGGGATTTATAAATCTGGGATACCCCTACCTTGCCTAAATGGCCCATAATAATCCTGTTTTCTAAGGGGCTATACTCAGGAATGCCCTGGGTGTCTTGGTATGTATGTGGTGCATGCCGAAGTTGTAGGTAGCAGTAGAATTGGGAGGTTGGCATTTGGAATTCTGCCTGGAGCTCTTGGAATGATTTCATGTGGCTTCCGCCCCAAACTTCCCCTGGCCTCAATATTCCAACACAGTCCCATCCCTTAAATCCATCTAGGGTGAACACATGATCCAGCCACTTGCCCTCCCACAGCGGGGTTTCCTTTGTCAGTTTGTGGTTCCATCCAAACCAGCGGAGAGCAGCCTTCCACGCTCTAAACGCCACTTGGGTTACCTACAGGATGTTGGACCAAATGGAGGCACTGTAAAGGATGTGGAGTACATTGTCCAGTACCAGTGTGTCTAATTTGCATCTGTAGGCAGGGTCATCCCACCTTCCATGTAGCCAGTCACTGATAGGGAGTAATTGTGTCGCCCAATAGTATAGGCACATATCCACCATGGCTAGGCCCCCGTCATACATCGCCTGGGTGCACTTTCCAAAGGCTACTAAGGGAGTGCCACCGGCCCTAAAAAACTTACATCCCAGAGCCAGAACAGAGTCAAACCACGCTTGTGGTATGTGTAAAGGGTAGTTTTGTAAAACATAGAGTAGTTGTGGAAGGATCATCATCTTGTACAATGGGATCCTAACCATGGGATTGAGGGGAAGGTTACTCCAAAGCGAAAGGTCCTCCTTGGCCCTTTGCATCATCGGAGCAAGGTTCAAGCTCCCAGGATATGTGCACTCCGAGGTATAGAAAGCTAACCCGGCGAACCGGAATCCAGGATTGTCAGGCCTCAACCCAGCAGTCACCCCTCAACGGAACCAGTAGGGATTTTCCCCAGTTTACCTGAAGCCCTGATGCCCCCCTGAAAGTACCCAGGATTTGAAGAATCCTGGGCCCTCTGTCAGCTGGTCCGGACATGAATAGAATGTACTTGTCTGCATATTGTATTGTATTGTATTGTAATTGCATTTGTATAGCGCTTACTACACCTGACGAGGCGTCGAAACGCTTTTTCGGCGAGTAGCACGCTACTCCGGGACCCATAGAGGATCAGTGTTGAATTAGTATAGTGAAACATGCAAGTCAATTTTAAGTGGTGGATATGTTAGTCAGTTATTTGGATTCGGAAGGATCCATAAAGGATTAGTGGTGAATTAGTATGGTGAAATATGAAAGTAATTTGAGTGGTGGATATTAGTCAAATATTTGGAGTGAGAAGGATAGCGGAGGGATAGAAGGGAAAGAAAGGTTTGCATTCATATAGCGCCTGTTACCCCTGATGGGGTGTTGAAGCGCTTTTCTGGCGAGTAGCAGGCTACTCCGGAACCTATAAAGGATTAGTGTTGAAAATTAGTATAGTGAAATATGAAGTAATTTGAGTGGTGGATATGTTAGTCAGTTATTTTGATTGAGAAGGGTTAGGGAGGGGTAAAAAAGGAAAAAAGGTTTGCATTTATATAGCACTTGTAACCCTGATGAGGTGTTGAAACGCTTTGTTGGCGAGTAGCATGCTACTCTGGAACCCATAAAGGATTAGTGGTGAATTAGTATAGTGGAATATGGAATTAGAGAAATGAACATGCTAGTCTGTTATTATGATTGAAAAGGATAGTGGAGGGATAGAAGAGTGAAGGATTTCTTTTTTTATGTCATAGCAGTAGGAGGAGGCTTTTGGATGAGTAAAAGGGTTTTTGGAGGGGAAGAGTCAGAGGGAAGAGTTTAGAAAGGTTTGTTTTGGGGGATCGGTACAGTAAAGGAGGTGTCAGAAGATGCACGGAGGGGTAGAGTAGGAGAGAGTCAAGAAAGGGTTATTTTGGGGAACATAGTAGTGGTATGGGGTTTGGGATAAATGAGAGAGTAGGTGGAGAGGATATAATGATAGATCTATAGGGTGAGATAGGGTAGTGAATTGGAAAGAGTAGTAGAAAGAAGTTTGAGATGAGTCAGAAAGTTGGGCTAGAAGATATATTGAGGGAAGTATAGGCTGAGAAATAGGGTAGTGCATTGGAAATGCTAAATTAGAAGAAAGTGATAAATATATAGATCCATAAGTACATTGAAAGTATATAGATGCATAAAGGAGGTAAGTATATGCAGATTAAAGATATTGATAGAGGTAGCAGATGAGAAATAGGGTAGTGCATTGGATATGCTTTTTCAGGAGAAAAGTAACAGACACACAGATCCAAGTACATGGAGGTACATAGATGCCCAATGGAAGCAAGTACATGTAGACCAAAGAAGATTTTTTTTTTTTTCTTTTCTTTTGGTTTTTATAACAGCATAATTATTGTACATGTTTATACAAAGCAATACACGAAGATAGACACATATCTATAGTGAAAATCAATGCTTATGTACAGATGGACAAATACATAGGGTGGGTATTAATGAATGGGAAAATGGGCAGCATTCCTGGCCCTGGTCCCGACCAGTTTCGAACAGGCTCAAACAGGCACTCACCCTTGTCCTCTCCACCCTTAACAGGCTCAAACAGGCACTCACCCTTGTTCTCTCCACCCTTAGCTGAGACGCCCGGGCTGAGACGGCCTAACCCTTGGCCGTTTATAGCCCTAGTAGTCAGGTGACCCCTTCAGCCAATGGGAACCCTAGCCCTAACAATATCCAATAACAGCACTAGCCCTAAAATCTAGAACCAATAGGAGACAAGGACCTTACAGCCAATCTTAGCCCTAGTCCAAGCACCTAATCAGTTTCAAAAACCCTTGATCTCTACGTCCAATAGAGGCCCTAGCCCTACCAGTAGTCTCAACCCTAGTCCAAGCAACCAATGGCACAGGAAGCCCTAGTCCCTACTTCCAATAGAAAGCCTAACCCTACTCTTAGTCCCACACCTAGTCCAGCAACCAATCACACCAGAAGCCCTAATCGCTACTTCCAATTAAAGGCCTAGCCCTAGCCCTAGTCCCAACAACCAATAACACAGGAAGCCCTAGTCCCTACTTCCAATAGAAATACTAACCCTAGCCCTAGTCCCAACCCTACATTGATTGAATCACAGACCCAGAAACCAATCAGAACCCTCAAATACCCAACCAATGAGGACACTAACCCTAATCCAATAGAAACATCAGATACAACCACCAATCAGTGTACACATGTACCAAACAATATCAGACTATATAAGGTCCCAGCTACCTCAGACAAGGTTTGCTGGCCAGGGAGTTGGAAGCTGCTTCTCTATTTAGAAATCTCCTAAGGGACAATGAAGTGCACAGTCCCTATTAAACACAGTTTAAACAGCTTACAGCACATTACTGCTGTCTCAGGGGGGAAGGGGGGGCTGGTTTCACTGACTTGTTAACACAAGATGGTCGCTGGGGGTGCACTGCTTAACATACAGGTCTTAGCACAGAGCAAAGGAGATATTTGGAGGGAAAAACTGATAGTCACAGGGAATGAGAGGGAAAAACTACAGAGTTTGGACTGCAAATCCCACAATTCAACAGGTTAAATGGAAGCAGTCACAGGCAGGAAAAAACACAAGTTTAAACACAAAAACATGGAATAAATTATGCAATCACTGGCAGGTTAAAACTACAATTTTAAACTGTAACAACCACAGACAAAGACAGTTAAAGAAATTTTAAAAGAAAAAAATAAGATGATGCAATCACAGGTAGGGAAAATTGTTTTTTAAACTTTTTTAGGAAAGAGACAGCACTAGTCTGCCTCCTTATCACTTCCTGGACTCAGCTCACTGCAATCTGGGGCACAGGTAGGCTGCAACTCACAAGATGGAGGAGAATATATATAGAATACATATAGCACTATGCGGTCCTCAAATGCCAATCCCCAGTCAAAGTCCGAAACCTGGGTGTCGTATCGGATCCACACCGCCAGCAGCTCAATGGCGAGTGTGAATAAGAGCAGGGACAGTGAGCACCCCTGCCTGGTGCGCCTTCTCACCGGAAAGGCATCTGACAGTACTCCATTAACCTGACCCGGGCCCAGGTGCCCGCATAAAGGACCCTAACATATGGCCAGAATCAAGGTCCAAACACCGTGCAACCAAGCACCTCATCAAGATAAGCCCAGTCAACCTTATCAAACGCCTTTTCAAAATCAATTAACAGGAGAGCTGCTGGGCCCCCTAGAGCTCTGATAAGGGACAGTGCTATGTGCACACTGCGGATGCAATGCCTAGTGCTGCGCCAAGGGATAAACCCACATTGGTCGGAGTGGACCAGTTTGTGAATGACTGCCAACAGCCGGTTCGCAAGAAGCTTTGCAAAAAGTTTAACCTTGCTATTGACAAGGGATATGGGTCGGAAGAAGGCGTAAGTTGATGAAGGACTACAATCATGGCTTGGTCAATCTCGGAGGAAAAGTGGCCCTTGACAACGGCTTCTTTATAGAATTTAAACAGGGGCGGGACAATGTTGGGGCAGAGTTTGAGATATAACTCTATGTGGTATCCGTTGGGTCCTGGTGCTTTACCCAGATTAAGTTCTGCCAGCGCATCTCCTATTCCTTCTCCGGTAATATCCCTTTCCAGGGGGTACAATCGGGGCAAGGTGAGTTCCCTCACCACAGGGGACGTCATTTCAGTTTCCGGACATATCTGGCGAGCATAAAGCTCCCTATTGTACCGGGCAAATACAACAGCGATCCTCTGAAACTATACCTCCCATCCCCAGAGCTCCCCATGATGCAAGTTTTCACCTTGTTTTCAGATTGGTGTGTGGCGAACCAGTGTAGTAGTTTTCTAGATTTGTCGCCCCATTCATAAACCCAGCGCGTGGATGCCATCCAGCACTCGCGGGCCTCGTCCAAGCATAATTGGCATAGTGAGGCCCTGTCTAATTCCAGTTCTCATGTCTCTGAATCACTAAGTGATCCAGGCTTCTTGCGGTCCAAAAGGATTATCGAGGTTTAAAGCTCAACCATTTGGCTGTGTTTTCCGTGGTCAACCCCTCTGATTTAGAAGCAAGAAACGCCCCTCATATAGGCTTTGCCCGCGTCACAAAAGGTCCCGACAGAAGCAACAGAACCCTCGTTCACCCCAAGAAAGGACTTAAATTCATCCAGTAAATGTTCTGTATGCTTATCATCTTGCAGGAACCTGGCATTGAGGGGTTGCCCCTGTGGGGCGATATCAAAGTGAAGTAGAACCGGTGCGTGATATTATATCTGCCGAGGCAGGATCTGGGATCCCGTGCTCCTAAGGAGATCAGCGACAGGTAAGAACATATAATCAATGCGGAATAGTGAACCGTGGGCAGCCAAAGCATGGGTAAAACTCGGGTCCCATGGGTGCCACACCCGCCAGGCGTCACTGATTCCAAGTCCTTTTGACCAATCCGTTAAATCCTGACTACTTCTGGGAGTATGTCCCACGGGCCCGTGCCAGTCGCCCTGACTCATAATATAGTTGAAGTCTACCTTTAGTATAATTGGCCCCTGTGAAAGTGCAGCCACTAGGTCCCCAAGGGCTTTCAGCATGATCTGATGCATTGTAGGGGGGACGTATATACTCAAAATATTGTACATGACGCCTTCCATTGTGCTCTCCAGTAGGATATATCTACCCCAGGTATATCTCATGTCTTTGGTTATGGCCATTGGCAGGGATTTGTGCAGGAGGATGGCCACCCCTCTGAAGCCCCTAGCGTAACCCGTGTGGAATACCCTGTCATATCCCCTGCAAGCGAGGAATTGACAGTTGGCACCTTGTCATTCCATGTCATGACCGTGAAAGATTGAGACATGGTAGGGTCAGTGGAAATAATCGGTACTCAGCGAGGTGTGGCTCGGGAATACTTGATAGTGTTGGTGGGAAGGGTGCTCGCGATAGAAGCCTGTAGCAGGGAGCTCTCCATGGGGGACATGGGGTCGTTTATCCATCCAGAATAAATGCAAGGCAAAATAAAAGAATACAAACTGAGCATAAACACATGCAACATTCCCTTTCCCCCAGCTCGCCCCTCCCTATACTTCCCACTGAGAAGAAGCACCCCTCACCCATTCCCAAAATACTATAGAACAAACTATTCAACAGTGGGGGGGGGGAAGATTTATCAATGCAGGTTCGGAAGACTCCCCCCCACCACTCCTGAAATTGCTATGGAATAATACCATAACAGGATACCACAGTGCTGGTGTACTGAAAGTGTCAGAATCTTAAACATGCAAAACTATTCCACGGTCACTTGATGGCAATGCCAGGGCTATGCTGAGATGTCAGAGTTTTGTTTTCTGTTTGAGGCCCCTTTTCTCCCTCCGCCTCCGAGGTAAGATCCATTTCACACTGTCCCGTTGGTTGCCCTCTTGATCTCTTTCGCTGGCATTTACCCTTTAGGTGAATGCGTGAGGAGGATTTGAGTTGCCCCATGGTATGGGCGGATTTGGCGCGATCGGTTTCTGCTCAGTGAGCCAGGTCCATGCCTCTTTTAGGGAGTCAAAGAAAAGTGACTTGGACTGGTGAACCACCCACAGCTTAGCGGGAGACAGAAGTATGTAGGGGACCTGCATGGACCACAATTTGGCTTTAACCTAGTCAAAGGATTTATGCTGGGATTATGCCATTCGGGTATAGTCCAGGAAGACAAGGATGCACCCCAATTGGAAAGGTAGATGTTTTGCAAGGTGCAACCCTCTCAGGATGGCATCTCGATCTTTATCATTCAGAAAGCGCACTATGATGGGTCTCAGTGGTGCTCCGGGGGGGGCTTTGGGCAAGGGAGCGAGGTGCTCGTTCAATGACAAAACTGTTAGAGAGGCTGGAAGAGTCCATCCAGCTCTGAAGCCATCGTTCTAAGAAGTATTTGGGTAACTGGCCCTCGGAGCCCTCCAGAAACCCACCAAAACAGAGATTATTGCGCCTGGCCCAGTTTTTGGCATCCTCCCCATGGTCTGGCAGGCTTTTCATGTCCCGGGTTAGGTGGATTACCTCCAACAAGAGGTGGTTTTTTTTTTTGATAATCAATTTTTTATTAGATTTTTCAAGGAACAAAAGTACATTGGTAGCAAGTCAGAAACGTTATTCAAATACAGTATGTTTAAAGATAACACAGACTCAAATTGCATTTGCGGACTGATCATCGGCTCCCTTAAACTCATAGACGTAACCCGTTTGAACCCTTTAATCCGGCTGCAAGTTAAACCATTTACCCCATATTTTGCCGAAGAGTTCGGGACAACCACGGGCTTCGAAGAGGGGCTCCTCTTGGGTGCCACACCAGTCTACACCTCGCCTCCATTTCTGCATGGTGGGTGGATTGGCTTGAGACCAGAGCGCAGCAATATCTCGCTTCGCCACTGCCACCGCCGTTCCCAAGAAGCGCCTATCTGCCCGGGATCCATTGAGGCCGTCAAATACCCCCAGGATCAGGCGTATCGGATCATGAGGGACATCCCACCCTAAGGCTTGTATAAGTTCACTTTCTACCTCCGCCCAGAACCGCGCTAGAACGGGACATTGCCACACCATGTGGAAAAAGTCAGCAGGAGCGTGGTTGCAACGTGGGCAGGACGGGGAGGGCCTCAGGTGGGCGCTGTACATGCGTGCTGGGGTGAGGTACGCTGCGTGGAGATAATAAAGTTGAACCAGACGCAACTTGGAGGAGGTAGTCAGGGTCCTAGGTGCCATAAGGGCGTCCCTCCAGTCCGCGTCTTCCAGGGGGCCCACCCAACCCTCCCAGCGGGCACGAAGCAGGTCTAGGGATGCGGGACCGTTGTTCACCAAGGAGCGATAGATCCGTGACACCCCCCTCTTCCCAAACCCCCATCATTACTTGCGCTTCCAGGGGATTGAATTCGGGGATCGAGGTGGGTGTTGGAATGTGGGCCCGAAGGGCATGCCTCAACTGTAAGTACTTGTAAAATTGGGAGGGGTGGAGGGAATGACGGTGTTGTAGGTCTGCAAACGATCTGATATGATCCTCCACCCAGATGTCTCCCAATAGTGAAATCCCGACGTGGTCCCATTTACGGAAGTTCTGGAGGAATGAGACCTCGCGCAGCCATGTCCCACTCCAAAGAGGTGTGTGTCCGGTGAGTTTCCGGTCCCACTTTACATGGCGTAGGGCGGTTCGCCATGCCATGAGCACCGTTCTGGTGACGGGGGAAGGGCCTGTGGTATGGGGCTCCCATACAGGCATGCCTGGATCTGAGCAAAGTCCATCGACCGGAGTTCCACCCGGTACGTCGGGTCGGACCAGCCGCCCGCGAACCAGTCGTGAATCACAATGAGCCTCGTGGCCAGGTAGTAGAGGTGTAAGTTGGTCACCCCCATGCCCCCATCATAAGGGGGTATGCGGCAATGTGCTAATGACATGCGTGGTCTTCCCCTCCCCACAAAAATCGGGTGAGAACACCGTCCAATTCCCGAAACCAGCTGCCCGGGAGGTGAGTGGGCACATTTTGTAAGATGTACAGGAAGCGGGGAAGGACCATCATTTTGAAGAGGGCACTCCTACCAAGGGGGTTGAGAGGAAGGGTTTGCCATCTTCTGAGGTCTGCCTTGGCCCTGGAGACCAGGGGCGTGATATTCAGGGCCCATTCGAGCTCCGGGAGGAGGGCTACCCACACCCCCAGGTATTTGAATGATTGCCTCCTTAGGGGATGGTCGTTTGCCAGTCGAAGCATGCCCGGGATGAGTGTAGGGGAACGAGGGTGGACTTCGCCGGGTTGAGCCGGAGGCCAGAAACCCGCTCAAAGGCAGAAAGGGTGTCCAGACAACGCGGGCCGGAGCTCTCCGGGTCAGCCAGGAAAAGGAGGACGTCATCTGCATATAGTGCAATCTTGTCAACCTGGGTCTGGTCCCAAGCCCAGCCGTGGATGAGAGGATCCTGGCGGATGAGGGAGGCCAGGGGTTCCATTGCTATTGCAAATAAAAGCGGCGAGAGCGGGCAGCCTTGGCGGGTACCCCTCTGGATAGGGAACGCCTCCGAGACCACGCCATTGATGAGGACCCTCGCCTTGGGAGTAGAGTAGAGGACTCGGATGAGGCGTCGGAAGGGGATGCCGAAGCCCATCCTCTCCAGCACGTCCTCAAGGTAACCCCAATCTACCATGTCAAATGCTTTTTCAAAGTCTATGAAGAGCAGTGCTAGATAAGGGGTGAGGAGGTGGCGATGCGCCAAGGCAAGCTGGAGACGGCGTATGCAATGCCGGGTCCCCCGGGCAGGCATGAAGCCGCATTGATCTGGCTGCACCAGTTCTTGCAAGTGTGGGCGGAGCCGTTGGGCCACCACTGTGGCGAAGATTTTGACTTCCGTGTTGATAAGGGAGATGGGACGATAGTCCGTGCAAGCAAGGGAGGGCGGATGTGTCTTCGGGAGGACCACGATAGTGGCCACATCGGTCTCAGGCGGGAAGGATCCCACCTCAATTACGTGGTTAAACAGATCCGCTATGTGTGGGACCAGCGTGTCCCGATAGGCCGCATAATACTCTTGGGGGTATCCGTCGGGCCCGGGCGTTTTGCCAGGGTGCAACAGTGAGATGGCCCCATGTATCTCCTCCGGCGTGAACGGCCGATCTAGGGTCTCTGAGTCCGTCTGGGAAAGGCATGGCAGCTGAGTCCCGGTCTCGGCCAGTAAGGTCGCCAGAGAGGTCTGAGGGGGTGAGCCGTGTAGAGGGTTGCATAATAGCCCGCGAACGTCCGGGCAATGTCCTGGGAGGTTGTATAGTGGGCCCCGGTCCCGTCCCGAATCTCGGGAATGATGCGATTGACTTTGGGGTAGGACACCAGGTTGTGGAGAAGCTTGCCATTTTTGTCCCCCAGCCGTACACGCGTGCCACCGAGGAGCGCCAAAGCGTTTTAGCGGACTCCAGCGAGATCTGGCGAATTTCTTCCCGGATCAATGTAAGCTGTCGGGTGGAGACATCGTTATCATTAGTATCCTGAGCCTCTTCCAACTGTGCCGCTTGGGCCTCCAGCTGAGTGAGGCGGTTGGACTGTTCCTGGCGTTTCGCGTGGACCAGACCCCTTGCCACCCCCCGCACCACGGCTTTGCCAGCCTCCCACAGTGTGCCCGGCGATGAGACCGAACCCGTGTTGATCGAAAAGTATTGCCTCAGCTCCTGCCCGAGGGACTCAACCAGGTCCGCATCCTGCAGGAACCAGGCATTCATTCGCCATACCGCTTGGGCACCACTAGGGGGTGTCCGAGACGAAGGGAGATGGGGAGTGATCCGAAATACCCCTGGGTAGGATTGTGGTCCCGGACATCAACTGACAGTCCACAGCGGACAGTAGGAACAGATCGATACGAGAGTGGGTGTGGTGCGCCGCTGAAGTGTGGGTGTATTGTTCCTTGCGGGGATTCCACACCCGCCAGGCATCACAGAGACCCAGGGCCGAGGACCAATCAGATAGACGTTTTGCAGAGGTGAGGCGGGAAGCCGATGGAGTGCCTGTTGTGTCCCGTGAGGGCTGCAGGACGGCGTTGAAGTCGCCCCCTACCACCGTCAGACCCTGTGGGAAGGAGGACAGCACCCGTGTGAGGCAGCGGAGGGTAGGGGCCATAATGGCAGGGGGAATATATGTACACAGGAGATTAAGGGGGTGTCCCTCGATCTTACCCATCAGGGCCACATAGCGGCCCTGCGTGTCTATTTCGGCATGTGCCAAGGTGAAAGGCAATCCCTTCCGAAGTAATATGGCCACCCCCTGGAGCCCCGCGAAAACCCAGAGTGCCAGACCCTATCAAACCCATACCGGGCTAGGAAGTTACATTGTGAGCCCAGAAGGTGGGTCTCCTGCAGGAACAGGATATCTGGCACGTGTCGACGCCGCACTACGAAGGACAGCAGTGCGTTTTATACGGTCCAGTAGGCCGTTGACATTCCAGGAGATAATGTGGAGGGCCCTATGTAAGGTGGACGCCATGAAGGTGGGTAGCGCAGGGAAGACAGGACGCAGGCGCAGGCAGTGCCGAGTCCCAGTGGAAACAAAGTCCCCTGATCGGGGCTCCTGGGCAACGGGTGTGCCATATGGCGAATCGTGAGTCATTATCAGTACCATACATAGATGCGTAGCTACCAACGAGAACAAAGAACAGCGGCCCGTAGGCGGCTAAAAACAACAAACTAACAGGAGACAACGGCCTCCCCCTCCCCTTCGCCCCCCAACACCCCCACCCTACACTTCTGAGTATGAAGCATCTGTCGCCCTGAAAAGGAAAAACAAGTTAACAAATATAACAACCCCCAATGAGACTAGTTGCTAAGCTAAAACGATTAGCGGGGCATAAACGTGGCGGAGATGGACCCCCTCCATTTGATCGGATAAAGATTCATCAACAGCGTCAAGAATACGTGGTACAAGTAAGTAACAGGGAATGCAGGTAAGTCCATGGAGTGCAGGAGGAAATATTCATGTATCTCAAGGTTTCGTCAATATCGGGGCTCCCCTCGCGGAGGTTGCAAAGGCCGTCACACTGCAGGCGCCTCTAGGACATAGGATAAAGAGATCTCGCTGAGTGCCATCGTTCAAGTATCTCCGGCTTCTCCGGATCCTCGGAGCGCAGGGCTCCTAGACAGATCAGAGTCTGAGACGGCGTGACGCAGGTTAGCCGACGGCTTTGGAAGATCACTCAAGTCGATCAACGAGGTGGTCGGGCTGGGAGAGGCAGATCTCCGGGCCGGGGCCGGGGGGAAGGATGCCGGATTGCTGCTCCCGGCGACCGGGATGTCTCCCCCGATGGCCATTTTTCTTACGGGACCTTGTCCGACGCCTCTGGGACCTAGGGAGGGTCAGGCGTGGTTGCTGGGGAGCCCCCTGGGTGGGGGAAGGAGCCCGCTGAGGCAGGAGGGGCCGTTCCTCTGTAAGCCAGGTCCATGCCGCCTGGGGGCTATCGAAGAAAAGTGTCCTATTTTGAAAGATGACTTTGAGCCGGGCCGGGAAGAGGAGACCATAGCGGAGACCCATGGCACGAAGCCTCTGCTTGACCTCATCGTAGGACCGGCGCTGGGTCTGTACCTCCCTGGTGTAGTCGAGAAAGACCATGATCCTACCGTTTTGATACTGTAGAGGACCCTGTGCCCTTGCCGCCCCCAAGATGGCATCCCTGTCCCGGAAATTAAGGACCCTCAGGATTATGGGTCGGGCTGGGGCCCCTGGCGGAGGTTTGGGAGCCAAGGAGCGGTGGGCTCGTTCAACGGCAAACCAGGGCGACAGGGCGTCTTTGGGCATCCAGGATCGCACCCAATCTTCTACGAACTTGTCAGCGTGGCCTTGCTCCACACCCTCAGGAAATCCCAAAAGACGCAGGTTGTTTCTTCGCGATCTGTTTTCCGCATCTTCAGCCCTCCGGTGGAGCTCCGAGGTCTGGGTCTGGAGACGGGCCACCTGGGTCTTAAGGTGGTCGATGTCATCCTCCGCCGTGGAGATACGGGATTCTGCCTCCGTGATGCGTGCCGTGGCATTGCGCAGGTCTTGGCGAATGAGGGCCACATCCACCCTTACCTCGCCGATCTTGTTCTCTACTGAGGCCTGCGATGTGCTTATTGCCTGAAGAATGGTGGAGAGATCTCCTCCCGGGATGCCCTGCGTGGTGGGTGGCCCGCTTCCCGAGTCTCGGTCCGACGTAGTAAACTGATCCATTTTGGTTTGGATTGGGGGAGCAGGATTCTGTATGGGGCGAGTTCTGCCCATCGCCGCTCGGAGTGTGCTTCGCGCCTGCACGGTCGGGGCAAGCAGCGGATCCGCAGGGAGACGGGTGGGGGTCCCCCTGGCACCCAGGCCGTCAACACTCGGGCCCGGGCGCCCAAGACAGATCCAATGGGGGCGAGATGTGGTCTCCGCCTTAGCTCCACCAGGCAGATCGCCTCAGCGTAGGATGACCACCCCAGATCAGGCACCCATCATGACATTCTTCCAACCCCGGGGGGCCGGCGGAGGTGACCTCACCTCCAAGAGAGCAGTCCGCAGCGGCGGGCCCCAGGTAGTCAATGCCCACGGTGGAATCGGCTCCCCGCTCAGGTCTTTCAGTATGGGGGGGGGGGCAAAGCGATGTCACATCAGTAGGGCTCCAATGGGCCCGAGGTCCCCCCAACGGGTACAGCAACCAGCAGAAGGTAGGTCCCTCCACGGCCACCGAGGGAGCCCAGGTGACCCAGGGCCGGCGGGTCCAGCGGCAGGAGGGAGGCTCTCACCCCCACGTCCCTCCGGTGCAGCCACGGGAGATGGAGCGAGTCAGCCGAGCGAGGGGGAGGCCGGGCCAGGCCGAAGCACCCCCTGGCCGGCGGGCCCGGTGAGGTGCTCCCCAGTGAGGGCTGTGGCGTGAGAGGGGAGAGCGGGAGCACAGACGACCCCGATTGTCCACCACCCGACTCGCTCTTCACTGCTTAGGGCAACCAGCGGTCTGGGCCGTCACCATGTGTAGTACGCCCCTCCCGCCAATCCGCTGCAGCCGGGGAGACGGAGCGGGGCAGCCGACGCTGGGAAGGTCCAGCAAGTCCCGCAGGACAGCGCCCCCTGAGGTCCACAAGGATGGAGAGGAGGGGGTGGGGGGCAGGAACACCAACCTCCGCACCCCGGCCGCCACCCGACACAGTGGCCGATCCCCCCACTCACCGTCAGGCCGATGTTGGGCCGAAGATCCGGCGTCTCCCCGGCCGCCGCCTCATGCAGTGATCCAGTGCGGCAGGAAGAGGTCGGGCGGGTCCGCAAACGAGGGATCGCCAGTCCCGCAATCCACAGGTGGGGAGCAGCTGAGGCAGTCAACAGGACCACCGCTGCCCGACCGGCAGCCGAGGATATCGGGCCTCCACCCGCAGCGGGGTCGTCTCCGGCCGCCGCCCCCACACCCAGCGCCGGAGGGTCCTCAGGGGAACCCTTGCAGGAGGATTTGTCCGCGGCGCGGGTTCGGCAGCGGGTACAGGCAGGCTCCACCCGCTGCCCGGTCAGAGTGTCAACAGTTACCAGGGAGGCGCCCGGTTTAGGCGCGGAGTGCTTCCAGCGGCGCCATTTTTTTGCAGAGCCGAGGGAGAAGACGGTGGTCCACAGCGGCAGGGAGTCCGTTCCGCTCGCCAGGGGAACCAAGCGGCTTCGAGGTGTCGGCGGAGCCCAGCAGTTGAATTGAGGAGGTGAGTCGCAGCTGAAGACGGGCGGATGCCAGGCGGATGACGGAGGGGGTCCGGAGCACTCTTAGAGTGCGACCGCCATCTTGACGCCTCAGGCCACGCCCATCAACAAGAGGTGTTTAATGGTGTATTCCAGGGTGGTTATCCTTTCTTTGGCTTATGAGACCTTCTCAACCATCTGTCAGAGGTCCTCGCGGAGTAGGGCCACATCTGCTCCTACATCTCCTATTTTGGTCTCCAGTGACATATTGGATTCGTGGATAGCTTGTAGAATGAGAGATGTGATGTCACCACTCACTGGGGTGTCCTCTGAAGTTCCCATCATCCCACCTAGTGGGGATGTGTATTTGTCCATTTTGGCCTGCCTTATGGTCCCTTGTCACAGCCCATGGCACTGTCCAGGCTGCGGGGGGTCCATGCAGAGTGAGCTCTCATTGACAGAAAAGGCAGCTGAGTGCAGGGAGGAGCAAATTGTGTGTACATTGCAGCCAATGTAGGGCCTGCAGTCGAAGATCTGTCCCTCCCTGTGCCATGTGGGAGGTGTGGGCCCGATCCCCGGGGGAGCTGAGTAAAAGATCCTCAGGGCCTTAGGGTAATAAGCTGGGCACCCCCCCACTGAAGGCACTCTGTGATCTATTCAGCACACAGCCTCCCCCAACCAGGTCAGTAATGTAGGGGTCAGCAGGCATAGGGACCCCATGCAGCAGAGCATAAAATAGAGTGCCCGGTCTGAGGCCCAAAATCACATGGCAGGTGTCTCCTGGCCCCGGCGCCCGTTCTCATCAGGCACCAAGTGTAGTCTAAATTTTGACCATCGCTGCTACCCCGGGCCTCCAATCTCTAGGGACGCAACACGCTGTTTCACCCCACAGGGCTGGGGTCCACCCCCAGCCTCCTGGCAGGGCCCGTCTCCCCTGCAGTCTTCCTTGTGCTCCTTATTACCCTCGCAGGAGTCCGGGCTGCCGACTCCGCTCTGGGAGCAGGCGCGGCCGAGCCCCCGCACTCCCACTAATAAAAGATGCACCACTGTGGCCTGGGGCCCGATAGCCCCCCAACCAGAGCGTGCAATCTGGGCTACATGCCTCGTGCGCTCACTGCAGCGTGGGCACATGAAGGGAGCTGAGCCCCGGTCCGCCATTACTCATGGGCTGTGCCTTCTACTGCCTCCGTTACTTCAGTCACCGGGGCCCTCTAGATGCCATTGAAGAGGGCTCTGCCAACATCCATAGGAGAGCGCAGTAGCCAGGACAGCTTTTCAGTCCCTCTGAGGCACACTAGCACCCAGGAAAGGAGATACACAGAGCGGGGATACAGGAGCTTAGAAAAGTCTGCCCGCCATCTTGCCCATCCAGGCCACGCCCCTCTTCCATTCTGTTCTTACTGTACATCAATGGTCTTAACCCGTTTTTAATCTCCATTAGTAAGGACATGCCCAAAGTAAAATCTGCATCTATTCTGCTCTTCTGTATTCTGATGATGCAGTCCTGCTTTTTCGCACTCCCAAAGACCTCAGAGGTCTTGTTTATGCCTTTGTCAGGTTTATGGATGGGCTAAATCTAGATACGAATATTTCTAAGACATATTATATGGTATGTGAAAAGAAGACCTGCAAAACTAGGCCTATTTCGATCAAGGGTACAACAATTGGAAGGGTCAGTAAGTTCCCGTATTTGTGTATTGTTTGATGCGAGGAATTGTTGGTCACCTTGTCTCTCCTTTAATCAGTCCTGCAGGGCATTATTCAAGTTTGCTTCCAGTGTTGATAGTAAACAAATTTTCCCATTAGTATATAGGATGAAGTGCCTTCCGGCTCTGACATATGGGGCTGGTTTAATGGGGTATCGAGACTGTACTAGTCTGCAGCGGGAGGAGAATCGCTTCTGCAGAAGGCTGCTGGGACTAGCCCCTGGCACCCCTAACTTCTTCATGCACAAATAAATTAATCTAGCATATGTCGAAGTGTCATGTGTTTCCTGTATAGCCCATTGTAGTTTTCCCTATGTTAGCCTAATTGTGCACGTTGCAGGCCGCATTTTCATTTGCATACGTTACTATATAAACATACTTGCTTTGTGCCACACTGTACTTTCACACGGAACCTGCATATGCTTTCACATTCTGTTCCTTCTCCTGGGATTTCGTCTGGACATCCTAGACAAGGTCAAACAACAAGGCTCCTTGTTATTCTCACTGGGCGGACACTAGCACCTAGACATAACACAAGAACGCAGATGCTGTTTATGAGCACACATGTCTTGTCATATAACCGAGTACAAGAGAGTGGGAAAACACATGGAGCGAGAGTTCTGAGACAAGATCATTGCGGCAGTTGAGATGTAGAACGTCCGTCTGTGTATGCTAAGGTACAGGGTCCACTACTAACCCCAGAGATCTTTGATATATGATCATTTAGCTTCAGTAGAAAGGGAGGTGTTAGGCTAATCTGTCTTATACCATGACAGGGCCTTTTATAATATATGGCTTAATAGCCATGCTAACAGTATTTTTGATATGCATTTGTTTTCTAATTGTGGCATGAATACAGCATTTTAGGACACGATAGTCTGAATAAATATTCTAAACTTCCTTCGTGTCTTTTGTTTATTTTATTGTGGACGAGGATGAGTGAGAGAGCATAAGGGTGTGTCCTGTTACCGCGATCCCTGAGGGTCGAGAGTGTTACGTTCTGGGATGCCAATTCACTTGTGTCTCTGGTAAGGTTAGGAGGACAAGTGTGGCACTATCAGGCGCGCAACGCCCATTGGGCTGAAAGGGCTTCAGCCCCCCGCCGTCGTGTGTCTCAGCCCGGGCTGCTGCTGCAGCTCAAGCTACTGGGGGCTCGGCTTGGCAGTGTGAGGAGTCTTATCTCCGGCACGCCTGAGTTTTTCACAGGTTTTTAAAGACCATTTGCATGTTTACATACCTTTGTAAACTGGTTACCGAGGCTGTTTGTTTTCTGGTTTCCTTACCCACTGGGCCTCCACTCTGCCTATTCCTTACATTTGGATTTTACTTTTTACTGCCGTAGTGTGAGAATGCATTTCATGAAAAGGAATATAAAGTAGGATTACCAAAAGAAAACTTTCCAACCATTTATTGTTTAAAGAGCCTGCAAAGGCCTTGTCTTGACTCTAAATAGGGTTATAAATATAATAGTATGCATTCAGGCAGCCCTGGAACACAATTAAAAATGCTTTCAATTTATATTTGCTGTTCCAAGTATGCACAGATAAGTGCTGAAAATACGGCTTTAGGTGACTGCTTATTTTCTGTACCGTCTGGGACATCAATATAATGAGCTGGCAACCCTAATCACAAGACTGGAAGTTTGTTGCAGGATGAGCACAATATTTATTTCCTCCACCCTCAATCCCTGGACCTTGAATAATGCCATAATAGCAATAGTTTAACTTATATCTGAAACCCTACGCCGCCGTCAATAACATGCTGAGTTACTTCAAGTGTTTGGGAATGCACCCTGCATTCAGACAACTCACTCCTCATTTTCGCCGTTCACTTTCACACTCACAGGGACCACAATGTCCTCACACTGATCACCATGCACTCACACCACCGCTCACCTTGCACTCACAGTGACCACACTGCACTTATGCGACTCGCCATGAACTCACACCGTTCTCCCTCCACTTACCCTGTGGTCACATGAGCACACCACTCACTCTGCACTCACAGTGATCACTCTGCATTCACAATGCTCTTGCGCTGTTCACCCTGTACCTCACCCTGCAGTCACACGAGCACCCTACTCACCCTGCTCATGTGACACTTCACTCACATGTCCCCCTCACTTCTCACTCAAACAAGCCCATCACTAACCATGCATTAATTCGTCCCACTCTGCACTTACATCCGCACCCAAATTCATATGGTCACCTCACTCACCCTGCAGTCACTCCTCTCACCCTACTCTCACACTGTTGCATCGCTCACCGTGCACTCACATGGGCACTCCTGTCACCCACACAGCGCAGAGGGCTAATGTGCCTGCTACAAAGAACGTGTACCATGCAGATCATAGAACTGAGTGTGAGTAAACTATGAGTGGTGCTATAAAAAAGTGAAATGTTGGTCAGAAAGGTGCTATAGAGAGATGAGGTGCATTGTTGGTGAGTGGTAGTCAGGGAATTCATGGAGAAGGAGGAAATGTGGTCGGGCGCCAAAAAAGACTGTTGCTCCGTGTGCGACCAGTGTTAGGGCCAGCCCTGGCTGGGAGTCTTACCCCCTCGCGAAGTTCGGGTCTAGTTGCGCCCCTGAGAACTATAGCTAGTCAGACTCGGGCTCATATGTACTGCGGTGGTATGGTGACTCAGTCACTACATGCCGATGTTCCATGGTCCCAAGCATAGTTTTGTTCCTGAGCAGAATCCCTGCAACATGGCGCCACCAACGTTTTGGTCAGGTACTTACTTGTGGGAACCCTGAGTAGTGCTTTTGTATGTCCACAATACCCTTACACCTTTTATCGGAGACGTCCATGGTGTTAGGGATTTGTCCTCCACAGTTTTTAGGGATTACCTAATTCTGTTGGTTTTTCAAGCTTGAATATTGAAAGGTTTATACCCTGATTGTGCTGCGCTTTGAATCCATTATCAATTGATTATGGTGCAGCCCATTACCATTCCTTTCAACTGCCATCTGGCAGTAACTCAGTACTTGATACAACATGGAGTCCCTAATGCGGGAACTCCTGTGATTTTTGTTGTAGCGGCATACACAGCGTTCTGCTTTGAAGTTTTTTTATTTCTGGGTCACATTTTGGGGTGTGGACACTACTGATAATACTTTTCATAAATATACAACATCCCAGGCACCTAATGCATATCGCCCATTTGCAGTTATTGAAATTCCTCTTACTGTCTGGGAAAGCCAGACTTGGTTTAATGGCGCCCTCCCCTACGTGCTTGAGACTGTTCGAATGGGTCTCTTAAGTATTGAAGGGGCCACATGGCTGGCACTAGTGGGCTATACCCCGTATCCTCATATAGCTAATATTAATTTAGTGCAGACATGCGCTTTATACAATATTCTAGTTGTCCAATAAAGACGTCTTACGCAATATATTTCATGTGCTTTACTAGCTGGTCCAGCTAGAATTAGCCATCAAGGACAAGCCCAACAGCCTGTAGGGCCTGTCATTAGTCCTGTAATTGTTCATTCAGTTATGGGCAAATGACCCACGAATCATGGAAGAAATAACGTTTTGGATCGCCCAAAAAGCAATCAACTTGATGCTGTGTTTCCCCTTACGGGACCACAAAACAAGCACCGAATTTTAACTATGTGCTTATCCACTGGACTGGTTCCCACTCTCGCTGACTACAACACTTGAGGGGCTATTTTTGCCACAGTCTACACTCTTTGTCATGGCACTCCCTCGATGGCAGTTCTACCGAACGTCCTCAAACAAATGCAGAATGAACATGGGGCAGGTCCTGCCCTCAATTTGTGCATGAAACTTGTAGGTAATTTTCCTGTTGTCTCAGAAATGATTCTTTCTAATGTTAAGAGTGAAGCAGCGCCTTCAACTATACGCCAGCAACTTGCAGCAGTGGCAGTAGCCGAATGCGAACGCGAGTTTCCTGTCATTATTGCTAATGTATACACGTCTTTAGGACATAATAGTTTGGGAACCAGGCCTTCCGTACCACCTCTTGGCAAGCCTAGCACTGACAAGGATGCCAGACAAGCCCATAGGTTTCCCAAAAAATCATGGAACGAATCTAAACAACAACAAAAAACTAGACAATGTGGAGGTTCTTCACCCACGGGGTCCTCTGAAAGACAATACGATTTTTGTGATCACACTAAAATTAGGACTCCAGCCGGGTATCAGTCTTCTGATACACGTTCTCCTTGTTCCTTTCAGGAACCATCCAAATCCACAGTACGACAGAGGAGGGCGATCTGGGCGCAGACAAGAGTACATTGAACTGAATCAGGAGACACAACCCTCATCTGATGTGAAGATAAAGAAGGAGGATAGACCTCCGTATAAATCCCCTTTTCAGAAAAATAAAGTTGCAGTCTTAACCGCAAAGTATGCCACAGACAGTGAGAACCCTTCTCCTGAACTAGAGTTGGGCGGTGACTCTCCTCGACAGCACAGCAGAAGTCACCATAGTACGCCAGAATCCCCACCAATTTCTGGTAACGAAAGCAACTGAAACTTTTATTACGGTTAAAACTGTGAATACCCACGAAGGCCCTCCAGACAGTCTATGTCACTTAGATATTCAGATTGAAGGTGACGTTAAATGCACCATTAAAGCAAAATTCTGGGACAACTTAACTGCATCTTATGACATTCTCTTGGCAGAGTTTGATTGGCCCCTGCCTTTTGTTCTAGCATGCCCACAGGGTGAGGATGTCATTCTCCCTTCTTTCTCGCACCTTGTCCCAGACTAGGTCAAGTGTGCTTATTCATCTGAATGGGCCCTTGTTTTGGCCCCTGCTCTTTATCGTGATCATACTGGTTGGGATAAGGATTCCCCTTACCATGTTATTCCTATACGCTGCACACCTCAGGTTCAACCACAGTATCCTATTAGGCCTAATGCAAAGGCACCCGTTAAAGCAGTTCTTTCCCAGCTGGAGTACCAGGGAGTAATTGAACCTTGTGTATCTCAAATGAATAATCCTCTTTTTTCTGTTCTGAAACCAGATCATTAATAACTCCTTGTCTTAAATTATACATTTGAATGGTTATACATGCACATTTGTGGTACAAAATATCCATAGTATGGCACTTATAAATAATGTAGTCCGTAAAAAATATAAAACTACTTTGGATATTTTCAATGGGTTTTTCAGTCACAATTTGGCTCCTGAGAGCAGACTGGCCTGCCTTTAGCGCATTGGGATTTCAGATGTGCTACGCCCAACTTCCTATGGGCTATAAGAACAGTCCAGAAGTTTTAAAGGAACAAATTGTGTTGATTCTTCATGAAATTCACCCTAATGCTCTTTCCTATGTAGATGATATCTACTTGACAGATGATGAATTAAACCACCATCTATTGAGAATCGATCACATAATATTGTGATTTGCAGAATTTGGCTACAAGTTTAACTTCAAAAAATCGAATATAGCTTTTTTGAGTGTCCTTTTCTTGGGATATGAACTTACAAATGAATGAAAAAGTCTTGCCCCTCACTTTCTATCGAAGTGTGTGCATTTGCAGCCTCCAGGTACTATTAAAAAGTTACAATCCCTGGTGGGATTTTTCAATTTTGGCAGAACCTACATACCTGATTATGCATAGTGTGTTAAACCTCTATAATCTTTAAAACAACCAGATTTTTCCACCTCCTCTTGGACACCAGAACACACTAACACTCTTAGATCTTTACAATCTGATTTACTTGAAACGCGCCACTTACATAGACGTGTTAATACCACAAATTTCGTCATCCGCGTTTTGCCAGGTGCAATTGGGTTTACATATGTCACCTTCAATGAAGGAGAAACAGTCCCTATCGCATATAAATCACATTTGTATTCCCCCGCAGAACTGCATTTTGCTAATACTGAAAAATAGTGACTGCTCTGCAGATGGCCATCCTTAAAGAATGGCCACTTGCAGAAGGTAAATGCATTATTGTTGTTTCTCCTGTGCCAGCCTTAGGGGCTGTCAAAAAATCTAGTGTTCCTAATGCAAAAGCTCTCCATCCTTGGTGGATACAATGGGCTACATCCTTAACAGCCTAAGATGTAGACTTAATCAATGACCCTTACAGATGCAAGAATTTTTGCAATATGAGCATGTTTATCCTTTACCTTCTTCAGTTCTGCCTCTTGATCAATATGAATATATTATTTATACTGATGGTTCCGCACAACCTGCTGTAGGTTCTAAGCAGCAGTATTCTGCTGCATGCGCCATCATTATTGGTACTATGTTGTATGGCGCTTTTCACCCCGAAACAACTTGCACACAGTCTCTAGGAGACTGAACTGCACAGTTAGCTGAACTGAAGGCTTTGCTTCTTGCTCTTGAAAATACGGATCCTAGGGCGTTGCTTAGCCAAGCAGCGAGATGGCCGCTTGTTGAGCGAGCTCCCCCGGCTGGGCTCTCTATCCTTCAACATCCTAACATAAACGGATCGCTGGTGATCCTGAAGACTGCACCTACACTCGGCAATCTGCGCTGCACCACTCACGCCTGCTCCGGTGCTGCGGAGGCGCCCAAGGCCCGAGTTGGATCTGCGGCCACATTACATCAGAAGCCAACATGGCGGATCGCGACCCACGAACAGGCCGAGAACCCCGCGGCCCGCGACTACCACTGCCACATCTGTGGGGATGAGGACACCGCCACTGAGGAAAGCGGGAATATAGAGGCTGCGGAAACACTCCTGAAGGAATCGGAGGTCCGAATATGCGGCGAGGGCGCTGCGAGAACGCGCAGTGAGCCTCACACAACACCCTGATCAGGCCTATCAGACTCTTGACACCTCCCCCGCCAGAAACAGAAATCTACGGCCTTAGCTCGGACCGCGCCGGCACCGCGGCGCAGTCCTCAACCCTGATTGCCATATTGGATACAAGCGCGGCGTGAGGGCCGCTGTGGTGAAGATCCAGACTCCCGGGGGTCCCGACTGGCGCTGCTGTTGCACAGGGCCTAATTGCGTCATAAGCCTCCACAGCCTTGCAACGCAGCTGCCGGGTAGTGACGCCTGTAGACTCGGAGGAGCTCACAGACCGATACCGGCCCGGTAGCTGCTCCCTCGTACATGGACTCGAGGGGGAGACAAACTGCAACACAGATATTGAGACCCCCTGGGCGAACACCATTACCTCTACCTGCCTCTCGGACAGTGCTGACGCCGACGTGGGGCGACCCGGGGCCACACTGAGAACTATTGTCCTGTGAGTGGGGCAGCAGTACACGGGCCCTCGCCTCCTTTTTGGTCTCTCACATGTGCTGAGGCGAAATCACTGAGCCCCGCGTGGTGTGTGTCTCCGGAGCTGCCTCGGTGCCTGAAGTGAGACAGAGACCAAGATACCCTGCAAGACATTAATCAATGCCTGTGGCCCTAGTCCTGCAACAGGAAAGCAACAGGGGACCCCAGATGCTGATGCAAACTGGAGCCACGGCGACGAAACACCCGGCCAAACAGTGAGTACCCACGTGGGTTTGTAAGGGTTCGTGGCCTGGTGCTGGTGCGTGCTCGCCCGCCGGTTCCCCGCTGGGCCTAACGCTAAACCCAGTGGGGAGGTGGGGTCGGGGCGCGCGGTGCGCTAGGTGGCCGCGGCCTGCATACCTGAGGGCACTTCAGAACCTGGGTGGGTGGAACGGTGGGTGCTGACTTGAGGTGCCGGGTGGACATCGTAGCACAGACCAGTGTATCCCCGCCCTTCCATCAGACAGGGTCTGTGCTCGATCGCACATCCCGCTGCCCCTGGGCTGGTACTCACACCCACCATACCTGGGGACCCACTGGGCAGGCCGCCGCGCTAACGCGAAGAGAACCAGATATTCGTGGCAATCCTACACTTCATCATACTACAGAAGGCAACACTCCAGGTGGTCACTATGGGGAAAAACGACCCAAAGCAGCCTAAACTCACCTTCGAAGGCAAGCGGCACACCCGCAATATGGATCCTACTTCTGAACTTGACTTAGATTCCCAATCGCAGGGAGACCCACAAGAGGAGGACCTGCGTTCCATCATGCTAGATGTACGATCTAACCTCAAATCCATTGATACAAAATTAGACGCTCTCACGTCTAGATTAGACTCCGTGAAACGCCAGGTAGACGTACATGAGACCAGACTTGACTCCTTAGATAACCGCGCGACAGACGCTAACGAATATCAAGCCGAATCCAAACAACATCTCCTCAGAATGGAGAAAGTCCTATCAGTTATACAGGCAAAGAACGATGATTTGGAGGCGCGCTCCCGGCGCAATAACCTCCGCATTGCTGGGATCCTGAATCTACTGCCATCCCCAAAATGGAGCCATATATTGAGACATTGCTACGTGACCTTTTCCCCCTGGCCTTGTCACCTGTCTTCATAGTAGAGAGAGCCCACCGGTCACTAGGCCCCAGGCCACCAGTTGGGGGGACGCCACAACCCATTATCGCACGTATTTTGAATTATCAGGACAGAGACTCCATACTGAAAGCGGCTAGGGAACATGGCCCCATCAACCATCAGGGTAACAACATCTCCATTTTTCCCGACTTTACCCCCCTGGTACAGGCCGCGCGTAGGGAATTCCTCCCCACCAAACGCCTATTACAGAAAGCAGAGATTCCCTATGCAATGCTATACCCGGCCAAACTCACGATCTCTTACGATGGGCAAGCTCATTTTTTACCGACACCAAATCAGCCCACAAATATGCTAAGCACATTTGTACCGGGCAAAGATCGCCCGCTCGTCACAGGTTGCCGAAAAAGACACCAACCTAAGCGACAATGACTGAGCACAGAATGCAAACTGGGTCCAGTGCGTCACACCACTTATGCGCTTGTTGTCAATGTTTGAGTTACAATCCCTATTTGCACTAGTAATACTGATGGTTCATTCTTGTCTGCAGTCTCCCATATACCTTATATATGCTATCTGGAATATATTGTAGCCCAGCCACCCTGCCACATGGACAGGGGTGTACGCCGGTAACCCATGCCCCCACTGGGAGAGCTCCCATGGTTTGATTTGTTTGTCTTATTTGCGGGATTGTTCGGGTGGAGGGAGGGGGACTTTCACAACCTTATTGGGGGGTTGGTGTGGGAGGAGGGAGGATAATTGGGGTTAGTTACTGTTTTGTTTTCTCAGAGGCACACATACAACATTTGGCACATTGCAGAAACCACCGTTGCTACATCCACTTGCACACATTAAGGACACCTAATCGCTACATCCAGGAAATGTTCATAATATTACACATCCCGCACATAGCGGAGGACATTAAGAACACACAGAATCTAGTATACATATGCCACTAGCCTTCACGTCAGCTTCTCACCATTATTTAACTTGGAACGTTCGTGGCTTGAATAATCACATGAAGGCAAGACTGGTAAACGCGTACCTGATCCGCCAGCAAGAAGACATATGTTTCCTACAGGAAACCCACCTCCTGCCAACAGACAGCAACCAACTATTACACAAGCACCGGGGGGCAACCTACTCCTCCACCTATTCCAGTTACTCTAGAGGTGTAGCCATACTCATCCAACGCGGTATAGACTGGACACTAACACATTCACATATCGACTCTGGGAGCAGGTACGTAGTAAAGGGCTCCCTAAGCGGGACTATGCTGGTACTGGCCGCCATATACGGACCTAACACTGATAGTCCTGACTTTTTCTACGAGGTAGGGGCTGCAGTTACGGCCATGGGCTGCAATACCGTTATCTGGGGGGGGGATTTCAATGCTATTTTGTGTGACGAACTAGACCGAAAAGGGTCCTCTCGAGCGCTACACCCAAGATCAAGCCAGGCACTTAATTCGATCATGTCATATTCCCAATTAGTAGATATATGGAGGCTTTTCAACCCACAGAAACGCGAAGGCACATATATTTCCACTCAACACAGCTCCTGGTCTCGGCTAGACTGGTGGCTGTTGTCTGGAGATATGGCAACATTGACAACAGGCACACAAATTCTCCCAAGAACATTGTCTGATCATTCCCCTTGCTCGTGCAAAGTCACCTTTCCGACTTCAATACGACGAGAATTCACATGGAGACTCCCCCCACATGCTCTTCTAGATTCGGCCTTCCAGGCCGAAATAAGACATGATATTATCGAATACTTCACTTTAAACGCTGGATCCATCTCCTCTCCATCGACACTATGGGAAGCTTTCAAAGTTGTCATTAGGGGGCAGTGCATCACACGTCAATCAGGTGTCTTGAAATCATTAAGAGGCACGTTGAATAAGCTAGAGGTCGAACTCAAGGCACTGGAGTCGCAATACTTCCAACATAACGACCCCTCTATATTAGCCGTTATCTGCGAGAAACTCTCAGACTTCAATGACAAAGCCGCCAGAGAACTTAAATTCCTTGGGAAGCATGCCACTGCCAGGAGATATGGAGAGGGAGATCGCCCTGGGAAAACGCTTGCGAATCTACTCAAACCCTCTCGCTGTTCCCCATATGTCAAGGAGCTTTTAGATGATAATGACGCATTAATTAGGGGTCCCAAAGAGGTACACGGCCACCTAACTGAATTCTACTCTACATTATATACCTCCTCCGTGTCGCAAGCAGAGCATGACCTCACTACTTATTTAGACTCGTTAGAACTTTTATGGCTCGGGAATGCACATAGGGAATACTTAGATGAACCCTTTACTGAGGAAGACATTGTACGGGTCATTAAGAGTCTCTCATTAGACAAAGCTCCAGGTCTGGACAGCCTCACCACTCCGTTCTATAAAACCTATGCCACTATACTAGCGCCACATCTAGCGGAGATGTACTCCGACTCCCTAGAGAATGGTACGCTTCCTCCAACGACGAGAGAGGCTGTTATCTCCACTCTCCTTAAACCTGGCAAACCCCCAAACAAATGCGACTCATACCGGCCTCTTTCCCTCCTAAACATAGACAACAAAATCTATGCTAAACTCCTGCAAATCGGCTTCAACCCCTGCTACCTCTGATCGCCCGGCCAGATCAATCCGGCTTCATACCAGGGCGTTCCACTTCCCACAATCTGCTAACCTTCTTCTCTCTCCTACATCATCTAGACCCACATACCCCAGCTCTTGCCGCCTTCCTGGATGCCACTAAGGCATTCGATTCACTCGAATCGCCCTATCTTTTTACCATTTTGACTAGGCTAGGCCTCAGTCCCCTTTTCATCAAACAGATCAAACTATTGTACTCACAACCGACTGCGAGACTTCGCGCCAATGGATTGATCTCAGCCCCGTTTGAAATTACACGTGGCACTAGACAGGGGTGTACTTTGTCGCTCCTGCTATTCACCATCGCCATGGAACCCTTGGCGGCCAGAATCAGACAGCATCACAAAACACGAAGTCTCGATTTCCCCATGAGAGATATTATTATATCGCAATATGCCGATGATCTCGCCCTGTATATTCGAGACCCAATAGATAATCTCAACCCAGTTCTTCGCAAACTCACTAGATTTGGGGGGTTTTCAGGGGTGAATATCAACTGGTCCAAGTCCACACTGCTGCCACTCACTCCCAACTTCCCCACTTTTGAACCTGATTATCCCATTCAATGGGCAGACGGCCCGTTAGATATTTGGGGATTTGGCTCAGTACTGACACACAGGAACTTTGGGATATGAACTTCGGCCGCGCGATGACCTGGCTAGAAGGGAAGATATAGGTCTGGTCTAAGCTCCCCATTTCCCTAGCCGGACGCATAGCTATAGCTAAAATGATTGTACTTCCTAAACTCTTATATCTTTTTATCAATCTTCCCTTGCAGCTCACACAATCATTCTTGAAAACTCTAAGATCCTCAATGATCTCCTTGGTCTGGGCCGGAAAACAGCCACGCATATCATGGGAGATCCTCATGCTACCACTTGCGCAGGGTGAACTTGGTGCTCCAAATCCGGCACTATATGCTTATAGTGCACAAGCGCAATTCCTACACTATTGGATATATCCCACCCCCTTTCAACCTCACGTCGCAGTAGAGACCGAGATTGTTGCTCCATTACCGCTAGCTGTGGCTCTGTATCAATCTTTTAAACGCCATAAAACCATTATACACACACCAGACACACTGCGTTGGGCCTGGGATCAGCTCCGTAATCGCGCACATCAGCCAGTTCTATATGCCCCATCAATCACACTTGCACATAACCCACAGTTCCCTGAGCTGGAGGATAGGGGTAGTTCTGCACGTGCTCATACTTTAGGATGGGAGACGCTCGCTGACCTATACCCTGGCGACTCTTTCTTGCCTCCGCCTACATCTTCACCAGGCAACACTACTAATTTCTCCAACTTACTATTATATTATTCGCTCAGGGGAACATGCCGCACCTTGCATGACACATTTCCAATACCTCCTGCCTCTCTCTCAGCTCTGGAATTGATATTGACAAATTCATCCCCTGACAAGCTGATTACCAAAATCTACAGCAGCATGCAGCGCACCTTTCCAACCACACATCCACAGGCCTTTGCCAAATGGAATGAGGATCTAGCCGACCCACTGACAGAAGCCCAGTGGCAGTTTTGCTGCGGACAATTGGAGATGTTATCTCCCAATTACAGGCTTCGCCTTATACATTTTAAATATCTACATCATATCTATAGAACACCTGTGCAACTCAGACGAATGGGTCTCCATCCGGAGGCGAATTGTTGGAGGTGTGCGGCGCCAGATGCCTCCTTTTTACACATGGCCTGGAACTGCCCTGGGATAGAACACTTCTGGACTAAAATCCTTAAGTTCATAAATGAGATTCTAGAAACACAATTATCCCCCTCCCCCAAACTATGCCTTTTGGGTCACGTTCAGGAGGTGGTGCCAGGGCGCCGTAGGCTTCTGGCCATGCTGCTCCTCCTGGCTAAACTCCGGGTCGCAATGCACTGGGGCAAATGTAATCCGTCCACCACCAAACTTTGGGTACTAGATGTCACATTCTGTCAAGAACAGCTAAATGCCTACTGGGAACTCATGCTCCCGACATCTCGACCAAAGGATATCTGGAGCCCCTTTCTTGCTTGGTTATCATCTCGCAATGCGGATGCTACACAAACCCCAGAAGTTTCTATCACAACACACTGAATGCCTCCCCTCACATATTATTCTGTTCGTCTTCTATCAATATGTGTCCAAATGATGTATTATTGTTCCATGATTTAGTTTCCTGGTCTCAGACCTTTGCTATGTACACAATTGATAATTGTCCTGATTCCTTCGTGCGCTTTTGTTTCTAGCGCTTGTACATTTGATAAGATGCCTCTGTTTTGGATTGTTGGTTTTTATTTCAACTCAAGTATCTATATTATATTGTTATGCAAATTCTGATAAACAATGTATACTGCCTATTTCAAATGCCAATAAATAAATTTTGAAAAAAATAAAAAAATACGGATCCTAAATTCCCAATATTTATTGTGTGTGATGCATATTATTGCGTACAATCTTTCAATGATAATATACATTTTTGCAGACAAAATGAGTTTTGTGATTCCAAGGGTTGCACAATCAAGCACAAACTGCTTCGGGTTAAAGTGGCAGATCTTAAGAATAGTTTGCCACAAACTCATGTTATACATACATTGAGTCATCAATGTGAGGGAGCACATGCTGTAGGAAATTCTCTGGCTTATGAAGCAGCCAAATCTGCAGTAACTACAGCCAAAATTTCAGCGGTAACACACTCTAAATTTCGTATCTGCAACGATATCTTTGCTGTTGTGAATGCTTTCAAGAACGGCAGCCGTTTCCGAAGGGCCTTCCTTCTAAGGGGTCGATTACGATGACGTTCGGAAGGGCCTTGTTTCTGACCGAATCGTTCACATTTCCCAATGACCGATTACGATGCCCGGAAACCATTTGGGCTGTCCGAATCGGTTACGAATGGCATTCGGACGGGCCGAGTCTTTCATTGCCGAATCGTACAGCTCTATTGACACGGTTTCCAAGCGAGCGATTACGATGACCGAGTCAGACAGCCGTTCCGATTTGGTCTGCCCGACACGAAACGGCTGTCAGAATCTGTCTTTGGGGGCCCATTGCAGGCCCCCCTTCACCCACAGGCCTCCGGTTGGGGCTTGTGGGGGACCCAAGGGACCCCTCTTTCCAATCTTGCACAATGTGGCATGCACCATGGGGTGCCCACCCCTGGGTGCAAGGTTTTCCCCAACCATCCCTTTTTGCAGTGGGAGCCTGTGTTCTCGGTTGGAAAACAGGCTCCCTTTGAAGTCAATGGGAGTCCAACCGAATTGTATCCGGAAGCATCCGGATGCATCATAATCGGTCGGTCGTACTCGCAGAACCGGATTCATTCAGAAACGATTCAGAAACTGAATCGGTCACAAGTGTTTCCTAACAAGATCGTAATCGGCCCCTAAATATTCCTATCATTTGAATGACCAAAATGTTCCTTTTGTAACTATTCCTGGGGTTGGCGATCGTGTGATTCCCAACACAGACCGCAGACATGATTTAAATGTTTCTGCACATGAAAATGTAGCTCCCAACCACGCAGGAGTAGCTACCACTATTTTGATCTTACAGCGCCGTGATTGGTGGCAGGGTTTATACCAGCAAACTAGAAAGTATGTTCTCTTTTGTGACATATGTCAGCAGATTAAAAGTTCTACTGTGTCTCGTCCACCGGAGATGCTGCTCTTTATCTCCAGCAAGCCTTTTGGCTGTATTTACATGGGTAATTGTGGTCTACTGATTTCTGATACTGCGTTCAAATTATTTTGGTTGCAGTTGATTATAGATCTAGATTCCTTTGGGTTTGACCACAGCGCTTGGCTGATGCTCAAACTGTTGTTAAAGACTTGCAAGACTTCATCAGGACTTATGCCTGCTGCGCATTCCATTCGGACCAAGGTTCGGCCTTCGCTTCTAAAGCATACTGTGATTCGATGAAGTCCATGAGTGTGCAAGTGCATTTTTCTTCTCCATATAGGCCTAAGGGCAATTCTATTGTGGAGCGAATGAACCGTGACTTAAAGCAGTCCTTGGAAGCTAGAGCACTAGGTACAGGGCGTAGTTGGTTGAACCATCTCTAAGGGGTTCAACGAACTTTAAATAATATCCCTAAAATATCTCTGGGTGGGCGAACCCCGTACAAAGCACTTTTTGGCATCAAGATGTATGTTTCAGACTTTGACGGTGCCGACATTGTGGCGGCAACCGCATCCTTTGAAGTAGATAATAATTGTGCTGTCTTACAGGACGTACAAAAGTTCAGTGAAGCTCAATCTCACAAATATTTGCCCACAACTCTCTCTTCGTGTGCTGACGATACATGTCCAGTTTCCGGCTGGCTTCCGAAAATTGGAGATCTAGTTTGAGAAAAGGTGTCAATTTAGAAGGAATTCAGCCCTTCGTACCGTGCTCCTGTTCCAGTCCTTGGTGTCCAGGGTACACACATTGTGATTTTCCCACCACTCCCAGGATATAAAGACATGCACTTTGTCTCCATTGAACATGTCAAATTGCACCACATGGCCGAATCTTCACAGTGTGCCACGGAACAGTCGTTCCTTTCCACAAGACTTTTCTTTGCAGCCTGTGAGCACCACCGATGCTGATACTCCCCAGTTGGGGAGGGAAGCGGAGTCCTCCGTTGACAACTTAACAGATACAGGACCTGTTTCCACTATTACGTCTTCTACAATGGATGTCGTTTATATGGATCCACCATTAGCGAGTCCTTCTGAATTGGATTTTTCTAGCCCTACTGCTGAGTCTCAGCCTCCTGTTCTCCAGCTGAGTACTGTCATGTAGTTCCTATAAATTTATATAGGATCTGCGCGTTTAGACAACATAGACTGTGGGAGTGGTGTCCAGACTGATTCCAGACACCCCCACCGGGTATGTTCATCTGTATACCAGCTAGCTCACAGTGCAACTGTAAACTCCTCTTAGCAAGGAGAGAATAGTTCTTGGCAACTATCGAACATGACAACTCTGTCCCATCAGGGATCGTGGAAACAGTGCAGTACTTTTCGCTCAGTCACTCGTGCTCACTTTGTCTCAGAGAGAAACACAGAATAAATGGTGGGGATGTTTTCAATAAGCATTTATTGAACCAGTGTCATTCTAGTGTAAAATAGGTGTGCTGAAACAACCATAAGACAGAAACAGATATAAATGATTATAAGCTCCATTAGGGTAAATGGATGGTAGATTACTACCATAGTGCTAAAACCAATGAATACAGGCAGGTATAAAAATACATGACAATAATAATGCGTACTCCTAAGATGCAACCCTAACTAGATGTACATCTGTGTACCTAGCATGTATGTAGGTGTAGAGCCAAGAATCCCCCTAGGCTGAAGCCATCCCCATTACCTGAAGTGAGAGACTGTGGGACCCCATCTTGGTCTCGAGATGGACACCCCGCGAGGGATGTCACACCACTGCAAGCTGGAGTGTCTGCGTGCAGGAACCTCAGCGTCTCACGTCAGTGTGTCAGCATGGAAGTCTTTCTCCTCTGCCTGCCTTGGCAAGGATATGGTTTATTTATACCCAAAAGTTATCCTCAGGGGACTCTACCTTGCTGTGTCATGTCGGCCGAGCATGACGGAAGGGATGACCCTTATACATAGTTATTATGCAGAAGATGGTAATCCTGCTGTGATTCTGAGAATCTTCTTGCATAATTAATGAGGCTAGTTTTCGGGGAAAACCCCACGACATGTTATGCAGCGTTTAACTAGGTAAAAGGTCAATACCAAAACCCGTTATGTAGTGTAATGGTGCGGTAAATGTAGGTGAAGGGTTAGGAGACTATTCAGGCCTATATTGGGGTACCCTATGAAACATAACACCCACTCCTCATCCGACCGGACGACATACTAAAAAGGGAATGCCCTTCTAATCAAGCATAAAACATTGTAAACAATGCATTAAAAAGCTTCTAAAAATTCAAAAATCTCTAAAAAATAAAACTCTAAAAGTCCTTTAAAATATGTTCATTTATATAGTCCGAGCCACTGAGTAGGTCTGAAAGCCATGAAGATCAGTAATAGTATAGAAAAGAAAAATTTTGTTTAAAATTCAAATTTCGGTAGTTTTGGAAAAAGGCTGAATTCTTCCCCGCACACAGAGAGACAAATATTTATGTGTCCTGTGTGGGAGAGACGTAACATCACTGCTGCTTGTCTTCGCAGACGACGGTCCATGTAACACCTCACAGATCAGGTCAATTGAGCAAAGATGATCTTCCTCAGTTCCCACAGCCGATGATGTGGAAGCATTTGTAATAGCCAAAGCCTGTGTGCCTGTAGTAGAGATAGTATCCGATCCAACAGGAGCTGAAGCATCCCATGGTGGCTCTAGGAATGCCAACATCAACATTGGATTACACTGGGGACACTGCAGTACGTGGGCCGTTAACGGGTCCAGCAATGTATCCATGTCCGGTGGTGCAACCAATGGAAGTGTTAGACAGAGGTCCAACACGCATTCATAACTGCAGAACAAGCAGTGGAGGACAGGCAAAACACAGTCAATCCAGACTGGTCAAAACGATACGAACCAAGACTCGCTTAGCTCCCGAAGTCGAGGTGTGCCAAGATGGAATACCATGCGATCACGGTAACGTCGCTCCAAGAGCGTTTTTTCCATTTCCTTGGTGACTGGGACGTCCAATGCGTAGCAGAAAAATTAAAATCAGGATTCCCTCTACCAGTAGCAGAATTAGTGGAAGCCCTCCAAAAATGCTTCCGAATACGGAGTGTATGAAAGCTGGATTCACTCCGAAGACTGTCTGAAAGGTGCTTAACAGTCTAGAAACTATGGTCTTAAATAGGTGTACTATACCCTACGTATCAGACATGTTAAAATACGCTGTACCATTTCTCCGAAATGGAAAGGGCAGTTAGTTCGTACTAGTGCTTGTATCTCAGCTGAAGACCATGCAACCTGGAGATCAAAAGTCTCTCGGGCTGAGGTTAAGGGCACATCTTTCTGTAAAAGCATGGCTTTCATTTGGCTCAGAGTATCAAACTGTATAAAGGAAACATTCAACGAAGGCCATACTGGGGACTCCCTGACTGTGGAAACAATACTTGCATACAACAAGTATCCCTGGAACTTACAGTGACAAGATATGCAATGCCTTGAAGCACCCCACAACAACCTTGATCATTCAGCATTAAGTAACTCCCATTTGAGAGGAGCCTGAACACTGGATTAATCACAGCAGCCGGGGAACCTTTCAAATGGCAGGATAAGTTAGCTACTGAACTATTACAGGCCCTGTGAAGCATGATATCTTGGCAAATGAGAGATCCACTCAATGAATTCTCGCAGTCTGTACCACTGAGAAACACTTCAGTGTTCCCGTTCCTACATCTAAATCTATACGGTAATTCCCAAGATTCATGGATGAATCCCCT